>OY992532.1:156572938-157772938 GCA_963921185.1 Dasysyrphus tricinctus | reverse complement strand
AATTTCTCGGTTTTTTGCGTATTTCACAAAGTTGCGTTCGGCGCTCGAGGTCGAAAACTTGGATTATTGCTAAGGCCAACATCATAAACAACTCATCTAAAAATCAGAACTACCGCATCTGAGGCAGAGCCCTCCCACCCCGAAGAAAAAGGATACTAGACTGAAAACAGTGAAGTTGATCATATTAATTTCAGTTTTCTCAAAAACTAGAAGTCATTTTAGCATTTGGTTTTCAGTTTTTAACTAGAAATGAATAAGTGCATTGAAAATCAAAAACAAAAATAGTACTGAATACCATAAAAAAAAAATAGATTTAAAAAAAAAAATCGTCTTTTTCTCAAAATTTTGAGTTTGAAAGTAAATTTTTCAAAAACTATCAGCTAAAAAAACTTTATTTAAAAAAAATTAAAGAATGGATTTCTTGCTTTGAGATGAGGAATGGATTTTCGTCCAGATATTACCATTGTATTTTTATGGTTATTTTTCTATTTGAAGTGAACTTTTCTTAAAATTGCCCCTCCCGCCTAAACGGGGGGATATATACCCCCCATCCGGTACTATTGTTTTCTTCTTTTGGCCCAATCTACACGCTCTATTGCTTTGATGCAGCATATGTCAAAGACCCTGTTTTTGTTATTATACTGTTTTATATACTACTTGTTGCTTTAAATTTTTTATTGCTATATTTTGAAATGCCGTCCCTTGGAGACCGTTATGTCTACAGAACCGGCTTTGCACTCAAATTGAAGCAAATTTAGTAAGGTTGAAATCGTAGAGCAATGTTTTATTCGGAATATAAGGCGTAATGGTTAAAATAGCCAATAAGTGAAAAAACCGCGAAAAATTCGCGGTTTTTTGGATTTTTACCAATGTTGCGTTCGGTGCTCGAGGTCGAAAAATCAGATTTAATATTAGGCCAACATCATAAACAACTCAGCAGAAAATCAGAACTACCGGACCTGACGCAAGGTCTAATGTATATAGTTACTGGACTAATAAGCGAATATCGCATTTTTTTCAACATAAATGTTCAAAAGTAAACATACCCTCAGAAAATTAGTTGTAAAATGTTTTTATTTGTTAATATTCAATTTATTTTGGTGATATTTCAACGATAATTTCTGACTATTCAACACAAATATCAAAAAATCAACATCATATGTTGAAAAACTAGAAAAAAATAATTAATTTTTCCACAAAAGTTGGACATATTAAATAAAATCTTATGTTTAGAGTTCAACTACTAGTTTTGATTTTTCAACAACTTTACTCGATTTTCAACGCGCAGCAAATGCAGTAAATATTTTATGATTTATTATTTAGCTTTTGGTTAATCAGCATACATGATGATTTGTTACGATGCAAGTTTTAATGTATTAAAACTCAATCTTTTCTGGTGATAGAAAGCATAGAATTCAACAAAAGTGTGTAACGGAAGATGTCCCCCACTCTATAAAGCGCGATGTTTTGCTTCCCAATAATGTCCAAGGAAGACAGGATTTCCAGTGGAATCAATGGGTTATAAGTTGGCTTTTTCTGGTAAGTGAGTGCGGTAGGCATGCTTACTTCTGCACGACACTAGCTCGTCGGAGTCGTGGGGTCTTGCACTATTGCCGGACACCGTTCTTGTTATCATGCCTAGATATTATATACACATACGTATATTGAGCACACGTGCAACCAAAATAAGTCAGTAGCCTAATTCTGAACGCTATTTTGAAACCTTTCGTTGTTCTAGGTTATCATCGCGCAGCCCTCCCTCAGCCGAGATGTAAAAAAAAACAACACCGACCGTCCTTGGCTAACGCTCCGCGAAATATTTATTGCGTTAGCCCCTTGTTTGAAGTCGAGTGGTTTATCACTCACTCGCTTTCACTTCCCATCGTCTATGAAATTCCATCATACGCCCCCCTACAGCACTGGACAAATATTTTTATCTCATTTTTGAAAAAAAAAAAGCTCGTCTTTATACCTACACTAAACGGTAAATAAGATGTCGAAGACTCGAGTTTCAATTTCATAATTTCATATTTTTATTTAACGAGACAATTCCAAACTTTCTCTTATATCTTAATATATGAACAAAAGAAGTAAAGTTAAAATAGATGTGTTTTAATCTAATATATTTTCTCTGTGATTATCTTTGTTTCTACATATCATCTTTTTCAATTGAATTTTTCAAATCTGACATAAGACCCTTTCTGTCTCTTAGATATATATATATTGCTCACTATATTAGGGTTTACCACTAGATTTCCCCCACTTTATTTGTCTTTGAATTCTTACACTACAATATCAATCTCTGAATTTAACATTCGTCCAAATGTTCACAGCTTATTATAAAATGGTTTAGAGTTACCGAATGTGGCTTTAAACACAGCCTTGTTGACAAATTTACTTTACAGGTGGTTCAATCCTCCGATGGATGGTGTGCACATCATTCATAGGCGGGGACACGACCTTCTTTTAATTCCTGGCTAAACACTTGGATAGATAAAGCAAAAAACTGAACAGCATTTGAACGAATTCACAATGTACAAAAAAACTATGATGAATACTTAGCTTTTGTTTTTGTTTAAGTGTCTGAGATTAGGGTGAGCAGCTAGATAATCTTAATCACAGAGATAATCAAATTGACTTATTTTAATCTGGTAATATATGAGAGAGAGCTTGTTTTGTTGTTTTTCTGGTGACACGTTGTCACTGGACTCCGCACTAGAGATGATCGATGTTATTAAGCTTTGCCTCGACAGCCTTTTGGTCTGCACAGATGTTTGGTCTGTCGACAGCAATCAATGCTACTATTAGGTGACAATTGGATTGTGATTCACAGAGTCGTTGCAGCAGGTAGCTTAGGAAGACTTGCTTGTGGAATCGGTAGTTGGGCCTTTTTCTCCTCTACTAGGTGAGGCTGAGTTTTGTTTAAAATAAATGAAAATTGAGACCTGAATTGAGCAATGTTCTTTGTTTGATAAGTTTCGGATTGTATTAGGTACCCGTTGACCACGATGGTTACGGCAAAGTTGTGGCCACGTGATACCACTGATCTTCTCGCTTAGATCTTGTTAAAGCAATGGATTTCGGGACCAGCAAGATGTAGCGTTCGTGTATTTTTGGCTGGTAATGCTTCCTCAGAGTTGGATGGAATCTTCCAGAGAAGCTAGAGCTTCTGGTGCTTCTGGCCAACTCTCGGTAGATTTTCGATCTCCCCCTTCCAGAAACCTTCAACAATGATGCTTTTATACACTGAACACGGGAAATGGCGTACCCCTCACGCTGCACGTGTGTAGATTGGTGACTCTGTACACTGTACAGTCTCTAGTCTCTGCAGCTTGGGTTAGTTTCCTAATAACCAAATGTCACTTTTACTACAGGTATCACTTTAATTAGTTTGTAAATTTGGCGTGAAGAAATTTACCTTAGCTTTCCTCGTGTATCTCTTATAAATTATTTTCAATAAAATTGAATCTAGCACCAGGAAGAGTTCCGTGCTTGGCTGGGTTTCTAAGGGAAAAGATCGATTGAGCTTTACGAAAAATCTGGCAAGTTCTAATACATCGACCCAAGCTATTTCCGCCAATGTATGGCGAAGATTTATCAGCTGATAGTTGATAAAATTCTGTGTAGAGATTTTGTTTGCTATTACAGGGTGATGTGTTGTACAAGCCTGTGCGTAGGCGGGCACGAAGCGGTCTGGTTACTTTTTTGGTTTTGTTTTTTCGTTCGGGGATTTTTTTTTAAGGCATGGGGGTCCCTACAAAACTTTTCAATTTTGTGAACTCGTGTGAATTAAATTGAAATGGAAAAGGACCTTTTTTCTAGGTTATTCAAGCTTGACTTTCGTCTGAGGTTGTGAATGACGTTCACGACAAAGGTCGTTTTAAGACACCAATTAGAGTGACAAGTAATGCTTTTTATAATTGCTTGCGTAAACTTTGGCCATAGTTTTGCGTTTCGCTTTTTAGTCGCATCGCTCAAGATAAAATTGCGTTTAAATACGGTTTGCCCAATTTCAAAATTCGAATTTTTGCTTCTCGTATTATAGGATCGCTCATAGTTCTTATGTGCTTGTTCAAGAGACTGTTTTAGATGATTATGAATCAAATTCATCTTACAGCTCTTTGGGATGATATCTAACTCTGAATTATTGAGCCCTTTCAGTCTTTTCAAAAGTGGGTAATCATGTCCATGTTCAATTTTTGACTGCCCGAACAGCGCTTCGTGGGGTGACATTTCGATAGCGGCATGTATGGTTGTTCGAAGTGCACTAGCAATTGATTGAACATGTTTGTCCCAATTCAACTGAATTGGTTCCCTGGCGAGGTAGGAATGGATGGCTGTTAAGATCGAACGATTCACTCGTTCACTGGCGTTCGCCTGAGGTGAGTACGAGACCATTCTAATGTGGCGAATACCGTAAGCTGATAGTAGTTTCCCGAAATCTTTACTGATAAATTGTTTACCGTTATCAGAAAGTAAAGACTCCGGTACTCCAAATATCCCAAACACTTGTTCTTCGAGGAAATTTATCGCTGATTCACTTGTGGCTTTTTTTATTGGAGAAATTAGAACAAATTTAGTCAACTGGTCTAAACAAATAATCATGTAGACGTTTCCTTTCTTTGACCTTGGATACGGCCCAAGAAAGTCGATGAAGACATGCTGAAAGGGTCTTTCCACTACATAAGATTGTCCCATTGGCGGTCTTAGGGTCGAATTAGGTGCTTTTGAGGCCTTGCATACACTGCAGTCCGCAATGAACGCTTTAACTTGTGCCGCCATATTAGGCCAGTAAAAACGTTCACGGAGGCGATACAGCGTTTTGGCAACCCCACCAGGCGATGGCTTTGGCGGATCATGAGCTAAAAGAATCAAGCGAGACATCATGACGGATGGAATCCACAATTTCCATGTTTGGTCATCCTCAAGAGGATTCCCTGTACTAAATTTGACCTTCTTTGTAAACAAAACCTTCTGTTACTTGAAGATCAGGTAGTTGGTTTTAATTTTTCTCCACCGTTTCTATCAATCCTGCATATTCATCCGACTTAAAGCATGGATCTGCAAGATCAACCTGTACAACATCGAAAGAGTTCACAGCACTAGGTGAAGCAGTGCCAACCTCATCGACGCAATGAACTCGTGAGAGTGCATCCGGCACCACATTCTGTGAGCCCTTCCGATGCTCTATCTGAAACGTGAACCGTTGGAGTTTTAGACTCCATCTAGCAAGACGCCCACTTAGATCCTTTTGACTCATGAGCCACTTCAGACTCGCATGGTCAGTTACGATCTTGAACTCCTGCATCTCCACGTACGACCTAAATTTTTCAACACCTAAGACTGCCGCAAGGCACTCTAACTCAGTCACGCTATAGTTGCGTTGCGCGGAGTTCAGTTTATGTGAGTAGTAATAAATTGGCCTCTCAACACTGTCCTCATCTAACTGACATAAAACGCTACCGATCCCAGACGTCGACGCGTCGCACAAAATTATGAAAGGCTTACTAAAATTGGGGTTCATCAAGACTGGAGCTTCAGTTAAGGCTCTTTTAAGATCCTCAAAAGCTTGAACGGCTTCCGGATCAAAAACGAATGATTTACCTTTTTTAAGGGTGTCGGTGATAGGCGTGGCGCGAGCAGAATAATCCTTTATGAATCTCCTGTACCAACCAAACAATCCTTAAAATCGACGGACTTGTCGAACGGTCTTTGGTACAGGAAAATCTTTGATTGGCGAGACCTAATCTGGATCTGTTTGAAGCACTCCCCCTCCTACTATGAATCCGAGATACTTTAAATATTTAAAGCAGAATTTCGATTTATCTAAATTTATGGTGAGCCCTGCCTTGCACAAGCATTCTGCTAATTCTTTAAGAATGTTCATATGCTCATCAAAAGAACTCGAAATTATCAACAGATCGTCCAAATATACATATACGATTTGTCTCAATCTGTGGGGCACCACTTTATCCATAAGTCGGCACAACCGTTGAGCAGCACCGTGTAAGCCAAAGGGCATTACCACAAATTGATACAGGGGTCTGCCAGGCACTGAAAACGCAGTCTTTTCCCGTGAGGATTTCTCCAAGGGTATCTGCCAGAAGGCGTGCTTCAGATCCACACTAGAGATAAACAGCCTTATTCATTAGAATGCGCTAAACAGATGAATAGTTATGCACTGCATAAGGATTTATGTAGCCACTATGTAACGTTACATAAATCCTTATTCATAAAAAATTTCCCCATCCATTTTAGTTATGCAACGCTTGTGTCAAATAAAGTACCACAAAGAGGAAATCTATTACGTTTTACTTCAACTTCACATAAACAAACATCAGCTGTTTGTGAAAAATCAATAAAAGAAAATTGCTTCCAGTTCGGTCTTTTCAATTTCTGTGTCTATAATATTATAATTTTGTAGTTTTCTTGTGTCATTACTCATTTTTAGCAAAAATAAATGAAAGTTTCGATAAAAACTTATAGCAAATCCATTCCATTTACTCTCAGTGAATTTTTATAAAAAAAAAAAAAAAAAACAACCCCCAGTTTTCCTGCTGCGCTGCCGCCACCGGTTGGATTGTTTTTAGTTTCTCTATTTTTGTTTTTCTATTCTATTTTCATTGTGTTATCTATTGTTTATAGTAGATACGCATTTACATATGTGCATAAATAAAAGAAAATTAGTTTTTTTGAGAAAATAATCTGTTTTGTTGTTTTATTTCATTATTTCTTTGCTCACATTTTTTATTGGGAAGAATAGGTATTTTTTTTTTTTGTAGGTTTTGTAAATTCATTTTTATTTTGCATTCATCTTAAAACTATCTTAAAGCTAGACAAAAATTCATAAAAACTAGCCTACTTATCAATATCTTACAACTAACTTACTGGCCCCATTCGGGCGCTCTAAGTTAAACTAATAACTTAATGCTAATGCCTTTCGGCCTAAGAACTATCTTAAAACTAGAATTCATGTTGGTTTTATTTTTCACCAAGAAGAATTGAGAAAAAAACTTGGTATCTTTATCTTCATTTTTTTTGTTTTATATAAAACTTACAAACTAAATAAAACTAAATTAAAACTACTTAAAACTAATTAAAACTAATTAAAACTACTATAAAACTACTTAAAACTACTTACAAGCTACTTATAAACTACTTACAAACTAGAACAGCCACAGCAAGCATTTTCGCGTTTTTATAATTTTTTTGTGTTTTTATTGGTTTTATATTTTTTTGTGTTTTTATTGGTTTAATATTTTTTTTTTTTTTTTTTTTTTGGTGCCACCCTGACTGTCCCTGCTTAAAACTAAATACCTAAACCTATGTAAGTCGGCCATGGCATAGAAAAATGCAGTCAACTTTTAAATATCCGAAGAAACTTCCTGTTCAGGTTTCAACCACCAGAACTGGTTCTCCTGCTTTACCCTATCTCTTCGGTCCCGATCGGACACAGACCTACTGAACCGAAGGTGCTCGGCTCCGTCTTGTGCGAGGACGTCTCGACTGTAAAGGAGCCGCCGATCCACAGTTCTACGGCCGACGTGGTAGATTAGCGGAACCGCCGCTCTATCCTGGATCAGCCCTCGACTGTCTAAATAGAGGAATGCATCGGGCGGAATAAAGCCGCTTAGACGCACACTCTCGTAATAATCGTTTTTAGGGTAGTACGCCCCAAAAATTAAGCTGTTGGTCGAGGACATTGCTCTCGCAATATGACCTCGAATAAGCTTCAGCAAGAAATTATCTATCCTGTTTATGTTGGCGCCGTTGTATAGAACCAGGTTGGAATAATAATGTTTGTACTCCGACTCTGGTGTTCTGTGTAATCCAAGGCAGCGTCTAAGACACTGCCTCTCAAACACCCGAATCTTTTCCATTTGAGATGGGGCAACGTTGAACCAAACTGGGCACCCATAGGCAATCATCGGCCGTATGAGGGCCATGTAGCAAATCACCTTCACCCTGCTGTCAAGCCGGCTGCTATAAAACAACCGTTTCGTCAGGGCAAAAGCTCCCCTAGCCCTGGACAGAGCAGCATTTATATGTCTGTCGAAATATAAATACTGATCCATCCAGATGCCAAGGTACTTTACTACACTTTTACTCGCCAGTGGCTGTCCATTTGGCCCTACGATCACCAGCTTACGCCAGTTCTTTCTCGTATCCCTTGTGGCTCCACGCAACGGAGTCCTAAACAAGATAGTTTCTGATTTCTGAAAGTTGATTTTCAACTTCCAGTCATCGCAATATCGCTGAATCTTCTCGAAGTCACGCTGCAAAAGAATTCTGATGACCTCGACTTTTGGAGCTGTTCTGTACGCAATTAGATCGTCGGCATACGCAATTGCCTGAGTTAGACTACTTATCAGATCGCTGGTGTAAATGCTGAATAGAATCGGCGAGTTGACCGCTCCCTGCTGAAGACCATTTTTAATATTAAAGGTTGTGGCAGAAGTCACATTGCCACTCTTGACAACAAACTTTCTACCATTGAGCATATCATAAAGCATATATAATAGTGGTTTACTAATGCCAAAAGTGGTCAGCTTTAGATAAAGACCCTCTAGCCATACGGTGTCGAAGGCCTTCTCCAAATCCACCAGACAGGCACCCGTACACTGCTTTTTTGATTTGTTCCATTGGACATCAGAAACGAGTTTAGACGCGGCATGAATGGTGTCATGTCCCGCCTTAAAGCCGAACTGATTATCCGGTTTGATATTATTGTCCTCTGCCCACTTAGACAGAGCTCTATTAATAACTTTTTCGAATACCTTGCTGATACTCGGAAGAAGACTTATCGACCGGAGATTCGCCGGATTGGAGTTGTCCTTTCCCTTTTTCGGGAGAGGATGCACCACAGCTGTCTTCCACCGCACTGGATAATATGCATTATTCAGAGCGTTGTTAAACAGTGTGGTATAAATGTCTACAGCTTCTTGTGGTAAATGTCGAAGTACAACGTTGGATATGCCATCGACTCCTGCTGACTTCTTCTTCTTTAATGAATCGAAGATGAGCTGAAGTTCCCCCTTCGTAATTAACAGGGAACTGGGCCCATTTCGCTCGGCGATTATGGCGTTTGCCAAATGATCTTCATTGAACCCGGTGAAACCGAGGTTCTCTGATCGCCATTGCGTGATGTCATTCCGAAGGTAGAAGTGGTGGAGCAAGGCTCTGTTCTCCAGGTCATGGTTCGGGCGAATGCATGCATTCACCTTGTACACTTGCTGGAAAGCAGCCCCCACAGCCTCCACTTTCTCCTGCGGATCTTCGACAATAAAGAGGTCATCGTCCAAGACGGCGTCCTCTGGATCAATTCCTGCTGTCAGAAGTACGTCTCTGTTATCAGTCGTTCTCTGGAGCTTAAGACACGGAAGGTCGTTCTGATCATTCCTTCTAAATATTTTGTTAATTTGGGGAAACATATTGAATTAACAGCCCGAATTTTGTTGCCCCAATACAAATTGATCGACAACCGATAATTTTCCTTAATAAGCTGGTTGATGTTCTTGATCGAAGACTTCAGTGTCCTAATCTCCAGATCGTGTGGGTCAGTAAACCGTCGGTACAAGAGTTTGAGTCTTGTCAGCAGTCCACTTTTTTGTCTGTGTAATGCGTCAATGGTCGCATTCCGGTACATGTCGGTTGCGTCCCGTTGTTTGTACTTTGGTATCGTTCTGTCCATTGTTCGTTTGATTGTCTCGTCCATTTGTTCAAGGTATTGGTCTATTTCGTTATTTGTCAAATTCCTGTCATTTGGTGGGGATAAGTTATTCGAACTGATTTCGCTTACTGTAATTGTAAGTATGCACAGGCACATACTCATCCAACTCCACGAGCTCGTTCGGAAGCTGTATTACGGCGGCGAGTCCACAGTGGTCACTGTCGTACTCGATCGTTCGTAAACAGTTTCTTGGTCTTTGATCCACAGTGTCCGTAATTGTCAGTCTTGAGACTATTAGCAATAGATCCAGATAGGCACCGCTTCTTGGAAACGATGGCCGATCCGTAGCCAGCAGGTCGACACGATATTCAGTGTTATATTGACTCATCCAATTAAAAAGATGAATACCTCTTGGATTCTGTATTTGATTTCCCCAATCTAGGTGTTTGGCATTCAAATCACCGGCCATGAGAAAGTAATTTTCTTCCAAGCTCAAGCGTAGACATTCGAAAAGTTTTTCAAGCTCTGTCATAAAATCAGTTGGCTGAGGAGATTCCGGTGCATAAGCCGCGATCACATACATTCGCTTCCCCTGTTGGAGAGGAATGCACACGATGCACGCCTCTAACAACCGAAATCTGCGCAGATCACTATTATATATAACTTTATAATTAATGCCTTTTCGTATGAAGATTGCGACACCCCCCCCTTGAGTGGAGTTGGGTCGATCTCTTCTAACGATATTGTAATTGTTGTTAGTCAACTTATGTTTCTGGTTCAGCTTAGTTTCGCTGGCCATAAACACATCTGGACTTTGGTCTTTCAACAATTGGAATAGATTAGCTCTGCGTTCGGTCCTAATCAGTGAATTTACATTCACAGCAAGGATCCTAAGAGGCCTCTCCGACAGCGCGCCTTTAACCTCTAATTTGCGTTAAGTTAGGCAAAACAGAGTAGATATAGTCCACCCTATTCGCCTGCTCCCTTATCTCTTTCTGAAGTCCTGTCAACTGGCCTTGAATTGCCAGCAACATGCTTCTAATTTCGGCCTGAACGTCCGGAGCCCTAGGCACGAGGGCCGGTTGGGCTACCTTAGCTGCAGGCTGTACCGTGTTTCCCCTTCCTGCCGCCATTTGGGCGTAGGAAATCTGGGGATTGACGGGTGTTGTTGTAGGAGCACGCGTTGATGGGCGTACCACTACCGCTGTCTGCCTAGCTGCTTTATTAGTACGAATTTGCTGAAAGGCTGAGCAACCCCGATAATTAGCAGGGTGCCCCTCCTTTCCGCAAAGTGCACATTTAAGCTGGGTCATATCATCGACCCTTTCCTCACCGAGTTTACACTCCCCCTTAATGTGGTTCTCACCACACTTCACGCAGCGTGACTGCATTTCGCAGTTTGCTGCAGCGTGGCCGAACCTTTGGCAGCGCATGCATTGAAGCATGTCACCGCGTCTCTTTAATTTATCCCAAGTTACAACCTGGTAGTTGAGGACGGAGATACTCCTCAAACTATCCAGTTTGCTGTTGGGCGAGAGCTGAACTAAGAAGAACGGCAAAGACCACTTCTCCCGTCTGGCTCTGACTGTAGTGAACGGCTTGACCCCGATAAACTCGAGATCGCCGCTCGCTTTTTCACGGAGCTCATCAAAGAGCACCTTTGGTTCCGTGCAGGAATCTATGCCCTTCAAGAGGACCGTTTGACATTTATCCACTTTGGGGGTAAAACTGAAGAACTCAGTCGTGGATTGTTTTAATAAGTCTTTTATAATTTTGTGCTGCGCCACTGTGGAGCAGTGGATAGCATGCCTATCGTTGCTTAAACGTTTAATATAAAAATTTTGGCCTATGGCCGACTTACATAGTTCAATGGTATCCTTTAACTCCATCTTATACGTGTTGATGGGTGGCACCTTTTCCTTCTTGTTTTTAGTGGGCTGTGGCTGCTGCTGATGTTCGCTCTGCTGCTGCTTCTCCTGCTGTTGTTTCTGCTGCTGCTGGTTCTGCTGATGCTGGTTCTGCTGCTGGTGGTTCTGCTGCTGCTGCTGCTGCTTATTTTTTTTACTTTTTTCTTGGTTCTGTTGTTGTTGCTTTTGTTTTTGTTGCTGCTGTGCCTGTTCGGTTTGCAGCTTTTGTTGTGGCTGCTTCTGTTGTGGCAGCTGTTCTTGTTGCTGCTGTTCTGGCAAGTTTTGTTCTTGCTGGTGTGCGCTCCAGTATTTCCCTTTCGCGGCGAGCTTCTTGCTTTGATTTTAGCTTCAAAATCAGGGGCGCAAGGATGGCATTTAAACGTTCCATCTCCCCTTGAATGGCACCAATCTGTTGGCTGATGGCCTTTTCATCATCGTCATTTTTCTTTGGCGCCGCGTCATCTTCGTCTGCGGACGCCTCTGGTGTGGAGAGATCGAGGATGTTGCTATCTCCTGTCGTCGTAAACATTCCCTCTCCCCCTTCGGACATGTAATCTATCTCTTCGTCGGAGTGCGAAGAGTTAAGTTGCCGATCTATATTGGCTGCTGCTGTTGCCATGGCTGATGCAGGCGCCCCTCCCCCCCCAGCTGGCAGCTCTGCTGGAGTGGCGGTTGAGCGCCTCTTCACCTGGTTCGGCGCACATCTCATTTTCCTTCTTCGCTTTGCGGTGATATCGGCTGATGCCGCCGTTGCTGTTGTTGTCGTGTTTGCTGGTGCCGTTGCTACGACATCTTTCGATGTACCCGCTACTGGTACCGCTGGACCTTTGGATCTAGTTGCAGGGCCACCTATCGGTGCCCCCGCACTTTTCTGTTTTTCCATCGCCTTATTATCCAAATAAATAATGTTTTCTACCTCCCTGTTGTGTAAAAAAGCCGATAAAATTTTTATGCCCGGCTGGGATTCGAACCCGTGACCCTTGGGTTGACGGTCCGCCACACAGTGGGATGAGAAGTGATTCTAGCGCGCCAAAAGTGGTGTAAAAAATGGTCTCCAAAATGCGTAATTTTTTCAGGGAATGATGTCAATACCTGGGCGTGAAAAAATCGAGAGCCAGTTTTTATAAAACGTCATGCACTTATTTTTTATTCCTCGTTTCTTAGAAGGTTATGAATAATCTTAATTATGAAGTCAAATTACTGCTTTTTTAAAATCTCGATATTGATCCTATTTAAGGATGGATATCTGCTAGATTTTTTTTTCTTGTTTACCAATAGTGTCATTATTATAAACAATCAATTCCAATAAAATTAATTCACTGTTTAGTTGTTATTTAAATCATTTTATTTAAACATTTTTCATATAATTTTTTTTTGTTTGTATAGTCTGCCAAAAATCCGGAACGTCATGGAATCTCTTACCTATACTTCCATTAGCTAGTCCAATATGTATACTTACACTCCTATAAAAATCGCTACCAACTACCACCAACTAACAATTTTATTTAACTTTTAATGAGAGATAACGTTAGCCACGAAAGTCAAACTGCTCTCTCTGGTGACTCAAGGTCGGTAATGTATTCCGTTATAATAAGTTGTCGCGAGTGTTTTCTGCGTTTTTTGGATTGTTTTATTTGATTAACACTTAAATTTGCTTAAAAATAATACACATTAATTAAATAATTAAATTTTATCCACTGGATTATCGATTATTATTCCGAAACGAGTAGTAATAGTGACTCGGAATAAAAATTTTAAACAAATACAAATTTTTAGTTTTTATTTTTAATTTTAAGTTTGAAAACTTTTTTTCAAAAAGTATTTACAAAACCAACTCCACATGTATTGTATAGTCAAACAGAGAATCGATTTTCGACTTTAAAAACTGCTATAGCATGACATTCAAACTGTTGCTGTTGTTTTTTAATATTTGTTTTTCTATTTCAAGTAATTTTTTTTTAGAAAATTACCCCTCCCACCAAAACGGGGGGAAAGCCCCCCACCTCATACAATTTTTTTAGAACCGCCTAAGAATCATTTCTGAAATAATCCTGCATTAAGGGACACCCTTTTTTTCGAACACTGATAGAATTTTCTTTTTGCCACTTTCTCGTCCCTAATTTTTGACACCACCCTAGAAAAATATTAAAAACGGCTGCAACGACCTCAAAACTATAAAAGCTTATAAAAATTAGGTCTTTATTCCATATAATTACCCCAAGAATACTTTTGGCGCGCTAGAATCGCTTCTCATCCCACTGTGCGCCACCTCTTCCTCTGTGCTATTGCACTATTGAAAATTGCTTGACTAAAGTTTACTTTGACTTAAACACTCCGAATTTATTTGATAACACTGTGAAAGCCGAAAACGTGTGCACACCTTCACAGATCGAGATCGACTGGGAAGAATAGGTATTGATATGTATATGTGCGCATATCAAAATATTTCACTTTTGTGTGTGTTAGTGACATTTTGATACTAAAATATCCTTATGTTGCCACTATTCAACCTCCAAACTCGTTTAGCTTATAATGAGTCTATGTAACGTTGCATAAGTTTTATGAATAAGGTTTTTGCGTTCAGATGCATTATAACGAGTACATAGCACTATGCACAAGCTATGATGCGTTTATGAATAAGGCTGAAAGTGTATATCTGAAGCGTGACTCAGCAGTCCTTCCATATGATGAAGTGGATAAGCGTCAGTTTTTGAGCATTGATTGACCTTCCGAGAATCTAGGCACAGACGATTTTTTCCTGGCTTCTGTACCAAGACAATCAGTGAGCTCCAGGAGCTAGTACTCTCCTCAATAATGCCCATCTCCAGCATCTTATCCAGCTCATCATACATAAGTTTCTGTACCCCTGGAGACACGGGATAGTGTCTTTGTTTTATAGGCTCAGCGTTACCTGTGTTGATGTAGTGTTCTTCGAGGTGTGTTCGCCCCAAGCCACTTTTAGCTAAGGACGGAAACATACTGATCACATCTTTGAGTATATTTGACTCGTCCGCTGACAACTCGTGTACATTTGGATCAGACCGATCTTGCAGTGTACTGGACGAGATTTCCGCAAGCAATTTAGGCGCTACCTCAAAAAGCTTCCAGAAATTGACCCCCAAGTACAGCTGCTGTTCCAAGGAAAGTACAATGTAAAACGTTACTAATTTAGTTTTCCCTTTGTATGTTACATCCGTAGATACTTCGCCTATTATAGCTTGTGGTTGTCCACTGGCTGTTTTGACATTAGAACTGAATTGGCGATAAGACAAACCGCTACTTTTAAGCAGTTCAAGGCAACCTGAGCCAAGGCAACTAATGCTGGCTCCACTATCCAGTAAGCCAAGCATTTTTCTATAAAAAATTTTAACATTCGCGTACGGTCACGGATCGTCATTATCGCTTAGATAGGTCGCTGAGATTGCCCTATAAACGTTTTCCTTTTTCTTAAAACGTTCTCGAAGCTTCTTAATGCGTTCAGATGGATTGGAATGGAAGATTTGAGATCTGACGGTGCAATAGTTTGTAAGTCTTTCATGTAACGATTTTGGTTTAGGTTTAGGCAAGAACGAATTCGACTTATTTTCAGGTCTTTTTAAGATGGTTATTTTAGTATCTTTCTCACAAGTTTTAACGTTGTCAGGTGAACAAAGTAATTCAGGTGCTTTTTGAAATTCGGATAAATTTTTAATGTCTGGGTTAAGTTATGGTTTATTGGATTTTGATCACTCATTTGTTTTCCGGGTTCTTCATCTGAGGGCAACTCTCCCCGGTATTCGGATTGCCCCGTTTTCGGTTACCCAAACACATGGGACAGTTCGGAGAAGTGGTGTTCTCGCAGCCACATATGTAGCAAAACAAATTGGGTTGTGGGCTCGGACATAAGGTAGGTATTATATTTAAGAAAATGTTATAATGTCCTGAATAACCTACATTAAATTGGATAATATGGCAAGAGTACGATAACTTAGGCGCCAAGAAATAATAACGGTTTTTTGTAGAACAGTCCAATACAAGCATTTTTTTCTATGGGAGGGGGGGGGGTCTATCTCACCCCGTTTGGGTGGGAGGGGCAATTTCATAAAAACAGTACCAAAAATGTAAAAAAAATATTAAAAAATAACGGTAATACTTACAACAAAGTAGCGAGGATCACCTCGCAGTCTTTATGTGGTATCACAATGGGCCTATTCTGGCCTAATGTGTCAGCAGTTTTCCTGGCAGCCACCTTAACCTAACCTAAGTAAAGTCTATGTATGGTTTTTGAAAAAAATGAATTTTAAACTCAAAATTTGCGAGAAAAAAAGCATAAAAAAAAGGTTTAAAGTGTAATTTATTAAAGCTAAGTATACAGTTCCTTGAAGAAAAAAAAACTACATGTATTTGTTATGGGAGCGCTTTTTGCGAGAAAAATTTTTTTTGACGTTTAAATTTTTTTATCGAACTGTGAACTACCCAAAGAAAACAAATTTTATATTCACCACGATTTTTTTTTCGTACAAAACAATGTCACTGACATTCTTTTTCCGAAAAAAAATTGCGTTTGGCATTTGTGTTTGTTTTTCCATGGATCAGTCTCATTGAGATTTTTTTTTCGAAAGTGTAAACTGACGGCGAATAAAAAAAAAATTTACACCACGGACATTTTTTCTTTGTGGAAAATATTTTTTTTCTCACCTCGAAGAATTTTTTACTCAAAAGAACTGTATACTTAGCTTAAAACTGTAAAATTATATATAATTTTTTTTTTTCTGAAATTCGTTGCTCTAACTAATTCTTAATCAAAAACTGAAAACTAGATGATTCTATGTCTTCTAGTTTTTGAAAAAATCGATAATTACTATAACTACTTTTGTATGGGATGTTTGTTTTTTGCTTGCTTACGTATTACGGATGGCGTATAAACAGTGAGGTATGTATGGGGAGGCATGCTGCCCCCCTGCAACCCCCCTGCTTGTGCACATTATAGGATTTGGGGTAGGTGCGAGGTTGGGTGTATGCAAAGTTTCTTTTGCATTTTAAGAATCTGGATTAAGCAAATATATACAAAGCAGTTGAAATGTTCAAAGTATGCATACCCACTTAGATCATAAAAAAAACGAGCAAACATTCGAGTTTTGTACGGTAGTAGTTTTAGTAATTTTCAATTTTCTCAAAAACTAGAAGACATAGAATCATCTAGTTTTCAGTTTTTGATTAAGAACTAATTAGAGCAACGAATTTCAGAAGAAAAAAGTGATATATAATCTTACAGTTTTGAGAAATTACACTTTAAACCTATTTTGTATGCTTTTTTCTCGCAAATTTTGAGTTTAGAATTCATTTTTTTCAAAAACCATGCATAGATTTCACTTGATTTAAAAATTAGCAAATAGAACGAAGTATTGGCTTTAAAAAAAAGTATAAAACTTACCTGTTAGTATTACCGTTATTTTTGTATAATTTTTTTATTCTTTAAGTACTTTTTTTATGAAAATGCCCCTACTGACCAAACGGGGGGAGATAGCCCCTCCTCCCATAGAAAAAAATTCTTGTATTGAACTGTTCTACTAAAAACCGTTATAATTTCTTGGCGCCTAAGTTATCAAAGGGCACGGTAGTGCCCAGCCAAGTTCGCGGCACTACACCCTTTTTACAGGAACAAACTCAGGCGATTTTCAACCCCCCTCTAACTTCAGTACCAATAAAGTCAGAAACTTCAAATTCGGAGTATTTGCTGAACTGATCAAACACAGGTGGCTTACCAAATTTCAACTCTTTAGCATTAGTAGTTCCCAAGATATAGGACTTCAAAAATTGCAAAAACCGTAACTGACTGACTCACTGACTCACTGACTCACTGACAGATCATCAAAATTATGGAGCACTTCCCGACATCGTAGAAACTTGAAATTTCGCACAACGGTAGGCCTTGTGGTACATACAAAGGAAAAAATCGAAAATCTGCAATTTTATATTCAGGGGGCGTGGCATCCACCCACTTTCTTAAATATTCTATAAATTATATGGAGCCTTTTCGATTGTTGTAGAACAATGAAAATTGGTAAGTTGGTAGGGTTTGAGGTACTTAGAAAGAAAAAAATTGAAAAATTGGAATTTTCCATACAGGGGGCGTGGCATCCACCCACATTCTTAAAAATTCTTATAAATTATATGGAGCACTTCCGATTGTTGTGGAACGATGAAAATTAATAGGTCGGTAGGGCTTAAAGTACTTAGAAAGAAAAAAAACTGAAAAATTGGAGTTTTGCATTCAGGAGGCGTGGTATCCACCCACATTCTAAAAAATTCTTATAAATTATATGGAGCACTTCCGATTGTTGTAGAACGATGAAAATTGGTAGGTCGGTAGGCCTTGAAGTACTTAGAAGAAAAAAAATCGAAAAATTGGAAGTTTCAGTTCAGGGGGCGTGGCATCCACCCACATTCTCAAAAATTCTTATAAATAATATGAAGCACTTCCGATTGTAGTAACGATGAAAATTGGTAGGTCGGTATGCCTTGAAGTACTTAGAAGAAACAAATCGAAAAATTGGGAGTTTCAGTTCAGGGGGCGTGGCATCGACCCACATTCTTAAAAATTCTTATAAACTATATGAAGCACTTCCGATTGTTGTAGAACGATGAAAATTGGTAGGTCGGTAGGACTTAAAGTACTTAGAAAGAAAAAATTTAAAATTGAAATTTTGCATTCAGGGGGCGTGGCATCCACCCACATTCTTAAAAATTCTTATAATTATATGGAGCACTTCTGATTATTGTAGAACGATGAAAATTGTCAGGTCGGTAGGACTTGAAGTACTTAGAAAGAAAAAAAATCGAAAATTTGGAATTGTCCATTCAGGGGGGGTTGCCATCCACCCACTTTATCAGAATTGCTATTATTTGTATGGAGCACTTTCGGTTGTCGTAGAATTATGAAACTTTGTAGAGCGGTAGAGCTTGACTTTCACCTGCCAAAATAAATCTTTGCAAAAAGGAGTGAAATCACAACAAAAACATAAATGTTAAAAAAGGAGCCAAGTTCTTATGTGTACAAGAAACCTGTGCGTAAAAAGTCAGCCAAAAAAAGTAATGAGATCTAAAATATATGCCAAGTTTTAAGTTCATGAAGTGTAATATCAAATATCTTAAGTAGAGTAATATCGAAACAATTCAACAAATCATGAAATAAATTTGGTAATTAATGATTACTGATTAAAATTTGGTGGATTTATTTGGCAAGTTTTCTCTTAAATACTTACTTAATCACAAATTTTAAATGTATGAAAACTTGACCAGTGAACCCACCAAATTTTAATCAATAATCATTAATTACCAAATTTATTTCATGATTTGGAATTGTTTCGATATTACTCTACTTAAGATAATATTTGATATTACACTTCATGAACTTAAAACTTGGCATATATTTTAGATCTCATTACTTTTTTTGGCTGACTTTTTACGCACAGGTTTCTTGTACACATAAGAACTTGGCTCCTTTTTTAACATTTATGTTTTTGTTGTGATCGTACTCTCCCCGATAATATTGATTTTATTTTGTATTTGTGTGTTACATAAAAATCAGTGACCTCGCCACGCCACTAGATATTTTGCAGGCTATTCCCTTTTTAAATCAATAAAGAAAATTAATAAAATTTGTGAAAACTCTGTTCAAGAAATGACGAAAGATAAATACAATTTTGAACTTACAAAAATATTGATTAAACATAAGGAGAACGAAAACTCAAGTGAAAACACAGTTTCTTTATGGCCATCTAAAATTTTTTTCAAGTGTGCCGCCTTCATGAACAAATATTTTCAACCTATTTTCATAAAACATCTTTTGCATCTAAGGTGAAAGAAAACATATTATAAAAGAATGCATAACTGAAACAAATGGTAATGGATACTTTCCAAGCTGGTTCAATCTATCTGATAAATGTTATGAGCATAAAATTGATATAATTGATTTGCTAAGAGTGGTTTTGCTCTGGACAAATTGCAAATGGTATTTTGATAAGCAAAAAGATTATTAGAATAGAAACCCTAAGAGAAAAATTAAAAAATTGTTAAATTTGTTGAATGCTTAGACCTAAAACAAACAATAAAATTAATTTATTAACGATTAAGATGGTGGTTGGGATCAATATACTGCCACGTCCGCGCTCGTAACCCCTGGAAACTATTTAAGCAAAGGTAATAAATGAATATAATAAGTTCATAAGTAAGCAGGACCATATCGATTATTTTATATCTTTAAATTAAGCTTCCACCTAATAATTTTGTTAAATTTTATTATTAAATTCATTATTTACCTTCACTTAAAGGCTTAGAGCAGTATCTAATAATATGCAAGAATTCTCAAAGGAGTAACGGGAACCATAAATTTATTACGAACTTATTGACGGTTGCCGCTGTGCGACATTAGTCGCATTTTGACCCATTTTTTTAGCCTCATGCGATCATGAGACGACTTTTAAAAAAATGTCTCTTTTTGTACCCTTTTTTAAAACTCTTGCGACTTTTTTGACCCCTTCTCCAGATACTTGCATGGATTTGGTGAAAAAGTTGGAGGTCTATCAAACTGAAATATTTGTTTTGCAATAACTTAATCACATGTTTTATGGGTACATTTTAACGCTGAATCTATTTTAAATTCAAATTAAATAAAATTAAACTCTTTTGGCAATTTTCATGAGTGTAAGAGTTTTTTCGTGGGTGTTATGGTAATAATTCTACGCTTGCCCCTACCCTTTAAAAAAAATGCCTTGCCAACTCAGATATTTTTAGGGAATTTTTCGATACTTGGTTCTATTGATTATAGAAATATTTATCCCAAGTTCCATTTACAAGGGTAGGTACCATTGTTTTTAACTGTTGTATGTACTTAAAAAAAATCATCATTACATAAAAAGGACCTTAACTTTTTTTTTGGGTAGTTGATCATTTGGATTTAGTCTCATTAAATTCAGCGATAAAATTTACCCTTAAAAATGTAGAATAATATTATTAAGTTGCTGCAAAAATAAAGGTATTTCAGTTTGAAAGACTTCCAACTTTTTCACCTCTTCAAATGCATCTACACAAAAAGCCAATGTGGGGATTTTGGATAGATACCTATGTTATAGACGGTGTAATTCTGCGTCGATACCGATTTAAGTATTTCATGAATTAATTATTTCAACCTCTGCACCTATTTTTCCTGGGCTATACATACCCATTCAATTTACGAATTTACCTCAATCAAAACATCACCCAGATTTATGAATAATGAATTGAATCAAGGCAAAAGCTATTCGATCTTCCATCAAATCAAGAAGAAAATTACTGCAGAAGTAGTGCGTAAATATACAATATCAATAACTTACCCACGACGCTTTTCCACTTAACTACCCTCTTTCTCTATTAAAAATAATTCATATAATTAAAAAAAACCTCTTCTCTTTTTTCAAATTAATTTTTTTCCCAACATTTTCAAAAAGTCAATTTCAATATTCTTCGGATAAAATCTCATGAAGCGCGAAGCAAAATATGTATACAATGAAGCGTACATAATGTATATGTAAAACAAACCATCTTCCAAACGCATGTACCTATGTAAATAAAGTACGAAGTAGCAAATTTGACCTGCGGCAGTCAGTAGCACATATTGAGTAACGATCATGAAAACAAAAACAATGACCACATAGTTCCTAAAAAGAGAGAACAGAGAAGCAAACTGTTTTTTTTTTCCTTTTATTTTTTCTCAGAGCTCTTGAAGAAATACGAGAAATAAGAAAACAAAAACAAAATTGTGCCTTTTTTCTGTGTATAGCTCTCCCATATGTGTTAGAGAAGTAGAGAAAATAATTTAGAAAGTTGTCCCTTCTCTAAGAAGTTGAACTTTTGAGAAAGCTCTTTTTTTGCACGAATTTCGTTTTCATAGACATTTTTTCCCATATAGATGCTACATCTGTATAGTTTATTCTCTGTGCTTTAAGGCTTTCATTTTGATAATTTATTTGATTTGTGTTTAAATTCTGATTCAGGCTACCATTTGCTCCCTGTCCTTCACCTAAGGTATCTCCCGGCTGTTGACCAATGGGCGTACAATTAATTGGTCTAGAGCCTGAGGCGTTATTATCGTTGGAATTGACCGTGTTATGCGGCGTATTATTACCCGCCCGGGTGTTTTGGGTGGTATTTCTATTTTTAGGAGGCATGATGCATTTAAATATTAAAAAAAAAAAAATTATAAAGGTAAAGAGGATTTCAAAAAAACTTTAAAGGTATATCTTATATGTAGGTAAATAGATTTTTGTTTTTATAACAATGATAAATGTGGACTAGGGTTTGTATACTTTGTCTGTTTATTGACCATACATACAACTTCAGATTAAAAATAAAAATTCGATTAATGTTATATGGGTGTTTTCACTTCATGGATGTGCTGGGGTTTGTACGATGGGTGAGTACATATATCGACGGGAATAAAATATTCAGAATATCAGAGACTATATTTTATTGAAGTTGGGTGTTTAGGATTGACGATCTTAATATAAATTAACTTAAATGTCATCCCAGAAGTAGTTTTCGTAACTTGAATCTGGAGTCAAAAGGTATTTTTACGAATGAAAAGTCTTTCCTAAAACTTAACTCGGATTAATTTAAGTTTTTCAGTAAGAGGATGTCTGTGTTTACTATATATGCATATATGAGTTGTGGGTGAACGTTTCAACATTGTTTAAAAAAAAGAAATCAACAATTTTCTGAAACAGACGGGCGGCGCAGCGCGCGAAGTGGTAGTATCCGGTACCTATACTCCGGGTCGTCTCACAAACTCCTTCAGAAAAGTTTTCATATTTATCAATGTTTGCAATGTTGAATGTAACGCAGCTGGCAGAAAGTGATTTCTAAAATCGATATTCCCGGTCGTTACACTTCAAACTGTCATTGCTTTTATTTTTGTAAAAGTATGTAATCGTTGCAATAAATAAAAAGTAAAAAAAATCCGGTCAACAATAGCTTTTCAAAAATTTAATACTCTAAATTGAATATTTAATTTCATGTGAAAATTGAATCCATTATTTTTAAATGATGGATTTGTTGACTTTCAGAAAGCCAAGATTATGGTATTATGTTGCGTTTCGTTGCCCCACGTTTTGGGCGCCACCTGTGTAACGGAAGATGTCCCCCACTCTATAAAGCGCGATGTTTTGCTTCCCAATAATGTCTAAGGAAGACAGGATTTCCGGTGGAATCAATGGGTTATAGGGTAGGTTGTCCTGGTAAGTGAGTGCGGTAGGCATGCTTGCTTCTGCACGACACTAGCTCGTCGGAGTCTTGGGGTCTTGCACTATTGCCGGACACCGTTCTTGTTATCATGCCTGGAAATTATATGCACATACGTATATTGAGCACACGTGCAACCAAAATAAGTCAGTAGCCTAATTCCGAACGCTATTTTGAAACCTTTCGTTGTTCTAGGTTATCATCACGCAGCCCTCCCTCAGCCGAGATGTAAAAAAAAAAACAACACCGACCGTCCTTGGCTAACGCTCCGCGAACTATTTATTGCGTTAGCCCCTTGTTTGAAGTCGAGTGGTTTATCACTCACTCGCTTTCACTTCCCATCGTCTATGATGTCTTTCTGTCAAATGTCAGCTACTGAGTAGACGTGTATTTGAGTCTGGCTTTTTCAATTAATTTTTTCTGCGTATATATTAAACAAATAAACTTTATTTACTTACCAAAAGTTGTTACCTAACTCCCCTTACATACATTATACAATTTATTTCATTCTTGTGATTAAAGTGATCTTAAAAAAATGGGAAAAAACCATAAAACAAAATAAATTACGAGTTAATTTAAGTGTTTCAATTCCACTTCATTTGTTGTTTTTTTCACTCAATTATAAAATGAAACGTAACGGGCCCGTTAGAAAAAAAAAAAAACACTAATACATCCGCATCCAGTTCACCCGCTTCCACCCCTCAAAAATCTATTAATACCGAAACGCGTGAAGAGTGCAAAATAATGGACCAACGTTTTAAAGAACAGAGCGACTATATAATAAATCTTCTATCAAAACATATAACCGACTCCGAAAAAAGAATTTCAAGTAACATAAGCAACCAAATTAAGGAACTACAAAACTCTATTGATAACATTCAATTAAAAGTCACAGAACTCGAATCAGCTCTTCTGAGCGCAAAAACAAACATCACAACACTAAACTCCGAAATATCCGAACTTAAAAACACTCTCCACGATATTGGTGAAAAGCACATCGACACACAAAACGAGCTTCAGGCGGTTAAAAAGCTACAAGACGTACAAGAAAACCGGGCAGTGGCAAGCGATGCACTTCTTTCTGGCGTACCTCATGTACCCGATGAGAATTTGAAATCAATTTTCAATCTTCTTTGTAACGCACTGCAAATTAAACCACCGACAATAAAAAAACATATATCGCACGCGCACCCATTCCGCGTCCAAAGACACGCCAATTATGCTAAAATTTAACTCAGCGTATGACCGAAATTTCGTTCTGAAGTCGATCGCACTTTACCGTAAACAACAACAGAGAGAACTTTGTTTACAAGATATAGACATAAATTCGACGAACTCTATTTACTTGCGAGAGGCTTTAACTAAACACAACTACACAATCTTAAAACATGCACTGAGCCTAAAAAAACAAAAACTGTTGTCTTCTGTGTACACTTCTCGAGGGATAGTGCATGTTAAACGTCACGCAAATGGTACAGCTGAGCCTATCGACAATGCAGAGAAATTGACCTGGGATGCCAACTCAAAAGATTGATGAAGATAGCGAAAGACATAAAAACTATTATATTCATTTGAACTAAATTTTAATTTTTTTCAATTATAATTCAATCTTTTTTTTTTTATATTTCTTTCTTCAAAACGAAATTTAATTAAATTTTTATTTTCTTAGTTGTATTTCAACCAAGTTTTCTTTATACTTTTATTTATTTTGAAATTTTTAAACGTTATTTTTCAGTTTTTCTTTTCTCTTCTTTCCCTTGTAAGCTATTTACTCTTCTGATACTATTTTCTCTTTTCCTATATTTGCAATGGCTATTAATAACTTACGCACAATGATTAACGTTTTGAGTGCACAAGGAACTGGTATTCGTATTTGCCACATCAATGCCCAAAGTTTGTTGTCAAAAATTGATCAATTTCGTGATAGTTTTGCAGAATCGAAGGTTGACGTTATTTGCATTTCCGAAACTTGGCTGTCATCTGACCATAATGACTTGCTTTGCTCTCTCGACGGATATAAAATGTTTAGGTCTGATAGAAACCGTTGTAGAGGTGGGGGTGTTGCAGTGTACATAAAACAAGGTATCAATTGTATGGTGAAATGTTTATCTGAAGATGAAAGTGAAATTGATTTCATTTTTATTGAGTTGTTTAATGATTTGGAAAAGCTGCTTATCGGTACGGTATATCGACCCAATAGGAACATTTGTATCTCTTCCCTTATAACACTAATTGAACAGATATCAATATCATACCCCAAAACTGTTATCTGCGGTGATTTTAATTGCAATTTATTGAGCGAAAACCGTCTCGTTGAGGAATTTCGTACATTAAACTTTAATTCAGTGAATACAAATGCTCCAACCCACTTTTCAAACTATGAACCTACATTACTTGATCTTTTTCTGGTAAGTAATACAAATAGTGTTGTTTTTTATAATCAGCTCTCAGCACCGGCTTTTTCAAAACATGATATGATCTTTTTAATATATGACTTTAATGTTTTTGAGTCAGTTAGAACTTTCGAGTTCAGAGATTTTAAAAACATAAACTATTCTTTGCTAGAACAAGATGTGCATAGAATTGATTGGAGAAGTATCCTCCTAACTTCATCAACTCATGAGCAGGTTCAATTTCTCAATAATAACCTCTTAAGTCTATATGATAAACATGTTCCTCTTATAATCAAACACGTTATCCCACGCAATAAACCATGGTTCACAAACGATATTCGGGATTTAATACAGCAACGAGATTTGGCATATGCCCGTTGGAAAAGATTTCGACTGAACGATATATATGACATTTACCGCACTTTAAGAAATAAAACTGTTCTCGAAATTCGAAAAGCTAAAAATGAACTATATTCTAATAAGTTCAATTCAAGTTTAAGTACTAAGCATATCTGGAAAAATTTAAAAACTTTGGGAATAAGTAAAACAGGATGCAAAATTCCCGAAACAGTTAATATTAATTTTCTTAATGAGAAGTTCGTTAGCTCACAACGTTCAGCTGCCACCGATTTACAAGAAAGTTTTTTACAAGAAAGAAGTCAAGAAAACGAGTTTGTATTTTCTTTTAGTAATATAACAGCTGAGGATGTGGTAGAAGCGATTTTATCTATTAAATCAAAAGCAGTTGGGCTCGATAAAATTCACCCTTCCTTTTTAAAGTTGGTCTTACCTTTTATTCTCCCTTACTTGACTTTTATCTTCAACACTATCTTAACAACAGGAGTATTTCCAATTCAGTGGAAAATGGCTAAGATTATTCCTGTTCCCAAAACCATAAAAGGTGATGAGTACAGGCCAATTTCAATACTACCATTTTTGTCTAAGGTGTTTGAACGAATTATGCAGAAACAAATGGGTGTATTTCTAGAACGTGAGAACTTACTTACCCCTAAACAATCGGGTTTTCGAAAGAAAAATAATTGTATTACGGCTCTAATAAGCGTTTCTGAACACATAAGGAAAGCAATAGATGAAGAACAGGTAACTTTTTTGATTCTCCTTGACTTTTCTAAGGCTTTCGACACGGTCAACCACTCAAAGTTGTGTTCAAAACTTTTTCAGTCCTACAAATTCTCTTCAACTGCAGTCAAACTGGTCTCTTCGTATTTAACAGGTCGACAACAAGCGGTTGAATTAAACAAAGCTCTCTCTAATTTCTTACCACTCGCAAGTGGAGTTCCCCAGGGTTCAATTTTGGGTCCATTGTTATTTTCGCTCTACATAAATGAACTTCCTTCAGTTATCGAGCACTGCTCTATCCGCATGTATGCAGATGATGTTCAGATGTATGTAAGTTGTCCTTTGGGGCTTATCGAACACTTTTCAACCTGTGTTAATGAAGATTTGGTAAAGATTGTACAGTGGTCACAAAGCTTTGATTTAATACTCAATCCTAAAAAGTCAAAATGCCTAATAGTATCTAAAAATACTCTTGAACTCTCTTACTTTCCTCAAATAACTTTAAATGATTCTTCTATTGAATTTGTACAGACGGCTAAAAATCTTGGAGTTATTTTTAATAGAAATCTGTCATGGAAGGATCATATTAGCTATACAGTTGGCAAAACATATGGTGTGCTCCGTGCTTTATGGGCAACACAGCACTTCACTCCTACTAACATTCGTTTATTACTTGCCAAAAGTCTAGTACTTCCGTTACTGACCTACGGTTGTGAAATGTTCGGTAAGTTAGACTATGATAGGTAGTAAAAGGAGAGTTAATGTTGCCTTTAATAGCACTGTGAGATATGTATATGGATTACGTCGCTACGATAGAGTATCTCACCTCTCTCAATCCTTGCTTAGTATGACAATCGACAATTTCATGCTTTTTCGCGCTATGGTCTTGTTTTCGGATATTCTCTTAACCAATCAACCTGTAGATCTATTTAATGAAATACAATTCCTTACAACTTCAAGTAGGAATAACCATTTAATACTTCCTCGGTTTAATTGCTTAACTTCCGAACGCCAGTTTCTTGTCAACTCAATTCGGCAGTGGAATTCATTGCCCAGGGACATAAGAAGAATAAATAGCACTATAAAAATTAAAAATGAACTTAAAATTTATTTTCAAAACAACTAATTAAATTTGTAATTTTGCTTTAATTTGTGAATACTTAACTGAACTTTAAATGTAACAATGATAAAGTAGCTTTTAAATAAAATCTTTTATTAAGCTTTCACTAGGTTATAAGATATTGTATCTTGCTGTGTAAGCTTTCAAATTGAATAAAATACTAAAAATACTAAATTCCATCATACGCCCCCCTACAGCACTGGACAAATATTTTTATCTCATTTTTGAAAAAAAAAAGCTCGTCTTTATACACTAAACGGTAAATAAGATGTCGAAGACTCGAGTTTCAATTTCATAATTTCATATTTTTATTTAACGAGACAATTCCAAACTTTCTCTTATATCTTAATATATGAACAAAAGAAGTAAAGTTAAAATAGCTGTGTTTTAATCTAATATATTTTCTCTGTGATTATCTTTGTTTCTACATATCATCTTTTTCAATTGAATTTTTCAAATCTGACATAAGACCCTTTCTGTCTCTTAGATATATATAATATTGCTCACTATATTAGGGTTTACCATTAGATTTCCCCCACTTTATCTGTCTTTGAATTCTTACACTACAATATCAATCTCTGAATTTAACATTCGTCCAAATGTTCACAGCTTATTATAAAATGGTTTAGAGTTACCGAATGTGGCTTTAAACACAGCCTTGTTGACAAATTTACTTTACAGGTGGTTCAATCCTCCGATGGATGGTATGCACATCATTCATAGGCGGGGACACGACCTTCTTTTAATTCCTGGCTAAACACTTGGATAGATAAAGCAAAAAACTGATCAGCATTTGAACGAATAAACAATGTACAAAAAAACTATGATGAATACTTAGCTTTTGTTTTTGTTTAAGTGTCTGAGATTAGGGTGAGCAGCTAGATAATCTTAATCACAGAGATAATCAAATTGACTTATTTTAATCTGGTAATATATGAGAGAGAGCTTGTTTTGTTGTTTTTCTGGTGACACGTTGTCACTGGACTCCGCACTAGAGATGATCGATGTTATTAAGCTTTGCCTCGACAGCCTTTTGGTCTGCACAGATGTTTGGTCTGTCGACAGCAATCAATGCTACTATCAAGTGACAATTGGATTGTGATTCACAGAGTCGTTGCAGCAGGTAGCTAAGGAAGACTTGCTTGTGGAATCGGTAGTTGGGCCTTTTTCTCCTCTACTAGGTGAGGCTGAGTTTTGTTTAAAATAAATGAAAATTGAGACCTGAATTGAGCAATGTTCTTTGTTTGATAAGTTTCGGATTGTATTAGGTACCCGTTGACCACGATGGTTACGGCAAAGTTGTGGCCACGTGATACCACTGATCTTCTCGCTTAGATCTTGTTAAAGCAATGGATTTCGGGACCAGCAAGATGTAGCGTTCGTGTATTTTTGGCTGGTAATGCTTCCTCAGAGTTGGATGGAATCTTCCAGAGAAGCTAGAGCTTCTGGTGCTTCTGGCCAACTCTCGGTAGATTTTCGATCTCCCCCTTCCAGAAACCTTCAACAATGATGCTTTTATACACTGAACACGGGAAATGGCGTACCCCTCACGCTGCACGTGTGTAGATTGGTGACTCTGTACACTGTACAGTCTCTAGTCTCTGCAGCTTGGGTTAGTTTCCTAATAACCAAATGTCACTTTTACTACAGGTATCACTTTAATTAGTTTGTAAATTTGGCGTGAAGAAATTTACCTTAGCTTTCCTCGTGTATCTCTTATAAATTATTTTCAATAAAATTGAATCTAGCACCAGGAAGAGTTCCGTGCTTGGCTGGGTTTCTAAGGGAAAAGATCGATTGAGCTTTACGAAAAATCTGGCAAGTTCTAATACATCGACCCAAGCTATTTCCGCCAATGTATGGCGAAGATTTATCAGCTGATAGTTGATAAAATTCTGTGTAGAGATTTTGTTTGCTATTACAGGGTGATGTGTTGTACAAGCCTGTGCGTAGGCGGGCACGAAGCGGTCTGATTACTTTTTTGGTTTTGTTTTTTCGTTCGGGGATTTTTTTTTAAGGCATGGGGGTCCCTACAAAACTTTTCAATTTTGTGAACTCGTGTGAATTAAATTGAAATGGAAAAGGACCTTTTTTCTAGGTTATTCAAGCTTGACTTTCGTCTGAGGTTGTGAATGACGTTCACGACAAAGGTCGTTTTAAGACACCAATTAGAGTGACAAGTAATGCTTTTTATAATTGCTTGCGTAAACTTTGGCCATAGTTTTGCGTTTCGCTTTTTAGTCGCATCGCTCAAGATAAAATTGCGTTTAAATACGGTTTGCCCAATTTCAAAATTCGAATTTTTGCTTCTCGTATTATAGGATCGCTCATAGTTCTTATGTGCTTGTTCAAGAGACTGTTTTAGATGATTATGAATCAAATTCATCTTACAGCTCTTTGGGATGATATCTAACTCTGAATTATTGAGCCCTTTCAGTCTTTTCAAAAGTGGGTAATCATGTCCATGTTCAATTTTTGACTGCCCGAACAGCGCTTCGTGGGGTGACATTCCGATAGCGGCATGTATGGTTGTTCGAAGTGCACTAGCAATTGATTGAACATGTTTGTCCCAATTCAACTGAATTGGTTCCCTGGCGAGGTACGAACGGATGGCTGTTAAGATCGAACGATTCACTCGTTCACTGGCGTTCGCCTGAGGTGAGTACGAGACCATTCTAATGTGGCGAATACCGTAAGCTGATAGTAGTTTCCCGAAATCTTTACTGATAAATTGTTTACCGTTATCAGAAAGTAAAGACTCCGGTACTCCAAATATCCCAAACACTTGTTCTTCGAGGAAATTTATCGCTGATTCACTTGTGGCTTTTTTATTGGAGAAATTAGAACAAATTTAGTCAACTGGTCTAAACAAATAATCATGTAGACGTTTCCTTTCTTTGACCTTGGATACGGCCCAAGAAAGTCGATGAAGACATGCTGAAAGGGTCTTTCCACTACATAAGATTGTCCCATTGGCGGTCTTAGGGTCGAATTAGGTGCTTTTGAGGCCTTGCATACACTGCAGTCCGCAATGAACGCTTTAACTTGTGCCGCCATATTAGGCCAGTAAAAACGTTCACGGAGGCGATACAGCGTTTTGGCAACCCCACCAGGCGATGGCTTTGGCGGATCATGAGCTAAAAGAATCAAGCGAGACATCATGACGGATGGAATCCACAATTTCCATGTTTGGTCATCCTCAAGAGGATTCCCTGTACTAAATTTGACCTGCTTGTAAACAAAACCTTCTGTTACTTGAAGATCAGGTAGTTGGTTTTAATTTTTCCCAACGTTTCTATCAATCCTGCATATTCATCCGACTTAAAGCATGGATCTGCAAGATCAACCTGTACAACATCGAAAGAGTTCACAGCACTAGGTGAAGCAGTGCCAACCTCATCGACGCAATGAACTCGTGAGAGTGCATCCGGCACCACATTCTGTGAGCCCTTCCGATGCTCTATCTGAAACGTGAACCGTTGGAGTTTTAGAGTCCATCTAGCAAGACGCCCACTTAGATCCTTCTAACTCATGAGCCACTTCAGACTCGCATGGTCAGTTACGATCTTGAACTCCTGCATCTCCACGTACGACCTAAATTTTTCAACACCTAAGACTGCCGCAAGGCACTCTAACTCAGTCACGCTATAGTTGCGTTGCGCGGAGTTCAGTTTATGTGAGTAGTAATAAATTGGCCTCTCAACACCGTCCTCATCTAACTGACATAAAACGCTACCGATCCCAGACGTCGACGCGTCGCACAAAATTATGAAAGGCTTACTAAAATTGGGGTTTATCAAGACTGGAGCTTCAGTTAAGGCTCTTTTAAGATCCTCAAAAGCTTGAACGGCTTCCGGATCAAAAACGAATGATTTACCTTTTTTAAGGGTGTCGGTGATAGGCGTGGCGCGAGCAGAATAATCCTTTATGAATCTCCTGTACCACCCAAACAATCCTTAAAATCGACGGACTTGTCGAACGGTCTTTGGTACAGGAAAATCTTTGATTGGCGAGACCTTATCTGGATCTGTTTGAAGCACTCCCCCTCCTACTATGAATCCGAGATACTTTAAATATTTAAAGCAGAATTTCGATTTATCTAAATTTATGGTGAGCCCTGCCTTGCACAAGCATTCTGCTAATTCTTTAAGAATGTTCATATGCTCATCAAAAGAACTCGAAATTATCAACAGATCGTCCAAATATACATATACGTTTTGTCTCAATCTGTGGGGCACCACTTTGTCCATAAGTCGGCACAACCGTTGAGCAGCACCGTGTAAGCCAAAGGGCATTACCACAAATTGATACAGGGGTCTGCCAGGCACTGAAAACGCAGTCTTTTCCCGTGAGGATTTCTCCAAGGGTATCTGCCAGAAGGCGTGCTTCAGATCCACACTAGAGATAAAGTGTATATCTGAAGCGCGACTCAGCAGTCCTTCCATATGATGAAGTGGATAAGCGTCAGTTTTTGAGCATTGATTGACCTTCCGAGAATCTAGGCACAGACGATTTTTTCCTGGCTTCTGTACCAAGACAATCAGTGAGCTCCAGGAGCTAGTACTCTCCTCAATAATGCCCATCTCCAGCATCTTATCCAGCTCATCATACATAAGTTTCTGTACCCCTGGAGACACGGGATAGTGTCTCTGTTTTATAGGCTCAGCGTTACCTGTGTTGATGTAGTGTTCTTCGAGGTGTGTTCGCCCCAAGCCACTTTTAGCAAAGGATGGAAACATACTGATCACATCTTTGAGTATATTTGACTCGTCCGCTGACAATTCGTGTGCATTTGGATCAGACCGATCTTGCAGTGTACTGGACGAGATTTCCGCAAGCAATTTAGGCGCTACCTCAAAAAGCTTCCAGAAATTGACCCCCAAGTACAGCTGCTGTTCCAAGGAAGGTACAATGTAAAACGTTACTAATTTAGTTTTCCCTTTGTATGTTACATCCGTAGATATTTCGCCTATTATAGCTTGTGGTTGTCCACTGGCTGTTTTGACATTAGAACTGAATTGGCGATAAGACAAACCGCTACTTTTAAGCAGTTCAAGGCAACCTGAGCCAAGGCAACTAATGCTGGCTCCACTATCCAGTAAGCCAAGCATTTTTCTATCAAAAATTTTAACATTCGCGTACGGTCGCGGATCGTCATTATCGCTTAGATAGGTCGCTGAGATTGCCTTATAAACGTTTTTCTTTTTCTTAAAACGTTCTCGAAGCTTCGTAATGCGTTCAGATGGATTGGAATTGAAGATTTGAGATCTGACGTTGCAATAGTTTGTAAGTCTTTCATGTAACAATTTTGGTTTAGGTTTAGGCAAGAACGAATTCGACTTATTTTCAGGTCTTTTTAAGATGGTTATTTTAGTATCTTTCTCACAAGTTTTAACGTTGTCAGGTGAACAAAGTAATTCAGGTGCTTTTTGAAATTCGGATAAATTTTTAAAGTCTGGGGATTCTCGTAAGTCAGGTAAGTTATGGTTTATTGGATTTTGATCACTCATTTGTTTTCCGGGTTCTTCATCTGAGGGCAACTCTCCCCGGTATTCGGATTGCCCCGTTTTCGGTTTCCCAAACACATGGGACAGTTCGGAGAAGTGGTGTTCTCGCAGCCACATATGTAGCAAAACAAATTGGGTTGTGGGCTCGGACATTCCATATATGAGTGGCCTTTTTGCCTACAATATGTAAGATGTAGTATCTCGTTTTGTATGAGGATACGACACTGCTAGAGATATCTGGGGTTTCCGTACTAGAATCTAAATCGAGTTCACAGATCGGTTTTCGAAAGTTTGTTTGTGGCAGTTGTTTGATGCGCAAGGCTTCATGTTTATTATCATATTTCTCAATTGTCCGGCATACATGGATCATCTCAGGCAAACTATTGGTACTAAACGTAATGAGAAGTTCACCAATACGACGCTTCACGTTTTGCTTAAGCAGGTCTATGAGTTCCTTAGGAGACTTAGGATGGAACAGGCGCGTATTCAGCTTCTGAATATTGTTATAAAAATCATCGAAGCTTTCATTAGCTCCCTGACGTCTATCAAACATCCTTCGAGATAGTTCAGAATCCGTCTCTAAGCTTCGGAATTGCTCGATTAAAGCTATTTTGAGAGTTGACCAATCAGCACTGGGATGAGCTTTTAGGTACATCCAGTACCAGCTCTCAACGGAACCCGTTACAAAAAAATTAAAATTAAGGAAAATGTTTTCCCATGAGGTATTATAACACTCTTTTAGCCTACTTAGTCTATAAATAAAATTGTCAACAGTAATTTTCTGAGTGTCGAATTTTAATCCCCACTTATGGTACTCTATTGGCTTACGGGTAGAGGATGAGGTCGAGTTCCCGTCAACTGTGATATAATTTACAGGATCAGAGTCCAAGTGAAGCGTATTCAAGCGATCCACAAAATTTTGGACATTCTCGCTGAACGGTGGTTCATCTTGTACACGACGATCGTTTTGAGTTGATTGAGGACCTACGTTTATAGGTTGAGTTCTCACTGTCGTGCTCTGGTGGTTTTATTGTCGAGCAACATCATACTCTTCAGAAGTATTCCGTTGAGGAGTAGGTGCACTTAATGCTTCACGTATAGTGGTAGCAACGAGTTGGCAAATAATTTCTTTTTCTTTCTCAAACTCCTCTTGACGTCTGCGTAAGTCTTCAGTTCTATTCAGACCGATTGAAGCATTCACAATCGTCAGTATCCTTTCCGTAAGGCTTTCATTTTAATAATTTATTTGATTTGTGTTTAAATTCTGATTCAGGCTAGCATTTGCTCCCTGTCCTTCACCTAAGGTACCTCCCGGCTGTTGACCAATGGGCGTACAATTAATTGGTCTAGAGCCTGAGGCGTTATTATCGTTGGAATTGACCGTGTTATGCGGCGTATTATTACCCGCCCGGGTGTTTTGGGTGGTATTTCTATTTTTAGGAGGCATAATGCATTTAAATATAAAAAAAAAATTATAAAGGTAAAGAGGATTTCAAAAAAAACTTTAAAGGTATATCTTATATGTAGGTAAATAGATTTTTATTTTTATAACAATGATAAGTGTGTACTAGGGTTTGTATACTTTGTCTGTTTATTCACCATACATACAACTTCAGATTAAAAATAAAAATTCGATTAATGTTATATGGGTGTTTTCACTTCATGGATGTGCTGGGGTTGTACGATGGGTGAGTACATATATCGACGGGAATAAAATATTCAGAATATCAGAGACTATATTTTATTGAAGTTGGGTGTTTAGGATTGACGATCTTAATATAAATTAACTTAAATGTCATCCCAGAAGTAGTTTTCGTAACTTGAATCTGGAGTCAAAAGGTATTTTTACGAATGAAAAGTCTTTCCTAAAACTTAACTCGGATTAATTTAAGTTTTTCAGTAAGAGGATGTCTGTGTTTACTATATATGCATATATGAGTTGTGGGTGAACGTTTCAACATTGTTTAAAAAAAAGAAATCAACAATTTTCTGAAACAGACGGGCGGCGCAGCGCGCGAAGTGGTAGTATCCGGTACCTATACTCCGGGTCGTCTCACAAACTCCTTCAGAAAAGTTTTCATATTTATCAATGTTTGCAATGTTGAATGTAACGCAGCTGGCAGAAAGTGATTTCTAAAATCGATATTCCCGGTCGTTACACTTCAAACTGTCATTGCTTTTATTTTTGTAAAAGTATGTAATCGTTGCAATAAATAAAAAGTAAAAAAAACTATTATATCCGGTCAACAATATCTTTTCAAAAATTTAATACTCTAAATTGAATATCAAATTTCATATGAAAATTGAATCCATTATTTTTAAATGATGGATTTGTTGACTTTCAGAAAGCCAGATTATGGTATTATGTTGCGTTTCGTTGCCCCACGTTTTGGGCGCCACCTGTGTAACGGAAGATGTCCCCCACCCTATAAAGCGCGATGTTTTGCTTCCCAATAATGTCTAAGGAAGACAGGATTTCCGGTGGAATCAATGGGTTATAGGGTAGGTTGTCCTGGTAAGTGAGTGCGGTAGGCATGCTTGCTTCTGCACGACACTAGCTCGTCGGAATCGTGGGGTCTTCCACTATTGCCGGACACCGTTCTTGTTATCATTCCTGGATATTATATACACATACGTATATTGAGCACACGTGCAACCAAAATAAGTCAGTAGCCTAGTTCCGAACGCTATTTTGAAACCTTTCGATGTTCTAGGTTATCATCGCTCAGCCCTCCCTCAGCCGAGATGTAAAAAAAAACAACACCGACCGTCCTTGGCTAACGCTCCGTGAACTATTTATTGCGTTAGCCCCTTGTTTGAAGTCGAGTGGTTTATCGCTCACTCGCTTTCACTTCCCATCGTCTATGAAATTCCATCATACGCCCCCCTACAGCACTGGACAAATATTTTTATCTCATTTTTGAAAAAAAAAGCTCGTCTTTATACACTAAACGGTAAATAAGATGTCGAAGACTCGAGGTTCAATTTCATAATTTCATATTTTTATTTAACGAGACAATTCCAAACTTTCTCTTATATCTTAATATATAAACAAAAGAAGTAAAGTTAAAATAGCTGTGTTTTAATCTAATATATTTTCTCTGTGATTATCTTTGTTTCTACATATCATCTTTTTCAATTGAATTTTTCAAATCTGACATAAGACCCTTTCTGTCTCTTAGATATATATATATTGCTCACTATATTAGGGTTTACCATTAGATTTCCCCCACTTTATCTGTCTTTGAATTCTTACACTACAATATCAATATCTGAATTTAACATTCGTCCAAATGTTCACAGCTTATTATAAAATGGTTTTGACTTACCGAATGTGGCTTTAAACATAGCCTTGTTGACAAATTTACTTTACAGGTGGTTCAATCCTCCGATGGATGGTGTGCACATCATTCATAGGCGGGGACACGACCTTCTTTTAATTCCTGGCTAAACACTTGGATAGATAAAGCAAAAAACTGATCAGCATTTGAATAAATTCACAATGTACAAAAAAACTATGATGTATACTTAGCTTTTGTTTTTGTTTAAGTGTCTGAGATTAGTGTGAGCAGCTAGATAATCTTAATCACAGAGATAATCAAATTGAATTATTTTAATCTGGTAATATATGAGAGAGAGCTTGTTTTGTTGTTTTTCTGGTGACACGTTGTCACTGGACTCCGCACTAGAGATGAACGATGTTATTAAGCTTTGCCTCGACAGCCTTTTGGTCTGCACAGATGTTTGGTCTGTCGACGGCAATCAATGCTACTATCAAGTGACAATTGGATTGTGATTCACAGAGTCGTTGCAGCAGGTAGCTTAGGTAGACTTGCTCGTGGAATCGGTAGTTGGGCCTTTTTCTCCTCTACTAGGTGAGGCTGAGTATTGTTTAAAATAAATGAAAATTGAGACCTGAATTGAGCAATGTTCTTTGTTTGATAAGTTTCGGATTGTATTAGGTACCCGTTGACCACGATGGTTACGGCAAAGTTGTGGCCACGTGATACCACTGATCTCCTCGCTTAGATCTTGTTAAAGCAATGGATTTCGGGACCAGCAAGATGTAGCGTTCGTGTTTTTTTGGCTGGTAATGTTTCCTCAGAGTTGGATGGAATCTTCCAGAGAAGCTAGAGCTTCTGGTGCTTCTGGCTAATATCTCAACCAACTCTCGGTAGATTTTCGATCTCCCCCTTCCAGAAACCTTCAACAATGATGCTTTTATACACTGAACACGGGAAATGGCGTACCCCTCACGCTGCACGTGTGTAGATTGGCGACTCTGTACACTGTACAGTCTCTAGTCTCTGCAGCTTGGGTTAGTTTCCTAATAACCAAATGTCACTTTTACTACAGGTATCACTTTATTTAGTTTGTAAATTTGGCGTGAAGAAATTTACCTTAGCTTTCCTCGTGTATCTCTCGGCTCTCGGCTCGGCTGGGTTTCTAAGGGAAAAGATCGATTGAGCTATATGAAAAATCTGGCAAGTTCTAATACATCGACCCAAGCAATTTCGGCCAATGTATGGCGAAGATTTATCAGCTGATAGTTGATAAAATTCTGTGTAGAGATTTTGTTTGTTATTACAGGGTACAACACAAGCCTGTGCGTGAAGCGGTCTCAGTCTGGTTACTTTTTTGGTTTGTTTATTTCGTTTGGGGATTTTTTTTTTAAGGCATTGGGGTCCCTACAAGTGTTGAAAGATAAGCAAATATTCAACATATTGTGTTTAATGACTAGCTAACGTCAGTAATTTTTACAGAAAATTTACTTGAATTTATCTAAATCTTGATCAGAATTCAACTACTTGGCTCGATTTTCAACAACTATACTCAACTTTCAACATATTTAGCTAGGTACTTAACTGAAAAGTCAACAATCAACATTCTGGTGCTGGTTTCTTAGCATGCATGTTGAAAGATAAGCAAAAGCTGCAAGTTTTTATTTAAGTTTGCCAAAAAACAAATTTTAATTATTTAAAATTCAACTATGAAATAACAATGTGCTTTGGTTTTTAAACATGAAAGTTTAATAACAATCATTAAAAGATGAGAAATTTACCTTAAAAAGCTTAGAATTCAACACAAGTACTGAAAGATAAGCAAATATTAATTTTTTGTTTCCAAAAGCTTGCTTATATTTAATCACCCATGGTGAATTTTCATCACCATTACCCGATTTTTCAACTCAAATGCTTAAAAACAAAACGAGGACCTTGAATGAATGAATGAAAGAGTTCGGGGTGTAAGTGCACTGCGACCATTAAGATCAATTGTGCCCCCGTCTAGAGCTGGATGAGGTTACTCATTCTACAGCACATCTTCCAAATTTATTTGCTTAAGGAATTTGATTATTTGGAGTACATTTAGAGAGGATAGTTCGCTCTCTTTTATCTGGTGATTTCCCAGATACCTATGTCTTTGATGCATGAGTGCATCACATTTACCTAGTATGTGACCGGGTGTCTCCTCATGAGCACTGCAGAATCTACACGTGGCGCTGTTTTCCAGGCCAAGGATGTGGAGGTGTCTCCTTAGTTTGCAGTGGCCTGTGAGGAGCCCGGTTATTATTCTAAGCTTGTTTCTATTTAAGCTGATGCAGGACTGGAATCGTTCTTGGTTGTAATTTCCAAGTAAGAGTTTAGCCTGCCTCAACTTAGGGAGTTCGTTCCAGATCCTTGATCTTTTTGCCGCCTCTTCTATTTTGATTTTATGTTTTATCACGTTTTCTCTTATTCCGCAATAAGGCTCTGGTCCCGTTAGGGGTGTCATTGCTGCCCCTATATTCGCTAAGGAGTCTGCCTCTTCATTACCCTGTATGCCGACGTGGCCAGGTACCCAATGGAATGTGACATGATTGTGTTTGCCAAGTTCGTTTAGCCTATCTACACACTCCCATACCAGTTTAGAACTGATGCTGTATGAGCTTAGTGCTTTGAGTGCGGCCTGGCCATCCGACATGATAGCTATATTTTGGTTTTTGTACTTCCTTTCGAGATTTCTGTCTGCACGTTTCCCTATGGCATCAACTTCTGCTTGAAAAATGCTTGCAGACTGTCCCATCGGTACCGAAAGTTTGGTTCTAGGCCCAAAAATTCCAGCACCAGTCCCTTCAGACGTTCTCGATCCATCAGTGTACCACTTGTGTTTGCTTTAAGAGTGTAGTTTACTGTTTCGTCTACCCACTCTTTTTTGCTACTTAGCTCCGTACGAAAGTTTTTTACGAAGCTATACTTTTTAATCATACCATCTCTTGGGATGTCAAGAAGGTTCGATTCTGTGGATCTGTAAATCAAGTCTCTTTGCCTGAGACCAATGATTTTCCCCGTCCCAGTTCCTTCCTTTGCAAATCGCAGGATGGCTCCCTTAGCAGCACTGTCTATGGCCACGTGTAGAGGCGTCAAGTGAAGAATGACTTCCATTGCTGCTGTAGGGCAAGTTCTCATTGCTCCAGTAATGCAAATGCATGCGAGCCTTTGTACCCTTTCTAGTGATTTCCTAGTTGTGGTAAGTTCGGTTCTTTTGTGCCATGCAACCGCCCCATAGGTAATGATGGGTCTTACCATCATGGTGTACATCCATCTGAGGATGTTTGGTTTACAGCCCCATGATTTACCTGCAAGTCTTTTGCATATCATGAGAGCCTTTGTGGCTTTCCCGACAGTTATCTCGACATGTTTGTTCCAGAGGAGTTTGCTGTCTAGTGTAATTGTTGAAAATCTAGCTGATAAAAGAAAACGACCGACTTCGAGAAAGAACACACTGCAACTAACTTTATTATATAAAGAGAATATAATGCAAAAGCTTAAAGCTAAACGAACAATATTTCCAGTGAGAGCATTGCCAAATTCAAATATTCAAATAACAATTCATCTATATTTAACACACCCACTTTTGAATAATTTAAATTGAAACAAAAAATTTACTTTTGAATATGTAGATTTAAAAACTTCAATCAAAAATCTAAAGGATTATTTACAACTCCGATCAAATCTCTAAATTTCTCAAATTTATCTTTGCTTAAGGCTTTGGTAAAGATGTCAGCAATTTGATGTTCAGAAGGAACATAATTTATGATGAAATCTCCTCTTTCAAACCTTTCACGAATGAAGTGATAACGCACGTCAATGTGTTTTGTGCGCTTATGAAATTCCGGATTTTTAACTAGCCGGATTGCTCCTTGGTTGTCCATATTTATCTCAGCCGCATAAGACCTCTTAGTTGGTACCAGTTCTGCAATGAGCTGTTGGAGCCACACCATATCTTTTACAGCTTGAGATGCCGCCACGTACTCGGACTCGGTGGTTGACAATGCCACACACTTTCGCCTCTGTGATGCCCAGGAAACAGGACCGCCTCCAAATTTAAAAATGAATCCAGAGGTAGATCTTCTTGTCACAATATCACCAGCGTAATCGGCATCACTGAAACATATCAAAGATAAATTGTTAGGTTTTTAAAAAAATATACCCATTTTCCTCGTGCCACTGATGTACTTGAGGATCCTCTTGACTGCATTCACATGTATTTGAGTGGGTGCTTCTAAATAGCGGGAAACTACTCCCACTGCATATGCGATGTCCGGCCTAGTAGCCACTGCCAGATACATAAGGCAACCTACTGCCTCTCTGTATGGGAATCTTATTTCCTTTTGAGATGAGTCATCTGTACTTCCAATATTTTCAGCTGGAGTTAAAACTGGTTTACTGTCATTCATATTGAATCTTTTTAACACCTTTTCAGCATAACTTGTTTGGCTCACATGAATCTCTCCACTTGACGCCCGTGATAATTGCATTCCCAAGAACCATTCAGCATCCAAAAGTGTGATTTCGAAATGTTTCCTCAAAAAATCCACTAGCCTCATACCATCTTCTTTCTTCTTTGCCGCTATTAATCCATCGTCAATGTAGATTGTCAGTATAAGACGGCTATCAGCATCGTTTCCAACGAAGACGCAAGGATCCATTTCAGAAGCTTTTAAGTTGAATTTCTTCAGCACATGTGTAAATTTTTCGTTCCAACAACGAGAAGCTGGTATTTAGCCATATAGGCTTTTCCGTAACTTACACACTTTTCCAGAACCATCATCGAATCCAAGAGGTTGACGCATAAATATGTCTTCATTTAAGTTACCATTTAAAAAGGCTGTTTTAACGTCATTGAATAAGAGACAATTTTTCACAAGCTGCAATAGCAAGAACTGTTCGAATGGAAATAAATTTTGCCACAGGGCTGAATGTTTCAACATAATCTACTCCATATTCCTGTGTAAACCCACGAATCACCAGCCTAGCTTTGTATTTTCTCCGCCCGTGCGCATCCAAATTCTTCATTTTGAACACCCATTTGTTGTCGATGATCTTCCTATTTGTTGGTTGTTCAACTAAGTCCCAAGTTCCATTTTTAAGCAGACTTTTCACCTCGTCTGCCATCGCTGCTTCCCAGTGATGAGCGTCCACACAAGAAACTGCTTCTTTGTAGCTTATCGGTTCACCCTGGACAAGAAAGGCATGTTTTTCTGCAAAGTTTAAGCAACCTGAACTTTTCCAATCCACTGTACTACGCAGTTTATTCCTGTATGACACATCATTACTTCCGGGTAGAACATCCCCATTCTCATCTATCGAGTCAAAAACATCATCTTCTAAGTTGGCCTCTTGAAAATCTGGCTCAGATGAACTACTGGAACTCTGCCGCGTTCCACCATTATCATTTTCTTCATGCAAACCATGTACACCACCATGCACACTATCAGACATTATAATCATGCACTTTATCATGCATCTTATCGTGCATATCGTCATGCAAATCACCATCTAGATCCTCATTCAAGTCTTTGATATCAGAGTCAGCTTCTTTCAATGAAAAAACTTTGGCTGGTTGCAATTCGTCTCGATTTGCATCCTGGCAATTTTGAATCCCACCTTCCTTAAATGTGACGTCTCTCACAATTTGGATTTGTCTTGATGATGGAGTCCAAATGCGATACCCTTTCGAATTTTCGGCATATCCCATGAACCACCCCTTTTCTGCCTTTCTATCAAATTTCTTGCGTTTCTGCTTCGGCATATGCATGAATGCTTCAATTTCAAAAGTTTTCAAATCTACAGCTTTACATTCACTGCCCCACCAAAGCTCATATGGGTTTTTGCCTTTAACTGGACTAACACCAGTTCGATTAAGTATGAACACTGCCGTGTTAACTGCTTCTGCCCAGAATTTCTTTGATAACCCACTTCCACAGAGCATAGTCCTGGCAGCTTCCACGATGGTGCGATTCTCCCGTTCAACACTACCATTCTGCTCTGGAGTGTAGGGCACTGTAGTTTCATGGCGAACAGAGTGCTTGCTTAGGAGTGATTTAACACTTTCGTTCACAAACTCTGCCCCATTATCTGTACGGAGCGTTCTTACCACATTCCTACATTCACTTTTCGCTTTGCCCAAGAACTGTTCAATGTATGTGCAAACCTCGGATTTGGACTTTAAAAAATACACCACCTTGTATCGTGAAAAGTGATCTTTAAACAAGAGAAAGAACCTGGAACCTCCAATTGAGTTTTCTTCCATGGGTCCACATACATCTGCATGTATAAGCTCACCCGGTTGAAAAGCCTGAAAACTACTCTGAGGGAAAGGTAATCGATGCTGTTTCCCATAGACGCAGTTGTCACATGAAAAATTTTCATCGTCTTTAAAATGAATTCCTTCCTTTTTCAGCTGACTTCGAACCTGTGCAATGTTCTGGTGCGCCATCCGTTCATGCCAAACTTTAAGCGATAATACCTGACAAGCCACATTTGCTTCTCCCGACGCCGACGTCGGCGTGTGCGTCGGTGGTTGAACCTTGAAACACATTTTAAAAAGTTGCCCCTGTCGTTCTCCCACTGCCATTACTGAACCGTCCTTTTTCACAAACCTACAGTGAAGATTATCAGAGATAATTCTCAGATCTTTATTTAAAGCCCGAGTTTGCGAAAATAGATTCACTGTAATCTTTGGGACAAAGAGAACGTTAGATAAATATTTTTCAGTCCAAGTACTCCCAATTAAAGCATAAATGTTTATGTCACCAATGCCCTCCGCATAGATCTTTTCACCACTTCCTATCTGAATACCAACAGGATCAGTAAACTGCCTATAACATGCAAACCATTCTTTCCTGCATGTCATATGGTCACTGGCACCAGAATCCAAGTACCAATTTTGACTAACTTGGTCATCCATTGCAACTAGCGCATTGCAACCAAAAAGATATTCCCCTTGAACCTCACTTCTAGTTCCAGTCCATTGTCTCTTGTCTGGCACATCGATCTCATTGCCTCGCCCTTGCACTTCATCTGCACTTCCAGTCCATCGCCGATCAGAACTATCAAAACCTCTTTTTCCCTCACTTGAACTTCCAGTCGTCACTTTTTCGTCGACGCTGCATATAAGTGCATCACCTCTTCGTACCTCACCCTTAGTTCCAGTCCACCTGCTGCGATCAACTACCACATTTCTTTTAGGACAATCTCTTTTCCAGTGCCCATGCTCATTACATGTGAAACACTTTCCTGGCTTGGAAGACTTTGTATTCCTCTTCTTTACCTTTTGCTTTGCCACTAAGGCAACGGATGAACTTGTCGCATGCGATGACATGCGAGTCTCCTCCATGAAAAGTCGTGACGTAAGGTTTTCCAAGGTCTGCTGATCTTTGGCGGTCGATTCCCATGCACAGAAAAAATGTTTAAAATTATTTGGAAGGGTCATTAAAACCTTCGTAATGATCATGCTTTCCGAAATCACCTCTCCAATGTCTCTTAATTGTCTGACAATATTCTCTAACCTGGATATGTGAGTCGAAACATCGTCATCTGGATCTTTTTCAAATCCATAAAATTTGTGTAGCAACATGTGGACATTTGCCTTCGAGGTCTGTTCATAAACCGACTTCAGTTTTACCCACATTTCCTTCGCAGTTTTACAATTTACGATGTGTCGAAGCGGAATAGGACCAACGCTCGTTGCCATTATCTGCTGAGCTTTGCTATCACTTTTCTTCCAAACTAAAAATCGCTTATCAAAAGCTGCTTGATTTTCATTTTCAGCCTTGACCGGAGCCTCTGTTGTACCATCTATATACTCAAATAGCCCAGAGGCGTTAAGCAAAATGGAGACTTGAAATTTCCAAACGGAATACTGATCGGCAGTATGCAGTTGTTCAATTTTAAAAGTGTTGTTTTCCATTTTCCCGACTGTCGTTTATTCTATTCTATTTACCTTCTAAGCTATTCTAAATTAAACAAGGTTCCCAGATTTCTAAGCACGTACCAAAAAATTAAACAAAAAAAACTTTGCTTTATGCCCTTAATTTAACCTTTAATTTTTCCCGCGTATCCTGGGCCCATAACCTGTTGAAAATCTAGCTGATAAAAGAAAACGACCGACTTCGAGAAAGAACGCACTGCAACTAACTTTATATAAAAAGAATATAATGCAAAAGCTTAAAGCTAAACGAACAATATTTCCAGTGAGAGCATTGCCAAATTCAAATATTCAAATAACAATTCATCTATATTTAACAGTAATACCTAGATATTTAACCTCCTTCTGAATGCCGATTTCTTCACCAGCCTACCGGATAGGTTTCATGCGTGGTAGAAGCCTCTTCTTAGTAAAAGGGACTATCATTGTCTTTGTGGGGTTAATGTTCAGGCCCACAGATAGACACCATTTCTTTGTAATGGACAGTCCTCTCTGAATGATATCACAAAGAGTTTCTTCGAATTTTCCCACGGTTGTTATAACAATGTCATCGGCGAAGCCGATGCATCGTATGCCTTGAGAGGAAAGACTTTCCAGTAGTTCATCTACCACAAGACTCCACAGTAAGGGTGATAGAACCCCTCCCTGGGGACAGCCTCTTGTTGTGATAATTTTCTGGACACATTGCCCTGCATATGCTTCCGCAGTTCTTGTGCCTAGCATCCCACTTATCCATCTGGTTATAGTGATGGGTACACACTTCCTTACCAGAGCTCTGTTAACGGCTTCATGTGAGGTATTGTCGAATGCGCCCTCGATGTCCAGGAACGCACATAAGGCCGTTTCTTTAGAGTCTATAGCTATTTGTAGTGTGTTTGTGAGTTCATACAGAGCGGTTTCTGTAGATCTACCCGCTCTGTAATCATGCTGGCGATGGTTTAAAGGCATATTTATTAATACTTCTGATCTGATAAAGTTATCAATTACCTTTTCCAAAGTCTTCAGTAAAAAGGATGTCAAACTAATTGGCCTGAAAGACTTTGGATGTGTTGTATCTTTCTTCCCTATTTTGGGAATGAAGATTACCTTACCTCTTCTCCATAGACTTGGTGTATACCCAAGTGCGATACTACTTCGAAGTGTGTTAATAAGATAAGGCATTAGTTCCTCTTTCCCTTTTTGTAAAAGGGATGGAAAAATACCATCTTCACCCGGTGAAAGGAGCTTATCGCGCAATCAATCCTGTTACCTGTACAGATAGTTTTGGCTATCTTCCAGTCTTCCCGGCTTGATCTGAGAATTATTCTCCCTATTGTGTTTTCTACCATTGGTACACTGCCCGGAAAGTGAGTATTTAGCAATAGGTTTGACTTATGCTCCTCATTTTCTGTGTAGCTACCGTCTGGGTTTCTAAGTGCTAGTGATGTTAAGGTCTTCTCTTTCGCTAGAGCTTTGTGTAGTCTTGCTGCTGCCGGGGTGGTAGAAATCCCTTCACAGAAATTCACAAAACTACTTCTTTTGGCTTTTCTTATTTCCCCATTGTATTTAGTCATCTCTGCAGAGTAGATATGCCACTCCCCAGTGCTCTTTGCCTTATTAAAAAGTTTTCTTACCTTGGATTTTAGTTTAGACAGATTGTTGTTCCACCATGGAGCATCCGTCTGCCTTTTTATGGGTCTAAGGGGACAGCTAAGTTCATATGCCTCATTTATAGCCCCACTTAACTCATTTACTGCATGTTCTAATTCCAGGTAACTGTTTGTCGTTTCTACTGGTCCTAACTGATCAAGATTTAACTTGAGAGTATCTTTGTAAAGAACCCAGTTTGTTTTCTTGGGATTCCTTCCAAAGGTATTCTCCGTGAGAAAATTTTCCAAAGTAAACACTATAATTTTGTGGTCAGACATTGATGGTTCGTTAGAAACTCGCCAATCCCTGACCAAGCAGTTTAAGTTCGGAGTTCCGAAAGTTAAGTCTAAAACTTCTTTTCTGGTTCTAGTTACAAAAGTAGGGGTATTCCCTACGTTAAATATATCTAGATTTTTTTCGATAATAAAGTCTAAAAGGTACTCACCCCTTTGGTTTATATCGGTACTTCCCCATGTTGTATGGTGGGCGTTTGCATCACACCCGACCATAAGGGGCATTCTTTTGCTGTTGCAGTAGTCCACAAGTTTCCTAACTTCTGTTGGTGGTATATTGGCGTCATCACCAGCAAAGTATGCGGCTGCTACAACCATCGTGCGGGGGCTGCCGTCAACGTAAATTTGGGCCTGAAGTGGTACCAGATCCCGCGTCATAAATTCTGAAAGACATATAAAATTTATATTATTTCTTATTTTTATGCATGCTCTGGGCGAGTTGTGTTTCGTATCCCATATAACTTTAGAGTCCTTACTTGTTAGGCCTCTTACTTGGCCCCCGTAAATCCAGGGTTCTTGAATCAGCGCTAGTCCCAGGTTATCAGCAGTGAATTTTCGTGCGTTGACAGCTGATGCTGCCTTCGCGTGGTGGATATTCACCTGGGCTATCCTGGCGCTGATCCCGCGTCCAGTCATTTGCTTTCTTTAAAGGATGGGGCGAATGCCCCTTCATCCTCGAGTAGCATATCTTCCTCCTCAATGGTAGGAAGCACTTCGTCTAAGTCGGATCGGCTAGGAGAGAGGTCTATGCCCTCCATCTCTTCGCTTTTCCGATTTCTTACATCGATTTCCAGTGGTGTTACCTGGTTTTGAGTAATTGGTGTGGGGCGGGTAGGGGTAGGGGTATGGGGTGTTGTTTTGGTAGTTTGGGCAGGTTCGGTTTCGTGGGGAGATTGGATTTGCTGGGAGGGTTGGATGGTTGTGGGTGTGTCAGAGGTTTGGGCTGTGTCAGGAGTTTTGGGGTTGTGTGTCAGGGGACTTGGGAGATAGGTGGGTTTAGTGGATATGGCAGAAGTGGTGGTACCGGTTATCGTCCGAGCAGCTTCTCGGTTGGAGGCTGCTGCCCTACGGAGACCCGTGACGGCAATCTTCCCGAACTTGTAATGGAGCTGGTGATCTGCCTTCACTATTGCGTCCGCTGACTGATCGTCAATGCCGATCACAAGCAGCTCACCCTTACCCTCGATCTTGCTCTTCAGGATCTTCCACGCTTTCACTTTCAGTCAATCATTTTGGGCCTCTATAAGTGACAAGGATTTCTTATCTTCTGCCCCGTGCAGGTTGATAGTTTTGAGGCTTTCTCCTTTAGCCAATCCGCTGTGTTCTGGCTAGCACAATCGACTAAAAGCAGCCCGGTTCCCCAGAGAAACCTCTTCAATGATAGCTTCTTCCAGTGCCGATAGTTCATCAACACTGAGAGGCACCTGAGGGTACTCTCTTGGTAGAACCGCAATTCTCACACTCATTGCCGCACTTGCATAAGAGAGCCTTTGTCCCCCAGCTTCAAACTCGGTGGTGCTTGTTCCCGCTGTCCTGTGTCTTTTTGCATTCTTCTTTAGGGGAGGGGTTATATGGTGGCTCTTCCTCTTACCCTGTTCGTCTGTTGAAGAACCTTCTTTTCTTTCATCCACCTTCTTTCTTGCTTCCTGCGGGGACATCCCGTCAGAAAGATATCGAAGGTACCATCTTGAGGACGAGCCACTCAGTCCTTTCCTTAGAGGGTCATCCAAGCCACCTGGGTTTCCCAGTTCAGGAAGTGGACCAGCATAGCGGTGTTGTCTTCTTTTTGGTTTCTTAGACGGTTCAGAGGTCACTCGTGATGGTGTCTTCCCATTACTGGCGCCTTCTACGGTCTTCACTTCCTCCATTGCTGGCATGGGAGGTATTCTCCTCTTGCTAGCAGCGGATGTGCTTGGAGTTTCATCGTTTGCTGGTATGGGAGGTATTCTCCCCTTACTAGCAGCGGATGTGCTAGGAGCTCCATCTTCCATTTGCCTGGGAGGTGTTCTCCCCTGGCCAATGGTCACTGGTTCCCCTTGAGCTGCCCGGTGCTGTGAGTTCCCTTGAGGTTTTCTCTTCAGGAAAAAACTGCTCCCCGGTCTCGGATCTTCACCATGGAGATTTTTCTCCATGCGATCCGCATATTCGTTCGCGGTGACATCCCACGGAACGTTGAACTTTTTGTGGTTTTTGTTGTTTTTTCTTTTTAAAATTTTGGCATTTGAATCCCACGAGTAGCTAGAGAAATATATGGTCGGCCATACCAGAGCTCCGCATAGTACAGCAAGGTCATAGTTACTCTTTGAAAAGACCCCATCACAAAGAGGCACCGTTATAATACAGCCGGTATACCCCCTGGCTGCAAACCATCCAATAGGCATGGTCCACATAACACCCTGGATTAGGGGGGGCAGTTCCTAGTTCGTAACTCCTCAAAATCACTGTTGATTTTAGGTTTCCCATAAAAAAAAAAACAGGTCAGATGAATCTTTGAAACTTAAGCCTACGCACCGCGACAAGGTGACTGTCACGCGCAGGAAACGAGGACCTTAATATTCAACATCAACTAGCTGAATTTTCAGCAAAGATTTTTAAAATTCAGGAAAATATAACAAATTCACAGCCAAATTTAATATACAACATAAAGAATTATATTAGAAAAATATATGAAAAAAATGTGAATTTCCGATTATTTGTTTGGATATTAAACAAAATTTACTAAAAAATCAGCATTTAATTAAGTATCGCTTCATTTAAAATGCGTTTTTGATCCTTTTTTAAAGATTGTGTTGAACTTTGATCAATGTATCTTTTTGATCAATGTTCTCTTTCCCTTTCAATATATTTTGTTAAACATCCCAACAATTTGTCGGAAATTCACAGTTTTCTTCACATATTTAAACCTTTTTATTCAATTTTTGGCTATGAATTTGTTTTTTTTTTCCTGAATTTCCAATATCTTTTCTGTAAAAAAAAGCTAGCTTATGTTGATTGAATATTCAAGTCTTCATGTCATTTTGAGCCTTTGTATTGAAAAAAAGAATTTATATTGAATAAACTATAACTACAGTTAATTGAATATAAGAATTTTTGGGATCAAAATCCAGTATTTGCTTATATAGGTATCTTTCAAAAAATGTTGAATTCTTACCTTTTCAAAGGGTTGATTTCTCATCAGAATCAGTATATCATATCACCAAACTTTTTGACTAACGTTTGGTATAATCGTTAAATAAAAAGAAAAAAATGGAAGTAAATGAATTTGTATAACTTGTTTCCCCTTAACTTGAATACATACCATTGCAAAACGTGCGGAATTAATGTTTATCCTTCGAAACTATCATAAAATAAAAAGATTCAATAACATCAGTTAAATTATGTAAATGTTTTTATATTTTCTTTTTAAGTGGATTAATAAATAAATAAAATAAAAATAAATAACATAAAATTAATAGATTAATCAAAAGTATTTAAAAATTCATGCAAAAAGTCTTATAAAAAGGAATAAAGTAAAATTGATGAGATCCAATGTTTGGACCAGAGGGAGGCACTGTGTCACGAACAGGGTTCCCAGATTGAGGGGAAAAGCACCACTTTTGCTGATTTTATACTGAAAAAGGGGAAATCGAGGGACAAGCTTAAAAAAGGGGAAAAATTCATAAGGGACAAACTTATTAAATGAAGCATTTTAAATACATTTTTTATAAAAAATAAATATTCAAACGTGTTCTCATTATAAAATATGTTCAAACTTCATTCAAAAAGAAAAAGTTAAACCTTAACATTCTCTTCTAAATTTTAATCTCGCTAGTTAATAACCCAGGTAATGTCCCATTTACAAGTTTTGAGTTTCTGAAGGTTTTCCTTCGTTTCGAGAGTAAAATCCAGAAATAGATATTTGAAGCAATGGGAATTATTGCCTGAATTCAAAGACTTGCCATGTCAGGATGAAAAAGAAATTGCAGCATCAACTTCAGCTTTTCAAGCATTTTGTAAATGAAGATACTAAGTTGGTTTTTAACTATTTTATATAATAAAGGAAATTATTTCTAGTAGGTACCTACATTATACAGTGTACAAATATTACTAATGTTTCTATGTTACTTTAAGGTTATTACTAAAATTCAAACTGTTAAGAAATATAGCATTCGCAAATTAAATTAACCAAATCGCAAATAGGTTTAACCGAAACGCAAATAAGTTTCACCCAAGCGCAGATAGATTTAACCCAAACGCAAATAGAATTAACCTAATCGCAATTCGATTTAAACAAAACGCAAATATTGCTAAACTATACTCAAATAATATTAAACTATTAGCAAATCATTTTAACCAAAACGCAAATAAAATTAACCTTAGCTTGATTTATTGTTCCAGCTGTACTTTTTGGGTCTAATGGATTTTGGTATTATCCATGAATGTTAAAAAGCCCTTATTAAGGGATTGGCCTTTTATTTTATCGGTAAGTTCTTGGCAAAATGCGCAAAACTGGTTGGATTTACAATTGGGGGTTTGTCAAAATCTTATGGTGAACTATTCCTACTATTATAAGCCTTCCATTTCTTCACCACACAGCTGGAACAACAAGTTGAGCCCGGGTTAATTCAATTTGCGTTTTGGTTAAAATGATTTGTTAATAGTTTAATATTATTTGCGTATAGTTTAACTATGTTTGCGTTTTGTTTAAATCGAATTGCGATTAGGTCAATTCTATTTGCGTTTGGGTTAAATCTATTTTTGCACTTGGGTGAAACTTATTTGCGTTTAGGTTAAACCTATTTGCGATTTGGTTAATTTAATTTGCGAAAACTATATATAATTTTTATTTTTGTTTGTATGCATATTCATGAAAATTTTATTTAGGGGAAAAAAAAGGGGATTTTTTTTGTAGATTAGGGGAACAAAATTGGGTTTGCTGATAAATACAGGGGAAAAAGGTTATAAAAGTCTGGGGACACTGGTCACGAAGCAGGTTCTCTGTTAATAATAGAAAAACGTTTATAAATGGGAGTCACCAAATAAATTTTATTATGTGACATGTTTTTTTTATCATTTCCACTTAACACTAATCTAAGATTTAATAAGATTTACCTCAAATCTCGAAGATTTACAAGATTTACCATACAAATATATTTCGCAAATCTTGAAGAAATTATTAAAATATGTATAGTTTTCCAAGGTACAGCTTATCTATGCTTATGGTTGGTTAAGTTTACGAATTAAGTTGTTTATTTTGCTCAAATAAGTAGCATTTTGTTTGGGCCCGCGAGGTTTCTCCGGATAATAGTTTAAGCAAAACCAGACCACAAAATCAACCGTCTGTGAAACTTCCTTCGGATACTGTATTTTGAATGCATAGAAGTATACAATGCATTGGGCCACCACGTCAAATATATTGGGATTGTCGCTAGACCATACAATTTTCTCTAAAAATATACGCTATCTTACCCCGAGGCCACACGAGCAAGTACTTGCCAGCAAGTTGCAATACATACACATTTGATTACTAACACAAACAAGCCCAAGCAACTTGCTTATCAACTGGCATGCAAGTTTTGAAGCCAGTAGTGAAGCAAGTTGAGGAGCAAGTTGGGAGACAAGCAAGTGGAATGCAAGTGGAAAGCAAGTGGGAGGCAAGTGGAATGTAAATTACGAATTTGACAGGCCAGTGTATGTAGCCAACTTGCTTGCAAGTACTTGCTCGTGTGGCCTCAGGGTTAGCAACATAAAAAATGCCTCAAAAGTTTTTTAAAGCAATCAAATGCAATGATGTTGATTTGTAATCAAAATATTGGACAACAAACAAAAGTTTTTAATTTTCAAGTGAAATGTAAAACTTAATCAAAACTTAAGTGAAAAGTTGAATAATTTTCAAAAATTGTTGGAAATCAAATCAGATTCATGATATTCAACGTTTTGCTGAAGAATCTACAATAAAATTTTGGTTTTTGTTGTAAATGTACTCAAAAAAGTGAATTTTTCTATTCTTTTGTTGTCGAATGAACACAATGATGTTGAGTTTTGATCAAAATGTTGACCACAAACTAAATTTTTTGATTTCCAAGAGAAATGTTGAAAAAATAATAACCTGCAGACAATTTTTAAGATAATAATTCAACTTTTTGCTGACGAATCAATATAAAACAATTATTTTTGTATTCAAATGTTGAACATAAACAAAAATTCCAAATTTTAAACATAAATTATGGAATAACGTTCAAAATTTTGTTTTTCTTTTTATTTTGCTGTCAAATAAACGTAATGATTTTGATTTTTTAATCAAAATGTTTAACCACAAACAAATTTTTTTAATCTTCAAGTAAAATGTTAAAATTATTAGTGAATGTTTAAGGAAACCAGATTCCAGATATTCAACGGTTTGCTTAAATATCAACAAAAAATGTTGTTTTTTTACTGAGCATACACTCAAAACAGGGAAACCAGCAATATATGTAAAATATTCAGCAAACCACTGAATTCATTCTAGCACCAACATTAAAATTGAAAACAACTAAATTCGATATTTACTTACCTCGATATTTATTGATTTTCCATTTTGTTTTTACTCACGATCACAATTAATTTCACAATTTTCATAAAATAACACTCGACCAAACTATTTCACTATTACTTTGAGACTGATTGCTGATTCTTATTATAATGTTGTTTTGCTGTGGCGCGTGATTATCACGTAAACGTTTTCTTTTCCTTCACGAGGAAGGAAGAAAGGAGGCACAACTGAAAGAGATGCATTGAACATTTTGGCTCTCACATTTTAGCATAATGTTTTTCTCACGAGAAATGATGAGTATTTCTACAGATACTGTAAGTTTTTAACAAATAATTTTGAATGAGGGCAAAAACGATATATGTACAAATGTACGCCACACAAGAGTAAATTACACAGACGCGATAGCGATGTTTTGACAAATTTCCTTTTCCTTCTCTTTTCAGCAATTTATTGAGTAGGTACTCAACAAATGATTACGAGATTACAAATAGAAACAAACTATATTCAACAAAAAATGTTTAGGAAGAGAAAAAACGATATCCATAGCCACGCAGAGAGAAACGATATGTGTTGAAATCTTTTCTCTGCTTCCGCTTTTCAGCGCGTATTGAACAAATTTATACGAGATTTTGAACAGGAATATTTTATTTTCATCAAAAAATGTTGAATTAAAAGAAAAATTGATATCCCGCAGAAAAAGATCGTGTTGAAAATTCATCTCCGCTCTTACTTTTAAGCAATGTACTAAGTATCCAACAAACGGTTATGAGTTTTCAAGAGTGATGAGTAATTTTCTTTAAAAAGTGTTTGATTATGTTGAAAATTCAACAAAATTCAACTTTAGTGTAATTTTCAACAAAAACCTGTTTAGTTTTAAGCAAATGTTTATTTTTACTACACTTTTATTTTGTCACTACAATACGTCATTTGAAAACTCATTTGTTCAATCAACCCAAGCTCAAATTGTTCAGGAGACGATACTCTGTCTTTGAGGTCCTGTTAAGGTACTTAAAATACTTGTTAGAGGTGACGGGAATTTTCGAAAAAATACTTTGAACTATTTTCTATGGTTTGATGCAAAATATTAAATAGTTGTTGCACATTTTATTTTTTTTTTTTAATTATTTAAAAAAAAGTACCAAAATGGAGATTGAACAACCCCCCATATACTTACAGAAAGTCAAGAAAAATAAATGGAGATTAAACATTTTTTGTGTCATTGAACAAATGCGAATGTACTGTCCGTTTTAGAAAATACATGGCTAAATGTGGACATACAACAATCATAATAAAAAACCAAAAAATAGTAGAAAATATATTTTATTCAAACAAAAATAAACAATATTTCAAATAAGCAAGGTACATGAGTTTCAACTCATTTTGGTATATCAGAACCAGAAGATGAGTTTTTAAGTTAAATACGAATACTAATCATATAAGAACTAAAACTAAAAGCTTTTCTATATAGGTATTTGTTTTTGACTAATAGCTATTTTGTTTAGTAATAAAACGGTATTCAACCACAGCTTGTAAAAATACTAAAATATTGTGACATACAAATTCAATTGTCACTATTTAAGAAATTATATCACATATATATACGTTCACTTTTTGGGTTTTATCAAAATATTATAAAAATCGACATCAATCGCCGGCATCCATGGAAGCATAGACTTGATATCTGATATTTTCTCCTTGGATAATGCAGATATTCCCACAGTATTTAATACTTTAGGGAGAGTAACTTCTTTCATCTTTGCCTGCTTTTTTGAAGAATGTTGTTTTATTTCTGGAATTACAGATACTATCTGTAAATCTACATCGTCACCATAGTTCTCACGATATTTAATTTTTAATAAATCGTTGTAAATGATTTCTTTAACTTTAGTGTAGGGAATAAAGCACAAACCCTCCAAAGCACGACTGTAGTTACAAAAATCTTTGCCACTGCATTGCATTATCTTTAACTTGACATTTTCATAGTTCATAGATTTAAGCTCACGTATAAGGGACAATGGACTATAGTTACGGTGACCATATTTCTGGGAGCAAAACCCGGGACAAAAAATGAAAATTTAAAAACCTGAACAAAATTATTGGACTTTTCAATAATTTTTATGTTATATCTAAAATAAATATTGAAGAAAAAACATAATAACAGAAAAAAACGAAAAAGAAACTAACATTAACATAAATTATAATGTCTTCGCAACATAAGTAAAAACTGTAAAAAAAAAATAAACTTAACATTTTTAATTTCATTATTAAAATAAGGCCCAGTTTTTCAGTTCAGAGTTAACTTAAATAGAATAGTGACTACATAAGGATAGTTTTGATAGACATTTAAACGTAATAGATTTATCTTTTTCGTGCTCTTTTTGACACAAGAGTATTGTAAATAAAATGAGTCGGAAAATATTTAATGAATAAGGATTTACGTAACGTTGCATAGAGAATGTGCAAATACGGGACAAATAATCTATAAGTACCTGAATACGGGACACTTGTACGTCCCGGGTTTCTTACAAAATAAACCGGGACAATCCCGGGAAAACCGGGACGGATGGTCACCGTAACTATAGTAGTGAATGTGTTTTAAATGCCGGTCAATCACACTATGTACGGCATCCAACTCCTGTATTCTCGAGTGTTCAGGTACAGAGAATCGTTGTTGAACAGATTTAATTTGTGGATATTCTTCCAAGAACTTTAAAACTGCTTGTGATGTTATTCTGTTTTTGTTTTGTGGAATACAAGAGTCAGATCATAGTATAATTTCGCTTATATTGGGCATATCGGCAATAACAGCTTTCAAAATCTTTAACAATGCACTTGCAATATCATTGCCGCTTCTCCCACTCTGTGACTCATACCAGAAGGAGCAATAAGTCATTTTATTTTTGTTGCACCAGTCTGTTAAGTTATACATACTCAGTTTCCGTTTATAATAAAAATTAGAGACGTTTGAGTACGGCAGTGAGAAAACACTTTGTAGATCATACAAAATGATTGCAGTTTTAGAATCTGTATTCGCCCGGTCTTCTTCTCGGCGGATCTTTCCGATGCTCGGAATATTTGTTTTTTTCCTTTTCATCCGGGTTCGGAGTATTGTTGAACTGTGTGCAAAGGTCGCACAGATCCTTTCTTGGTTTGTAGAAAGCCAAATTGTACTCATCATTGAAAATTTTCCTAAAGATAGTAAGTTCTATAGTTGGATTCGAAAACTTATATTTGTTAAATACAAACCTGTATGTGCCAATTTTTACAGGTTCAGTTATGATTTCCGCATACAATTTGCGAAAGGTCCAAGTTCGACTCCAAGTATTGCTTCTTGGACTTTAGTCGCACGTAGTGCGAATCAACGCATGGAAAACTTTCGATATGCTGACGTACTTTGTCTTTTTTTTCAGGGGCAATCTCTCGAGAGCAATTTTTGCCTTTCATGGATGGTTTCGGCGATCCATTATCGTTGTAAAAGAATTTGAAGAAGTAGTAAATTCGCTGCTGCGATATATCTAACGTTGCAAAGAAAAAGGCTTTGCAAACTTTCAGATTTTGTCCCCGGTATTCGAGAGAGTACTTGAACGTATACTGCCTCCTTGAATTAGATTTAACTGTCCTTTTTCTTGCTGCCCCAACACGCTTTACGTATTTGGCATAAAAGCTTCTTTTGAACTCATCAGAAAGTTTCCAAAACTGATCATGAATACCTTGTCGCATTACTTCCGAAAATTTTGAAGAGCAGCTATGTGAACACTTCAGTCCACAAATAGGAGGTCTTAGCGCTCTAGCAGGGAAATGCCTCCCAGATGAACTCACATAGTCTTGGCCATTTTCTGGCGACAATTTTTTAATGTTTTTGATTCTAAAATTTTAATTGAATAAACATAAATATTTAGTTTTTCCTAATCCACAATAACTCGATGACAATCTCAATTTTGTTCTTTTTTGTACACTGTTTCGCGCCAAATTGTATGTCAAAAAAGAAAAACATTTAGGGTTGCTATGTTCAATGTCCCGGATATTGGACAGTTAGGAAACACTCAAGTGGACATTGAACAATTAAGAATAAATTCTTATTTGGTTGAAAACTGTATAGAAACTTGTTCAATCACATACAAATTAAGCTTATTGAACATTTAAGAACTAACTGGATACCAAAAAATCTTGCATTTTGAACAAAAGGAAATTTATTTTTTTCAAATCCAAACAAAATATAGAAATTCTGACAACGCCAATCAAAAGAGCGTGTTCATAAACCTAGGAATCGACAATAAACCCATTTTCTTAAAAAATGGTCTATTGAACAAATGAGTTCTCAGGTGACGAATAATTGTAGTAAAACTCAATCGGTGTTGAAAAAAGTTAAGCACTTATTGTAGTAATTTTTCGAATATTTCTTAGAGTGTACTGGGCAACACTTATCAAATAGCAGATTGTTGTATTTTTATATGAAAGATACTGTTATTTTTTCCTTCTAGTCAAACCTTAAAAAGGTTAATCCCAAGTTTGAAGAGAATCTTTTCAAGGGCTTAAGCTAGATTGCGTTACGCGAAACGAAATTTGTATAGATAATGTTCTATTTAGTAGTTCGGCCATACAGAGTTGTTGATCGTGGGTTTTTTAATGATTTTCTAGGGAAAGGTCATAATAATAATATGTATTTTGCTTAAGTAAATATTGACGTTAACCTCAGCGTGTGCAGTTGACATAAAACAAATAGTCGCCTTACAGAGAAAAACTGGTAATTCCTTTTTTCGTTAATAAAATTCTCACCCAAAAGTGTTCAGAATTTTGAATTTAATCTCGTTGTTACTAAAATTCAATCAAATTGAAAATATTTTAAAGATTTTTGAGTTTAATAACCTTCTATAACTATCAAAACAAATCTGAATTTAGCGGCTTTTCACTCTAAACCTTTGTATATAAACTAAAATAAAAAATAAAGTTTATATACAAAGTCTAAACGTCTAAGCTGACGAAATATGCAAGCCTCTTCGAGCTGCAAAAATGTTTTTATTTTTATTCATTCCGGTATGCTTAGGTTCATTAATGTTCTGTTATAACTCGCTGTTCCTATAATTCTGTTTTATGAAATTCTGCAAATAATGAAAAAAGTGGTTTGGAAAATTTTACATTATTTGCAGAATTTTGTTAAAGGAATTATCAAAAACAGAATTTTGAAAAGCAGAAATTTGAAAAATTGAATTTTGAAAACAGAATTTCTCCTCAGACAGAATTTTGACCCCAACCCAATTTGTTTTAGCAATTTTACTAAATCTTATTTTTCTGAAAAACAGCTCAACAAAAATGATTTTGGTTTTCTTGAAAACTTTGTGACTGATTTTAATCAAAAATTAAAAAGCAAAAGTTCAAAAACTACATTTTCTTTGAAAACATTTTAATGGGAATAAGTGTTTTATTTTATTGAATGGTTGTTTTGTATATACCCGCCGAAATAGCTGCAAAGTTCCTAAGAACACCATAATATTTTGAATATTCAATCATTATTTTCTTACTTTCTACCCTTGTACCTATCTATTGTCCAAAAGAATTTTGGTGTAGTAATTTTCTGTTTACGACAAAACTTTTGGTTTCAGTACCACCCCGGACAGAATTTTCTAGGGAGGCTTAATTTTAATAACTATGCGAACAGCAGGGCACCTTCGGTAATCAGCAATATAGTTTCGCGAGTCGGTATTTCAATTTATGGAGTCGTGAATGCGGTCATTGAAATTCAAGCCTTGATTGCAAATTCAGTTATTCACATGAATACATTTGCTGAGGGCGGAAAAATTTTATAGTCAACACCTATTAGTTATTTAATTTCTCCGCCCCGTATATAGTGCCGTAAAATTTGCCGCCCCCCATAAAGTGCTGCCCGGGGCGGACCACCCCCTCCCCCCCCCACGCTACGCCACTGGATTGTAGTAAATAGCCGTTCACCCAATTCACACAGAAATATAAACAAACATTTTACATTAATTATCAAAAAAAAGCACTGGACACAAAGAATCACAGTTGGCACGGAATCACCCATATACCAAAATTTAGCTTTCCGCCATTTTTTTCGAGGCAAAATGCTTAAATGACTGGACTATTTATATTAAAACTTTTCTGTCATCTTATAATTCTTTGATTTGTTTTATAAAGGGTATTGCTCATTTTCGGCCCAGAGTGAACACTAATGAATTTGGTATAAAATGAAAGCTTATGTTGAGCTTGTTATATGAGTGAAATATTTTCAAAATCTGTCATGGGAGATCTGAGATATTTGAGCTTGAAGTTGGCAACTGCAAATAGAGCTTTTTTAGCTTTTTGTCGATATCTTCCGATCTAGGATATGTAAGAAAATAATATTGGTGTCAAATGAAAGCTACATTTCTGGGCTTTTCAATATACCTAAAATTATTTTGCTACTTTAACACATTTTGAGATACCTTTAAAAAACTACATTTTTTGCACTGCCTTTTGCACAACGATATCTCTAAAAATTCAGTGATGACATACACTTTTTTTGGCACTATTGAAAAGCTTAATTTCAAACCTTTAATTAAATATATAATTTAGTGGCCTTACTCAAATAAATACTTACATATAAACAAAACTTAATTTAAAAGGCACTTAACAAAGCAAAGTGCTAAAAATGTGTGAAAATAAACATTTCGAGAAAATTTTTTTAAAATCATGATAAGTGACGTTTCTTTATGATAAATGTTATTTTTCTTTGATTTTTCTATTTTGTATTTGCATTTCTTCTTTTACTTACAGTGTAAACTTATTTATTTCTTATAAAATTTTTTTGATTATTTTGTAAATCAATTTTCTTAATTCATAATGCTGTCTGATTTACTAGCAAGAAAATAAAATGAAAACTAATCCAAATCATAGACAGTTAAAATATTATCTAAAAACTAGACAGGAGACGTTAAATTTTGTTTCCTACCCAGCTTAGATACCAAATTATTATGGTGCAAAACTTTTCCTTAACATTAGGAATGGCCTCCCTAGGTTCATTTGCATAGTTGTGCCAGGAGAATGTAAGTACTAATTGATAACGATAGTTTAGAACACTTTGAAGTTATAAATGGTGGTGAGTATTTGTACATATTTACCATCAACAGAGCGATAAGCCATTAATGAGCACATAAAGAGACCCACAGGATTTTTTTTTTCAAATTAAAAATATGTTGGTAGCGTGTATTTTCCAGCAGGATGGAAAATGCCCCTTCTTGGCCCTCCCTACCCACCTACGGATGCCTACAGTTAAGTACCTAGTCTTGCAATTGCCTTGTAGGTCGAAGAACAGTGATTTTCTTTGCTCAAATCACTCCCATTAAGACCATAATTTGGTATCTAAGCTGGGTTGGACACGAAAACAATGTAATGTAATGACAGCATTATGAATTAAGAAAATGGATTTACAAAATAATTAAAAAGAAGTTTTATAAGAAATAAATAAGTTTTATGTAACACTGTAAGTAAAAGAAGAAATGCAAATACAAAATAGAATAACCAAAGAAAAATAACATTTATCATAAAGAAACGCCACTTATCATGCCTGATTTAAAAAAATTTCCGTTTATTTTCACATATTTTAAGCACTTTTAAATTAAGTGCCTTTTAAATTAAGTTTTGTTTATATGTTAGTATTTATTTGAGTATGGCCACTAAATTATATATTAAATTAAAGGTTTGAAATTAAGCTTTTCAATGGTGCCAAAAATGTCATCACTGAATTTTTAGAGATATCGTTGTGCAAAAGGCAGTGCAAAAAATGTATTTTTTTTTAAATATCTCAAAATGTGTTTAAAGTAGCAAAATAATTTTAGGTATAAAAGCCTAGAAATGTAGCTTTCATTGGACACCAATATCATTTTCTAACATATGCTAGATGGAAGATATCAACAAAAAGCTGAAAAAGCACTATTTGCAGTTGCCAACTTCAAGCTCAAATATCTCAGATCTCCCATGACAGATTTTGAAAACATTTCACTCATACAACAAGCTCAACATAAGCTCTCATATGATACCAAATTCATTAGTGTTCACTCTAGGCCGGAGCCTCAAACAAAAATGAGCAATTAACTTTGTAATTAAACGAAGCTCAACTACAAAAAAGGAATAGCATTTTTTCAGTTTCTTATTTTATTTTTGTTCGATTTTATTTTTGTATGTTATGGTACAAACCAATGAAAAACTAAGAAATGGACGAAGCTCAATCCATAGTTGCAATGCCTTCTGTGCAGCGGTTAAACTCATATGCAAGTAGCAGTTCCTCAAGCGGTGTGGTTGCAAACTTTTACTCCAAAAGCCTAAGCCAGAATCTTAGCTGTGGCTCTTCTCGCAGCAATTTCTCAACATTAGAAAGCTTGGACTTGAACTTAACTAACTGTAGTGATTTAGCTGGAAGCCTACCATCCTGTGTATCAAGTGCAAAAACTGTTAACGAAACTGATCCTCCTATAGTTACCAGATCTTCGTCCATTCTTCCAAGTGTTTATGTATCTATGTCTTCAAAATCTCCATGCTCTTTCTCTCATAACAATCAATTAGCAGCCCACCACCAGCACGGAACTAAAAGGTGTCGAGCAATAACTAGATCACCTGTTGATTTTCGGTATAAATTAAAAATTGGAAAATGTATCAGATATTTTAAGTAAAAATGTTAATCTTTTCAGAGAAGGACGACGAGCTAGTGACGGTCTTGTGGCACAAGGAATCATTCACTCTTATTCGGATTACCCAGTTGATTCAATGGTTGCATTCAATAGCCAACGTCTTTACGAAGCCTATAAAACTAAAGGTGTCCTTGAGCTTCATGTCTTACAAAAGGAAGCAGCCCAACTTAAGACCCAGTACCAATCCAATATACCACCCGATGAAATGACTGTCCGTCAAATGCAACATAGTCAATTTCAAATTAATCCGAATAAAACCACAACGGATATAGGTCAACGTTACCATCATCATCATCATGCACAGTCGATAAAGCAATGTGAATACTTTAATTCCTCAGTTAAGAATGCGGAGGTTGTTTCCTTTTTCAACTACGTAAAAGGTGAAGAGGCAGCTTGCTTACGATCGGATCGTGAAATCTTGCAAACGTCTCATCAAATGCAAAAACCACCCCTACAACAGCAATTAATGCAACATAGACTACTGCAACAAAAAAGGCAGATTTTCCAAAAACAAGTAGCACTGGAGGCAAACTTATCACGGCGGCAAATTTTGCGCCAACAAAGTTATAAGATCGCACAACAAACTCAAATTTTGCCACCACTTCCATTAAGTGATATTGAGTCGGAAGATTTACTTGCCTTTCAGGCAGTGGTAGAAGGAAGTACTGGATCTGGAAGCCAATCACCTAACCCATCAGTTACTGGATCACCAAAAATATTAATTAAGACATCTCATATTCAGCAACAACCGCAGGACATTTGTGGTTTGTCATCATCAAAACGCAGCAATTCACAAGTTTCGACAGCTGCAGCCAATGCTTCAATGGGAAGTACTGCTGACTGTTGGAGTACACTCCCAGGATCAATGCAAACGTGTCACATAACCGATCAGTTACAATCAATTGAGAACTGGAATCCCAATCATTCTCATTTGTTTCAGGTATGTACATAATTAATATGTGTATTGTGTGTTTCATCTACTTTCTGAAATCGGAGTTTTGTAAACCTGCATTGACATACACGTAGCCCAGTCGAATTAGGCATGGAATCGCGTTTTTTGATTACGGAGCAGGGAACTAACTTCATAGGAACTACCCTCACATGAGAAATAATTTCACCGCAAGGGGGATATAGTTAAACTTTTAATTGCAGTAGTTTCTTTCCACTAAACGTGGGAAATAATTTCATCTGAAAGTCGGGTGAAATAATTTCTCACCTATTTTATGAAAAATTTCGAGAAAGAAAAACAGAAAAATAATACTTGGTGAGAACGTTATTTTATGGAAATGAGCGTGAAATTAACTTTTTTAAGGCTTTGTATGACAAGGCTTAGTGTGACAAGAGGCCATATTTTGAAGAAGGTCTTATCACGCTCTCCAATGTGGCCATATTTTAACATTTGGAAATATTTCACTTTAATAAAGCGTCATAAGGCTATTATGGCCTTATATCACTTTCAAATACATTTTCCAACCTGACAAATGATCCTGTGAAGTACTTAAAAATAAATGTAAACGGGGTTTATTGGAAACTTAAAAATAAAAAAAAAGAGAACTAATTTGGGTGGGAAAATAAAAATTAGCGCTAATTTTGTATCAGCACACCCAAAATTGGTTTTCTCTTGGGAAACAAAATTTGCCTTCTGGCTTAGCCTTATTTCATGTTACTTACATGTTTTCAACACAACCATCGACAACCTATATAACATGGTTTTCAAAATATTTCGAAAACTTGCTCCATTTCCGTAAAGAATGTGTTGGAATTTTTGTTCATATAAACTCGCTATTTGAGCAAAGCCAAGCGACAGGAAAAAAAATAGTCCAAGGGAGAACCAACTTAAGATGTGAAAATAACCAAGAAAGTTGTTGACATAGCCGCCTGCCTGCTGACTGAACGTACCCTAAGCGGAACAACGAAGTATCGTGGTCGTGGGTACATCTACTTTTGCCTAAGATAAGAAAGCTGTTGATACATGCTGAGCATACTCTAAATGTGAAAGAGTTGGGAATAGTACAAAATCCCGAATGCCAAAATCCCTAAAAGCAAAAAATGAAAATCCCGAATGCCATAATCCTGAATACTCAAAATCCCTATTGCCAAAATCCCGAATGGACAAAATCCCGAATGGACAAAGTCCCGAATGACAAAAAATCCCAAAACATTTGGGACTGAATCCCAAATTTCGATACTTTTTTAGTACTATTTCAGTTATTTCAAAGAAATTAAACTGTTTTGTATGGCTTTTGATTTCTGCTCGCCTTGGCATTATGACATGTCTATAAAAGAAATTTTAAAATAAGTAATCACTTATAAATCTTGAGATATAATACATTAATTGAATTCTTCTTTAATGATTAAAAAAAAAGAATAGTTTCCAATCGTAACTTTTATTTAGTTTAAGTTTTATTCAAACGAATCTATGTCTACTCTTTACAAATAATGAGAAGATAATATTCTTGCTCCGTTTCCGTGTAATATCTATTTGTTTTAAAACACGCATCGCCTACTTGGACAACTTGATTTTGGGATTGTGACATAAATTGTTCACAGCATCTGCTTGGAATGCTACACACTCTTATTATGATCGCTAATTTATCAATTTGATAATTGATAAACATTTTTCAAAAGTAAATTGTAAAAAAAATTTACCAACTATTCATTGAAAATAAATAATATTCTTACAATACATTACGAAATGAATATTTTGAAGACTGGAATCCCTAATGGCTTAGTATTTTTCTTGGTATTAAACATCGCGCGAGTTATGTTTGTTTATAATATATATTCAAATAAAGCAACACGATTTCTTTGAGGTTGGTCTTAAGACTAAATTCTTTAATTCTTATACTTCTTACACTATCCTAACAATTTGCAATTCATAATTATTAATTATAAATTGCTTCTTCCGTTGCAACGATTGCAAAACAAAGTTCAACACCTCTTGTGCTCTATTTTGGGAAAGTGATACGTTAAGGTGAATGCCTGAATGTAACACCTCCCCCACTTGACCTGAGATAATCCTGGATCTCATATAAACACAATTTCTTTTTATTAGTTAAAGTATAGATATATTAATAACATTTAACATTTATGCAAGATTATTTGTTTTTATTATTGGTTTGTACAATTTTTAAAATTATAATAGGGAATCAATAAGGTAAATTTGGAATGTAAATTGTGTAGGTTGTTTACTAACAAAACAAAAACAGTAGATATGGTAATAAAATTAAATATATAAAAGTTATTCCAAACCATATCTTTTCTTTATTTTACTTAAATCAAAAATATCAGCATTATATTCTTTTACTTCTGTCTTATTTATATCTGATCTAATTTGTACTTTTAACTTATTTTGTCTTTGACAAATTAAGATTAAAATTAGAATACTGGCACCAAGTATAAAAATCGTTGTACTGTGAAGGCTATAGTTTACAATTTTATGGTATTTAAGCTCTTTTATTTCTTCAATGTTTTTCTCATTACTTAGAATAATATTTTCAAAGTGTAAGGGTATTTCATTATAGGTTACATTTTGGTTGCTTGGTATTATATATCTTTCCACTAGCTCAAAAATGTTTTTGCTAAATTGCAATTTTTCAATTTTAATAGAGCAGTTAACAAAAGTTATAAAATAATTTCCGGTCATATTGAATTTTCGTTCATCACAAGTACTTTTAAAATTTTTAAATTTTATATTATTCAAAATTAAAATATCATTTCCTATTTCATTTTCAGAACTACGAACAAGCTTACAATTTTTCTTTATTATGCAATTTTTACTTGGTTTAAGTTCTCGCATGTCTTAATTCGGGTTGATAAGTAAATGTTTTACTACCAATTCTTACTATATATTCAAATTCTTCTTCGACCTGCAAATATTTAGAGTTGGCAATTGGGAAAATTAACTTTTTATCAGTTGAAATAAATCCAGTAGCAATTTTTATTGCAAAAACTAATGCATCTTTTCGATACTTCGCTAAACCAGTTCTCACATTGCTCAATTTTTGAAGGTCAAACTTATATTCATTTATTTCTATATCGCTTGGAATATTTGGATGGATTATTCCTAATCTGGAAGAAGCAACATTGTCTTGAATTTCGTTGATTTGTTCTCTCAACATATTGATTCTCAGTTCTTGTTCCAGATATTGTTCATTTTCAATAACTTGTTTTTCTACTTTTTCAATTGTTTCAATTTTATTAAAAATCTTATCTCTATCTGATTCTAATATTTTTTAACAAGGTAAGTGAGTTATTAAAATTTGAATTAATTTTTACTTGCTGGGTAATAGTTTTATATGTGGTATCCTCAGGTTTTTAAACGAGCTTCTATATCAGATCTATCATTTTCATCTAGAGTTCCAAATGCTCACTTTAATCCCGCTCCCACTATATTTAATAAACCTCTTTCATTTCTACGAGGGAGTAAAGTCAGTATCTTATTTTTCAAGGAATTAATTTGGTTTATCAAAATTAATTTATTAGTTATATTAAGGTTGTTAATATTATTCTCGAGATCTATTATAATATTTGTAATTTCTTGGGGATATATTACATGTACAACTATATCAAATTTGTTAGCAATTTCTGCTTCATCTACCTCTATTTCTGCGTATCCTAGGTCTGAATCAATTTTTTCAATGATTAGAACTTCGTGAACATTTCTTAAAGAGTATTTCCTAAACTTCGGCTTTTTTTTGTGCCTCAAACTAGCATAATTTCTTATGAATCCTGTTTCGCCATTTTCAGTGGAGTTTTCTCTCTTTTCATTTTGTTTTGCAATAACTTTATTCTTTCTATCTTCTAACCTTTTTCTAATTATTGTTTTATCAACTTTGTTATTCTGAATGTCAAATGGACTTGCTATGGTTGTAGAATGGAAAGAACTATTGTAAAGCTCGACAGCTTTTGCCATTTGCTCTTTTATTGGAATTTTATTCTCAAGATTTAATGATCAAATGCGTTGGGTTAGTGTATTATTTAAGCGTTCCACATCGACATTGCCAGTATGATTATAAGGTTTCACAAAATGCACTTGAATGCCTTCATCTCTACAAAACTGTTTTATATTAATACTGTTGAACTCGTTATCAAATATTATTTTTTTTATCCTACCTTTGATTGAAATATATTGTCTTATTTTATTTTTTCTATCAAAGTCCTGTGATTTTTATCCTCAAGTGGAAGACTGAGGGCATGTTTAGAAAATTTATCAATGAAATTTATAAAACTTTGTTTACTGTTGGTGTAAACATCTATATGAATTATCTCATTTAAATCTGTGGCAGTTTGTGAAATTTCGAACTTCTTTTTTATAGGATTTCTATCACATTTTGCGCCCGAGCAAATATCACAATTATTTACTACTTTGTTTATTAAAACTTTAAGGTTAGGATGGTAAATTTTCGTTTTCATTCCTTCATAATTAGCTTCGATTCCTGAATGACCCGATTCTATTTTATGATACAAGGCTATTTGTTTTATTGCTTCTTCTTCGTCTCTTAAGTCTCTAGCAAAAAATTTACATTTTAAACACTTGACTTGTTGATTCCTTAATTTCGCAAATTATTAACTGAGTTTTGAACCGATTTACGACTGTATCTAGTTTAGGAATTTGATCATTTTCATTATTCATTTCATCCAGTAAATTGATTTCATTACATTGATTCGACTCAGCCATTTAATGGGCTAATGATCGGTGCACAAGTCGAACTCTCTTCCAAAAAGATAGGGTGTGAAATATTTAACTCCCCAAACAATGGCAAGTTACTCTTTTTCAATTGTAGAGTAATGTTTTTCGTGTTTATTTAAAGTACGGGATGCAAAAGATACGGGATGCCCATCTTGAATTAAGGCCACACCTAGTGCAAATTTACTACGCTAGTCACCAGCTTAAATCGTTTTTTAAAGTCTGGGTATTTTAGGATTGGGTGTTCAGTTATTATTTCTTTCAGTTTTTCAAATGCTGTTATATAATTGGGAGCATTGGGATTTACCTTTGAATTCTTTTTAAGTATCGTACCATAGGATAGGTGACTTTAGCGTAATCCTTTATAAACTTCCTGTAATAACCAGTTAACCCAAGAAAAGATTTAATCTGTTTATGTGTGGTTGGAAGTTTAAGATCTCGGATAATACTGATTTTATCCGGATTTGGTTTAACTCCATCTTGAGTTAATGTATGTCCAAGATACTCGGTTTCTTTTGCTTAGAACTTGCACTTATCGATTTGAACTTTAAGCCCAGCCTTTTGTAAGGTCTCGAAAATAGATTTTAAATTTATTACATGTTCTTCAAAAGAAGTACTGAAAGTTAAAATATCGTCTAAATAAACGACGCAAATTTTGTAAATGAAGTTTTTCAATACTGAATTCATGAGCCTTTGAAATGTTGAAGGCGCATTTTTCAGGCCATATGGCATTCTCACATACTCAAAGTGACCAAAAGGTGTTGAGAATGCTGTCGTTTTTCTATCCTCAGGTTTGACCAGAATTTGGTGAAAACCTTTGGCTAAATCGAGGGTAGTAAAATACTGTGATTTTCCCAATTTATCTAATATTGTATCAATATTAGGTATTGGAAACTTATCGCTCACAGTTACCTCATTCAACTTCCTATAGTCTATGACTATTCTCCAATATTGATTACCGTGTATATCCTTTTTCTTTGGTACAACCCGTAGAGGACTATCATATGGAGAATAACTTTCAGTTATAATACCTTGTTTTAACATTTCATTAATCTGACGATGTATTTCTTCCTCATGAATTTTGGGGTACCGGTATATTTTTGAGAAAACTTGTTTGTCAGTTGAAGTAATATTTTCGTGAGCTATTTAACGTTTACGTTAAGTTATCTCCCTCTTTGTAAAAAACACTTGCATACTTCTTCACATGGAAAGAATAGAAAAATCACCAATTGAAAAATTTGCAGTTGCAATTTACAAATCATGTTTTATTTGTAAATCAAGGCATTTTGATCCCAAATTAATACGAAAACTGGTAATTTAACGTTCAAAACGCAGCAATTTACAAAATTTGTTTTTTTGTGATTTGCAATTAAAATCCATAATTCAAGCTTGTACTTTTCATAGCAAAATACAACTTTTTTGGCGTAATTTACTCTCCAAAAGCATAATTTCACAAACAGCATTTAAAAATATTGATTTGCGATAAATATTTAGTAATAAACATTGCACAATCCCTGAATTACGTTTTTTTTTTGTCGTAATTTCCATGAGAATAGTTGCAAATCACCAACAAAAAATTCCTAAATCACGACTTTCTTGTCGCAATTTACTTCTCGAAGAAATAAAGCACCACAACATGGCAGGTATCTAATCATCAAAGTGTGACACCAGTGATCTGTAATGCAAATTGGCCTGGTGGTTGCATGCTCGCTCCGCAACTGGAGGGTTGCGAGTTCAAATCCAAGTAGAGTCAAGCGTAAAGTATTTATTTCAAATAAATAAAATTAAATGTGTATACCTACCTGCTAAATGAAGGGTAGAGCAAGATTGATCTTTCCTAGTAGCAATATCACGAAATAAAAGTGGTGATCACAAATCTTTTTTGCAAATTCACAAATTGTGATTGAGGAGTATTTGGATCAAATTGCGATTTGTAGTTCGCAATTTTTGTTTTCTCTCGATAGAATAATTGATGCTTAAAGAGTGTTGATTTACGATTTTTGAGTATCAATATCTTTAATTTGCTCATTTTTGCAAATTGCAAACAAATAGTCGTAAATTACGATATCCCAAGCCAAGGTATAAATCGGGATTCATTTTTCGTAATTTGCAGCTCATTTTTCTTGATCTGATCCAAGAATTCTTTCCGTGCAGTAAATTCAAAGTTCCTGCCTTTTCTTCTTTGTTCATGTGTTCAGTTTTAACATTATGAAGTAATGGGTCCAAGGAGCAAATTTAGTTTGGATCGTAGGGGCTACTGTCGATAAACTCGATAGTATTTTAATTGACTTCAATACAACGGTTTCTAAGGTCAATATTGATATTAAAATAGATAAGAATGTTAAGCCCTAAAATAGTGTCTTCTTCCTTTAAAATCGAAAACATTCCATGTCACATTTTCTACTGAATTGAATTCTTCTGGGGCGGGAGTAATAATTTTTGTGGTTATAAAATTGGAGCCACTTAATGTAGAGAAGTATTCTGGCTCTGTTAAAATTTGTGTTTCAAAACCATTTAAAACGTTATAGGCCAGGAAAAATGGGTTCCGAGGTTGAAAAAATTAATTCATGAAATATTAAAATTGGAATCGACGCAGAATTGCAACCTCTATAACATATCCAAAGTCCTCCAAAATCCCCGCATTGGCTTTTTGTGTAGATGCATTTGAAGAGGTGTAGACGGGGAGAACATGGAGGTCTATCAAATTAAAATATTTGTTTGGGTAAAATCTAATCATATGACACATGCTTTAAGGGTAGTTTTTAACGCTGAATCTAATGAAACCAAATTCAAAATGATACAACCACCCAAAAAGAAGAGTCCTTTTTATGTAATGATGACTTTTTTTCAGGTACAACTACAACTGGTAAAATATTACCGAAAACTCTTTGAAAATAACGGTATGTTAATGAAACTTGGAATGAATGTTTCATTTGTCATAGGAACTAAGAATCAAGAGAGTCCCTAAAAATATCTATGGTGAAAGGGTGTTTCTTTAAGGGGGAGGGGCAAGTGTAGAATGTTAACCATAACACCCACGAAAAAACTCTTACACTCATGAAATTCGCCAAAAATATAAAATTTGTCATGGCAACCAAGAATCAAAATAGTCCTCATAAATATATTTGTTCTGGGGTTCGATATTTATTGAGGTAGCCTTTACATTACATAATGGGATTGCACAATTTACATACAGAGATGATATACCTACTAATATCTTACTTCTGAAAAATTTTATAACAACTTTTGAATATAACATGAAATAACATAGTGATTCGAAAGGAAAATGCTACAACAAAAAAAACCTTTCATATGAAAAAAAAAGAATGAATTATTGAAACAGAATTGTTTGTGTTACTTAAAACTAATATCACAGAATAAAAAACAAAACTAGTATATAAACCAGGTCAAATGTAATTTACTATAGCAAAAATTATTTATATGCAAAGTGAATGAAAAATGTATATAATTAAATAAATAAATTAATAAATAAGTATTTAATAAATAAATAAGTAAAAAAATAAACAAGTTGAAGATATTTTGGTTTATAAATATGTAAATAAATAAATAAATAAGTAAATAAATGAATGCGTAGTAAATTAATTAATTAATAAATAAATTTGTTAATAAATAAATAAATAAATAATTAAATAAATAAATAAATTAACAAATAAATAATTTAATAAATAAATGAGTATTAAATCAAATAAATAAACACAAACATATAAATATAAATAAATACTTTTTAATAAATAATTTTACAAAAATATATTAATAGCTTAAACTAGGCTATTTATAAGGACATTATCTGAAGTTTGACATTTTAAGACATAACTGTGACAGAGTTTATGCACTGAGAAAAATATTGAACATATTCATATTTGAATCAAACTCAAACACATATGATTTGGCATGGAAGCGATTTCTGTTTAATTTAAATAGAATCGTATTAATTCATCGTTGAAACGATTAGAACATGATTTTGTTCAAATTAACAATGCTTTCTATTTAACATAAGGATATTTCTGTTTGTTTTAATTAACTTCATTTGATGTTGTTTCAAATAGAATCATATTCATTTTTTTTTAATATATCCGTGTTTGGGTCGAATATGTTTTCTGTTTAAAATAAATGATTTCATTGTTAGTTTTTCCAAATAGATGCTTGATCCTTGGAATTTAATACGAATTTATTCTATTCGTAATGATGGGAGCGTTACCTATGCTACATACATACATATCGTATCGGTTCAAAGTTAAAACTCACTTACTAACAAATAACACTTTTGGAAAAAATCAGATTGATGCTTAAAAGTCACTTTACGCAAATTTTTAATCTAAGTTTCTGGGTATAGCTTTCACTGCATTTATAAAAACTTTGCAAAATTGTATGCTGTTTAGATTAAAAAAATGTGTTTCAATCTCATTTTCTTGAACATTTTGTTCCGCACTTAGTGAGTTTTACTTTTGGACCGACGACGCGACGATACTGCAGTGGTTGCACTAATTTTGGAACTATTTGAATATCTTTCATGACCGGTGGTCGCGATGGATTCACTTGCAATTATTTTACACGCCAAGTGCCTGTAAGAATCATAAGTATTCTTTTGAGTTCAATTCAAATTGATTCGAGTTTAAATTAAATATTTCTGTTCAATCCCTTTCTCTTCTTAATATTTAAAGTGCATTTATATTTGAAACAAACTCGTGCATGTTAATTTTATGTTAAACATTTTTAAGTGAGTAAAATAATTTAACAGGTCTTCCAAAAATCAAACTCAAGTAGGCTTGAATTCATGTAAAATGTTGCGTGTAGCTTCTAATGTAATAAATAAACATGATTTACTTTGATTTAAATAGATTTTACTTAAAATAATAGTATTTTTGAATCTGAATACATAAAAGGTAGATTTAAATTGAATTCTATTTGTACTTATTTAAACAAATATTTAAACATGCTTCTGTTTAAATAACTCATAGTTCAGTTTTCTCAGTGTGTATCCTCGTTATAACCAAATCGATGTTTGCCTTGTTATGTAACTCGATTGTTGAGAAATGCCAAGGTAGCTTGAGCATAAGTTTAAGAAGCTTGTTTTGTGCAACTTGTAGTCGTTTCCTATGAGTAACTGCACATTTTCCCCATACAGGACATCCGTAAAACAAAATTGATTGAAAAATGGATTTGAATAAGATAATTTTATTTTGTTCGCTTAGAAGGGACTTACGGTTTATTAAGGGATACATAATTTTGATTGTTTTATTTACCTTATCTAAAGAGTTCGTGATGTGTTTATCATTGGTAAGTTTAGTGTCTAATGTGATTCCCAAATATTTAACGTTTTGCTTCCATTCAATTTGTGCTCCATTATATATAAGGTTTGTGCTTGGTAAAAAACGCCTTCCTTTTCCTAGTGAAGAAGATTGCTTGAGTTATTGCACCATTGACTTTTATCTTCCATTTGTGGAAAAAGGATGAGAGACTATTTAGAGCCGATTGAAGATTGGTTTCGATTATAAAACCAAGCCCATCGGTGCAAAATATTCCGGTATCGTCTGCAAACATTGCGTACTCACAATTAGGAAGATTAGGAACATCCGAAGTGTATATGTTATAGAGGTCGGGCCCAAGAATTAATCCTTGGGGGCTCCCGATATTTGTACATGGAATGACGAAAACGAGTTATTTACGCATACAGTAAATTGGCGGTCAGAAAGGAAACTCTTAACTATTTTGATTAGGTACAATGGAAAACCAGCATTAAGCATTTTAAACAGCAGACCATAGTGCCAAACAGTATCAAACGCCTTTTCGACGTCAAGTATAACTAAACCGGTAGATTTCTTGTCAGTGAAACCTTGTTTGACGTGTTGTGCAATTCTATCAACTTGTTGAACTGAATTATAATGATTTCGGAAACCAAATTGAAAGACTGGTAAAATGTTATTTCTTTCTACAAAGTTCTTAATTCTAAACTTGATTATTTTTTCGAAGAGTTTCCCAACGCAGCTTAGTAAGCTAATAGGTCTATAGCTTTTAGAATTATTAGCAGGCTTTCCAGGCTTTAATAAAGGAATAATTTTTCCCACTTTCCAAGCTAACGGGAAATGTTGTAGCCTTATACATAAATTGAAAATAAGAAGCAATAATTTAACGCCGCAAGTTGGAAGCTCTTTAATGAATGAGTTTCGAATATTATCTAAACCTGGAGACTTACGAACTTTAAGGTTAACAATTAGGTACCACCACGCCGTCAGCGGGCCGACTTTCGATTTTTGCAAAATAAAAAATGCCAGTCGATTTGTTTCTAATTGCACATTTCAAATATATAAAAAAATTAATTTGCACACCCCCCCATTTTTAAAAAAAAATATAAACAAATTTCACTTTGTATGCAACTTTCAATTGGTCATATCTCGGTAACCAAGACGAATATCTAAATGCACAGGGGCTTAAAAAATTGAACATTTTGAAATTCAATTTGCACACCAAAAATTTTAATTTGCACACCCTCCATTAATTAATAATAAATTAATTAAAATTTCGGTAGATGAGAGAGTTATATAATTAAAGTAAACCTTATTACAATTCAACCCAAAGAAATTATATCAATCGGTAGCCTAATAGAAGAGTTGCCGACCGTGGACCGCAGTGTCACAGGTTCAAATCCTACGAGGGACAGAAAAGTATTTTTTTTTCTTGCTTCTATCCTATTTTTTTTTTTTTTTTAATAAAAAGCGAGTGTATGTGCATTTAAATGAATATTAACAGCACTCTCAATACTAAACATTAAAAATTAAAAAAAAAATACAGATAAAGGAATATACAATATTGCCATTTTAGTGCCTGACTGATAATGCAATATCTCGGTGACCATAAATTATATTGAACTGTTCATAATTTAAAAAAAATATATATTTCAAATTCGAATTTGCACGCTTAAAATTTAATCCGCAAACCTTTAGTAAATTAATTAAAAAAATTATTAAGAAATTGCTAAAAACATGCTAAAATGCACTTTTCATGACTTACAGAAATGGCTATATCTCAATAACCATAAACTATTTTGAACTGTTCAAAATTTCAAAAAATTATTCATTTCAAAGTCGAATTTGCACACCAAAAAGTTTTATCTGCACACCTTTGGTAAAATAATAAATCAATGATTAAATAATTGCTAAAAACATGTTAAAATGCACTTTTCATGGCTTACTAAAATGGCTATATCTCAATAACCATAAACTATTTTGAACTGTTCATAATTTCAAAAAATTATTCATTTCAAAGTCGAATTTGCACACCAAAAATTTTTATTTGCACACCTTTGGTAAAATAATAATTCAATGATTAAGAAATTGCTAAAAACATGTTAAAATGCACTTTTCATGACTTACTAAAATGGCTATATCTCAATAACCATAAACTATTTTGAACTGTTCATAATTTCAAAAAATTATTCATTTCAAAGTCGAATTTGCACACCAAAAATTTTTATTTGCACACCTTTGGTAAAATAATAAATCAATGATTAAGAAATTGCTAAAAACATGATAAAATACACTTTTCATGACTTACAGAAATGGCTATATCTCAATAACCATAAACTATTTTGAACTGTTCATAATTTCAAAAAATTATTCATTTCAAAGTCGAATTTGCACACCAAAAATTTTTATTTGCACACCTTTGGTAAAATAATAATTCAATGATTAAGAAATTGCTAAAAACATGTTAAAATGCACTTTTCATGGCTTACTAAAATGGCTATATCTCAATAACCATAAGCTATTTTGAACTGTTCATAATTTCAAAAAATTATTCATTTCAAAGTCGAATTTGCACACCAAAAATTTTTATTTGCACACCTTTGGTAAAATAATAAATCAATGATTAAGAAATTGCTAAAAACATGATAAAATACACTTTTCATGACTTACAGAAATGGCTATATCTCAATAACCATAAACTATTTTGAACTGTTCATAATTTCAAAAAATTACTCATTTCAAAGTCGAATTTGCACACTAAAAAGTTTTATTTGCACACCTTTGGTAAACTAATAAATCAATGATTAAATAATTGCTAAAAACATGTTAAAATGCACTTTTCATGGCTTACTAAAATGGCTATATCTCAATAACCATAAGCTATTTTGAACTGTTCATAATTTCAAAAAATTATTCATTTCAAAGTCGAATTTGCACACCAAAAATTTTTATTTGCACACCTTTGGTAAAATAATAATTCAATGATTAAGAAATTGCTAAAAACATGTTAAAATGCACTTTTCATGACTTACTAAAATGGCTATATCTCAATAACCATAAACTATTTTGAACTGTTCATAATTTCAAAAAATTATTCATTTCAAAGTCGAATTTGCACACCAAAAATTTTTATTTGCACACCTTTGGTAAAATAATAAATCAATGATTAAGAAATTGCTAAAAACATGATAAAATACACTTTTCATGACTTACAGAAATGGCTATATCTCAATAACCATAAACTATTTTGAACTGTTCATAATTTCAAAAAATTACTCATTTCAAAGTCGAATTTGCACACTAAAAAGTTTTATTTGCACACCTTTGGTAAAATAATAAATCAATGATTAAATAATTGCTAAAAACATGTTAAAATGCACTTTTCATGGCTTACTAAAATGGCTATATCTCAATAACCATAAAATATTTTGAACTGTTCATAATTTCAAAAAATTATTCATTTCAAAGTCGAATTTGCACACCAAAAATTTTTATTTGCACACCTTTGGTAAAATAATAAATCAATGATTAAGAAATTGCTAAAAACATGATAAAATACACTTTTCATGACTTACAGAAATGGCTATATCTCAATAACCATAAACTATTTTGAACTGTTCATAATTTCAAAAAATTATTCATTTCAAAGTCGAATTTGCACACCAAAAAGTTTTATTTGCACACCTTTGGTAAAATAATAAATCAATGATTAAATAATTGCTAAAAACATGTTAAAATGCACTTTTCATGGCTTACTAAAATGACTATATCTCAATAACCATAAGCTATTTTGAACTGTTCATAATTTCAAAAAATTATTCATTTCAAAGTCGAATTTGCACACCAAAAATTTTTATTTGCACACCTTTGGTAAAATAATAATTCAATGATTAAGAAATTGCTAAAAACATGTTAAAATGCACTTTTCATGACTTACTAAAATGGCTATATCTCAATAACCATAAACTATTTTGAACTGTTCATAATTTCAAAAAATTATTCATTTCAAAGTCGAATTTGCACACCAAAAATTTTTATTTGCACACCTTTGGTAAAATAATAAATCAATGATTAAATAATTGCTAAAAACATGTTAAAATGCACTTTTCATGGCTTACTAAAATGGCTATATCTCAATAACCATAAAATATTTTGAACTGTTCATAATTTCAAAAAATTATTCATTTCAAAGTCGAATTTGCACACCAAAATTTTTTATTTGCACACCTTTGGTAAAATAATAAATCAATGATTAAATAATTGCTAAAACCATGTTAAAATGCACTTTTCATGACTTACAGAAATGGCTATATCTCAATAACCATAAACTATTTTGAACTGTTCATAATTTCAAAAAATTATTCATTTCAAAGTCGAATTTGCACACCAAAAAGTTTTATCTGCACACCTTTGGTAAAATAATAAATCAATGATTAAATAATTGCTAAAAACATGTTAAAATGCACTTTTCATGGCTTACTAAAATGGCTATATCTCAATAACCATAAAATATTTTGAACTGTTCATAATTTCAAAAAATTATTCATTTCAAAGTCAAAAGGATTTATCAATCACGATAATCATTGATTAAAGATGACTAGCTGTGAACAAACTTGCCCTAAATGCTTCAGTTTGGCCACGTTCATACTTGTAAATAGTTAAAGCGATCTGGATAGGTTTGTGTTTTTGTAATCCTTTGTTAAAACACACCTGATGATATAACAGCTGTTGGCAAAAAAGATATCCCAAGTTCCCAAGCTATCCTTAAAATTTTAGGATACAAATATATCCAACACCGACTATCCACTGAAACTTGAACTGGCTACGTTCAAATGAGCCAAAATTTTTATATTTAAACTCCAACAACAACAGGGATCAGGGAGATCGTGAGTAATGAAGTAATCATAAACAGTGAACTCATGACTCCCATTTGTTGTTACTTTAAAGTGTAAGAACTTGAAGTTGTTGTTCTCTCAATGTGTTGTGAGGCGCCTCAAAGTTTCTAATGTAGATACGATGACACTTATGATTCCGGACTCAATCTTCCCAATCTAAGCAGGGTATATGGCTGAATGTGGAACACATCTTATAGCCCTTCCACACTAACCCACTGAGTGTTAATACATGTTTAAAAGGTGTGAAGCAAATCGTGTACACTATCCCACAAAGTATTAACACATGTCAGAATAAAGTGGGAAAGAATTTCATACGACTGCCAAATTTGTGTGATGAAAATGATTTTCATATTTTGCTTCCACACTTGCATCAATGCAAATCAGTTTCATCATAACCTCAAACGCCCAAGTGGGATAGAATGTGTGATGGTTTTAGAACCGATCCTAAATATTTTCAAGTATAAACACATCAAATCGTGTCGGATGCGCTGTCAATTTGTGTGTGATGAAATTTCATATTTTGTTGCCAAATTAGGTCTGTTCGCGTACTTCCCAAAACTACGAATTTCTACGAATTTTATTTTCTTCATATGAGCTTTGACAGAACTTTGGGCTAAATTCGTAGAAATTCGTAGTTTTGGGAGGTACGCGAACAGACATATTATTATACATGATTTCTTCCCACTTTTTTGACATGTGTTAATACTCAGTGGGATAGTGTGGAATGGCTATTACGCACAAGTGCAAATATCAAAAAATATTGTTGTAAATTTTCGACGAAGGGAATACACCATCCTTTATCTACAATTTCACAAGAAAAAACACACAATTAGTTTAAGTTGTAAAATTTTGCATTTTAAACTTTCTACGTGATCAAAAAAAAATATCTGCGAACTGTCAAACACTTATTCGCAACGTACAAACATCAAGATGAATTCCACATAGCTGTGAATGAAAAATTCGAGCGAAGTTAACCTCAAATTTGTTTAGCAACCATGTTACTGGTTTATTTTTTATGACCATTCGCGTCTGTCGGCAACCATTCATATGAAAAAATGTCAAAATTCGTGAATCTTGACATTTCATACACATGAGTCATTTGCTTGGTCGCCAATAATTAATTAACATAAAATAATAAACCAGGAAAATGGCTGTTAAAATATGTGAGGTCAAATTCAGGCGAGTTTTTCATTCATAGCTATGTGGATTGCGAAATATCGTTTGACAGTTGGCAGAAAACGTGAAAAATCCTAAATTTCATGATTTAATGTCATTTTCGATTGGATTTTCTGACTGTTCTACTCATTTTTGATTCCAATAGAATATGAAAACATTATGTTGTCAAATTTACACACACACTACTAAATGACGCCATATTATAAAATGGCTTCTTCAAGCTATCCTCACTTTTGACAAGTAGTGCGACGAAAAACTGTATATGTATGCGTGTGTTCCAAATCTACACCTTCTTCAAATCGGGAACAGAAAAATACTCTGAAAACAGTACTCCGAACAGCCAATCGAAGGCTTTTGGAGTAGATGGAGTGAAAATGGAGTAGAAAAGGCGTACTCCGAACGTCCAGTCGAAAACGACATAAGTCTGTCCCAAACCAACGCGAAATCATAGCGAATCATTCGCAAAGACAGTTTGTTGTTGTTCTTTAGCATTGTGTATATTTCATATTTTGTATTAATGTGAATGATTTCGCGTCGTCGGCGAATGTTTCGCGTTGGTTTGGGGGAGCCTTTAAACAAGTTTTAAGCTGTGTTTTCTTTTTAAATTTGTAGATATAAACGATTATTTACTTTGTCGAAAAGTTTAAACAACAATTCAGCTAGAACTATACTATTCGAAAACTATCGCGAAAGCTTTGTGTCGAAACCAAATGAAAAATAGCTTTGCGAATCGTGAAATAGACAACAAAAAATGCTTGGTAGGCGAGGCCAAGAAACTATGGTCTAGTTGTACAATCGTGGTTTAAATTTCGATCCGTGGTTCAGCAATTTTAGTTCACAGATTTCGATGAGTTAAATATGCTTAATCATGCATCAAATTTCGAGCCACATTTGTACTACTGGCACTAACCCGGAGGCAAGTTGGCTGCGTACACTGCTTGTCAAATTCGAAATTTGCATTCCACTTGCCTTCCACTTGCTTTCCACTTGCATTCCACTTGCTTGTCTCCCAACTTGCTTCACTACTGGCTTCAAAAATTCCATGCCAGTTGATGAGCAAGTTACTTGGGTTTAAGTCGACTACAAAGTCCTCGTGTGAATTAGACTAAATGACATTTTTACATTTTAGCTGTGTTTTTTTTCCTTGCCCGAATGGGCTTGGACGAAAAAAACGATGTCGGGGCTAAGCAATTTACATTTTAAAAGCAACAACAACTAAGCACCTTCGGGCTTAGCTAAGCCCAGAGAATTTTCGGGGCTTAACTTAAGCCCAGATAAAAACTGTGTTACCGGCATGTATTTCATACATGTTATCGATAGTTTGTATGGAAACTCCATTCTTTTTCTGTAATGGCGTCGCTTAGCCCCGATGTCGTTTTGTAGAGATTAGTGATTGGCATATTAATTTTTGGTGTGCAAATTCGACTTTGAAATGAATAATTTTTTGAAATTATGAACAGTTCAAAATAGTTTATGGTTATTGAGATATAGCCATTTCTGTAAGTCATGAAAAGTGTATTTTATCATGTTTTTAGCAATTTCTTAATCATTGATTTATTATTTTACCAAAGGTGTGCAAATAAAAATTTTTGGTGTGCAAATTCGACTTTGAAATGAATAATTTTTTGAAATTATGAACAGTTCAAAATAGTTTATGGTTATTGAGATATAGCCATTTTAGTAAGCCATGAAAAGTGCATTTTAACATGTTTTTAGCAATTATTTAATCATTGATTTATTATTTTACCAAAGGTGTGCAAATAAATTTTTTTGGTGTGCAAATTCGACTTTGAAATGAATAATTTTTTGAAATTATGAACAGTTCAAAATAGTTTATGGTTATTGAGATATAGCCATTTCTGTAAGTCATGAAAAGTGCATTTTAACATGGTTTTAGCAATTATTTAATCATTGATTTATTATTTTACCAAAGGTGTGCAAATAAAAATTTTGGTGTGCAAATTCGACTTTGAAATGAATAATTTTTTGAAATTATGAACAGTTCAAAATATTTTATGGTTATTGAGATATAGCCATTTTAGTAAGCCATGCAAAGTGCATTTTAACATGTTTTTAGCAATTATTTAATCATTGATTTATTATTTTACCAAAGGTGTGCAGATAAAACTTTTTGTGAAATCGTATTTTCCGTAGAACAAGTCAAAAGTTTACAGTCACCAAAAACACTATTAGAACAAAGATATTTGTATGGATTATTTTGATTCTTGGTTGCCATGAAGAGTATAATATTTTTGGCGAGTTTCATGAGTGTAAGAGTTTTTACGTGGGTGTTATGATTAACACTCTTTGTTGTCCCTCCCCCTTAAAAAAAAAACACCCTTTCACCATGGACATTTGTATGGACTCTCTTGATTCTTAGTTCCTATGAAAAATGAAACATTCATTCCAAGTTTCATTAACATACCGTTATTTTCAAAGGGTTTTCGGTAATATTTTACCTGTTGTACCTGAAAAAAAAGTCATAATTACATAAAAAGGACTATAACTTCTTTTTGGTCGGTTGTATCATTTTGAATTTGGTTTCATTAGATTTAGCGTTAAAAACTACCCTTAAAGCAAGTATCATATGATTAGGTTTTACCCAAACAAATATTTTAGTTTGATAGACCTCCAAGTTCTCCCCGTCTGCACCTCTTCAAATGCATCTACACAAAAAGCCAATGCGGGGATTTTGGGGGACTTTGGATATGTTATAGAAGTTGCAATTCTGCGTCGATTCCAATTTTAATATTTCATGAATTAATTTTTTCAAGGTTCCCCATACGATTTGTGCTATTTTTCCTGGTCTATTAGGTTTTATTACACTGGTCGTAGATCCAGTGTCAATCAGGCATCTAATTGTTTGTTTTTTAATTGTCAAATTAACTAACGGTGATTTCTGTTTTGAGGCTGTTTCTGAAAATTGGTGTTAATTTCTCGATTTCCTTGAACTGATCGATTTTTGTTAAAACCATTATAATTTGTTCGATTGGGTAAAAACTGACGATTTGGAGTTCTATTTTCAAAAGACGTTTGATTTAAGCTTTGATTTCTTATATTACTTGGATTATTACTAACGTTCCTATGTATTCCATTATTAAATATTGAAAAATGTAAACCATTGTGATCGAAACGAGTGGGATTATCTGAGCTACTGTTATTGAAACTTGTTCGATGTCTGTCTATGTTTCTAAAATCGTCCAACATTTTAAGTTTAGAATATTTATATATATCTGAGTTAATGAATGACCGTCTTCAATATGTGCTCTTACATCTCCATCTATTTTTTCTATAATTATATTCACTAAATCTCTATCTACATTTTCACATTTATGTACCTATATATTTCTGGTTTATTGGGATCATAATCGTAAATTTCATTAATTTCATAATTAATTTCTCTAAAAATATTAAATAATTCTTCTAAATTTCTCACCTTTACTTGTCGACCATAGTTAAAAAGGTCTAAGTAGTTTTTTTTCGGTCTGTATTGTTGAATGAGTTCTTCTTTCACCTTGATCCACGTTAGCTTTTCTCCAATTCTTCTAATACATCTCGCGGCATCTCCAAGAAACTTCTCGTTGAAAATGATACTCATTCCGTACTCATAAAGATGTAGGTATTTGTTTTTTTTTTTTTATCTTCAACTAAACTTTTTATTTTTTATATAGTTATATTTTTTTTTTGTAATCACAATTTTATCCTCAGATACCACAACAATCACTCGAATTTCTTCTTTTATTTTTTTTTATACGAATTATAGTTTTTTTTTCTTTTTCTTTTGCCCTTTTCTTGAGATAGGGAATTGTTTTGTTTTTGACTGCACTGCCACTTGATTTAATATTTGTTCGTTTTATCTTTTCTTTTCTTTAGAAAAAAAGCACCGACTGCACCAGTTATGTTTGTTTATATATATTCAAATAAAGCAACACGATTTCTTTGAGGTTGGTCTTTAGACTAAATTCTTTATTTCTTATACTTCTTACACTATCCTAACAATTGAATGATTAATAGGTACGCTTAATTTAATGTTTCAGCAAAAAGAGGTTCATTGGCTCAATTGTTGCAACAGCAGAACGGGAAGCTTTTGCAATTCATAATTATTAATTATAAATTGCTTCTTCCGTTGCAACGATTGCAAAACAGAGTTCAACACCTCTTGTGCTCTATTTTGGGAAAGTGTTACGGTGCCGTGAAATAACGCCGAGCGAAATAAAGCCGAATGTCGAAATTCGGCTTTATTTAGCTTTACTGAAGTGAAATAACGCCGAATTTTAGCGTTCGGCTTTATTTCTCTGTGGCAAAGTGAAATAAAGCCGAATGTTAACTGAGAAATAAAGCCGAACCAAACAAATTCAAAATTCGATTTTATTTCTAAGTTTCATTAATCCAAATTCTATAAAAATACAAAACAAACTTTGCATACACCCAACCTCGCACCCACCCCAAATCTTATAGCAGGCCCAAGCAGGGGGGTTGCAGGGGGGCAGCATGCCCCCCCATACATACCTCACTGTTTATTCGCGAATTTTAAAATTTTAAAAACCAAATAAAGGAGAGGATTTATTAGGTTTGTGAAATTTTAAAATTCGTGAATAAATAGTGAGTGCAACCCCCCTGCTTGGGCTCAGTATAGGATTTGGGGTGGGTGCGAGGTTGGTGTATGTAAAGTTTCTTTTGCATTTAAAGAATCTGGAACTTTTAAATTTTTTAACTAATTAAATATGTAAATCCTTTTGAAAAGTGAAATAACTCCGAATGGGCCTTATTTCACTTTTCAAAGCGAAATAAGGCCGAACGATAAAATTCGGCGCTATTTCACTTTAGTAAAGCGAAATAAAGCCGAATTTCGACATTCGGCTTTATTTCGCTCGGCGTTATTTCACGGCACCAAGTGTTACGTTGAGGTGAATGCCTGAATGTAACACGCGCGAGTTAAATAATAATACCGTCTTTCTTGGTGTTCAAAATCAAACTCTTCTTTATTAATTTTTATATTCCTATCTTAGCTTATTAACAATGTTTTAGAATTATGCTTACTCAGTAGAGTAGCGGAAATGCAAAATAAAGTTAAATTAAATATAAGTAATTTGATACATTACCATGACAATGACAATGGTTTAAATATGTTTTTAGATAAGACTCTTCATTCAAGGTTGGAAGGTCATTGTCCGTAACTTCCGTAACTCTTCCACCCTTTAAATCAGAAGTCTCCGGCTTCAAATTATTTACAATTTTGATTGTTTGTTTTTTTGTCTTTAGTAATATAAAAATGATTTCACCAATTATACTTAATATTAAAATTACAGCCAAACTTATATTCGAACCATACATTATTTTCTTATGACATTTTAATTTTCTTATTTCATCTAAGTTTTTTTTCATTTTCCATTATTATTTTATTTAAATTAATAGGTGTTACAAATACTTCATTATTTTTATCAGATGGATACAAATATTTGTCTGGAATTATTATTTCCTTGTTTGTAAATTTATTTTGTTTAATTTGTATACTACAGTTATTATAGCTTATCAATATTATTATATATTAAATGGCATGAATTAGAAAAAATACAGTTCTTACTCCTCTTAAGGTTCTTAAACATCGATTTTTCTTCGTATTTATAAGCATTATCATTAGTTTCGATTATTAGTTCCTCTTCCTCATCATTCATAAAATAATTTGAGTTAGGGATTGGTTTTATAAATTTGAGTTCAGTTGATATATAATTAACAGGTATTTTAATGGCAATTAAGAGATATTGATTTTTATATTCCATAACTCCAGCTTTTAAAAGTTGAATTGTATGAAAGTCTATATTATAAGTTTCTAATTCTTCTAATGTTAACATACTTGGATGAATAATATTTTTCTTTGCAGCCATTATGTTATCGAGAATTTTATTTATTTTATTTTCCAAATATCTAAGCATAGTTGACTGCTCCAAACTAAATTTTTATAATTTAAATTACGAATAAATTAATTTGTTGTGTTTAATGATTCGAATATTTTAGTCCTATCGTTTTCTATTATAAGTTTTAGATCAGACAAAGATTTATTATAATGTTCATTTATTTGTATTTGTTTGTTAAGGTTAGTAATAGATGCATGGTTATTTTCATCAGTAATTCTTAGGAGTTCAAGAATTTCTTCACGATCTGAATCGTCCATTGTACCAAATAACCAATTTTGAACTCTACCAACAGCATTTATCAAACCTCTCTTCTGTCTGCTTGATCTACTAATTGTTCGTATCTTACTTTTAATTAAATTGACTTCAGGATACAAAGTTTCCTTTTCTTTTATATTCAGGAGATTAATATAAGATTCTAAATTGTTTAAAATTAGCATCATCTCACCAGGGTTCACAATATGTATAACAGTATCAGTATCGTTAACTATATCTACCTCTTTCATCCTGATTTTTGCATAGCCGTTCTCTTCAGGAATGTGATGAACCTGCAATACCCCTTGTACTGAGGTTGTCATCATCATTAGAATTATTAATATCTGAAAATGTAGGTTTCCTTTTAATATTTAATAAATGTACATTCTTTAGTGGAAATTTTCTATAGTATGGTTGGTCCTTGTGTCTAACATCTAACTCTTTTATAATTTTTAATGTATCCTTCAGTTCTATTTTCTACATACTTTTCCTTACGTTTATTAATTTTTGAAATATTTTTGATTTTCTTATTGTGTATACAATCAACTAATTTTTGTATGGACGAAGTGTCATTAATTCTGTTGGCCTGCCTGGGAGTCATTTCTATGGTTGAATGATATCTATCGTTATAGTTTCCTATGGCTTTTTGAATCTTTTGTTCAACTGTAATATTTTCTTCAATTGCTTGAATTTTTTCTATCAAAGTCGAATGAAGTCTTTCGACATCCGCATTGCCTGTATGACTATTGGGTTTTGTCAAATGTACTTCGATTTCTTTATCATATAAAAATTTAATGAGCCGTTCGGATTTAAATTCGTTATCCATAATAATTTTGTTTGGTTTATCAAAAGTTTCTAAATACCCTTCTTATATAGCGGTCTTCTTTGCCCAATTCCTATCGTTTATTAGGTAAGCAACGGCAAATTTTGTAAGCTTATCGATAATAGTAATGAATGTTTGTTTATTATAATGAAAGATGTCTATATGAACAATATCGCCCCTAGCTTTTGGTGTTTCTGTAACACTCATAACTGGTTTGATAGGATTTCTATCGTATTTAATTTCTTGGCATTTGCCACAATTATTTATAATAAGCTGAATATGTTCTTGTAATTTTGGAAAATATATTTTATTCTTTAGAACTTGGTAAGTTTCATTTATTCCACTATGTAAAGATTCTATAGTGTGATAGAGAGAAATTTGCTTATGACATTCCTGCTCTGTTTCAATTTCTTGCACCCTTTTAGTTAATTTCATAAATTTTATTTTTGTATTGTATGAAAATAATTGTATAATGAGCTGCTGTATTTTATTGTAATCTTTTTCCTCAACATACGAATATATTCCATTTTGGCCTGGTTTAACGTATTTCATAAGAATATTTTTATTTTATCTTCATCATTTTGTGGATTTATCTCTATTATTCTTCTGCCATGAAGAACTTCTAATTCCCTAGTTGGACTATAAGTTAAAATAAACTGGGTTCTGTACTTATTTACAATATCTTCTTTTATGAAAATATGATCTTGAAGCTGTTCCTCTACTGAATGGATGGTATCAGATAGGTCCATATTAGATTCACTACTGTTTTCATCATTAATTTGGGGACTAGTTTCTTGTCTGCTTAGAAAATCAGCTACTGTATTTTCTTTTCCTTTCAGATACTCAATATCAAAGTTGTATTCTTGTCATTTCAAAATCCATCTTTGATTTCGTTGAGAAAATTCTTTCACTTTATACTTAGAATTTAAGTATTCTATCGGAGCATGGTCAGTCACAATTTTAAACTTTCTACCATATAAATATGGCCTGAAATAGGTTACTGAGTAAACTATTGCTAAGAATTCTTTATCGGTAACACTGTAGCTTTTCTCATGTTTATTCAGAGTTCTAGAAACAAAGCATATTGGATGACTGTCTTGTGAAAGAACTGCGCTAATAGCATAGTCACTAGCATCTGTTGTGACCGTAAACTCTTTTTCATAATTGGGAAATTTTAGAATTGGATGTGAAGATATTAATAGTTTAAGATTTTCAAATCCTTCGATGTACTGAGGATATTTAGCATTAATTTTCATATCTTTTTTCAAATATTTTATTAGGGGATATGCTACTTTAGAGTAATCTTTTATAAATTTTCTGTAGAATCCAGTCATTCCTAGAAAACTCTTTAATTGCTTTTCAGTCTTTGGTAACTCTAATCTGTTAATGTCTTCAATTTTACTTGGGTTTGGCTTAATGCCGTCTTTGGTCAAAATATGTCCTAGAAATTTTGTATCTTTCTGCATGAAACTACATTTATTTGCTTGAATTTTTAAATTATGGTTCGACAGTATTTTAGAAATTTTTTCGAATGATTTGAGGTGCTCACTTAGGGTAGTTGAATAAACAAGGATATCGTCAAGATAAACAACGCATATTACATTGATGCAGTCCCTCAATATTTCATTGATTAGTCGCTGAAATGTAGCGGGAGTATTTTTCAAGCCAAATGGCATCCTTAAGAATTCATAAAGGCCATCCGGTGCAACAAACACTGTTTTTTCAATATCTTCTTCTGCTAAAAAGATTTGGTGGTAACCCTTTGCCAAATCAATAGCAGTAAAATATTAGGAAGTGGTTGTTTGTCGTCAATTGTAATATGATTAAGTCTTCTATAGTCGACTACTATTCTGAATTTTTGTATACCAGAATTATCCGCTTTTTTTGGTATGACTATAATAGGTGAACTATACCTACTCTTACTTTTTCTTATTATGCCTTGAGCTTCCATTTCCATTTGTTTTCGAACTTCAGATTCATGCTGAGGTGGATACCTATACAGTTTGGAATTTATCTGTTCATTGGTTGTTGTTTTAATTTCATGGACTATACTTGTTGTATTTGTTAATCTATCTCCTTCTCTATAAAACAGATTTTTGTATTTTTCCATTAACTGAGTTACACCAAACTTTTCTTCTTTGTTTAAATGTTCTAATTTTATACAACCGAAATCACTTTCTTCTAACATATTTACCTCATCAACCATTTTCTTATTTAAAAATGGAATTCTTTCATTATTATTCAAAACTAATTCTTCGTTATGTATGTATATCTATAAGTCTCACATTTTTTTCTATCCAATCCATCATCATCATCGTGTCCTGTAACCCCGGCTGGGGCATAGGGCGTCAACAAAACGTTCTCCATCCTTCTCGGTCTGCTGCAAGGTACTTAAGCTGTGGCCACGTCTTTCTCTGGGATTCTGCTTCCGCTAAGACAGTTGATTTCCATGTTGTTCTTGGTCTTCCAACCCGCCGTGCACCCTGAGGATTCCATTCAAAGGACTGCTTTGCAATTTCATCGTTTGGTTTCCTCAGTGTGTGACCAATCCAACGCCATTTACGCTTTCATATGTCAACGTCCAGCCGCTCTTGACTTGTCCTGCGCCACAATTCCTCATTTGATATTATTTGTGGCCAGCGAATCTTTAGGATGTGGCGAAGACAGCGATTCACAAAAGCCTGCAATTTCTTCGAAATGGTAGACGTGACTTTCCAGGTTTCACAAGCATATAACAGCACGGATTTGACATTGGATTCGAAGAATCTCAACTTAGTGCGTAAGGAGATTTGACTGGATTTCCAAATTGGGGACAGAGTACCGAAGGCAGCACGAGCTTTATTTATTCTACTATTAACGTCCAGATCCGTACCACCGTTTGCAGAAACAATACTGCCAAGGTAGTTAAATTGTTCCACTACTTCAACTGGCGTCTCCTGTAAAATAATACGCTGCTGTGTGGAGCGGCCTGTGAGCATTATTTTTGTCTTTTTGCTGTTAATTCTTAGACCACTCGACTCTCCCTTCACTTGCAGTGTTTGGCACATCCCGTTCAGCCCACTGATGTTATTTGCCAGTAGACATATGTCATCGGCATAGTCTAAATGACTGAGCCTTTCGAACGGTCTCCATTGAATGCCCTGTCGCTCAGCTGTACCAACACTGGCCGTCAATACGTCGTCCATCACCAGCAGGAAGAGAATTGGCGATAGAACATCCCCTTGTCTCACACCCTGTTGCACTACGAAGGAGTCGGATAGCTGCCCATTGTGCAAAACAAAACACCTCGCGTTGTTGTAGGACTCTTTAATAATGGCAACAATTTTTGGTGGAATTCCTCTACCAAGCAACGATCTCCATATACATTCTCGGTTAACTCGATCAAAGGCCTTTTCAAAATCCACGAACATGAGGTAAAGCGGTGATTGAAATTCCATCGACTGCTCGAGGACGATACGCAGGGTGTTGATATGGTCGACACACGATCGACCACTGCGGAAGCCAGCTTGATGCTTCTTGAGTGTAGACTCGATTCTATCCTTTATTCGCTCGAGAATGATGGTTGCCATTAGTTTTGGGAAAACGGGCAAAACGGTGATATCACGCCAATTGTTGCAATTCTTTAGGTCACCTTTCTTTGGCAACTTAACAATCACACCATCCTTCCAGTCCCTGGGATAGCTTTCGTTTTCCCAAATGTTTTGTATCAGCGGATGTAAAATACTAGCCGCTGCTACGGGATCGGCTTTCAGGAATTCAGCTGGTATTCCGTCCAGTCCAGCTGCCTTGTTGTTTTTGAGGAGATTTATTGATGTACGAATTTCCGATTCTGACGGGGGTTCGATGTCAATACCCCTATAGGACCTGCGCATCTCGTTTAGTTGGGGCACTTCAGCACTCTGCTCAACTGAATCCTCATTTAGCAGGGCACAAAAATGATCCTTCCATCTACGAAGCTGATCCTCAATTGATACCAAAAGTGTGCCATCCACATCCATTACAGGATGATTGGTGTTGCTTTTTTTCCCGATAACATCTTTGGCTATTTGGTACAATTCCCGGATATCTCCTCTTCTGGCAGCGCTTTCCGCATTATCTGCGAGTCCATCCAACTTCACCCTCTTGTCACGTCTCACACAGCGGTAGACCATCTTATGTGCAATGCGGTACTCTCTTCGCAAGTCAGCCTTTCGTTGAACATCAGCTTCGGCATTTATTTGGATTTTCAACGATTTGCGAAGTTCGATCTTATCCCAGGTGTCTTGGGATATCCAAGAGTCTCGTTCGCTTGGGTACAGTTTCGGATCCAGCCTCCATAAAAACACTTTTAATTTCACCCCACATCTCATCAATTGTTGAATTCTGGATTCCATTTAATGACGAGGCTCTGTCGTTAAGGGTGGTGACATAGTTTCGACAAATGTTGGGGTCATTTAAAGCATTAGTAATGAATTGTGCGCCTTGCTGCATCTTGCGCTGGTTTTTGTACGGCAGCGGTTCGTAGTTTGAGACTCATCAGAACCAAATGGTGGTCGCTTCCCACATCGGCATTTCTTATACTCCGGTCATCACACATAGACTTCCTCCATCGCTGCTGAATCATGATATGATCAATTTGGTTTTCGGTTTGACCATCCGGATGCACCCAGGTAATTTTGTTGCACGTCTTATGCTTAAATACAGTCCCACCTATCACAAGACGATTCGCGTTACAAAAGTCGACAAGCAAGTCACCAATTTCATTCCGTGACCCCACGCCATTTCTTCCCATCACGCGTTCCAAAGATGTTAAGAATGAGTGTCGAACGCGGTTTTGTCTTCCTCGGTCGCTTCATTTGTGGGGGTGTAGCACTGAATAATTGTGACGTTACGAATTTTTGAACGAAACCTTGCTGTCATTAATCTCGCAGAAATGGGCGCCCATGAGATCAAACTACGCCACGCTTCTTCGTTCAACATAATTCCGACACCATGCAGTCTTTGACCACCCTCTCTTTCATCTTCGCCGGAATACAGCATTCTCGTCTGTCCAGTGTCTGATCTGTATTCAGCTCTTCCTCTCCACTTAGTTTCGCTTATGCCCAGGATACTGATCTTTAGGCGAAGCATTTCACGCTCCACCTGCTCGTATCTACCATCGCTGTACAAGGATCGAACGTTCCATGCTCCGATTTTCGTACGTATGCGGTAGCCAAAAGTAACATTTGCGCTTCTTGAAAGACTTCTTCTATTTGTCAACGATTCATTTATTATTATGGCGTCTTGATTGACGCTCGTACATGAAGGATGCCGCACCCCCAAATCCGATGTGCGGTTTACTGCAGCCGAAGCTACAGAAGGATTTTCTATAAAAAGATTACCTCTTGGGGACTCATTTCCATTTGTTGTCATAATTTATGTATTTGCATATATCCTTCCACCATGGTGTTTTCCGAGATATGATTAATAACATACATAAGCTCAGATTTGACAGGCACACCCGCCTTTTGTATGGTCAAACACATAACTGCTCGAGGCCGCCCACTATGGGAAAACAGACGCCTTTTGTAGCCGCCCAATATGGGTTACAGACGCTACCTGCTGCTGCCGTTGGCCTTTTACCAAAAAAAGCTCCTCCGCCACCAGACTATCATGCCGTTGACCTCCACCTGCAGTTCATCCGCCTTAAGGGGGCTTTTAACCATCCCGAGGACAAGTTTGTGCCCTGACCAGCATAGCTGGGTTGTCTGCTTATCCCGGCATCCATTCGGTCCCCCTGCACGTTAGCGTTACCCGCCCTCTACCACGCGGAGGTGTGCATAGGGATTTTCCTATCATTGAGCCTAGGGCCATATGGCGTCCTAGCACTCTCAAGTACTTTTACATACCTAGCAATAAACCGTATGGTTTTTCTAAATTCATTTTAACCCATCTTATCCTAACATTGATTTCCTGTTTAAATTCATCTGGACATTTTGTTTTTACATATTCATTATTTTTCTTTACTATTCTATCTATTGTATTCTATCTATTTCTTTACTATTCTATCTATTGTACTTATATGGGCTTCACCTCCCATGAGCTCATATATTGTTTTTGAAACTATTTTAGAATTTAATATACTTAGGTTCTGTAGAACCAGTATCTACAAGAGTAGCATAACGTACTTCATTAATTGTAATTGATATACATATATATTTTATTTTTTTCCAAGGCTAGTTTGTAAAAAATGTTTCATCTATTTCATCCTTAAGACTTTAGAGCATCTACTGACATATGATTGGAACTTTGCCTACTTTGCTGTGAATTATTATTTCTGTAGTTTGTACTATTTTGTCTATTTTTCTGAGAATTGTTATTTCTGTAGTTTGAACTATTTTGTCTACTTTGCTGAAAATAATTACATATTTCTGAAGTTTGTATTATTTGGATTTCTTTGACTTGACTGATTATTATTTCTGAATTGAGATTGACTAGAATTATTATTATTAAATCTATTGTTATTGAATCTATATGTTAGGACATTGTTGAAAATTTGATCTTTGGGTTGGACCCGAATTACTATAGAAATTTTGTCTGTTAAATCTTGGTTGAATCGTTTGCGCTTCGATTTGACCTCTTTCATGAAATCGAGAGTTTGAATTAACAAATTTTAAATTAAAATCATCCTGACCAATGTATTGGTTTATGATTAATCTAATTTCTTCTAGATTATAAACATTACAAATTTTTGATAATAACGAACCTGCCGTTAATTCTTTAATTTTAAGTATTAATACACTACTTAAATTATTAACCAATTTACCTGGATTTTCACTATACATGCCACATTTGGCAATATCATCCACAATAGTTCTTATTTTATCGCTTAAACCTATAACCGAACTTACTTTTAAGGTTTGTATTTCCTGTACGATGGCTTCATGGGTCTTTGTTGCCTGGTAATGTAGTTTCAGCCTTTTTTTGTCTCATCCCATGTTGTCGGTGGCACGATATTTAGGAAGTTCTTTGCTGGTCCTGTTATTTTCTCGTTATATATTACCGAAAAAACTTCTCCTGCTCGTATTGCTGCATACTCCCCAAACACTCTGTTCATTGACATAATGAACGATGGCAAGGTACCCTTGGTTCCATCAAATGTGGGTGCAAATCTCAGATCGCTTTGAATTCTCCTCCGCAATGATTGTGGCTCGTTTTGCCTCTCTACAATCTGCGTCAGCAAAGAAATACACTGTTCAGTTGCTGCTGCCATTCTGCTTTCGTCAATTATTTGGTTTCGCTTCGTTGTTCTTATTATTTTTTCGAGTATGTATGTATGTATGTATTTTTTCAATTTGAAACGTCCGATTAGTGGTCACTACTTTTTTTTTTTTTTTACAAATGTGCAATTTAAATATAAGTAATTTGATACATCACCATGACAATGACAATGGTTTAAATATGTTTTTAGAATGAGACTCTTCATTCAAGGTTGGAAGGTCATTGTCCGTAACTTCGGTAACTCGCGCGTACTAAGCCATTCGGGATTTTGGCATTCGGGATTTTTTGCCATTTCGAGATTTTGGCATTCGGGATTTCGTACCCAACTCGAAATATTTTCCGCAAAAAAGTAAAGTTATTTCCCACATGCAGTGGGAATAACGTTCACTTCAAAAAAGTGAAAGTATTTCCCACTAGAGGTGAAGTTATTTTCCATGTGAAGGTAGTTCCAGCAGTTTCCCTGCACCTTTGAGTACACCTCAGTAGCGTAGTTACCGCGGTATAATCCGTATCAATGATACAGGGCCCCCAAGATAAAGAGTACTTAACGTGAGTAAGAAATTTTTCCAATGAGATGCATTCGATACACAATTTTAATGGACTCGCTTGCGGAAGTTTACCTAAAGTTGACCCAGGTTTTCTTGACAACCACAATTAGGGTTGCCAGATTTTTTTCGAAGCTCAACGGGACAAATGGCCACAGTTAAGCAAAACCCCGGGATTGACAAGCTTTGCCCGGGACAAAATACATTTAACTGAGACAAGAAGGAAATCGTATTCTCTCCATATTTTTAGAGTTGAAAATCCATTTCGTAATTTAGGTGCCAGTTATATAGCTATCATTGAAACTCACCATTGAAAACTTCAATGATTAACGTTAAGAAAGCAAATTCTATTATTATTTTCATATACGATTAAAGCTCAAGACTTAATTAATATTTCTAGTCAAAAAAGTTTCAAATAGGCCCAACTTTTCACAAAAATTGACTTTTAATTTTTCAATGATCATTGGTAAGGTAGTTCAATCATTGAAATAAGAAAAGTCTTTTTATGTGGAAAGTTGGGCCTATTTGAATATTTTTTACTTACTTAGGTCTTAACATTTATTTGTCCATCAAAATAATAAATGATTTTACTTCCTAACCGACTCGAAATCAATCAATAAAATTTTCAATGATGAGCTTCAATGATAGCTTTAACTGGCGCCTTAATTTCTTGAAAAAGTTATTTTTCGTAAATAAAAAACTGTTTTTTATTATTTGCGATTTTATTTCTCTAAGATGAGTGGAAGTGATTAATAAAATCTTTCCTTCGGCTTTTTTGGTCACTGTGTTTTTGGCAATGAAACAAAAGTTACATATGCTTTCCCGACGTTTCGGCAGGGGTTGCTGCCTTCCTCAGGGGAACTTTATTAATACAAAAAATACATTTGTTACAATTAAGAAAGCAATAACAATTAAAACAATAAGAAATACACTCACTATTTAGAAGTTAAATATTAAGTTTGACAATGATTATTAAATCATTAAAAGAAAATAAATTGCACTTCAAATGAAGTTGAGTCTATTTAAAACAAAGAAACTTTAAAAATGATATTTACGAAGATGAAATGAGAGCGCAATAGACAGCAGAGATGTTTTGTGTCTTGTTTTCTGTTCATGTTGTTGTTGTTATTAATTATATGTAATGTTTCAAGAGTGTAGCGTTTTGACACATGTTGCTCTGTCTGTAAGATTTTGACACCTTCAAAATCTGGAGAGTGACCGCTTTCGATGCTGTGGCAAGCCAGGGCTGTTTTTGCCGGATTATTTGATTTGATATCAGATCTATGATTGGCGATGCGTTGGCGAAGAAATTGCTTTGTGGTGCCAATGTAGCACAGGTTGCATGGTTCATTTGGTTTACCATTGCAATCAATTTTGTAAATGACATCGGTTTGTTTGTCTTTGTCTGGTTTAGTTTTAAGTTTTGTGAAGAGGTGACTGAGGGTTTTATTGGATTTAAAGGCCAAGCGAACATCCGTTAAATTTTTGCCGATGACTTCTTTGAAATTCTCAGTCAACCTTGGAACATAAACCATACTTTTGAAGTAACCAATATTCGGTTCGTTATTTGGTTCACGGGGATTTTTGCGTTTATGCTTTAAAAGCAGACTACGGATTATCGCTGATGGATAGCCATTGTCACTTAGCATTTTCGTAACTTTTTTCTCATTTGTATGGTGGAATCGTTCATCACTCAGTGCAAAAACTTTGCTTAGGAGGTTCGAGGCAGTATTCATTATGAGCTTTCAAAGTTGGTTGGCAAAATATTACAGAACTATTATTATTACAGTGCGCGTCGACAAATTCAAGCTACTCAATTAAAAATTCTTTTGAATTTATTGAGAAAGCCAAAAATATCAAACTAACAAGCGATGATGTATTAGTTTCATTTAGTAAGATTGGGCATTAAAAAATACCGTTAAAACATGTGTCATATGCTTTTATTATTCCAAGATAAATATTTAAGTTTGTTGATCTTTCATATCCCCCCTCCCCAACTCTTTGAAAATGGTTTTTTAAAAAAACCAAAGTATGTTTTTAGTCAACTCTGGATGTAATATAGTAGATTGTGAAATTCTACGTCGACAACATCTTTAAATTTTTTTAAAACAAATATTTTTCTAACTTTTCTTGGCTTTTCAAATTTTGGAGGGGTGGGAAAAAAACAATAATGTAGTCCTATGGTTTCAAGGGTGCTGAATCCAACGGGAGTTCTCGGGTCATCGTCCGACCCTTGGTTTTTAATCTATAAGCAACATTCCGGAATTGTGGCAACCCTTCTCTAATCCTTCTGACAGTGTTGCCACCTTGGCAACACTTCTTAAAAATAAAGTTAGGACATGAACTATTAGTGTACTAAAGCTCAACCCGTCAGGTCGAAATGAAAGGTATGCCCTTATATCGTGCACTAACGCCCCTACTATAAGCGTTGAAACAGATTGAACCAGCACCAACAACAGTGGCAGCCATTGTTTAAGAACCAATGTATTTAAATCGTTCAGCACAGATTAGAACAGCACCAGCAACGTCAACAGCGTCTTTAGACCAAAGTCCTAATTTTGCTGTTGCTCGTGCATTGCTGACAACTTTTCCGCAACAATATTCAGGGGAACCACACTGCAAAAAATAAAATACCATGGAACTTGTTGTTTTTGTTCATACTTTCGTTTTTATGAGAAAAGTCAAGCACATGAAATGACGGTGCTGGTGGCAATGTGTCTGAAAAATATTTGCTGGCCAGCGTGCTGTTCTCTTTTGACGGTGCTGGTACTGGTGCTGTAGCCAAGGTAATGCTATGGATATCCAACCAAAGTCAAAGCAGGGAAATGCTGTGAGGAAGTTTAACGTCAGACGACTACAGTCGCAAGAAATCGTCAGGTCCTTTTCCGATCAAGTCTCTTGCATCATCTTAAATAGTCCTATGCTACCAACTGCAAGTATCGAGAACAGGTGAAAGGATTGCCAGTAAGCCATCAGAGCTGCCACCTCTGACGTGCTGGGCCTCGCATGACCACCACAGTGAAATCCCTGGTTCGACGAAGAATGCCGACAAGTATGTACATGCAGCCAAACAACAGGCATACAAAGCGGCGCTGCATAGAAGGACCAGAGCTGCTCGCGAGCTCCACGAGCAAAAGAGTAGACAGGAACAGAAGCTTCTAAGAAGGAAAAAGAAAGAGCATGAGAAGCGTGCGATCGAGGAAATAGGGGGATGCCATTGCAGGAATGAAGTTCGGAAGGAACCGAAACATGCAAGGATTATCAAGGGAACATCGTGGTAGAAACGCAGTCGGTGATGACGAACGAATTCCACTACCATGCGGATTGCACCATTCAACCTGGACGACCGACGTAGGGCAACAAACCGTACCCGATATCGGCGAAGTAAAGATAGCTATATCTTAACTTAAATCCAATAAAGCTGCTGGAGCTGATGGCCTTGCGGCTGAGCTATTCAAAGCGGTTGGCGATGAATTGGTTGGGAGTATGCACCAGCTCATCTGTTAAATATGGTCGGAGGAAAGCATGTCCCATGTATGGAACCTCAGCATTGTTTGCCCGATCCCCAAGAAAGGCGATCCTCTGGACTGCACCAACTACAGAGGCATCAGTCTTCTTAGTATCGCCTACAAGATCTTCTCTGCCGTAATTTGTGAACACCTCAAGCCATTTGTCAACAACCCGATAGGTCCATATCAGTGTGGCCTTAGGCCAGGGAAGTCCACCATCGACCAAATATTCGCACTACGGCAGATCTTGGAGAAAACCCAGGAGTTTCAAATCGATACCCACCACCTGTTTATAGATTTCAAGACCGCGTATGACAGCATCTATAGAGATGAGCTATATAGAGCAATGTCTAGTTTTGGCATCCTTGCCAAACTCGTCCATTTGTAGATAACGATGGAGAATGCACGCTGATCTATCAAGGTCAGCAAAGACCTCACCGATACCTTTGATGTCAAAAAAGGTTTTAGGCAAGGCGACGCGCTGTCATGCGACTTCTTCAACATCGTTCTTGATAGAATAGTGCAAAACTCTCACGTCAACACTAGAGACACAATCTTTCAATAGTCCGTCCAATTACTCGCTTAAGCATAGTACGCAGCTGAAGCGAAACAAACATTTCTATACAGAAATTTTAGTACAAGGTAGTTAGACTTTTGCTGGGAAATAATTCAAACATGCAGTTTGACTTTGATATTGGAAAGGGAAATAGTACACGAGCCGAAAACCACATTTTTCACAATTGCACCTAGAGTCATTTGGCCGCCATTTTATTTTTAACGGTTTTTTTGTTAACAGACGTAACTCACGCATTTTTGATGCAACGAACAAAAATTGTGAGACAAACTTGTAGAAAATTTAATTCTCTACAAAATATGTTAAATAACTTTTTTCGATAAGTGCTTTTTTTTTTAAGTTATACTGCATTTTCTTAAAAAAAGTAGGGGTTAATTTTGGTATATTCATCATATCTTATTTTCTCTGGCATAAACAAAAAATGAGTTACGTGCGAAGATATAAAAAATGTTAAAAACAAAATGGTGGCTAAATGCCTCTAGGGGCAGTTGTGAAGAATGATGTTTTCGGCTCGAGTACCTACTAATTTACTTTCGAACCTCGAGGTTTCTATTTACCAGCAGAAGTCAAGTACTTAAAAATATATGATTCTATACAGTTCTTTACTACTAATATGCGCTACAGGGCGAGAACCGAAAGCTGCATAACAAAACTAATAAGACAAAAATATAGAAGGAACTATAACTTTTATTTCGACATTTTTTTTTGTTTTAGAACAAAAAATAAAATATAATGAGTACCTATACCAGAATCAACCCCCTACTTTTTTAAGAAAATGCAGTGTAACTTTTAAAGAAAAGCACTTATCGAAAAAAGATACCTAATATATTTTGTAGACAATTAAATTTTCTACAAGTTTGTCTCACAATTTTCTCATACAACACGATTATGTAGGTTGACATTTGGCCGATATGTTCACTGTGATCGCCTTACCAAGATCTCTTAACAAAAATTAGGATTACATTTGTACACTAGATGGCCACAAGCTTTTTGGCTCCATGAGAATACTATAGAGTTCATATACAATGCTAATACTCTTTCGAATATCAAAGTCAAACTGCATGTTTGAATTATTTCCCAGAGCTCCATATATTGAAATCTAATTACCCCGTACTATTTACACAACGAAATCGTCAACGAAAAATTTCGTAGTGATTTTTGTTATGTAGTACCATTGAGTTTATATAAACTCAATGGTAGTACGCAGCTCGACAGTGAAATGTCAATAAAACAGAAAATTGTAGTCGATACAAGAACCAGGTCTCCACTATTTTTCACACACAATTAATTGACCGTAACAATATTTCACACGAAAATTTGACATTTTCTTTTATTTTGCGGTTGACTTTTATTTGAAAGTGAAAATCGAAGAAAATACAGTCGAAACGAACTGAAGAACACAATAATTATTTGGAACTGTTGTCACCACAACATACGACACGAAAACAAAAAAAAAAGAATTCACATCTGACGAGAAAAAAAAATTGACTTAAGACTTTGAATTGTGTTTTTTTTAAATCTATTTTGACATCTTTCTGATAAAACCATTGTATATCCAATCTATAGTATTCTCATGAAACACGATTTTGTAGGTAGACATTTGGTCGATAGGTTCGCTGTGATCGCCTTACCGAGATCCCTTAACAAAAATTAGTATGACATTTGGACGCATAGATGGCCACGAGCTTTTTTTCTTCATGAGAATACTATAGAATTTATATACAATGATAAAACTCTCCATATTTTGTTCGCAATCACTTCGTTTCTGATTTCGTTCTCGAGTTGGAGACCCCAGAACATTTTTGTTTCACCTCAGCAGCGTACTAAGCTTTACGTGGACGACATTGACATAATCGGACGAACAAAGCAGAGGCATGGACACTGCACACTGCACAACAAATTTTGGAAAAACGTGCATAAACGTTACAAAATAAATATTTATGTATTTTCAATACAACCACTCCAGCACACTCAAAATTCGTTCCTCATACAAAAAAAAGTGTTATAATCCTTCTTTCATTATAATTTCATGAGCTAAGATTTAAATCTTTTGCAAAAATTTACGATTTTCGAAATTTATAAAAACTGTTTTTTGTCCTTTTAACCATACAAAATCCAATATTAAATTGAACTTATCACGTAAAAATAGTGTATACCTAAGGCTGAGCCCCTGTTGTTAAAAAGGAGGCCTCTAAAAAATGTTTGATATGGGGCCTCCAAAGTACTCGCTATGCCATTGGTACACTTCCTCATTGTAAAAACGAGTTTTCGGGGTAAGCGAAGAGCCACCATCTTGAAAAAGAGATTGGTTTTGTTTTTATTTAACAACTCTTTCACATTTCATTCTACAATAAATTGTCTTGCTAAAACCTTGTAGACGATAAAATTATCTTCAAAATAAACTATTAATGATTCCTGTTGCTGCATCTTTAACTTATAGTGGGTCAAAGTTCACCTATGAGTCATGTGTTGGAGGGTGGTATGACGTTTCGTATAATATCGCGCTTTTCCTTGTCGTTTAGGAATAATGCTTATAGAATAATTTGTAGTCATTTTAGTCTTCTTAATTAATTTATTATTAAATATTATTTAATATTAAACTTTATAAATAGCCCAGTCAAATTAGGAAATCACATCGCATTTTTCGATGGACAAAATTTTTTATATGGAATTTGCTTGCCTTCTTAGCATAAAAACGAGTTTTTGGGATTTTTGAGATTAGGGAAGAGCCGCTATCTTGAAAAAGAGATTGGTTTTGTTTTTATGCAATAGCTCGCTCGCATTTAATTTTACAGCAAAACGTCCAACCTCAACTTTGTAGAAAATAAAATTACCTATAAAAAGCTACCAATGATGTCTGTAGGTTGTTTAATCTTTGAGTTTCTCTATGGGTTGTGTTTTGGGGGTGGTTTGACTTTTCTTCGGCTACCTTTGATTTTTTTGGATGATGCTCTTAGAATCATTTTTAGTTCTTATAACGACCTATAAAATGAGCCTTTAATCGATATCATTAGCCACGAATTGTGTGAATTATCCAATTCATAAGTTCTCACTTTATAAGCCAAGAGAAAAAAATAAGAATATTTTTTTTTGAAAATTTTTATCCGATGAATCGTACACAAATGATGTTACTTAAAATTTTGCCCATGGTAACATATAAATTAACTTTTTGAGTTTAGGTTTTATATAAAAAAAACTTTATTAAAAAAACTTAAATTTAAAATACAATTTGTGATAACTACATAGCAAGAAAAAATAACACGACTGGTTCGTCCGGCGACTGGATGGATATAGATTCTTTTGATTATTCTTCGTGTGATGTTGACCGGAGTATCTCCTCGTCATTGTGTGGACGTGTTGTGGATGAGGGTTGAAATCGGAGCCAATGCACATGTTTTAATGGCATTCCGATGCTCAACAGGGCTGTCGAAGTACTGCAATTGAAGTATTTGTACTGTTTTTTGAAACTCCGTACTGCCGTACTGCTAATACGACCAAAGTACTGCTTTTTTAAAAATTTGTTCACAGAACATTTGCAAATCATAATCCTATCCAAAAAGCTTTAAAATAAATAAATGAAAAAAGCCGCAGATTTATTGAATGAAATCTCGCGTTACATTTTTTTACGAGTGCATACTTTGTCGTTTAGGCATTGCCTGTATATCGCAATTAAAAAATTCTGGAACTTTTCAGATTTTCTTTTTTTATCCGAAAAAAAGGAAGTTTATGGACATTTCGATGTCATTTGAAATGAAATATTCCACACACGTCAAAATTTAGTTTTTCACCCATCTGTCAAGCAATGTTAAATTATATTAATGGATCTCTAGCCCAGGAAATTACGGCCCATTTGCTAATTCGGAACATAAATCTTATAGGTACATAGCTAGGTTCCACATAAATTCTATGCGATACTTAAATTTACGTAAGTTGCGCGAAAAAAATTATGTTACACATAGTAAGTCATCACTTTTGAATTTTGACTAACTTCAAGTCGGCTTGCGAGAACGTCAAAATATTGTAAGTTTCGGTTAGTTTTTGTGCTTAATTGGATTTTACGCGTATTTAATTTGAAAACTGTCTGGAAACAGTAAACAAAAATGGTTTTTTGATCTTGATTTTCTTGACAGAACCGAAATTGTCAAAAAAGGGTTTATCGGTTCTCAAAAACACCGAAGGGACCTCAATTGTGTTGTTGATATAAGCAAGAAACATAATTTGTTTTAAAATAGTTTTAAAAATGAATAAAAACAAGCCAGTTTCCATTGTCTCTTTCTTTTTGTTATTATTAAAGTTAATTTTTGCATTTCATTAATTTTTATTTCAAAAAGAAAAGAAATACTTGAAGCACACATCATAAAAATGTTTCAGTGCTCATGCCACTTTGATAGTTTATTTTTCACCTCAACTCGCCGCAGCAATAAACCTATGTATGTAGATATACTTCAAGGTGATCCTATGCTTCAAAAAATACAGAATTTGCTGGCCAGGAAGAGTTAAAGGTTTTCTAAAAACTCTTTGGGGCGATCCCAGGGTGAATTCAGAGCTCAACGAACAAACCAAGAGACTAGAGTGCTTCAAAAATTTGTTAGCTCCAAACAACAAGATAACACTCCAGGACTTCAAAAAGAAGACCAATCCCCTCTGCACTTCAAAACGTAATAATATTACGTTTTGAAGTGTAGAGGGGATAGTGTATTTATTTTTCTTTAGTTTTTTTAATGAAATTATCTTCACAATTCTTGGCTAATAAGTCACAAACAACAGTAAACAAAAATGAAAGTCTAACATAAATATCTTAAGTTCCACTATTTCTTCCACCTAAGTTATGTTGAACATTAGGATTTTTAAGTTTGAGTTCACGTTTGGTGTGAACCAAAATAGTTTATGATGTTTATGACTTCCAGATTGTTGTGTTGTTTGGTCTTCAAGTGGACCGAAGTGTTAACTTCCCCCATGGCTAAGAAAAGATTGTCCCAATCTTTCAAGAGTGTACGCGTCTCAATATTTCTGTAACTTGGAGTTCGATTAATTTTTCTCTGGATAGTGGTGGGATTCTGAGTATTCTTTTTCTGTAGCAATGAACTGAAAATATAATCATTATTGCCATTAAAAGTAATAGTCCTATTATTGAAATAGTTGGACTGTTTGATATTTCAGTTTGGATTCGGTCTATCAAATTAATATTGTCCAGTTGTAGTTCTTTGTTTATTGTTTCAAAGTATTCATCTACATTGTAGTCGTCTATGTTGAACGTTTTTAGGAAGTTGAGTAATTTCTTGGACTGATTTTCGTATATGATGCCATCTATCGTGGTGGTGTTTTCGAATGTTACAAGATACGTTCCATTTATCTCTTGGTTATCCACAGTATGTTTTCCGGATAGCAATATGATACCGTCCCTAATTAATTCTAGTTTTACATTTCTTTCTCTTAGCTTGGTACAGTTTGTTTTCTTATCATTAAGTAAGTTAGATAAACAAGTATTTGTTGGCCTAAGTTTACAATAATTATATTTTGTTTCGAACTTACATTTTTCAATATTTGTATATGAATCTTGGCATTTCTATTTCTTTGTCAATTATTAGTTTACCATCATGTTGGCTAATAGCTCTAGTTTCATATAATTTACATTTAGTATAAAGCAAGGGATATTTAATCATGATTGCAATAACATCATTAGGGGTATTCATGCAACTGCGTAAAACACTAGATAAGTTTACGATTTGGTTAATTTTATCTTTTGGTTAATGAACTGTCAAATTTTGTATGGGAAGTGGTTTACACAATTTGGTTAATTTTATCCAAGGATTTAGCTGCGGAAAATTAACCAAATATTTGTTTAAAGTTATCCAAACGTCATTGTGACTTTTAGAGATTGAATTAGGCGTGTTTGTGTTTCTTAGAATTAGGCATGTTTAGAAACTTGATATAAGTGATATCTCGGAGAACTAAAAAAGCTCTGAATGTGTTCTGTAATTATTGCATTGCAATTAGTTGGTGATAAAAGTTGAGAATTTAAACGTTGTTTACACAAAAAAAAAATAATTAGAAGGTCTACATTTGCTCAACGATTAAAGGCTCTGGCCAACCAACGCGAAATTATACCGAAGCATTCACACAGACAGTTTTTGTTATTTTTTAGTATTGAGATCATTCACTTTAATTTCGTGTTGGTTTGGGAGAGCGTTTAGGAAAGCTACTTTTCGTAAATTATTAAGGTAGAACCACAGATACTAGAGTAACATAGATATCGCATCCAGTGCAAATAAAAATGACCATTTTTCCAATATTTTGTGATTGCAAGCTCTTTTGTTTCGTCCTCAAAAGTCGAATCGGTTGATCAAACTACTGATGAAATGTTGTTGACGTTTTGTATTTATGTCTATGTATGTAAATCTATATTTTTTAACATCATGTGTGGTCCATAACTCACACAATATTGATATAATTGGGATGTAGCTCTACGTCCCACGATAAAAAAGTAGTCATTTTTATTTGCTCTGCGTGCGATATCTATGTAACTATAGTATCTGTGGTAGAACTATAAATTCTCACCCAAACCAATGCGAATCTTTCGTTGACGACGAAGAAGGTGTTGTTTTCATTTACAACAACGTGTTGTTATTAATGTTTTTGTTGTGGTCAACGAATGATTCGCACGGATTAGGAAGATTCTAAATAGTCGGAAGCTGTTAGGTACAGATGTCATTAGCCAATGCAAAGTATCTTTCTGAACTGTCAAAATCAGAACTACGTCATAATTCACTTTTTCTCTCTTTTTCGTTCCTACTTCAACAAATTTCAGTTTCACTTCTGTAAAGTGTACTCGGGGGCGCTCTATTCACTTCCGAAAGCAAAAGTTAACGAAAATGAAAAAAAAGTACATTATGGCATATGATTTTTTTGTATTCGCCGATTTTCATCCGACCACTGCCGTGAGCTTGCGACTAATATACTTCTACCTTACAACGTGACTATTGTCATGTATATAGAGGTAGAACTATAATAATTGTTGATAGTTTACTGAAGTGGTCGGTTGAAAATGAGCGAATACAAGAAAACCATACTCATCTCACGGGAGTGAAACTGACATTTGGTGAAGTTGGAACGAAAAGAAGAGAGGAATGATTCATTTACTTAAGTGGAATATTCCTCACTTCTTCTTTTGACTGTTTGGAAAGCAACTTTTCGTGGGTTTTTAACCCATTGATTTTGACAGGCAAAAGTTTCGTTGTCGTTCCGAATATTTCGCATTGGTTTCAGAAAGCCTTAATAGTTCTAGCTTTACATTTTGTTTTATCCTTCTGAGTGTCCGACTTCACGTTGGTTCGGGAGAGGTTCTCTATTTAAAAATTACTACGTTTACAAGCAGGATCGGGAGCTCCACGTTTTTGAGCTTTGAGTTGAGTTGAAATGGTATTGAGATTCCAGCAAAACTAATGGCATTGATGTATTTATTCCAATACAAAACAAATATAATTGAATTAACAGGAGTACTTACTACACGAATCTATTAAAACAAATATATATTTGTACACACACATGTAAATAAACAGACCATAATGCATTATCTGTAAAACCAACTCCTCGACCCAAGCCAAACGCACCCAAATATTTGACGTTTAACGAACAGCTGATTCAATTACAAAGCATTTAACCAAATTGATAAAAAGGTCGTTCATGCAAACTTTTACGTAAACTTATCATTTTACACAATTTGTAAACTTACGACGTTGCATGAATACCCTTATTATTTTGTATAATGGTAAAGTTTGAATTGTCTATTAGTTCAGTAATTGTTAATTGTGTTTTTTCTTTCTTTAAAATATCATTAATTTCTCTGTGGTTTAAAATTGCTGGATTTAAGATCCCAAGTTTAGATAATGTTAATGTGGTTATAGTATTTTGTAACTCTATAATAAGTAGTTTGCTTTTTTCTGAAATTAAGTCATCATATACATTGTATTTTAAGGTATTTATTACATTAAAGATCTTAGGATTAGTTATAAATTGCTTATTATTATTAATTATTAATTCATTTATTTTGTTTTCAATTATCACTTTGTCGTCATGATCTGGAGATCCAGCAATCCATTTCCAGATGGTGCCTATAGTTTCTATAGCCCTTTTGGATCTAGTTGACGTAAGTTGATCAAGCAAGGTTTGAATGATGTTGAGGTCATTGTCATGTTTCGTTTCTCTTTCCTTAGTGGAAAATGGGTATGTCGTATCTTCGTGATTTTTATTGAGTTGTTGTCGAGTGGAGTCGACGAAATGTTGAATGTAAGTTAGGTTTGTAATGTGTACGACACTTGAAGTATTCTCATAGAGGAATGCATCTCCTACCTCTATTAAAACGTAGTTGTCCCTAGTGTAGTCTATTAGGTCTGCTTTTGTTGCAGCGAAAAATAATAATGTGAAGATGATGTCCATGATCTGAAATTTAAGATTTCAAGTTATCTTTATGGACTAATTTTCCATTTGATAGTTTGACTTTTGCACCTAAGTCGGCGATTACTTTTACGGGTTTATATTTGGGTTGCAGTTTTCCCCAATGAGCGCCTGTTGTTTTCTTATAGACTGTGGTGTTTGGTTCTATTTCTTTTGTTTTCCTATCTTTGTTATTGGTTTCCAACATTTTTTCTTGAGCTAAAGCAAGTTTCAGTGGGACTTCGTCGTGTGAGGTTTTATTATATAAAACTTCGAAAGGTTTCTTTTGAATTGAGGAGTGAATTGTTCTATTGTACTCCTTGGCTGCACGTATGAATATTTCATGGGTATCTAATAATTTATATTCGTCTTTCAGACATCTTGCTATCTCTTGGAGCGTACTGTGTCCTCTTTCTACCTGTCCGTTGCTAATACTATGATTAGTGGGTGTATAATAAATAGTAATGTTACATCTTTCCAAAAGGGATTTGAGAAGTGTTGATTTGAAAGTGGTATCTTGGTCACATGTGACATTCTTGCAATTAGGAAATGATTGCAATATCTCTAGAACGGGTTGGGGTCGAAATCCCGCGAATCAAAATCCCGTATGTCGAAATCCCGCGTATCAAAATCCCGTTTTTCAAAATCTCGGAAATCAAAATCCCGAAAATCAAAATCCCGCCGATCAAAATCCCGCCGATCAAAATCCCGCCGATCAAAATCCCGCCGTTTCTACTACTATGCGACAGCTCATTAATATTTTTGTTTCTTATGCAATTTGCAAATTGCGTTTAAAGATTGAAGTCGATTTTTTGTATAATGCGATGCATTAGTTGAGGACGGCAAATACACACGAATAAACACCGAGGTGTGTATGGGGGGGCATGCCATTATAGGATTTGGGGTGGGTGCGAGGTTGGGTGTATGCAAAGTTCCTTTTGCATTTAAAGAATAAAATATCATTCACACATAATTCGAAAAAAAATAAAAAAAGACAACAAAAATCGCTAAAGATTAGCCGAAAAAGCTGAAAATATTTTTTTTTGAAAGTTTTAGAAAAACTTTTTTACCAATTTTATTTTGATTTTTGGGAACGGGCACATTCCAAGATCACGAATATGCATTTTATAAGTCGCTAGAACGCTTAGTTTAGCCGCAAATCGCGTTTAAAGATGAATGTTGATTTTTCGTATGATTCGATGCATCAATTCAGCGCCAGTGTCAAGTTTTCTTGAGAAACACTACCTTGGGTGGAAAATAAACGCGAATAAACAGTGAGGTATGTATGGGGGGCATGCTGCCCCCCTGCAACCCCCCTGCTTGGGCTCATTATAGGATTTGGGGTGGGTGCGAGGTTGGGTGTATGTAAAGTTTCTTTTGCATTTAAAGTCGCTTGGACGGATAGTTACGCCGCAAATTAAATTTAAAGATGTAAACTTTGATGCCTCTAGGACGCTCAGTTTAGCCGCAAATCGCGTTGAAAGATAAAAGTTGATTTTTCGTATGACTCGATGCATCAATTCAGCGCCAGTGTCAAGTTTTCTTGAGAAACACTACCTTGGGTGGAAAATAAACGCGAATAAACAGTGAGGCATGTATGGGGGGGCATGCTGCCCCCCTGCAACCCCCCTGCTTGGGCTCATTATAGGATTTGGGGTGGGTGCGATGTAGGGTGTATGTAAAGTTTCTTTTGCATTTAAAGTCGCTTGGACGGCTAGTTTAGCCGCAAATCAAGTTTAAAGATGTTAACTTTGATGCCTCTAGGACGCTTAGTTTAGCCGCAAATCGCGTTTAAAGATAAAAGTTGATTTTTCGTATGATTCGATGCATCAATTCAGCGCCAGTGTCAAGTTTTCTTGAGAAACACTACCTTGGGTGAAAAATAAACGCGAATAAACAGTGAGGTATGTATGGGGGGGCATGCTGCCCCCCTGCAACCCCCCTGCTTGGGCTCATTATAGGATTTGGGGTGGGTGCGAGGTTGGGTGTATGTAAAGTTTCTTTTGCATTTAAAGTCGCTTGGACGGATAGTTTAGCCGCAAATCAAGTTTAAAGATGTAAACTTTAATGCCTCTAGGACGCTTAGTTTAGCCGCAAATCGCGTTTAAAGATGAAAGTTGATTTTTCGTATGATTCGATGCATCAATTCAGCGCCAGTGTCAAGTTTTCTTCAGAAACACTACCTTGGGTGGAAAATAAACGCGAATAAACAGTGAGGTATGTATGGGGGGGCATGCTGCCCCCCTGCAACCCCCCTGCTTGGGCTCATTATAGGATTTTGGGTGGGTGCGAGGTTGGGTGTATGTAAGGTTTCTTTTGCATTTAAAGTCGCTTGGACGTATAGTTTAGCCGCAAATCAAGTTTAAAGATGTAAGCTTTGATGCCTCTAGGACGCTCAGTTTAGCCGCAAATCGCGTTGAAAGATAAAAGTTGATTTTTCGTATGATTCGATGCATCAATTCAGCGCCAGTGTCAAGTTTTCTTGAGAAACACTACCTTGGGTGAAAAATAAACGCGAATAAACAGTGAGGTATGTATGGGGGGGCATGCTGCCCCCCTGCAACCCCCCTGCTTGGGCTCATTATAGGATTTGGGGTGGGTGCGAGGTTGGGTGTATGTAAAGTTTCTTTTGCATTTAAAGTCGCTTGGACGGATAGTTTAGCCGCAAATCAAGTTTAAAGATGTAAACTTTGATGCCTCTAGGACGCTTAGTTTAGCCGCAAATCGCGTTTAAAGATGAAAGTTGATTTTTCGTATGATTCGATGCATCAATTCAGCGCCAGTGTCAAGTTTTCTTGAGAAACACTACCTTGGGTGAAAAATAAACGCGAATAAACAGTGAGGTATGTATGGGGGGGCATGCTGCCCCCCTGCAACCCCCCTGCTTGGGCTCATTATAGGATTTGGGGTGGGTGCGAGGTTGGGTGTATGTAAAGTTTCTTTTGCATTTAAAGTCGCTTGGACGGATAGTTTAGCGGCAAATCAAGTTTAAAGATGTAAACTTTGATGCCTCTAGGACGCTTAGTTTAGCCGCAAATCGCGTTTAAAGATGAAAGTTGATTTTTCGTATGATTCGATGCATCAATTCAGCGCCAGTGTCAAGTTTTCTTGAGAAACACTACCTTGGGTGAAAAATAAACGCGAATAAACAGTGAGGTATGTATGGGGGGGCATGCTGCTTCCTGCAACCCCCTTGCTTGGGCTTATTATAGGATTTGGGGTGGGTGCGAGGTTGGGTGTATGTAAAGTTTCTTTTGCATTTAAAGTCGCTTGGACGGATAGTTTAGCCGCAAATCAAGTTTAAAGATGTAAACTTTGATGCCTCTAGGACGCTTAGTTTAGCCGCAAATCACGTTTAAAGATGAAAGTTGATTTTTCGTATGATTCGATGCATCAATTCAGCGCCAGTGTCAAGTTTTCTTGAGAAACACTACCTTGGGTGGAAAATAAACGCGAATAAACAGTGAGGTATGTATGGGGGGGCATGGTGCCCCCCTGCAACCTCCCTGCTTGGGCTCATTATAGGATTTGGGGTGGGTGCGAGGTTGGGTGTATGTAAGGTTTCTTTTGCATTTAAAGTCGCTTGGACGGATAGTTTAGCCGCAAATCAAGTTTAAAGATGTAAACTTTAATGCCTCTAGGACGCTTAGTTTAGCCGCAAATCGCGTTTAAAGATGAAAGTTGATTTTTCGTATGATTCGATGCATCAATTCAGCGCCAGTGTCAAGTTTTCTTGAGAAACACTACCTTGGGTGGAAAATAAACGCGAATAAACAGTTAGGTATGTAAGGTACTGCAACCCCCCTGCTTGGGCTCATTATAGGATTTGGGGTGGGTGCGAGGTAGGGTGTATGTAAAGTTTCTTTTGCATTTAAAGTCGCTTGGACGGCTAGTTTAGCCGCAAATCAAGTTGATTTTTCGTATGATTCGATGCATCAATTGAGCGCCAATGTCAAGTTTTCTTGAGCAACTGTACCTATCATTCATATTTCGAAAAAAAAATTAAAAACCGAAAAAAAAATTGAGAAAAGTTTAATTTTTCATTGAAATTTTCTTCAAAAAATTTTTTTTTTTTTTATATTTTTCAAAAAAAAAAAAATTCCAAAAAGTTTATATTTCTATATAATTTTTTTTTTTCAAAAAAAACAATCCCACCTGCTTCCAGAATCCAGACCCACACTCTGTCCAGATCCAAACCCACCTCGGTCTTCTTTTAGACTACCGTTCCCCATCACCCAAACCGAAAAAAAAAATTCCCACCTCTGTCCAGAATCCAGACCCACCTATGTCCAGATCCAGACCCACCTCCGTCCGGATCCAGACCCACGTATGCCCAGATCCCGTTGTAATTGTCACCCGTCCCCACAAAACCAAAATAAAATCCAATTTCTATCTCTCTAATTACCTCGAGGTCTTACCTCTACGGAGTTCTAAGAAGAACTGAAGATACATAAATGCCAAATTGCCAATACACAACTGCTTATATACTTTTTTTTCAATAAAAATAAATTCACTAATTAAAATAAAATATTGTTTCAAAAGTATGAAAAAGTATCTAAAAAGTTGGGATTATTTTAAAAAAGTATTGAAAATCCGCAAAATAGTAGCAGGCTACTGGCGGGATTTCGATCGGCGGGATTTTGACTGGCGGGATTCGTGTACATAATTAGTAATTTTATTTGGCGGGATTTCGACTTGCGGGATTTTGATCGGCGGGATTTTGACCTTTTCCCCTCTAGAACTTTATTGTGCATGTTTTGTTTGTCTTCAATTATTTGTATTACTAAGTATTTAGAGTAGGCGTCAATGCATGTCAAGATTTTAATTTTGTCTGCGAACATAATGTCTTAAAGGAATTGGTGCCTCACCAATTGGATGTTTATTTGGGTGTCTGTCGTATTTCATAGATTTGCATATTTTGCAGTTGTGAATATATTGCTGAAAATCGTCATTTATTGTGGGCCAATAGTATTGATCTCTTATTTGTTTAATGTTCTCTTGGAGTCCTCTATGGGCTCTGTTATGAGTTGTGATAACTATGTCAGTTTGGTCATCTTTGTTTGTTATGTCGTTAGCGAAGTATTTGGCTTGTACAAATTTGTTTGTGAAGTTATCTTTCAACATATTCTTTGTATCGTAAATAGTTTCTGAGGTTGCAAAAATAGCAACTGAACCTGGTTTAAGGTATTCTTTGAATAATTGTATGAGTTCATTAGTGTCATTATATTCAATTAAGTGTCTAGTTTTACCCGTAAAAGGTGTTATAGTGTCGTGTCTTATTTATCATATTATCATCATTGCTTTATTGATGATTATTTGTTGGTTAAATTGGTTAACCGGCCTGTCTAGAATGTCAATTTGATAGTTGTCGCTGCTTTGAGCAGAATGTTGTGTAGCCACTGATGCGTCATCCTCAGCTATTTGGTTGAGGTTTTGCCTGGATAGGGCGTCAGCTACGACATTAGTAGGGCCTGGCTTATATACCATTTTTGGTGAATATTCGTTAGTAAAGGCTTGCCATCTTTTCATTTTGGCATTAGGGTTGTTTTGCGACATTGAAAATGTCAAAGGTTGGTGGTCCGTATGAACTTCTATATCTGTAACACCGTAAAGGTAGGTTCGTAGAGTTTTGAATGCATAAACTATTGCATATAGTTCCTTCTCATTAGCTGCGTATCCTCTTTCTGTTTTACTAAGAGTTTTTGAGATGAAAGTGATTGGTTTTTTATCTTGAGAGAGTACGACGCCGATCGCGTCATCAGAAGCGTCTGTAGTGAGAATGAACTTCTTTGTATAGTATGGTTGATTTAGTTCGACCTCTGACTTTAAGTGAGCTTTCAATATGTTGAAAGCTTCGATCGCCTCTTTATCTAATTTGATCTCTGTTTTCTTTGCTATATGGGTAGATACTTGGCCTGAATCGTTCTGTAAGAACTGTACAAACTTCCTATAGTAACCGGCCATACCTAAGAAACTTCTTAACTGTCGTAGGGTGGTTGGTATAGGGTATTCGTTTATTGTTATCACCTTCTCAGGGTTCGTTGTAATAATGTTTTCCATTACTACATAGCCTAGGAAATCTACCTTATCTCTATACAGAATAGATTTTTCGGTTGATATTTTCATGTTAGCGTCTTTTAATGTTTGGACTATCGTTTCTAGGTGATTGGTATGTTCATCTATTGTTTTGGAGAAGATTATAATATCGTCCATATATACATGACAGAATTTGCCAATATATGGTCTAAGAATGTCGTCCATTGCTCTTTGGAAAATTGAAGGTGCGTTCTTCAATCCAAAAGGGAGTCGGAGATATTCGTATTTTCCGTTATTGACGGAGAAGGCTGTCTTCTCAATATCAGATTCTTTGAACTTTATTTGATAAAAACCACTTTCTAGATCAATTGTCGAGAAGTATTTGGTTTTTCCTAAATTGCTTAATATAGTTTCGATAGCAGGCATTGGGTACTTGTCTGCTTTAGTGAACTCATTTTTTTTCTTATAGTCGATAACCTTTCTAAGTTTTGGACTTCCGTCCGGATTTTGTCCTTTCTTTGGTACAATCCATACGGGTGAGTTGTATGGACTTTTAGAAGGTCTGATTATGCCTTCATTTATTTCCTTCTCTATTTCTTTACAAAGCCACTCATCTGTACTATGGGGTAAGGGGTATTGTTTCGTGTAAATCGGTTTGTCGCAGATAGTATGTATCTCTGCAATGACATCCGTACGAAAGGGTAATGTTGTACAAATTTGTCCGTGGATACTTTCTATTCTAGACAGCATGTCGCTTTCTAGTTTTTCTAAAGGGTGTGAAGCATCTTCACTAATATTATTTATTCTTTGTGGCTCGTTTTCGAAGTATAGTCTTTCTATTTTATTTGCGTAAGAGAGGGTCTTGTTTTCAAAATTTATCTTGGCGTCGACAGAGCTCAGGAGATTCGATCCTATTAGGCCGTCGAATTCTAGATTGGATAAGACATAAAAACGAGTTTTTGTATTTAAAAAAAATGCGTCATAGTATTCGGTAATGGTTAAATCACCGTTTACGGTTCGTGCCCTTTTCTTAATGTCTAATGTTTTTTTGTAGTTGAATACGCCATCGCGACAATAGTTGCTTGAAGCACCTGTGTCAATCAATATGCGTATATTTTTGTTATTTATTATTCGTCGTATGAATGGTAGTCCAGGCTTTCGTCTAAAAAAGTCTCTGGGTCCTCGTTGAGATTATTAATCCTTCCAGTCTTCGTTGGAGGGATTTGAGTAGGTTGTTGGGTACTCGGTTCTCTTTCGCGTTTAAATAAAGGACGTTGAGTGTTATTGTACGTATTGTTCATTGGTCGTTTGTATTGCCAATTTGCGTTGTTATTAGCTTGTTGGTATGTATTTTGGTATTGGTTTAACTGTTGTTGAGGTATTGGCCTATTAGCCGAGCTCCCAAGAACCATAGGTTCAAAGAGCTGTGGAAGTTGTCTGTAGTCACTACGTTGTGGTGTAGGGTTGTGATCTTTTGTGGGTTGTTGTGTGTTGTTTCTTGGGAAACGTAAATGATTGTCGTGTGAACTATGGCGTGAACTTCTAGGCTCGGTTCGCTGTGCGAACTGTAAAGCGAAAGTTGAGCGAACATGGTTGCTCTCCAACTCTTGGGCTAAAGCTAGAGCTTGTGGGAGGTCACGTGGTTTTATTGCGAACAGTGTGTTCATTAGTTGGCCGTTTAGCCCACTTATAAATATGCTCAAGGCTTCTGCTCTGTTTGCGACATTCATTTGATGTGAAAGATCAGAATTGCCGTGTGTCATTATGACTTTGTTTGTCAATCGGGTGAGCGATTTATTAACTTTCTCGTAATATTGTAATACTGAAAGTAAACCTTGTCTGAGAACAGACATTTCTTGCCTTAACGTGCTGATTGATCTTTGATCAGCATACGTAAAGTCTAGGCGCGCGATTATCGCATCGAAGTTGAGAACTGTGCCGTGATTCGTTAAGACATCATTGGCTGATCCTGTTATCTTATTGCGAAAAATTGTGAGTGCAGCAAAATGCCTTTTGCTACCAATTTTATACAGTTTAATTGAGTTATGTGCTGACTCTCGCCAGCTTACATATGATGTGGCTGTGCCATCAAATTCTCTTAGAGATTTTATGACCTCCAGAGGTTCATCACATATAATGGAAGCGTTTATTGCTTGAGTGGTAAATTCAGTTACGTCAGGTGTAATACCGCGTTCGCTAAGAAGTTTGCGGAGGTTGTCAATATCCTCCGCATGCTTGCTACGTTGTTCGGTAAGAATTTGTTTGTATACCTTATTGTTTGACGTGATTGCCTGAGTGATAAGATCATAAACGGCTTTTTGATCCATTTTTATTTTTGTGTTTATATACTTAAATGTAATAGAAATCTTTTTTTTTAAATAATCACTTATTCTTACTATAACAACTATCTCGTTCTCCTGATGCGGGATACTTGATGAATCTCTGCTTTTCTCCTGATGCGGGATACTTGATGAATTTTTTCTCCGTTCGTTTTATCTATTGATCCGGATACTTTATTTTGCACACTTTCTCTTGTCTTGCAAGATATTTGGCTTGTAAATGTTTTTTGGCTGGATCTCACTACACTGATTTTACTTTATTTTTTCAAATCTAATTTAGCGCGTGAGGATCCCGGTTGAGCCCCCAATTAACTTTTTGAGTTTAGGTTTTATATAAAAAAAACTTTATTAAAAAAACTTAAATTTAAAATACAATTTGTGATAACTAAATAGCAAGAAAAAATAACACGACTGGTTCGTTCGGCGACTGGATGGATATAGATTCTTTTGATTATTCTTCGTGTGATGTTGACCGGAGTATCTCCTCGTCATTGTGTGGACGTGATGTGGATGAGGGTTGAAATCGGAGCCAATGCACATGTTTTAATGGCATTCCGATGCTCAAGTGGTTTCTTAGTTACTTGGTTACGATGGGTCTCGCTTGGTCATAAACAATGATGTTTATGACTTCCAGATTGTTGTGTTGTTTGGTCTTCAAGTGGACCGAAGTGTTAACTTATGTAACATGCGTGGTGTTGCATCCACGACATAGAAGGTGTTAGGTAGGGTTGCCAGATTTTTCTCGAAGCTCAACGGGACAAATGGCCACAGTTAAGCAAAATCCCGGGATTGACAAGCTTTGCCCGGGACAAAATACATTTAACTGAGACAAGAAGGAAATCGTATTCTCCCCATATTTTAAGAGTTGAAAATCCAAGTTATAGCTATCATTGAAAACTTCAATGATTGACGTTAAGAAAGCAAATTCTATTATTATTTTCATAGACGATTAAAGCTCAAGACTTAATTAATATTTCTAGTCAAAAAAGTTTCAAATAGGCCCAACTTTTCACAAAAATTGACTTTTAATTTTTCAATGATCATTGGTAAGGCAGTTCAATCATTGAAATAAGAAAAGTCTTTTTATGTGGAAAGTTGGGCCTATTTGAATATTTTTTTTTGGCTAGAGATATTAATTACTTAGGTCTTAACATTTATTTGTCCATCAAAATAATAAATGATTTTACTTCCTAACCGACTCGAAATCAATCAATAAAATTTTCAATGATGAGTTTCAATGATAGCTATAACTGGCGCCTTAATTTCTTGAAAAAGTTATTTTTCGTAAATATTTTTTATTAATTTCCAAACTTAAACTTTTGACAAAAAAATATATTTTTTTTTAAACAATTTTTTTCAAAATCTCACGTTGACGTTTTTAAGTACAATTTTATTTTAAGTATTCATTATTCAATGCTCTGATTAGCCGTATGCTTAGCTGACAAATAAAAAAAGGAACTAACATTCTTTCGGAATTAAGAAAAAATTGGTTGATGTTTTAATTTTAATATTATTTTGCCAATTTAAATTATAGCGACAACAGCTGTCAGGTTGCAAAAATGTCATTTGGACTAAAGGTCACAAGAACTATAAACTGCATCAAATTCAACAGTCCAGAAAAACAAAAAAAACTGTTTTTTATTATTTGCGATTTTATTTCTCATTTTCAGATCCCTACGTAACGAAATCTCTTTATACAACCTTTGTACGACCTTTACTTGAATATGCTAGTCAAGTATGGTCCCCTTACCACCTTGTGCATATCAATAGAAAAGAGGCAATTCAGCGTAGATTCCTCCGTTTTGCTCTTAGAGGACTCCCATGGGTTGACAGCTTCAACTTGCCCCCATATCATGATCGGTTGCGGCTCATTAACTTACAACCCCTCGAAAAGCGCCGTGAAGTAGCTGATGTGATTTTTGTCCATCAAATTTTGTCTGGTGTTACTGATTCTTCTGCCCTCCTTGAGATAATGAGTATTAACACCAACTCACATTCTCTTAGATCAGTACCCCAATTCCATCAAGCACCTCACAGAACTGATTATGGCAAGAATGAACCAGTTACTAGAATGTTGAGGGAAGTAAATTCTTATTCAAATATTTTTGACTATAATCATAGCAAGATCACACAGAAAAAATTTCTTTATTGTTCCTCCTATAATTAGTTGAAATTATTTAGTAAAGCTATAAAAATTTAATTAACTACTACATAGAGAAACTGAAACTACAAACTCAACGAACTTAACAAATGCCTTAGCATGCTATTCCATTTCAATTTTTTTACTATTTTTCATTTGACTTTTTACTAGAGATCTGCTTTTGCATGGTCCTATTTTAAATTTTAATTTGTTTTTATTTTCTCATTCTTTTTTTTTTTTTTTCCTTTTCTTATTTTTTTGTATTTAAAACTTTTTTCACTTTTGTAACTGCTTGCATTAAGCAGACCCAACCTTTTTTCTCTCAGGATTCGTATCGCATTTAAAAGAAGTTATTGTGTTATTCTAGCATCAGTATAACATAATAACTATCTATCCTTATTTTCTATTTAAAATAATTTTAATGTATTAAGTACCGATATGACTTGCAATCGAAATTGCTGTCATACTCGGTGTAAATGGACCCCAGCGCGTGCGGGATCTGGGGGGGATAGAGGCGTGGGATTATTTATTTATGCTATACGTTAAGTTTGGTAAGATTGATTAAAACATTAATGCAGCAATTGTTTGCAAACTAATAAAATATACTTTTTGGTATTATGTATTTGTGAATTCAGGTCACAACCCGGGAAAAAAGTTGGCCCGGCGGGCCAGTTGAATTTATGTTTGAAATCTGGGACGTCCCGGGTAGGCCGGGACGTCTGGCAACGCTAGTCTTAGGGCAGCCAGGTAGGTCAGGGCACTGACACGTTACCTGTTGTTGAAAATTGAATTATATATCCAAATTGTAAACCGAGGGTATTGCATGCGGTTTTCCTGGTGTAACGAAAAAAAATACTCAATTAGAGACCAAGTTCATTTATAGGTGTCCATTTATAGAAATCTTAGCACCAGTGCTATAACAGAGTATTTGCACTATAGGTGAATGCAAAGTAGGTACTGTACGAAAATTGTAATGTTTTCAGCGACACTACGCAATTTTGCCTAAAGTAGGCATGCGTTCATATGCCTTGGAAGCAAACGTAATTATAAACGTTTATTTCGGCTCCGTTATTGTAATAAGATAGTTTTTTTGTAACAATGAAAATTGTTTTGTCTGCAAATCAATCTTCGGAAACCAACAAAATCACACGCACCAGAGAAATGGTACTCCACAAATAGTATCTAATATGACCGAATAGTATCAGACAACATTTTATTTTTACACGCTTTATCCGGCTGTGATACAACGTCAGCAACGTACTTCGCGGGTAAATGAAAAAAGTGCCAGCAACCTTGCTGCAGAAATGGAAATTTTCAAACGAAAATTTGTTGACCCAGAAGAAATTATTGTGTCAGGGGAAAAATTCTTTTTATCACTATGATGGAGAAAAGACAACTTCGATTGACGAACTTCGTTATACAAAATTTACGAAGTCCGTTACAAAAACGAAAAATAATCATTCTTATTTTTAAATATATTTTACCTCTTTCTATTGTTTTTTGCAATTATTCTGTAATACAAACCAATCAAAAAATTTGAAATCTAGTTGAATTTTTGTTTGTTACAGCAGGAAAACCGCATGCAATACCTTTGGTTTACACTTGGAGTGAAAATATATAACTCAGTTTCCAACAACAGGTAACGTCGGTGCCCTGACCTACCTGGCTGCCATACGACCTTCCATGTCGTGGATGCAACTCCACGTATGTTATATGTTACCATGGGCAAAATTTTAAGTAACATCTTTTTTGAACGATTCATCGGATAATTATTTTCAAATAAAAATATTCTTATTTTTTTCTCTTGACTTATAAAGTGAGAACTTATGAATTGGATAATTCACACAATTCATGGCTAATGATATCGATTAAAGGCTCATTTTATAGGTCGTTATAAGAACTAAAAATGATTCTAAGAGCATCATCCAAAAAAATCAAAGGTAACCGAGATAACTCAAGAAAAGTCAAACCACCCCCAAAACACAACCCATAGAGAAACAAAGGCCTGTTATAACTCAAAGATTAAACAGCCTACAGAGGTTGGTAGCTTATTATATAGGTAATTTTATTCTCTACAAAGTTGAAGTTGGACGTTTTGCTGTAAAATTAAATGCGAGCGAGCTTTTGCATAAAAACAAAACCAATCTCTTTTTCAAGATAGCGGCTCTTACCTAACCTCAAATATTCCAAAAACTCGTTTTTATGTTAAGAAGGCGTACCCAAACAGATTCCATAAAAACAAATTTGTCCATCGAAAAATGCGATTTCATGCCCTTTTTTTGACTAATTTGACTGGGCTGGATTTACTCACTGAATCATTCATTTTTTTTTTATCATTCTTTAGCTTATATAAGTTTATATTTTAATTTACGCTGATGGCATGCGGATCTCTAGACAAATTTCACCCACTGACGATGCACTTATGCTGCAAACAGACTTAAATAGTTTTTTACGTGGTGCCAAAAGAACTTCCTTGAGCTCAACATTAAGAAATGCCAAGCAATAACTTTCTCTCGTAAGCGTCCTCCCCTGCCACAATGACAATACTTGATTAATGACGTGCCTGTTCTTACCGTAACCTACATTGTTCATTCGCGACCTTGGTGTCATTTGTGACACTAAACTCAATTTTCGTTCCCATTACGACAGCATTATTAGCAAAGCTAATTCAGCTCTCGGTTTCGTAAAACGCTGGTCAAAAGAATTTTTTTGTGTTTTCAAAGGAGAAATTACATTTAAGTTTATTCAATAAGATATTATGATTGACACAATCAAATGCCTTAGAGAAATCCAAAAATACAACTAATTCAATCAAACCACTATCAAAACTAGCTTGTATGTACAGTGACGTGCGGCACTCGAACGAACTGGGTAGACAGTTATAAATTATCATTATTTTACTTTTTATCCAGTCAAAAATAAAAACTGTTAACGAGGTCCAAAATACAGCGTATTTCTCCTTGAAATCAAACCTTAAGACTTCACACAGGACTTCACAAACATGGCTACCAATAACGAACTCTTTTAAGCAAAAATAGATAGGTACATAGGTATTTAATACAAGAATACAAATTACAAAAAATTGTACACAGATAGGGATATTTACCAAATGCTTGTATTTTTTTGAAACAAAGGTTGAAGGGCCACCATAAGTAGTCCACATGAAGTTTTAAAAACATCTTGTTGAAAGCCTATTATGTAAGCCTTCAAAACTGTCCTTGAATTTAATGTGTCATCCTCATCCGTATTATTTTTTGTTGAGATAATGGTGATCAAAGACAAAAGTATGTATATTTTTGATTAAAAGCTATATAGGTATAGGTATATAGTTTTGTTTTTATGAGATTGGTATTCCTTATCTCAAAGAAACAAAACTTGTAGACCTTAATTAAAGCTGAATAAAAAATGCATTGATTTATTAAAATAAAATCTAAGAAACCCATAAAACAAAGAAAATAAATAGAACATTTGATTCTCGTACCATTTCTTTCAATTTCGCAATAAGGCAGAAACGGTACCTTAAAATAAATATGTACAAAGGTATTTTTAAAAACAATTTCAAAACATACAGTTTAAAAATGCTCCTTGTTTCGACTCAATACGACAACTAATCACAGAGATACAGCTCTTCGTCAGTTGTGTACTCCTGCGAAAGAGTACAGCCTTTTGCATTTTTTAGGGTTGACCTACTGGCCACTGGATGGTGAACGGACAATCAATAAAAAAATAATAGGTAATTCCAAAGATAAATGAGAAAAACAAAAAATAATCCTCCTCTTTAATCAACTCCAAAAATAAAAAATGAAGAAGTTGTTCATGTTCTCCTCACTTAACAGTCAACGAAAAAGGTTCGAATTTACTTCAAAGTTCAAAGCAAAATAAGCAATTAGATAGATTCGAATCTGTCTACTTGCTCCACATAGAAATTATACCTGAGCAACATAACCCGCTGATTTTATTTTCATTTAATTTAGGTAGAACGAAAGACTCTGTCTTCGTTTTCCATCGGGGTTTCCCGAAGCACGTAGCAGATGCAGAGTGCAGAGGCATAGCCAAGCTGCGGTGCTAAGACCTCTTCAACTGGTAGAGGTCTTCGCACCGCAGCCAACTGCAGAAATCTGGTCTTGAGACTCCCTGACGGATCCATCATAGCTGCCAAAAAGAATGTGAAGTACCTGGGAGTCCAGTTCAATGAGTTGCTAAGGTTCAACCCGCACTCAAGAAATGTACTCAAAAAAGACAGCTGGGCCTTTCACCGTCTACATCCATTGATGAAGAAAAGAAAAGGACTAAGCCAACCAACGAAGTTACTGATCTACAAGCAGCTCTTACGACCTATCATCAGCTACTCCTTCCCAGTCTGGTTTAAAATCTCCAAGACAGCCATGAAGGAGCTTCAAGTATTCGAAAGGAAGATTCTCAGAATTTGCACCGGACTGTACTTCGACCGGCAGCGGCGGAAACACTACAGGAACGAACATCTCTACTCCGAAGCCAACATAATCCCGCTGGACAAATACCTAGTCCTTTCAGCGAAGAGACTAGTACGGAACATCATCGACCACCCGAATCAGCTAATGAGAAGGATGACCACTGAACAACGACATCCGGAGCCAAGGTACCTCAGTGTAATGGAAACACTTGATGACAACATAATCATGGACAACGAGGAAGCAGTCTCGTTCTACGCTGACATTGGGTCAGCCTTCTACCGTGGCTAAACGCCAAAACTTCCCCCAACCTACACCAAAAACACCATTGACAACCGGGAATGAACACCCTGAGGACGATTAAGTCAGCCGACTTTTAATTTAAATTTTTTGACATGTAATTTATATATCTATAATTTGTTAAACTTAAGACATTGTATAACGTTAGGCCCCCTATGTGCCAACAAATGTAAATTTATCATAGTATCATATTAGTTATAAGCCAGATTGTATATATAATGTTCAATAAAAGAAATTGAATTGAATTGGCTAAAGTGTGTGTATTGTGTTTGAGTATTGAGATTTTGTTGTTTGTGGTTGTTGGTAGAGGTCAAATTTTGTATAATATAAAAGTAGATGTGGAAAATGTGAGTGTGTGAATAGTTAGGGAAAAATGTTATGATTTATGTTTAGCAAATTATAGCTGTTGACAATTTGAGATAGGTTATGGATTTAGGGACATAATGAAATGAATGTAAACACTTTCTTGATTGTAACGAGTAGGTTTCTTTTTTTTTCTCTTTACAGTAGGGTAGACACTGTCTAAAACGTCTTATAGACGCACCGTCACTGATCATTAGGCAACAGCTAGGTCAATGCTTAAACATTTTACCAGAATTGCAAATCTTTCGAAATGACAGACTTTTTTATCAGTATCAAAGAACCCGAAGATATTTTAGTTACAAAACTGAATTTTCAATGCTCCCGATATAATCTTTTCATTTCTTTTTTGTCATAAGTGTTAGCTAGTAAACATTTTTCTATTTGTTGCATATTTAACAGTTCATTGCCTTTTCTTAGTCCCGATTTGTTCCGATTTTTTGTCACTTATGTCCCGATATTGCGAAAATTTTATCTGGCAGCCCTACAAGCAGTGCATATCATAGCGGGACATTAAAACAAAACAAAAAGTAATTCGAAGCGTCATATGGCATTGAGTATATTTGAATCTTAAGACGAAATGCAGTTCTGTTCATTGGCCGCGGATGCAGACGGAGCATATAATGTTACTTCATGTTTTAATACTAAGGCCAATGACCGAATGGAATGACGCATTGTTTTGATTCCATGTACCGCTAGTGCAGTGGCATAGCGCACACTTCGGGGCCCCGTATCAAAAATTTTTTGGGGGCCCCCTTTTTAATGACAATGGCACTATCTTTTTTGTTTCCTATACTAACATCAACTTGTTTTAAAAATATAACAATCTTGGAATTTTACATAAGTTAAGCTACGATTAGACGGTCAACGCAAACGTTCAACGCGTTGACTCTCAAGTCAAAGTGACGTCAAATTCTGTCCCAAAGTTGAATACTTTTTAAAGAATACTTTCGAAGCGTTGATGGCTGTAATGACACCCTCGTTGGCACAAATTTAGGGGTCAATGCGATGTTTTTTTTCGTTGGCCGTGTGATCACTCTGTCAACAATGTAAAAACACGTTCACCAACGCATTGACTGTATTCTTACTTTCACACAGCAGAATTTTCTGCCAAGTCAACGTAGCTTGCGTTGAGCTTCATATCAGTCTAGAAAATTTTGCATATTTTTTGAGAATTTTTAATACATCGAAACTTATAATAGTTTGACAGATGATGGACGAAATTTATTTTGACGGCAAAGGTTTATTTCCATTCAAATGTCACGAAATTACCAATCACTTTTTTCCGGAGCAGTAAAAAAACTTCAAAAATGTCTAATTTTTAGGTTTTATCATCCATTTCCATTGCATTTTTCGGTAATAATACCAGTACAGCCAATGTCATATGTGATCGTCAAAGTTGAAAATGATTGAATTTTGTTCCTGTCCGCTCTGCGTCAACGTACATATGCTTAGATGTGGTAAAGTAGTGTAACCGTGAACGTTTCACATATCAATTCATTGACACCAAAGAGTACCAATTGCGTTAACACATATAACACGTTGACGCATTAAGGGACAACATTGACCGATTGGCGTTATTCGTGTGATCGTCAACGTTTTTTGTGGTGACGCGGTCTACGTTGAAAGTATATTGACGATGTTTCCGATGACGTGGAGTCAATGCGCTGACCATTAACGTTGACCGTTGACTGGTCATGAAGTTCTTCCAGGTTTTTCTCAAAACTATTGAGTGTATGATAAAAAGCAAGCTATTTTTATAAGTGCATATTAACATTTGCTTTCCCCTAAGAAAATAAGCCCCAGCTCTAATTAGGACTTAAGAGTCGGCCATTTTTATTAAATGCTTAAGACCGACACATCTTAATTCAGTTTTGTAAGAATTTTTTTCTAGTTTTGCCATATGTTGGTCTAATTTTTATCGGACTCTGGCACGCGTTCCAATAAAAAGCAAAGTGGTTGCACATTCTGGTTTCGGCTACTTTAGTTGGTAGGATGTAGATAGAGATACATTAGGACACCTACGCAGGAAAACTATGGAAAAGACACATGCAAAAAAAATAAGTACATTTTAGAATTTTAATCGATATTGTGTGTCGTATTCATCTCAATGAAAAATTCCTAACACACATCGAGTCCTCTTTATCGTGGGGCCCCTTTATCTCGGGGGCCCCGTATCATTGATACGGCTGATACCTCGGTAGCTTAGCTACCCTACTGCGCTATTGTATGAGCATACTACATCCTCACTCTCTTAGAGAGAAAAAAAAAATAGTTTTGAAAAAAAAAATTTTTTGTGTTTTCTATTTTTTGTATCTATTATTGTGTACTTCTTTTATTTCGTTATTTATATTTATTTTACTATTTACACCCTTTAATTCTACAACTTCATATGGCCCTTTGTAAGGGTTGTCTAATTTTTTCTTATTTCCTTCTTTTAAATATACCTTATCTCCTACCTTTAATTCTAATGGGTTTGCATTCTTATCTACTAATTCCTTTCTTTCTATTTTGATCATTATGTTATATGTGTGTACATTTATTAACTGCATAAATTATTTGTTTTTATTTTATCAGGTTCTTTTTTCTTTCTAACGTATTTAATTAGTTCACATTGTAAATTGTGTTTAAAAATATTTAATGGTATTAGAGGACTAATTATGTGAGCTGAATGTTTCAAGAATCCTTATTGGTTTTTCTTTCAATACTAACTGTTCTTTAATAATTTTACTTTGCTTATCATGAGAACTTGTTTTCATCATCAATCATCAAGTCCTGTAACCCCGGTTGGGGCATAGGGCGCCAACAAATCGTTTCCATCCTTCTCGGTCTGCAGATAGATATTTTAACTGTGGCCACGTCTTTCTCTGGGAGTCTGCTTCTGCTAGAACTGTTGATTTCCATGTTGTTCTTGGTCTTCCAACCCGCCGTGCACCCTGAGGATTCCATTCAAATGACTGCTTTGCAATTTCATCGTTTGGTTTCCTCAGTGTGTGACCAATCCATTGCCATTTACGCTTTCTTATGTCAACGTCCAGCCGCTCCTGGCTTGTCCTGCGCCACAATTCCTCGTTTGATATAATTTGTGGCCAGCGAATTTTTAGAATATGGCGTAGACAACGGTTCACAAAAGCCTGCAATTTCCTTGAGATGGTAGTCGTGACTTTCCAGGTTTCGCAAGCATATAACAGCACGGATTTGACATTGGATTCGAAGAATCTCAACTTTGTGCGCAAGGAGATTTGACATGATTTCCAAATTTGGGAGAGAGAACCGAAGGCTGCGCGAGCTTTATTTATTCTACTTTGAACGTCCAGATCAGTACCACCATTTGCTGAAACAATACTTCCAAGGTAGTTAAATTAAATTGTTCAACCTCTTCAACTGGCGTCTCCTGTATTAAAATACGCTGATGTGTGGAGCGGCCTGTGAGCATTATTTTTGTCTTTTTGCTATTTATTTTCAGACCACTCGCCTCTCCTCTTACCTTCAGAGCTTGACACATCCCGTTCAACCCGCTGATGTTATTTGCCAAGAGACATATATCATCGGCATAGTCTAAGTGGCTAAGCCTTTCAAACGGTCTCCATTGAATGCCCTGCCTCTCTGATGTTCCAACGCTGGCCGTCAAGACATCGTCAATCGCCAGTAGAAAGAGAATTGGCGATAGAACATCTCCCTGTCTCACACCCTGCCGCACTTCGAAAGAGTCGGATAGCTGCCCATTGTGTAAAACAAAGCATCTTGCGTTGTTATAGGACTCTCTTATAATGGCAACAATTTTTGGGGGAATTCCTCTACCAAGAAGTGATCTCCATATACATTCACGGTTGACTCGGTCAAAGGCCTTCTCAAAATCCACAAACATGAGGTAAAGCGGTGATTGAAACTCCGCAGACTGCTCAAGAACGATACGCAGAGTGTTGATATGGTCGACACAAGACCGCCCACTGCGGAAACCAGCTTGATGCCTCTTGAGTGTAGACTCGATTCTAACCTTTATCCGCTCCAGAATGATGGTTGCCATTAATTTTGGAAAAACGGACAAAACTGTAATACCTCGCCAATTGTTGCAATTCTTAAGATCACCTTTCTTTGGCAACTTAACAATTACACCATCCTTCCAGTCGCTGGGATAGATTTCATTTTCCCACACAGCTTGTATCAACGGGTGTAGAATACTAGCCGTTCTGACAGGGTCAGCTTTCAGGAACTCGGCTGGTATACCATCAAGTCCAGCTGCTTTGTTGTTTTTGAGAAGATTTATCGAAGATTGAATTTCCAGTACTGTAGGGGGCTCGATGTCAATACCCCTATATGATCTACGCATCTCGTTAAGCTGGGGCACTTCAGCACTCTGCTCGACAGAATCCTCATTAAGCAAGGCACAAAAGTGCTCCTTCCACCTGCGCAGCTGATCCTCGATTGATACCAAAAGTGTACCATCCACATCCATTACAGGATGATTGGTGTTGGTTTTCTTCCCGACAACTTCCTTGGATATTTGGTACAATTCCCTCATGTCTCCTCTTCTTGCAGCGTTTTCCGCATTTTCTGCGAGACCGTCTAACCTCACCCTCTTGTCTCGTCTCACACAGCGATAGACCATCTTATGTGCTAAGCGATACTCTCTTCGCAATTCAGCTTTTCGTTGAGCATCTGCTTCGGCATTTATTTGCATCTTCAACGATTTGCGAAGCTCGATTTTATCCCAGGTGTCTTGGGATATCCAAGAGTCTCTAACTCTCGACTGCTTGGGTACAGTTTCGGATCCAGCATCCATAAAAACACTTTTCATATCACCCCACATCTCATCAATTGTTGAATGTTGTATTCCGTTTAATGACGAAGCTCTGTCGTTAAGGTTGGTGACATAGTTACGACATATGTTGGGATCACTTAAAGCATTTGTATTGAACTTCGAATTCCTTGCTGCACCCTGTGATTGACGTTGTACAGCTGCCGTTCGTAGCTTGAGACTCATGAGAACCAAATGATGGTCGCTTCCAATGTCGGCATTTCTTATGCTGCGAACATCGCACATTGACTTCCTCCATCGCTGCTGAATCATGATGTGGTCAATTTGGTTTTCAGTTTGACCATCCGGATGTACCCAGGTGATTTTGTTGCAAGTCTTATGTTTAAACACAGTTCCACCCAGTACAAGACGATTAGCGTTACAAAAATCGACCAGCAAATCGCCATTTTCATTTCGTGACCCCAAGCCATTTTTCCCCATGACGCGTTCCAGACCGTAGTTGTCTGATCCGACTTGGGCATTGAGATCTCCCTTGACAATTATGATGTCGGCTCTTGGAACACCACTGTAAACTGAGTTAAGATGAGTGTAGAAAGCGGTTTTGTCTTCCTCGGTCGCTTCATTTGTGGGGGCGTAGCACTGAATTATTGTGACGTTGCGAATTTTTGAACGGAACCTTGCTGTCATTATTCTTGCAGAAATGGGCGCCCAGGATATAAGACTACGCCTTGCTTCTTCGTTCAACATAATTCCGACACCATGCAGCCTTTGGCCACCCTCTCTTTCATCCTCCCCGGAATACAGCATTCTTGTTTGCCCAGAGTCAGCTCTGTATTCGGCTCTTCCTCTCCACCTAGTTTCACTGATGCCCAGGATACTGATCTTAAGGTGAAGCATTTCACGCTCAACCTGCTCGTATCTACCTTCGCCGTACAAGGATCGAACGTTCCATGCTCCGATTTTCGTACGTATGCGGTAGCCAAAAGTATCATTTGCTCTTCTTAAAAGACTTCTTCTATTTGTTAACGATTCATTTATTGTTATGGCGTCTTGATTGACGCTGGTACACGAAAGATGCCGCACCCCCAAATCCGATGTGCGGTTTACAGCAGCCGAAGCTGCAGAAGGATTCTCCATAAAATGGTTACCTCTTGGGGACTCATTTCCAATTGTTGTCATATTTCATGTAATAGCATATATCCTTCCACCATGGTGTTTTCCGAGATACGATTAATAACATACATAAGCTCAGACAGTGATGCCAGATGAGGTTTCTAGAATCCCACCAAATTCCAAAAAAAATCCCACCATTTTTGTACTGGAAGGAAAAAAAAACAACCATAACCTTTTCTGCTACAAATATTTCGTAGATATAAAAAAAGAAAATGTTGGCTCTGCACTCTTGGTACTTCATATTCGCAAAAAAAGTATGTCATCTAATTGGTCAGTAATTGGTGAAGAAAGTTAACTTGTCTTAGAAATAAGTCAGCCCTAGAAAACTTGTAATCAAGACTTAAAGTTTCTTAAGGTCACGTTTCTCGCCATCCTTGATGAAATTTTGTGTTTGTTTTGATTTCGAATAATCAAATCATGAATTTTTGAAGAGTAATTTTTCATGGGTGCGGTTGGTAGCTCAAATGTTTCGGTGAAGATGGTATGACTGGAAGCTGGTCATCGGCACTATTAGGGGAAATCTGAGAATCGCCAAGGGAATTCTTGGTTTGGTGGGTTGGCTTCACTGCATCAAAACCAGCAGTGCCCGTGAAGTGGTGATTGTCCGTCCGTGGTCTTTCTTTTTTGCATGTTTTTCAAAACATTAAGTTTCTTAAGGTCACGTTCGATTTTTGCCACCTCATTTGTGGAATATTCACAAAAATGTATACCGATCTGAAAGATCACTAGATCATGATAAGATAAACTATTTTCAATAATTGGCCAGCCAAAGTTTTTCTTATGAATTTTTAAAGTTCGTTTCAAAGTAACAAAAACAATGTTGGCATCTCACTTGAAAGGTCACTTAAAGGTCGTAAAAGGTCAGTTAGTAAGTTTCAGTAATTGGTCAGCCATTGATTTTTATGAATTTTGAGATATTTTTTAATTTTTTCAAGGTCAGTGACTTTTGGTACCTTATTTGTGTGGTATTCACAAAAAGAAAAAAAAAATTTAATTTCTGTTTTTTGTGCCAAATCAATATAGGTCATACAATTCGAAGATAGGCAGCAATAGTGAATTGTGGTTTTTCCCACCAAAAAAGAAACCATTTAAATATTTTCCCACCATAAATCCCACTATGAATATTTTCCCACCATTTTTCCCACCAAAGACACTTTTTCCAACCATTTTGGTTGGAAAAACCACCAATCTGGGAACACTGAGCTCAGATTTGACAGGCACACCCGCCTTTTGTATGGTCAAACACATAACTGCTCGAGGCCGCCCACTATGGGAAAACAGACGCCTTTGTTTTACACTTATTAATTTGTTCTTTTTCCAACAATATATCCGTTTTATTTTCTTAATAGGTTTCTTGATGCTCATTAGTTCATTATGACAATTCTTTAAAATCCTTTGTTTTTCATCTTCTTTGTTGATTGGTGGTCTATGAATTTTCATTTTAAGTTTTTATTCTTAGTACCCTTTTGTTTTTGCAGCGTGTTATAAATTTCATTACATTCGTTAATATTTATTTTGTCACATATTTTATCATTATTTGCAATTTCTATTTTTTCTATTTCCTTTTTATTCATTTTTAATACATCTTCTTTGTCATAACTATATATATTTGCACGAGCTTCTCCTGAATCAGACCTTAGTCCAGATGAGGATTTTCGCTGGCGTACTTTATAGTTTTCATAATTATTACTAGTACAAGATTCTCCTGAACTAGACCTAAGTCTATGTGATCAGGATCGCTGATGTACTTCATAATCAATTGACAAACAGAATTTATTTTTAGGGCTGCTATTATTTGAATTTTTACCACCAAGTTTATTATAATTTCTTTCCATATTGTCATTTTCACTCCTTTCCTCCTCCTGTTTGGCTGTTGCTTGTTTTTCAGATATCCTTGGTAACTACCCAATCGTTGTTCTTTATTCTTGCAATACTGTGCTGGATTATTGATTTCATTAAAAGACCGATTAATGATAACGCTCTTGTATCTAGTGTTATTATATCACAACAAAAACATAAATGTTAAAAAAGAAGCCAAGTTCTTATGTGTACAAGAAACCTGTGCGTAAAAAGTCAGCAAAAAAAAGTAATGAGATCTAAAATATATGCCAAGTTTTAAGTTCATGAAGGTTAATATCAAATATCTTAAGTAGAGTAATATCGAAACAATTCCAAATCATGACAGAAATTTGGTAATTAATGATTACTGATTTAAATTTGGTGGGTTCACTGGTCAAGTTTTCATAGATTTTAAATTTGTGATTAAGTAAGTATTTAAGAGAAAACTTGCCAAGTAAATCCACCAAATTTTAATCAGTAATCATTAATTACCAAATTTCTGTCATGATTTGGAATTGTTTCGATATTACTCTACTTAAGATATTTGATATTAACCTTCATGAACTTAAAACTTGGCATATATTTTGGATCTCATTACTTTTTTTGCTGACTTTTTACGCACAGGTTTCTTGTACACATAAGAACTTGGCTCCTTTTTTAACATTTATGTTTTTGTTGTGATTTCACTCCTTTTTGCAAAGATTTATTTTGCCAGGTGAAAGTCAAGCCCTACCGCTCTACAAACTTTCATAATTATACGACAACCGAAAGTGCTCCATACAAATAATAGCACTTCTGATAAAGTGGGTGGATGGTGGATTCAGACCATTTTTAAATGCATTCAATCCTAGTTGGTCGTTAATTTTATAGATTACTTCTCTATTCTCTTCTCCGTGTTGTAATAAATGCAAAGAATTGAGTTCAGCTACTAATGTTTCTATCTTAGTTGCAAAGGTTGATAAATTTGAATTCTGTTGCAAATTTGACAGTTCTGATATTATTTGTAATGCGTTCTTGTTATTTTTAAAAAGTTTTTTAAACGTCTCTTTAAGTTCTTCAATTGTATTGGGTTCATTAACTGTGCTCAATCTATTTCTAACCTTATCTGCTAATTTTGACCTTAAAACAAATTTTATTAATTTTCTCTTCTCAATATCATCACTCAGTGTATCATTTACAAACTGTATTAAGTTAAGGAAGTTATTAAGCTTATCCACTTCTCCGTCATACTCAGGAATTATCTTAAAGCTAGTTAAAATATCAAATTTTGCCATTACTGTATCTACTGTGTCTACACTATTAGTTGTAAATTAACCTTTTCATAATCAATTCAATTAAATTTGTAATTATTATTTTTATTATTTTTCATTCTACTTGAAAAATTGTCAATTAATTAAATTCCTCTGATTCGTATAAAATTTGATTAACATCTTCATCTAATAATTTTAACATATTTGTTTTTATTAAATTTTTACAATTGTTTTAATTAAAATTAAGTACATAATTATTATAAAATAAACAATTATAATAACGTGTTTAAATTGTAAATACATACTGTTTTCAATAGAGAACATTTTTCGACTCATATTGAGTATAAAAATATTTTCTTTTGTTTTTAAAAAGCAAAATAGTTATCAGAAGTGAGATCAATCACTTCTTCACCTTCAAAAATCATCAATAATATACATATGTGGTGGGAAGACCATGTTGCGTGGCCGATCATTTATTATCAAAAAAAAAAAAATTGTAAAGTGCTATCTTACTGATATGACACAAATAACAACACACATTTTGCAAACACACAAAATGTACAAAGCAAAAGCAACGCAGATAATAAATCCAAAAACACACGAAAACAACCCTACAGAAATTCACCTTCCGTTTATTCACCCAAATGCAACACAGAAAGATTTTTTTATTTGTTTTTATTAAAGTTCTATGCTAACTATCCAAAAGGACAGCAAGTCGAACGAACAGAATATACACATTTGTATACATAATTATCCTAGCAAAGGTAAGTATATTGCAGTGATGCAATAAACCATTTGCCAAACTAATAAAACTTAAAACTAAGCTACCACGAAAATAGAAACAACACGAGTAGATACAAATACGAACTAAAATACACAAACAACAAAAAATAACTCACGACACGGCGGACGGGACGATCGTCGTCACTGAAAATTTGTAGCTGGTGCTTTGTGTCCTCTGTAGGGAAGTTGTTGTGGTCTTGTTGTTGTCGTAGGATCCGTGTTGTTTTGTTGGGATTATTTGAGATGGTTATGGGGTAGGTAGGATGATTCTGTCGCTGTAGTGATCATCCATAGATCCTTGTTGCTGAAAAAATGACCTGAAAGAAAAAGAAAAGAAAAGTTATTGAGATACAGGGATGGGATATTGCCACCGGAGCCTGTCTATTGAACTGCCTGGCTTATGTTCAAGCAGGAATGTTGGTTAAACAGTCTCTGGTGACAAAATATGTACTCATCTTTATGAGAATCCAAGTAGAGGTTGTTGGGGGTTGCGTTGATGGTCCATAAAGGTGTATATATCTGAAAGAAAGACGAAAAAAGAAAGAATTAACAAAAATAAAAATATGCAAGGGAATTGCATGGATTTCCCATTGGTAAACAAAGTACTTACCGTCATCCGTGTTGTTCCTGGCTCATCACTTGGGCTATATTTTTTGTATGCTTCATTTTTTAGGCAAGGTGATGGTCGTAGATAATTAATTAATTGCTTACTTGCTGGTTATTTCATCTTATAAATTGGTTTCAATTATCGAGAACTCCAACAATTTACAAACTCACGAATTTAGACAATGACAAAGTGACATTTAGATGACATTTCGAAATGACGTTTGCAGATGGTCGAATAAGTAAGTAAGTGTTCCGAAAATCAATGAACGCGAAAGCTTTGGAGGATAGAAGAAGTGTTCAAAGAACTTTTAGGCGATCAGTTACATTTGAAAATAGGAAAACTTTATTTAAATTGAGGGAAAAGTGCAATATTTATAGTTTTTAGGTATTAGAAGTAAGAATTATTGGGAAATAGGTTATTATTGTATTATTGTAGAGGTATTTATTGCTATTTTAGGGTATTTATTTTTATTTTATTAGCTTTGTTGCAGCAACAAAATACGCAAGCTTTATTTTGTACACTAATACACATGCACTTTGGGACACAACACTGACAATTTTATAAACCAATACTAAGTTTCAATTAGATAGGTATTAGTGACAAGAGAAATAAAATCTGATGCTTCCAGGCTGCAGAAAGCTTTGAATGCACGAAGGAAAAATTGAATGTAGGCCATAGGGCATCGACCGATGCATTTTCAATCAAATTTAAATCGTTGAAAAAGCAACTATAGAAACCAACAGTGTTGCCGACAGTTAACAACATAAAGACAAAGTTCAGTTTTGCTTTTGTGCGGTATTTCTCTATATAAGAAGAATTTTTTTTTGTAGTGATAACTTGAATTTTTAAATCACTTAAAAGGAGAAACGCTACAAAAAAAAAGAAAAGGCAAATAGATAACAACAAAGGTGAAAAATACAAATTATAAAGTTAGTGAAAATAAGTTTTAAAATAAAAAAAAAAAAATGAATTTTTTTAGATTTGGGTTACATATTGGAAATCCAACTAAGGTGGTATAGCTAAATTGCTACCATAGGTGATAGAAGTGGGATAGCTGAATTGCTACCACAGGAAGTGCTGAGACCCCGTTCGAGGATAGCAGAGGTAGGAATGCACAGTGTATTTTACTGAAGTATCGCCATGATATCTCGTTTCCCACAGGTTTAGGTCAGTGTAGTGACACTCTGGTGGTCAAGGTGACCTGCTCGATATATGTATATATATAAGTAAGTTTAAGTGGACTTACGCTCGTCAAAAATTTTAAATTTTTAATTGATTTTTATTGTAAATAATTAACAAAACCCAGTGAAAAGTTTTCCCAAGCAAATAAATAGTCATTGAAAATTAAACTGAGGTGAGTTACGTACTGTAAACATAAATATTACGAAGAGTTTAAGCAACTAAAAGTTACTGAAACAAACAAAGAAACAAAATGCAACGGACTCCACCAAATGATAGCAAAATCCATGATGCTGAGCAGGAACCTAAACGAAAGCGTACTGGAACGCCTTCCACAATGCAGGATAACACACCAAGTAAGAATATCTTACAGCCAAATAATCCTGCTACTTCAAAAAAAGGAGGGGCGGTCGGAGATATGGACGTCATGTCTTTGAAAGACTTAATAATTTCCTCTGTCTCATCGCTTTTAGACGTTAAACTTAAGGAAATGCCAACAAAATCGGATATTGCCAGTATTTTTGTTGAAATACAAGCTCTGCAGCAGTGTAATTCTTCGCTACAGATGCAACTCCAACAGGTTGAAACAAGATGCAGCTCCCTAGAACGGCAGGTTGAGCTATTGGAGTCAAAAGCGAACGAGAAGAACATTGTTTTGCATATACCAACAGAAAATGGCGTTGTCCCCACCGAAAAAGCGAAAGAAATTTGCATAGGGTTATTACAGTCTAATGACTTGAACGTTGTGACAGAAACTCAATTAATACGAAGCCGGAACCCATCCATATCAAACGTTCTCGTAAAAATGAGACAAAAGGACGATGTCCGAAGGGTGTTAATTGCAAAAGGAAAAATCCGCGACACTGGAGTATCCATGCACAAAGACTATACGACAGCATCGCGAAACAGACGTAAACTTCTTTTCGAACTTAAAAAGGATATAAACAATAAATATAAGTCACTGAAAATGGAAATACGTGGACAAACATTAATTTTGGAAGGAAAATCATTTTATTATGACCGAAACAATAGCCTACGATGTGAAGGAGAAAATGAATGCGGAATGACATTGCTCAACCAGCTGATCGTTGACAGCTGTCAGGGGCACGTTCAGAGAAGCAGCACTAAAGGCGGACACACAATAACAGAGGCCGCAGGCGATGGCCCTTCAGCAAGTAATGCGTCATCGAATCATAATTTTCAATTGTAATGCCGTCTGCCATAAATTAAAGAAAATTAATTATAATTATAATGTTAAGCTAAAAAATTTAAAAATTTTATCGTATAATATTGCTGGTTTAGGTAATAAGGCACTGTTCAGTGATTTTTATAGTTTTATTAACCAATATGATTTATTTTTTCTGTATGAAACCTACCTTACTGATATTAATATAACAAAGTATACTAGCAAATTCGAGAACTACGAACTTAAAATAATTCCAGCTGTAAAAACACACACTAGAGGAAGAGCCAGCGGAGGATGCTGTTTTGGTTTTAAAAAAGTGATGTCAAATTATGGATGTAAATTTAAGCAGTTTGGTGATACGACGTATGTTAGCATGGAATTCGAAACGAAAAAGTTGCATATACTACCAACATATCTTAACTGCAACCATTGGGATAGAGATTTTGATAATCTCAGAGAAGTATTTTTATGCGGTGATTTTAATAACACCCTATTAGTTGGCGATTTAAATGCAAGAGTAGGTGAAGTTAGCGGATCGGAAAATGAAATAGCGGGTACAAGCCGGAAATCAAAAGATAAAACAATTAATGCGAGAGGTATGAAGCTTATGGAATTCTGTAATTCATTTGGATTACATTTACAAAATGGAACCAGTGGCAGTGATCGAGATGGTGAATATACGTTTGTGGGAAGGCAAGGTGCATCCGTTATTGACTACAGCTTTTTCTCAGGAGAATGGAGTAATTATGTATCCGATTTCGAGGTGCTACAAGTTCAGTATTCTGACCATATGCCAATAGTAGTTACTCTTAATGAAACCGAACGGGAAAATGCCGAAAATGTGGAGATGATATCGTACGCGTGGCTAAATGCATTTCGGAAATTCAACGAGGGATATACTAGAGACCTGTATATTAAGGCAAATGCGAAATTTAAAAGTCTTTGTAGAGATAAAAAGAAGATATTTAAGGAAGCAGAAGCTAGGAAGTTGTCCCAGGCTAGAAGCTCATCAGAGTTTTGGAGTTTAGCTCGTAAATTAAATGGTGGAAGATATGTTGTTAACAATGATTTAAGCGCAAGTATTTTGAAGACGCACTTCCAAAACCTTTTAAGTCCCTTGGAAGCTAATGGAATTGTATGGCACTATAACACACCTGGACTATGGAATGAAATCTTGGATGCCCCGATAACTGAAACGGAAGTAACAATGTCAATAAAAAACCTCGAAGATGGAAAAGCAGCAGGGGTAGACCGAATATCACCCGAATTTTTCAAATATGGAACAAGCAATTTATGTAAAACTCTCACGAGCTTATATAACATAATTTTTGAGTATGGAGCCATACCCCAGCAGTTTAAAGATGCATTAATATTCCCAATTTACAAAAAAGGCTGCACAAAAGACCCAGCAAACTACCGTGGAATATCATTTCTGAACTCTTCCTACAAAATTTTTACGGCAATACTGCAAACGCGTTTAAGAGAGTGGATAGAATGCAATAATCTGTTGAAGGAACACCAAGCAGGTTTCAGAACTGGATATTCGACTGTAGATCATGTATTTGTGCTTAGAAACATTGCAGATTCATTTCTTTCCCAGAATAAAAAGCTGTATGTCTTCTTTGTAGATTTAAAAGCTGCATTCGATACAGTAGATCGTGGTGCACTTATGTACAAGCTTTTTGGACTGGGCATGTCACTTAAATTTGGAAGATTAGTACAAGGACTCTACGCAGACACTAGAGCAGCAGTATGGGATGGCAGAGAAGTTTCAGAATGGTTCTTAACTCAGACGGGAGTCAGGCAAGGATGTGCTCTTAGCCCCAGCTTATTTGCATTGTTCATAGAAGACTTAGTAGAAAGTTTGCCCGGAGGTATACATTACGGAGGTGTCCATATAAAAGCATTACTTTTTGCTGATGATATAGTTATATTGGCATATACACCCGAGTCCTTACAGCTGATGATAAATAGGCTATATGAGTATTGTAATATGTGGAAGCTGAGCGTAAATCTTAGCAAATCTAAAGCATTGATATTCAAAAAAGGAGGAGGGAGAAACTGTGCTACCGAAAAATGGCACTTCAATGGTGAAACCATTGAGGTAGTCAAGGAATATAAATATCTTGGAATCCTTTTCACCAAAAACCTAAGTATGGAAAAACATCTTCAAGAAAAGCTCTCACACGCTAAAACAGCCATTAAAATGACATGGGCTAATTGCTTAAACAATAAGTTCGTGGCCCATAGCAGTAAATACAAGGTTTTTGAGGCAGTTGCTAAAGCAGTACTGTTCTATGGAGCACAGGTCTGGGGAGGCAAGGAATATGAGACAGTAGAGAAGCTTCTTAGATTCTACATTAAAAGGACCTTTCATCTTCCACCCAACTCACCGAATTATATGGTTATGCTGGAAACCGGACTATCGCCACTTTTTGTCAAAACGTTAAAGCTTCAAATTGATTACATCATAAAAGTTCTTAACATGTCTAACCATCGATTGCCAAAAAAAGTAGCGCTGCAGGTTATTCAAAAGAAAACTAGCTGGTATAAAGACTGGATGGAATTAGCACGCCAAAACGATTTTGAGCTAAATCTTGATGTGAGAGAAATAGGATCCTGGAAAACAATTCTGTATCAACTCATTACACATGTAGATGAGCATGCCAGAGAGCGATATGAGCAGCAAGCTGCGGATTCGATGTATAGAACCGTATACAGCCAACTGGACCACAATCTACTTACTTGCAACTATTTTAGTGACAGTTTCACGACAGAAGAGATCTCTATGATGTTCCGCCTAAGAGGGGAACTTCTAAGGCTTAATTTCATACCACACCGGGAGGATCTGCCTATTTTATGTAGTATGTGCAATTTAGGAGAACGTGAAGATGTGTATCACTTTACTGGAAGGTGTCCGATCCTACGGGAGACAAGAAGAAATATCCTGGGTGATGATTTTTTATCAAACAATCAAGTAAGACAACTTCTCAATGAAGTTAATGTAAAAAAACTGTTCGAATTCTGTAGGATTGCTCTTTCTTATCGAGAAAAAATTATATCAGAAAACTTTTAACTACGAATAAACCAAAATAAAAATTTAAAATATAAAAACTATTAGAAATCATATTAACATTTAAAACTAAAACTTATTCAAAATTGTATTTATACTTAAATTATATCTTATGTTGTCAATCAGGCAGACGGCAAAGCCATGCACTAATGATTTATGTACAAACTATTGTAAATATAATTTGATTTAAAATTTTGAAGAAATTAATAAATCTAAATCTAATCTAATCTATAAGTATATATACATACACACATATATTGGTCCACCAGCCCAAGTGGAAACTGGCCTATGCATACGTTTTAACGCTAGGCAATAGATCTAGGCCTCTGCAGGTTTTCTTTTACCCCAAAGTGGTTTTAAACCATTAAAAGAAGGTGGAAGCGGTAAAAGAGTTGAGCTCAAAACCACGCGAATTTGAAGTGTTGGATTGGCGGCTCGCTGTGGTGCTGTGGGTGGTATTTAACCTTTGAAGGGTATACAAAAGGGCCCTTGCACTGGTCGTGGAAGTCTGCTGCTACAAAAAATTTTTTTTTGTCCCTTCTGGACTAATTATAATTTTTTTTGTTTGGTTAAATTTCAATCTTAATATCTTTTTGCAAAATTTTTTTGAGTTTTTTTTAAAATTTAAATTTAAATTTTTTTTATATGAATTTTCTTTTAACGTAAATTTTGAAATTGTACAAAAAAAAAAAAAAAGAAATTAATAAGAGAACATTTTGAAGAAAAGTAAAGTAACAAATTGATAAAAATAAGCAAAGAAAAGTGCATAGTGAGAAGTGACAAAAATAGTGTATCTCTCTGGACTCACAATACATATATGGATATGCTAAAGTGATACCTGGCCATAAAATTAGAAGCCAATTCAGTATTCCCACGAAATTCTGTCGACAGGACATCGAAGGACCAATACTAAAGCAGTAAGTTCTTTTGTAAACAAAAAAAATATATTGATTTACACATATATACATTCATATATGCATGGCTAGAGAAAAGAAGTACTTACACTCTGGTACATCTGAACTATGCCATTTTCTTTTTTTGTATTATTATTTTATTGATATATTGAATTTTATTTATCGGATGAGAAGAAAGCAAATAAGTAAAAACAAATAGTTTTTGCATAGCTTTTGTATCTTTTATTAATTTTTTTATTTCTTTTTTTATTTATTTCTTAGTAATATTAAATTTTGAGTACATTTTATAAATAAACCTTAATGTGTGAACTAAAAATAGTATTTGAACTACAATTCTTTTGAGAAAATTAAATAGTTTTCTAATGGTGTGCTAGGCGAATATTTTGGTGTGTGGAGGGTCGGCTGGGCCAGCGATCCAGAGAGGAAAATGACGACAACGACATAAAACAATGTGAACCAGGACGTTAAAGACTACTTTTGGACAATGACACTTTTCGTAACGCTTACTTACTTATACTTTTCGAATACAAAAATGACATGATAAGGTACTACATACTTACCTACATATACTTACCTACATGTGCTTACTTACAGATACTTACCTACGTGTACTTACCTACAGAAACTTACCTACATATACTTACCTACAGATACTTACCTACGTGTACTTACCTACAGATATTTACCTACAGATACTTACCTACAGATGCTTACCTACATGTAATTACCTACGTGTTGACCTACTACCTAGTAATTTAATTTACTAAGCTAGACCTGTTTACATAATTACCTACGGACTTACCCAACCTTAAATACTTACTAGACTAATTTACATACTTACCTACATAATGTTGACGGAACAAAGCGACTAAACGAATGTTGTGATTGGAGGTTTTAGTAAGGGGCTATCTCTGAGAATCTGGCCAAGAGATAGCAAAGGTTGTGGCTTTAGACACAAGGGTGGGCAGGCCAAACTTTTGCCAAAAACATCTGGTAAGGCCTTCTGAGGGCTCGGCGAACCACTGTGTCTGGGAAACAGTGGGGCGAATATCGATTCGTTGGTGGAAAGAAATAGTTTTTTTTACATAGGGTTTAGTATAGGTTTAGATTTAGGCATTCATATATATATATAAGTATGATTACATATATTCTCTTAATTTAAAATAAACTCATATAAATATATATATGCGTTTACATGCATATTTATATGAAACGTTTAGATTTTAGGGTTTAGATGCTAGTTTAGGTTAGTTTTTTTTTGCTTTGAACAAATAAAAAAAAAAAAATCATTTTCTACCAAGGAATTTAGTGAAGCCTCATCCTTTCTCAGATGCGGTGGCATAGGTCACTATGGTTGTGCGAATCCTTTTTTTGTTATTTCTAGCTCCTATTACTAAACCTTTTCCATTTTCCTATCCTCTCCTTATACAAAGGCACGATTTATTTTGTTTGCTGAGCCGTGCAAAAAGCAAGCGTGCCACTGCCCTTTTCCAGCACCGAAGATGCCTCCGAGGCCAAGCCTGACTCGCAACAATGGCGCCCAACGAGTACGAACGGCTTCGAGATCCATTGGGACTCCAAGGAGATGATTTTTATTTTAAGGTCATCCCCTTGGACTCACAATAATCTCACTCAATTTCATCCTATTAATTTTTTTTTTTATCCCTATCCTTATCCTTTTTAGCACAAGCATAGAGTCCGTAGAAGCTCTTTGCAAAGTGGAAGATGAAGTTTGGCTGTCCAATCCAACAGGTCTAGAACCAGTGGATTTAGTGAGGTAAAACAGATTCTTTCATTAAGCAAGGAGCGGAATAGATTTTAGGAGCATAACACTTGCAGCTAGCCATACCAGTCAGGTTGAGCCAGACGGTTAGAGTGGCGTAAGTGGTGTGTTTCGAAATTCTATTCGTGTGGAGGGTTGTCTCTGTTGCCTAGCCAACCTTCTTTCAGGTTTATCATCAGAAAGAACGAAGTGGTGGGACAAGCAGAGATAACCCAAAGCACTCGTCGAGTCACAGAGGCACCAGTCACAACAGTGACTATCTTAGGAAGTTTGACATCGACCTGGACTAAAATAACGAACCAAGATTAACGAGACAAGACCTTTGTACGAAACTTTTACCTTGGACATTACTTTTCCTCTCAGATCGTCTGGATACTCAGTTCAGCCTTCACACACCTTAAATGAATAATAGACAACCCAGTAGAGAAATATTTCAGCTATATTTTTTTTGGTTTCAAAAGTTAACACTGCTTATTTTTAAACATTTTGTTTTGGTACAAGCTAACTTTTGTATTGAATTACATATAAGCATATGAGTTTTGAGTTCTGATTTTTTTATATTTTTTTTTTGTAAATTATAATTTTTGAATTTTGAATTTTTTTTATATGATTTTTGAATTCTAGTTTTTTTTCATTTTTTTTTTAACTTGTTTAAACCCTTTTCTCACCTCAAAGAGTTAGTACATTTTCGATTCTTTTGAATTCCGATTCTATAATTTCAACAGATTGGAAATTGAATTAACATTAATCTGGATTTGAAATTTCGATTCTTAAGTTTAAGAGATTCTGTGAAAAGAAACAAAGTAACTTTATTTTGAAAAGTAAAATTTTGAATTTTGGTTTTTAAAACATAATAGTTTTTGGTACCTATTAAGATACAAAGATTATATTTTTTTTAGTTTTTTTGAATTTCAAATAACAGAACTTTTGGAGTTTATTTCTGAATTTTTTTTTGAAACCAAAAAAATAATATTTTTTTTTGAAAAAGAAAGAAAAAAGTAAAAGTTAGTTTTTTGAAAAAAAAAAAAAAAAAAAAAACCTAAAAATGGACGGCCAATCGTCTGGTGCGGTCAAAAAGAGCACCACGACAAAACGAGGTGCAAAGCCTAAACGCAAAAACCCTAGGCAAGCACCCAGTCCAACTCCGTCGGAAGATGAGCTCAACCACAGTTTATTGCCAAATCCATTTGACGATTTAGATAGGGAAAACCGTGAAGGTAGTGGAAATGGGAAACAGGTAGAAGGGGCTGAAGCACTACCTATAGTGACTCATCCACCAGCTCAAGGGGAAGTAGTTTTACCTCAGGTACTAATTCCGATAGGAGGAGATGAAGACGAGACTAGGGACACAGTGAACAGACTAACGCGAGGACTAGACAGAGAACGATTTTTAATATCACAATCAGACAAGGAAACAGAAAAGGAAGGACTAGACAAAGAAGAGTATGAGATCACTTTGGGGGGAGACAATCTCAAGAAGGCTATTGATTGTGCCGTTTCACGGTCAATTAACGAGAGCCATAGCAAAACAATATCATTTCTTGCAGAACAGGCAAAAAATCTCAAAATTATGCAAAAGATGGTAGAAATGGTATCAGGTAACATGACCACTATGAGTGACTGTCTACGAATAGTAGAAAAATCTACCATCACTGCACAATCCATACGAGAGCAGCAAGAGGACATACTTTTTGTAGACCCTGAAATAAGTCCACCCAGGGCTCCTTCTCCAAACAGGTCACGGCCAGCGTGTCACTCAAGTAGGACCTGCCATGACCATGGAAAACGAATAGACATCCACAAGTGGGCAATAAAATTTGACGGCACATCAAAAAACATGACAGTGGAAAGTTTTATTTTCAGAATAGAGACTCTACAACGAAAGAACGGGGTCTCAAACGAACAAATTTTTGCGAACTTTCACCACCTAGTTACAGGTGCCGCCGAACGCTGGTATTGGCAGTACATGGAAGAGAACCAGGGAGATGAATATCTCAATTTTTATGATCTCAAGGCAGAATTATTAAGGCAGTTTAGAAATAGGAAAGGTGACCATGAGATCCTTAGAGCCATAATGGATAGGCGACAACAACCCAATGAAACTTTCGACGAGTTTTATGAAGAAGTGAGGGGTTTGATGCTTCAATTGAAGAACAAACCTAGCGAGAAAGATTTAGTGTCAATGGTTAGGCATAATATAAAAGATAAAGTTGCTACACTGATCTTTGGGTGCAATATAAAAGACATTCGAGATCTCAGAGAAGAGTGTAGGCGTGCTGAGAAGCATCTTGAAACAAGAGATTGGAAAACAAGAAAACAAATAAGTGAGATAGAAGATCGAGTTATGTATCGGAGTAGAGATAAGTCAGCAGGGTCAGAGGATGAATGGGAGGAGCATGTTGCTGCTGTTCAATACAACAGGACGGATAAACCACAAATTAACATCAAAACAGACAAACGACACACTACTTACAAAAACAATGAACGAGACAAAAGGACAGAACTTACGAAAGACAACAACTCGGCGGCATCAGCATGTCCCTCGACGTTTCATGCTCTGACTTGTTTCAGTTGCGGACAGGGAAATCTCTCTTTTAATTGTGCATCTTGCCAGGGAAACCTGAAAGTCGGCAGTGCACCCGGGTCAACTCTGCCGGCGAAGACTTCATTCCCGGAAAAACAGAACCCGGAGAAGTGAAGATACTGAAAAGAGAGACAAGAACATTAGATACATATACAAACAAAAAGTGCAATATAAAACCCTACACCAGCGTAAGAAAGAATACGAGGAAGCTAGAAAGCGAATATTCAATGAAGAAATCTCATCAATAGAATCAGCAGAACAAAAAACTAGTAGAAACTTCAGGAAAATTCTTAGGCTTAGGGAAAAGTGTGCAATATTTAGGAATAAGAAAAATAAGATAGAAGCTACTGTTTTAGCGATAACAAATGACAATAGGCCCTATGCTAAAGTGGTAGTAAATGGAGAAGAGATGGTAGGCTTACTAGATAGCGGAGCGTCAGTATGTTGTGTGGGAAAAGGTGCAATCGACTTTATAAAAAGACATGACATACAAGTGACAAAAATGACAGTTGACATAAAAACAGCGGACGGTAAGAATCAACATATTAACGGCAGGTTTAAAACTGATGTCTCATGGGGCGGTAACACCCATGAGCTAGAGTTGTTTGTTGTTCCAAGCCTGCAACAACAGCTCTATCTAGGGGTATATTTTTGGAGGACTTTTAAAGTTGCTCCAAATATTATAAGCGCTCTTGACTTTCCATCGCCGACGGGAGGGCAAGAGTCTGATCCCATGCGAAAGCTTTCTCCGACACAAGCTGCAGAACTGGAGCGGGTCAAGCTTGCATTTCCTTCTTTCGCAGTGTTGGGATTGGGTAAGACTACGGTCGAAGAACATGTAATTGAGATGGAAGACGACACAATTCCCATCAAACAAAGACATTACCCGATCTCACCTGTCGTTCAGAAGTTGATGTACGCTGAGCTCGATCGAATGCTGGAGTTAGGCGTAATAGAGGAGAGCAATAGCGTTTACAGTTCTCCAGTTGTGCTTGTGAGGAAGCCAGGCAAAAACAGGCTTTGCTTAGATTCAAGGAAGGTGAACGCAGCCACGAAGAAATTTGCGTACCCTCTCCCACATATTGAAGGGATTTTGAGTCGACTTCACGACACGCACTTCATCTCGAGCATCGATTTGAAGGACGCCTTTTGGCAGATTCCTCTGGAGCTCAAGTCAAGAGAGAAGACGGCTTTCACAGTCCCTGGACGACCGTTGTACCAGTTCACGGTTATGCCGTTTGGATTGTGCAACGCCGCCCAGAGAATGAGTAAGCTGATGGACAAAGTCATTCCCGCTCGGTTGAGAGAGAATGTCTTTGTCTATCTCGATGACCTCTTGATTTGCTCTCCGGATTTTGAAACCCATATGAGCGTTCTCAAAGAGGTGGCGAGATGTTTGCGTGAAGCGGGGTTGACTATAAACGTGGAGAAAAGCAAGTTTTGTTTTAAGGAGATCAAGTACTTAGGCTATTTCGTCGGTGATGGATGTCTAAGAACGGATCCCGAAAAGGTTTCTGCAGTGAAGGACTTTCCTGTGCCGAAGACTCCTAAGCAACTCCGTCGATTCTTAGGGATGACGGGTTGGTATAGACGCTTCATTCCAAATTTTGCGTCTATATCAGCCCCAATGACAGACTGTCTGAAGAAAGGGAAGGACTTTGTCATGACAAACGAAGCTTTGACTGCTTTCGAGCAACTAAAAACGACCCTAGTGACAGCACCTATACTGACAAACCCTGACTTCACAAAACATTTTTACATTCAATGCGACGCCTCATCTACTGGCGTAGGGAGTGTTCTGTTCCAGATAGACAAAGAGAACAGAGAGCGACCCATAGCGTTCATGTCTCAGAAGCTTAATCCCGCTCAGCGGAACTACAGCGTAACTGAACTTGAATGCTATGCGGCCGTTTTGTCTGTTAAGAAGTTCCGGGCTTACATTGAAGGATTGCCTTTTACAATCATAACTGACCATGCAAGCCTTAAGTGGCTGATGACTCAGAAGGACTTGAGTGGTCGGCTGGCTCGGTGGAGTTTCAAGCTACAAGGCTTTGACTTCACCATAGAGCACAGAAAGGGAATTCTCAATGTAGTACCGGATACTCTCTCAAGAGTACATATGGATGAGATCGCGACCGAAATGCCAGAAGTTGACTTCAATTCACCATACTTTTCATCAGAAGAGTATGTTGAGTTGAAGAAGACAATAAACGAAAACCAGAACAAACTACCCGACATCTGTATTTCGGACGGCTTCGTTTACAAACGGACTGACAAACGAACCGGAGACCCTATTCAAGAAGACAGGGCTTGGAAACTCTGGGTACCGAATGAGTTGCGTGGGAGCCTTCTGGCAACAGCGCATGATTCTTTTGCCGCAGGGCATGGCGGAATGCACAAAACTCTGGCAAAACTTCGCCAGAGGTATTTCTGGCCCAATATGACTACCGAAGTCAATGAATATGTACAAAACTGTGATATATGCAAATGCAATAAGCCAATGAACACTATTTCAAGGCCACCCATGGGACAACAGATGATAACCGAACGACCTTTTCAACGACTGTACACTGACTTTTTGGGACCGTACACACGAACGAAGAACGGACATACACATATATTTATAGTATTAGACCACTTCAGTAAATATGTTTTTCTCAAACCAATCCGCAAAGCAACAGCAGCTGAGGTAGTGAAATACCTTGAAGAAAGCGTATTCCATATGTTTGGCGTACCCGAATATATCCATTCTGACAACGGAAAACAATTCGTTTCAGAATTGTTTTCCAGCTTTTTACAAAAGTGCGGGGTAAAACACATAAGAACTGCGTTTTACTCGCCCCAAGCAAATGCCTCGGAGCGAGTAAATCGTTCAGTTCTAACTAAAATTCGGTCTTACATCGATGGAGACCAACGCCTATGGGACATGCATGTAAGCTATACTGCATTTTCACTGCGTAGTGTGTTGCATGAAGCAACTAAATTTGAGCCATACTATGCCGTTTTTGGTTCACAAATGATCCAAAACGGAGAAACGTATGAACTGCTTAGGAAACTAGACATGATAAAAGATTCCGAAATCGAAATCACAGATAAAAGTGACAAACAAGCTCTTTTACGAAAGAAAATCTTTGAAAATTTGAATTTAGCTCATCAAAAATCGAAAAAGACTTATAATACGAGAAGTAAAAATGTATCATACAAAGTAGGACAGATAGTGTACAGAAGAAACTTCAAACAAAGTAATTTATTAGATAAATATAACGCGAAACTAGGACCGAAGTTCCTCAAATCTATAATCTTGAAAACAATTGGCAATTCACTGTATGAATTAGGAAACTTACAAGGCACTAAAGTAGGAGTATATCACGCGAAAGATATTCACACCTAATGACGCACTCGGCTGCTGTTGCTTTCCCCCTAAACTGTGATATGTATGTCGTGTTATGTTGTAGATTATTTATTTATTTATTTCATCTATTTAGGTATTTATTTCATTTATTTATTTATTTATTAACTTATTTATTAATTTTATTTATATATTTGTTTGCTTGTTTACGATACAGCTTTATTTACATATATTATTTATTCATCTTTATGTTTGTTCGTCATAGCATTTTATTTATTTATTTATTTATTCATTAGTTAGTAGTATTTATTTATTTATTTTATTTACTACACGAGAACTAAAGACTGATAGTATGTAAGAATCGAGAATCTAAGACTGATAGGGTGTAGCAATAGAGAAATAAAGACTGATTAGATTATAATTAATCTTTGTTTCAATGTGAAACTGACAAGTTAATACACACCAAATAGTAATTCACCTTCTATCGAACAAAACATCACACCCCAACAACCTCAACAACGAAAATTCATCCATATAGGAGTAACTTATCTCACAGATAAGCTATTTTATCATAGCCACTTACCTAACTTCTGAGAAATAAAGACTGATTTTTTTTTGTGAATAATGTGATATACAAGAGACGAAAAGACTGATTAGCATTAAGAATAACTGCAAAATTCTGATTTTGTGTTTGTTGTAACAAACGCTAACCAAATGTAAAAATCCGACAACAAATCCTTCCTTCAAACAAAGACAAGGAACAACAAATAATACACCCACTATGAAATGGAAATGGCCAAACCTCAAGAAAAGTAAAAATTATTTCACATACACCTAAAAGTATGCCCGGCCTTACTATAAAAGTAAACTCAGGGAGTGGACGTACCACACATTGCGAACGGCTATTCAATTTGAAGATAATGAGTGAATCTTCTCAAAATAAATGATCGCCTGGTTTTTTTTCGAGGCCAATTTCATCACGACCACTCCGAAATTGGAATCGTGTTTGTTGCGTGGCCGATCATTTATTATCAAAAAAAAAAATTTGTAAAGTGCTATCTTACTGATATGACACAAATAACAACACACATTTTGCAAACACACAAAATGTACAAAGCAAAAGCAACGCAGATAATAAATCCAAAAACACACGAAAACAACCCTACAGAAATTCACCTTCCGTTTATCCACCCAAATGCAACACAGAAAGATTTTTTTATTTGTTTTTATTAAAGTTCTATGCTAACTATCCAAAAGGACAGCAAGTCGAACGAACAGAATATACACATTTGTATACATAATTATCCTAGCAAAGGTAAGTATATTGCAGTGATGCAATAAACCATTTGCCAAATACGAACTAAAATACACAAACAACAAAAAATAACTCACGACATCGTCGTCACTGAAAATTTGTAGCTGGTGCTTTGTGTCCTCTGTAGGGAAGTTGTTGTGGTCTTGTTGTTGTCGTAGGATCCGTGTTGTTTTGTTGGGATTATTTGAGATGGTTATGGGGTAGGTAGGATGATTCTGTCGCTGTAGTGATCATCCATAGATCCTTGTTGCTGAAAAAATGACCTGAAAGAAAAAGAAAAGTTATTGAGATACAGGGATGGGATATTGCCACCGGAGCCTGTCTATTGAACTGCCTGGCTTATGTTCAAGCAGGAATGTTGGTTAAACAGTCTCTGGTGACAAAATATGTACTCATCTTTATGAGAATCCAAGTAGAGGTTGTTGGGGGTTGCGTTGATGGTCCATAAAGGTGTATATATCTGAAAGAAAGACGAAAAAAGAAAGAATTAACAAAAATAAAAATATGCAAGGGAATTGCATGGATTTCCCATTGGTAAACAAAGTACTTACCGTCATCCGTGTTGCTCCTGGCTCATCACTTGGGCTATATTTTTTTTATGCTTCATTTTTTAGGCAAGGTGATGGTCGTAAATAATTAATTAATTGCTTACTTGCTGGTTATTTCATCTTATAAATTGGTTTCAATTATCGAGAACTCCAACAATTTACAAACTCACGAATTTAGACAATGGCCGCGTTCATCGACAGGAATCTGAAAATTCAGCACTGAAACGTAACGTTGAACGCACAAAAAATCTGAAATTTCAGCCAAATGTCATATGTTTTTTGTCTGCCAAAATATTGTCTTTACTTTCTAATTTTATTGGAAGCGAATATAAAAAGTAATTTTTTTGTCGGAAATCAAAAATTGAAATTAAGTTTAATCCAAAAATTAGTGACTCTGGAATGAAATTATATGTAAGTTGACTGGAAAACGCTTGTTCTTAGCCAACCAACAAATCTTAACACGTATTACTCCCAAATGAAAGTCTTCTCGGGGCTCTTCCACCGATCCCGACTTATTATTAATAAAAGCGATGAAAGCTATAATTTCTTGTTATTTTGTCAAATAAGAACTAAAGCCGAAGCGCCGTGTAAAAATAGTGTTTATAAACATAAATTGATTTTATTCACTTACAAGAAAAAACAAAAATTAAAAAGCCAACATTCCGTACCCAGCCGACAACAGACCACAAAAATAAACTGCATCGACTGTAAAGTACAATTTCTATGTGCAGATCTTTTTTTTTTGTCTTGTTTTTTAGCTGTCATCTGAATTTTCAGATGAAAATTTTTATCTGAAAAACGTAAGCAAACGTAACTAAAAGTCATCTGAATTTTCAGATTTTTTATGACAGCCGGCCAATCACAAGCCGCAAAAATTCAGATATCTGAATCCTTGAACGCACGGAATGACAAAGTGACATTTAGATGACATTTCGAAATGACGTTTGCAGATGGTCGAATAAGTAAGTAAGTGTTCCGAAAATCAATGAACGCGAAAGCTTTGGAGGATAGAAGAAGTGTTCAAAGAACTTTTAGGCGATCAGTTACATTTGAAAATAGGAAAACTTTATTTAAATTGAGGGAAAAGTGCAATATTTATAGTTTTTTAGGTATTAGAAGTAAGAATTATTGGGAAATAGGTTATTATTGTATTATTGTAGAGTTATTTATTGCTATTTTAGGGTATTTATTTTTATTTTATTAGCTTTGTTGCAGCAACAAAATACGCAAGCTTTATTTTGTACACTAATACACATGCACTTTGGGACACAACACTGACAATTTTATAAACCAATACTAAGTTTCAATTAGATAGGTATTAGTGACAAGAGAAATAAAATCTGATGCTTCCAGGCTGCAGAAAGCTTTGAATGCACGAAGGAAAAATTGAATGTAGGCCATAGGGCATCGACCGATGCATTTTCAATCAAATTTAAATCGTTGAAAAAGCAACTATAGAAACCAACAGTTGCCGACAGTTAACAACATAAAGACAAAGTTCAGTTTTGCTTTTGTGCGGTATTTCTCTATATAAGAAGAATTTTTTTTGTAGTGATAACTTGAATTTTTAAATCACTTAAAAGGAGAAACGCTACAAAAAAAAAAGAAAAGGCAAATAGATAACAACAAAGGTGAAAAATACAAATTATAAAGTTAGTGAAAATAAGTTTTAAAATAAAAAAAAAAAAATGAATTTTTTTAGATTTGGGTTACATATTGGAAATCCAACTAAGGTGGTATAGCTAAATTGCTACCATAGGTGATAGAAGTGGGATAGCTGAATTGCTACCACAGGAAGTGCTGAGACCCCGTTCGAGGATAGCAGAGGTAGGAATGCACAGTGTATTTTACTGAAGTATCGCCATGATATCTCGTTTCCCACAGGTTTAGGTCAGTGTAGTGACACTCTGGTGGCCAAGGTGACCTGCTCGATATATGTATATATATAAGTATATATACATACACACATATATTGGTCCACCAGCCCAAGTGGAAACTGGCCTATGCATACGTTTTAACGCTAGGCAATAGATCTAGGCCTCTGCAGGTTTTCTTTTACCCCAAAGTTGTTTTAAACCATTAAAAGAAGGTGGAAGCGGTAAAAGAGTTGAGCTCAAAACCACGAGAATTTGAAGTGTTGGATTGGCGGCTCGCTGTGGTGCTGTGGGTGGTATTTAACCTTTGAAGGGTATACAAAAGGGCCCTTGCACTGGTCGTGGAAGTCTGCTGCTACAAAATTTTTTTTTTGTCCCTTCTGGACTAATTATAATTTTTTTTGTTTGGTTAAATTTCTATCTTAATATCTTTTTGCAAAATTTTTTTGAGTTTTTTTTTTAAATTTAAATTTAAATTTTTTTTATATGAATTTTCTTTTAACGTAAATTTTGAAATTGTACAAAAAAAAAAAAGAAATTAATAAGAGAACATTTTGAAGAAAAGTAAAGTAACAAATTGATAAAAATAAGCAAAGAAAAGTGCATAGTGAGAAGTGACAAAAATAGTGTATCTCTCTGGACTCACAATACATATATGGATATGCTAAAGTGATACCTGGCCATAAAATTAGAAGCCAATTCAGTATTCCCACGAAATTCTGTCGACAGGACATCGAAGGACCAATACTAAAGCAGTAAGTTCTTTTGTAAACAAAAAAAATATATTGATTTACACATATATACATTCATATATGCATGGCTAGAGAAAAGAAGTACTTACACTCTGGTACATCTGAACTATGCCATTTTCTTTTTTTGTATTATTATTTTATTGATATATTGAATTTTATTTATCGGATGAGAAGAAAGCAAATAAGTAAAAACAAATAGTTTTTGCATAACTTTTGTATCTTTTATTAATTTTTTTATTTCTTTTTTTATTTATTTCTTAGTAATATTAAATTTTGAGTACATTTTATAAATAAACCTTAATGTGTGAACTAAAAATAGTATTTGAACTACAATTCTTTTGAGAAAATTAAATAGTTTTCTAATGGTGTGCTAGGCGAATATTTTGGTGTGTGGAGGGTCGGCTGGGCCGGCGATCCAGAGAGGAAAATGACGACAACGACATAAAACAATGTGAACCAGGACGTTAAAGACTTGTTGCATGGCCGATCATTCATTTTCTTAAGAAAATCTAAATAAGTGCACCGTTGATACCTGCTGCTTTCTTATAATTAAGATACACATAACAACTCAGAGTGCACGCACACACAAAAGGGATGTAGGTACCATCAGCACCAACGAAGTTCGTAAACCAAAAGTAAACACACGAAAACAACCCTGCAAAAATTCATTTCCGCATATCTAACCGAAAATAACCCTTTACATAGTTTTGTTTACTATAGACATCTTTATGTTGTTTATTGTTGCTCTCATTCCGGAAACCAAATCAAACCAAGAAGCTCGATATAATTAATACGTAAACACTTTTCTATAACTGCTCTTTCTAACTGACTTAAAGGCAACGTACTTACATAATTTTCTTTTGAAAAACTATATCCAATCGATGTGGGAGAATCTAATTTTTATTTACATATACATGTTACCGTTGAGATATTGATAGGCAGGGGTCGAATTTCAACCACCGGGCGATACTAGTATATACATATAAACAGACATAGATTAAACTAAGAATACTTAAACAATACGCGAAATAGGACGAACACTAAATAGATATACATAAATAACACGAACAAAGTGACTCACGACACGGTGGACGATCGTCGTCCTTGAATAGTTGTTGCTGTTGAATTGGTTTATGTACATGGTGGTTCTATTATCCTTGCAGGAATGGTGTTCTGGTTGTGTGTTGATGTGTTGTAGTGGCAGATACTATCCTCGTACCGATCAATTGATATACAATACCTGAAAGAAAAAAAAAAGAAAAACTAAGTAACGAAATTCGGGGACGTAATACTGTCGCGGGAGTCTTGCTACCGAAACCGAGCTGCCTGGCCTATTTGCATGCAGGTATGTTGCATAAACAGCCTCCAGCGGCAAGGTGGACACCTTTCCTTATTTTGTTGGATTTGTTGGATTGTTAAGGTACCTGAAAAAAAAAAAAGAAAAGAAGAATAATTAACAGAGAAAACATACAAGGGAATTGAATTGACAGGCCTTGTAAACAAACAACTTACCGGCATCGATGTTGCTTCTGTTTTGTGATCTGAATTGTGTTTTTTTTTGTTATTTGTATCCAGAGTCCTTATCCATGATAATCCAGTGAATTTAATGTTGTGCATGTTCGTTTTACGTAATAAATTTGTTTTCTAATATAGAGCTAGGGTAGTCCGGCATTTCTTTTTGCAAACAAGTTATTAATATGCAATATGAACATGACAGATATGACATTTCGACTTGAAGTTGGCAGAGGTTCGAAAAGGGAGGTACATATGCAATTAGCCATCAAGTGTTCCGAAAATAAATGGACATGAAAGCTTTGGAGGAAATAAGTGGTGTTCATAAAAACTTTTAGGCGATCAGTTAAATTTGAAAACGGAGACTTTTTATTTATTTTAGGGATTTGTGCAATATGAGTAGTTTGTAGGTAATTTTAGGTAGAAGTATTTTGAAATATTATTTTTTTTGTTGTTATTTTGTTATATGTATTATTATTACTATGATGAATTGTCAATGTGTTTAATGTGTTGCTGAAACAATATAGATAAGCTTTAGGCTGCACACTCCACACAAATATATGAACATATATGCATTATGAGAGGCAACACTGACATGGAGGTAAACTGAGTTCTATTAGACAGGTGTTTGTGATTGGGGACCATAGGATTAAGTTTTTCCAATCTGTACAAATCTGCGAGAGGGGCAATGAAAAGAAATTTTGTCAACAGGGCAACGACCGATGATTATGCAATTTAATCTGCATTCAGGCTGCGAAAAGATAAAGCAAATATTGCCAAGAAAGAGTAACGTAGCTTATTTCGGTAATAGAGAAAAATTAAAAAAAAAAAAAAGAAGAAAGACTGAATTTCATTCTTTTCTAAGTTTTGCTTGGAATTTTGTTCGCAAAGAAAATTTGTGATAGATAAATTTTGAATAAAAAATTGATTATTCTCTTTGGATATTCTACGAGAATATTAAGAATTAATAGTTTTAAAAGGTGAGAAATGTGAAACTGTGGAAATAAGGTTAATATATAAAAAAAAAAAATCTTTAAAAATTCAGATTAGGATTTTATTTCCGGAAACTACCAAAAGAGCGCCAAGTCGGGTAGTCGAGATATCGCCATAGGAAGATTTGAGACTCCGTTCAAACACAGCAGAGGTAGGAATCAGTGAAGTGATGTAAAGTGCAAAAGAAAAAAAAATGACTATAAAATATATTTCACCTTCCCAGGTTTAGGTCAAAGTCAAAACGTTCTTGACTCAAGGGCATCCGATACATATGTATATATATATATTTATTACATATGCATGCATACATGAATAGTGTATATCCGTAATCTAAGGATCCAACCTACGTACACTATAGGCCATAGGCCTAAGCCTCTGCTTAGTTTATTTTTCTTCTGAGGGCGATTTTGGAGAAGTTCATCAGAAAGGGGTGGAAAAGTATCTTCAGGTACAGATTCCATAAAATATAAGCTTCTCGAAGAGTTGAGCCTCAAACCTGGTGGACGGGACTTTGGTGAGCTGGTGGTCTGTTGGGTACAGAGCCAATACACTTTTGGAAAGGAGTATTCCTAAAGGCACCCCTACGCATCGTACGAGGTTGCTGCAAAAAAAAATTTTTTTTGTCCCTTCTGGACTTAGCGAGTTTTTCTTTTTTTTTAATAACTAGTTTCTTTTGATAGTTTTTTTATAGTTTTGCATTATTTTTTTTTGAATTAATCAAGTTTACCTTTTTTTTGATAAGCCTCTCCTTTTGAGAGTTTGAATTTTATTTTGAATTTTGATAATTTCCTATTAATTTACATAAATTTAAATTTGCACAAGCAGAAAAAAAAGGAATTAAGAAGATAAAGACACAGATAAAGATAAAGAAAAATAGTAAAGTCGAGAAGAAAGTGAAAGAAAAAAAAAGAATAGTGTAAAGTGAAAAGTGAATGGTGTGTCTCCGGACTCTCGAGACATATATATATTTTTTGGATTGAGACAAAAGTAAGAGATCATTCTATCGATTATTTTGAGTGTTCCTGAGAAATACTGCCGGCAGAACATCAAAGGACATACAACAACAGAAGAAAATACAACTGAAGTAGTAAGTCTTATAAATAAGTAAATATATTGATAAACATTCATTATTATACATAACTATATATATGTATGGACAGAGGAAGGAAGTACTACACTTCAGTACTTTAGATCTGAACCATTTCTTTTAACCTTTTTATTTCTTCTTTGAAAATTAAAAAAAGAAAAAAAAAAAAAAAAACATAAATTGAAACTGAAATATTCATTTTTATATCTTTATTAGTTCCTTTATTTTCTTTTTGATAGTTTTTAACAATTTTAATTGAATTTTACAATAATAAATGCTTTTGTATGTTTACACTGAACATTTCTGAATATTTTTGTTTGAGATAATGAAATAATCATTTTCTATGGAGTGCTAAATAAATATTTAGGTGTGTGGAGGATCGGCTGGGCCGGCGATCGAGAGGAAGAAATGATGACATCCAAACTGAAAGACGTGGACTAGGACGTCAACGACGATTTTTTGACAACAACAAGCTACACGACGTTTACTTACTTACACTTTTCGACAGAAAAATGACCTACAGATACTTACCGCTCTATACCTACCTACGTATACTTTACAAACACATACATACTTACATACATACATCGATGCTCGATTACATTTACTTTACCAAACTATACTTACCTACACTTACGGTCCTACTTATACTAACTAGACTGGATTTCATACTTACTTACCTAGATATACTTACCTACCTGCTTACATAGACATACTAGACTGACTTATTCACCTATAGACACTACTTAACGAATGTTGTGAGTGGGGGTTTTCTGTTTAGGGGCTATCTCCAAGAAACTGGCCTAGGATAGCGAAGGTTGTGTCATCTGACATAAGGGAGGGCAGGCCAACCATTGCCAGTAACATCGGGCAAAGCTATCTGCAGATTCGGCGAACCACTGTGTCTGGGAGACAGTGGGGCTGTTGTTTTGTTTACGTGGAAAAGTTCTTTTTTTAGTTATAGGTTCTAGTTTTAGGTTTAGATATGTCGATTACCTATATATATAAATAATGTTATGTATATGCATTGGTATACATATGAATACTTTTATATATGGATCCATATATTAATAAATAGATTTTAGGGTTTAGATTTAGTTTTGAAAGCAAAGAACTTTTTTTTTTCACAAAGACAACGACGCCTCATCCTCTCTCAGATGCGGTGGCATAGGTAACTATGTTTGTATGATCCTTTTTTTTTGTTCCTAGCCCTTACTTCCCTATCCTATCCCATCTCATATCCTTTCCTTATAGAAATGGCACGATTTTTTTGTTTGCTGAGTGAGAGGTGTTTTGGAGAAGGGCAAGAACCACCCCAACCCTTCGAGCTGAGCCGAGCAATATGCAAGCGTGCCCTCGCCCTTCTTCAGCACCGAAGATGCCTCCGTGGCCAACCTCTACTCGCAACAATGGCGCCCAACGGATACGAACGGCTTTCAAGATCAATTGGGACTCCAAGGAGGTGATTTTTATTTTAAGGTCATCCCCTTGGACTCACAATAATCTTACACAGTTTTATCCTAATTATTTTTACATTCCTATCCCTATTGGTACAAGCATAGTGACCGTAGAAGCTCTTTGCTAGGTGAGAGATGAAGTTAGCTGTCCAATCCGACAGGTCTCGAACCAGTGGATTCAGTGAGGTTAAATGGATTATTTCACCAGGCAGAGAGCGGAATAGCATTGAGGGGCAAGACACTTACTGCTATCCTCATCAGTCAGGTTAAGCCAGACGATTGGAGTGGCGTAAGTGGATTGTCTATCAATTCTATTCGTGCGGAGGGGTGTCTCAGTTTTCTAGCCAACCTTCTTTTCAGGTTTATCACCAGAATGTACGATGTGGCGGAAAATCTGAGATAATCCAAAGCACTCGTCGAGTCGCAGAGGCACCAGTCACAACTACAACTGACTTTTGACGGTTGACAACAACAACAAGGACAAACTGAGATGACAAAGAACTTTTACGATACTTTCTACTATTGACAATACTTTTCCTTTCAGATCGTTTTGGATACTCAGCCCTAACTTCACACACCTTAATGAACCATATACGACACTTAAGAAAATTTATTTCAAACCTGAATTTTGGTTTCAAAAATTCGATTTACCTTTTTATTGCTTCAGTTTTTTTTGAATCCTTGATTTAATTTTCTTAACATTTTTTTATCGATCTTTTCGTGGAATTTGAAGGAATTTTGATATTTTGAAATTCTTAATCTCGAGAATTTATTGAATTTGTTTATTTTTTTAATTTTTTAATTTTTAAAGTTACTCTTTTGATTCATTTGAACTAACTTGAATTTTAGATACCTTTAAAGATTTGTATAAGTATAATCTTGATACTCATACACTTTGATTTGAATTTTGATTTTATTAATATTTTTTTTGGTTAACTTTTATTTCCTTTTGAATTTTTGATTTTTTTAAATAATTTTTTTTTGAATTTTCCTTTCATTTTGTTTTTTTTTTGTTTTTGAAACCAAGTTTTTTTTTAACGATAGAAAGTACCTATCTTTATTTTTCTTGAATAAGAAAAATGGAGAAACGTTTAACTGGTGCTATCAAAAAAAGCTCCACGTCGAAGCGGGGTAGAGGCAAAGGTCGAATCGCTCGACAGGAACCCAGACATCACCAGAGCCCAACTCCATCAGAAGAGGAACTTAACCAAAGTTTGTTACCCAATCCGTTTGATGACCTAGATAGGGCAGATGGCGATGACATAATTAGGGCAGATAGTAATGATCGTCAAGGTGGTGTAGAAACAGAAGGGGCTGCGGCAATGCCGTTACCAATTTCAGTGCCACTTTTGGCAAGTCAGGTTACGTTACCGAATATTCTTATTCCGATAGGAAGAGAGGAAGAAGAAACTAGGAATACAGTTAACAGATTAACGCAAGAGCTAGAAAGAGAAAGAACAAGATTAGACGAGTCAGACAGGGAAAGGCAAAAAAAGGAAGATTATGAAATCACTATGGGGGGAGAAAATTTGAAAAAGGCAATAGATTGTGCGGTCTCCCGCTCAATAAACGAAACCCACAGCAAAACGATTTCACTTCTCGCGGAACAGTCTAGAAATCTGAAAGTAATGCAGAAGATGGTGCAAATGGTAACAGGGAATGTTAATCTTTTGAGTGAACGATTAGGGATAGTCGAAAAAACCGCCGCCAGTGCTTTCACTAGAAAGGATCAACGGGAAGAAGTCCTTCTGTCTGACCCTGAAATAAGTCCTCCAATGAATTCGTCTCGGACTAGAGCCCTATCAAGTTGCCACCACAGTGGGGCATACAATGAGCCGGGAAAGCGTGTTGACATTTATAAGTGGGCAATAAAATTCGATGGCACTCCAAAAAGTATGACCGTGGAGAGCTTTATTTTTAGGGTAGAAACATTGCAGAAGAAGAATAAAGTTTCCAATGAGCAAATTTTTGCGAATTTTCACCACTTGGTTACAGGTGCTGCTGAGCGCTGGTACTGGCAGTACCTTGAGGAGAACCAAGGGGATGAATACCTTAATTTTTATGATTTAAAAGCGGAATTGCTAAGGCAATTCCGGAATAGAAAAACAGACCATGAGATTCTCAGAGCCATGATGGATAGACGTCAACAACCTAATGAGTCGTTCGACGATTTTTATGAAGATGTTAGGAGCTTGATGCTTCAAATGAAGAACAAACCGAGTGAGCGAGATTTAGTGTCCATGGTTAGACAAAATATTAAAGATAAAGTGGCTACTCTTATTTTCGGTTGCAATATCAAAGACGTAAGAGATCTCAGAGAGGAGTGCAGGCGTGCTGAAAAGCATTTAGAGACAAGAGACTGGAAATCAAAAAAACAAATAAACGAAATTGAAGATCGCGAGACGTATCGCAGTAGAATTCCAACAGTAGACTCTGAAGATGAATGGGAGGATGTGGTTGCTGCTGTCCAGTATACCCGAACAGACAAACACCAGACTAACGTTAGAACAGACAAAAGACAACCTACATACAAGAACAATGAACGTGACAAGAAGAATGACTCTACAAAAAACTCGACCTCAGCAACATGTCCCTCGACATTTCATGCCCTAACATGTTTTAGTTGCGGTCAAGGGAACCTAGCTTTCAATTGCCCGTCCTGTCAGGGAAACCTGAAAGTCGGCAGTGCTCCCGGGTCAACTCAGCCGGCGAAGACAGTAATCCCGGAGAACCAGAGCATGGAAAAATAAAGATTTTGAAAAGGGAACTCCAGACAGATATTGATGAGTCGGGAACAATAAAAGTGCAATATAAATCTCTTCATCAGCGCATGCAGGAGTATGAAGAAGCAAGAAAGAGAATCTTCAATGAAGAGATTATCTGTGATATAGGTTTTAAGAGTAGAAAATTTAAAAAAATTCAAAGGCTTAGGGAGAAAATCGCAATAAAAAAGAATAGGAAGCATAAAATTGAAGCTTCAGTGTTAGCGGTCAATGATGACAACAGACCTTACGCAAAAGTAGTAATAGAAGGAGAAGAAATTTTAGGACTGTTAGACAGTGGGGCCTCAGTCAGTTGTATGGGTCGTGGTGCCATAGATTTTATTCGCAAGCATTGTTTAAAGATGAACACTATGAATGAAGACATACGTACGGCAGACGGACAACACCAACAGATTAACGGACGAATTTCCACCAGAGTATCATGGGGCGGCAACACCCAGGAGATGGAGCTGTATGTAGTCCCAAGTTTGCAACAGCAGCTCTATCTAGGGGTAGATTTTTGGAGGACCTTCAAAGTCGCTCCAAATATTATATCCGGTCTCGACATGTCACCACCGACGGAAGGGCAAGAGGTAAATCCCATGCGTGAGCTTACTCCAACACAATCTGAAGAGTTGGAGCGTGTTAAGCTTACATTCCCTTCGTTCGCAGTGTTGGGATTGGGTAAAACTCATGTTGAAGAACATGTTATAGAAATGGAAGATGACACCATCCCCATAAAACAACGGCATTATCCAATCTCACCTGTCGTTCAGAAGCTTATGTACGCTGAGCTCGACCGTATGTTGGAACTCGGTGTAATCGAAGAGAGCAACAGTGCTTACAGCTCTCCAGTTGTGTTGGTACGTAAGCCAGGCAAGAACAGGCTTTGCTTAGACTCACGGAAGGTGAACGCAGCCACGAAAAAATTTGCGTACCCTCTCCCTCATATTGAAGGGATTTTGAGTCGCCTTCGCGATACGCATTTCATCTCGAGTATCGATTTGAAAGATGCTTTCTGGCAGATTCCTCTGGAGATGAAATCAAGAGAGAAGACGGCTTTCACAGTCCCTGGACGGCCGTTGTATCAATTCACGGTTATGCCATTTGGATTGTGCAACGCTGCCCAGAGAATGTGTAAGCTGATGGACAAAGTCATTCCCGCTCGATTGAGAGAGAGTGTCTTTGTTTACTTAGATGATCTCTTGATTTGCTCTCCAGATTTTGAAACCCATGTAAGTGTCCTAAAAGAGGTCTCGAGATGTTTGCGGGAAGCGGGGTTGACGATAAACGTGGAGAAGAGCAAGTTTTGTTTCAAGGAGATAAAATACTTAGGCTATTTCGTCGGTGATGGGTGCCTGAGGACGGACCCAGAAAAAGTTTCTGCGGTAAAGGATTTCCCTGTACCAAAAACCCCTAAGCAACTCCGTCGTTTTCTAGGGATGACGGGTTGGTATAGACGCTTTATTCCCAATTTTGCGTCTATATCAGCCCCAATGACAGACTGTCTGAAGAAAGGGAAAGACTTTATTATGACTAGCGAAGCATTGACAGCATTTGAGAACCTAAAGACGACCTTGGTCACGGCACCAATATTAACTAATCCTGACTTTACGAAACACTTCTACATACAATGTGACGCTTCATCTTCTGGCGTAGGGAGTGTGCTTTTCCAGATGGACGAAGACAACAACGAACGACCCATAGCATTCATGTCTCAGAAACTTAATCCTGCTCAAAGGAATTATAGCGTGACTGAACTTGAATGCTATGCGGCCGTTTTGTCCGTGAAGAAGTTCCGGGCATACATTGAAGGATTACCTTTCACGATCATAACCGATCACGCAAGCCTTAAGTGGCTGATGACACAGAAGGACTTGAGTGGTCGGCTAGCTCGTTGGAGTTTCAAGCTCCAAGGTTTTGACTTTACGATAGAGCACAGGAAGGGAATCCTCAATGTAGTCCCGGATACTCTGTCAAGAGTTCATATGGATGAGATCGTTGCCGAAACGCCAGAAGTTGACTTCAATTCACCATACTTTTCATCAGAAGAGTATGTTGAGTTGAAGAAGACAATAACTGAAAACCAAGACAAACTGCCTGACATTTGTATTTCGGACGGCTTCGTATACAAACGAACCGACAAACGGACTGGTGACCCAATTCAAGAAGACAGAGCTTGGAAACTCTGGGTACCGAAGGAGTTGTGTAGGGGCCTTTTGGCAACAGCGCATGATTCTTTCACCGCGGGTCACGGAGGAATACATAAAACTCTAGCAAAACTTCGCCAGAGGTATTTCTGGCCGAATATGACCACTGAAGTAAATGACTATGTATCTAGCTGTGATGTTTGCAAATGCAATAAGCCAATGAATTCGATATCAAGGCCGCCCATGAAACAACAGATACTGACAGAACGACCTTTCCAACGACTCTTCATTGACTTTTTAGGACCATACCCACGAACTAAGAACGGACACACACATATTTTTATAGCTTTAGACCATTTTTCAAAGTATGTTTTCCTAAAGCCATTACGTAAAGCAACAGCAGCTGAGGTAGTGAAGTATCTCGAAGAAAACGTATTTCACACGTTCGGCGTACCGGAATATATTCATTCAGACAACGGAAAACAATTCATCTCGGAATTGTTTTCCAGCTTTCTTCAAAAGTATGGGGTTAAACATGTACGTACGGCCTTCTATTCACCTCAAGCAAACGCTTCAGAGCGGGTGAATAGGTCCGTCTTAACAAAAATTCGGTCCTACATCGATAGTGACCAGCGCAATTGGGACACTCATGTGAGTAATGCGGCGTTTTCACTCCGAAGCGTGTTACACGATTCGATCAAATTTGAGCCATACTATGCCGTGTTTGGATCACAAATGGTCCAAAACGGTGAGACGTATGAGCTCCTTAGAAAACTCAACATGTTAAAAGACACAGACATCGAAGTAACAAGTAAATCCGACAAACAAGCTTTAATTCGAAAACAAATATTTGAGAATTTAAATTTAGCCCATAAGAAATCGGCTAAGGTCTATAACACTAGGAGTAAAGACATATCCTTTAAAGTAGGGCAGGTTGTATACCGAAGAAATTTCAAACAGAGTAACAAACTAGACAAATACAATGCAAAATTAGGACAAAAATTCCTAAAGTCTATAGTCCTAAGGACAGTTGGCAATTCCCTATATGAATTAGGAAATTTAAAAGGAGAGAAAGTAGGGATATATCATGCCAAAGACATCCATGTATGATAAACTCACTTTAACCAACTCATGACGCACTCCAACTGCTGTTGCTTTCCCCCTGAACTGTGATATAAATGTACATATGTCTTATTATGTTATGTTATGTTATATTAGTTATTTATTTATTTATTTATTAACTTATTTATACATTTTATTTAATTATTTGTTTGTTTGTTTGATATATAGCGTATTTACACATATTATTTATTCATCTTTATGTTTGTTCGTCATAGATTCATTTTATTTATTTTTTAGTAGTTAGTAGTAGGTATTTATTTATTTATTTTATTTATTTCACGAGAATCTAAGACTGATAGTATGTAAGAACCGAGAACTAAAGACTGAACACAAATAATCCTCCATCAAATCCCTCCTTAAAAGAAAAAAAAAAAAAAACAGAGCGACAAATAGTGCACCCACTGTAATAATCCCACGGAAAGGATAATTATTCCACACACATCTAAAAGTATGCCCAGATCACTACTACTACAAATGATCTCAGGGAGTGGACGAGCCACACAATGCGAACGGCTTTAAACCTAAGAATATTAACTGAATCATCTCAAATCAAATGATCACCTACTTTTTTCGAGGCCAATTTCGTCACGACCACTTCGAAATCGGCATCGTGTTTGTTGCATGGCCGATCATTCATTTTCTTAAGAAAATCTAAATAAGTGCACCGTTGATACCTGCTGCTTTCTTATAATTAAGATACACATAACAACTCAGAGTGCACGCACACACAAAAGGGATGTAGGTACCATCAGCACCAACGAAGTTCGTAAACCAAAAGTAAACACACGAAAACAACCCTGCAAAAATTCATTTCCGCATATCTAACCGAAAATAACCCTTTACATAGTTTTGTTTACTATAGACATCTTTATGTTGTTTATTGTTGCTCTCATTCCGGAAACCAAATCAAACCAAGAAGCTCGATATAATTAATACGTAAACACTTTTCTATAACTGCTCTTTCTAACTGACTTAAAGGCAACGTACTTACATAATTTTCTTTTGAAAAACTATATCCAATCGATGTGGGAGAATCTAATTTTTATTTACATATACATGTTACCGTTGAGATATTGATAGGCAGGGGTCGAATTTCAACCACCGGGCGATACTAGTATATACATATAAACAGACATAGATTAAACTAAGAATACTTAAACAATACGCGAAATAGGACGAACACTAAATAGATATACATAAATAACACGAACAAAGTGACTCACGACACGGTGGACGATCGTCGTCTTTGAATAGTTGTTGCTGTTGAATTGGTTTATGTACATGGTGGTTCTATTATCCTTGCAGGAATGGTGTTCTGGTTGTGTGTTGATGTGTTGTAGTGGCAGATACTATCCTCGTACCGATCAATTGATATACAATACCTGAAAGAAAAAAAAAAGAAAAACTAAGTAACGAAATTCGGGGACGTAATACTGTCGCGGGAGTCTTGCTACCGAAACCGAGCTGCCTGGCCTATTTGCATGCAGGTATGTTGCATAAACAGCCTCCAGCGGCAAGGTGGACACCTTTCCTTATTTTGTTGGATTTGTTGGATTGTTAAGGTACCTGAAAAAAAAAAAGAAAAGAAGAATAATTAACAGAGAAAACATACAAGGGAATTGAATTGACAGGCCTTGTAAACAAACAACTTACCGGCATCGATGTTGCTTCTGTTTTGTGATCTGAATTGTGTTTTTTTTTGTTATTTGTATCCAGAGTCCTTATCCATGATAATCCAGTGAATTTAATGTTGTGCATGTTCGTTTTACGTAATAAATTTGTTTTCTAATATAGAGCTAGGGTAGTCCGGCATTTCTTTTTGCAAACAAGTTATTAATATGCAATATGAACATGACAGATATGACATTTCGACTTGAAGTTGGCAGAGGTTCGAAAAGGGAGGTACATATGCAATTAGCCATCAAGTGTTCCGAAAATAAATGGACATGAAAGCTTTGGAGGAAATAAGTGGTGTTCATAAAAACTTTTAGGCGATCAGTTAAATTTGAAAACGGAGACTTTTTATTTATTTTAGGGATTTGTGCAATATGAGTAGTTTGTAGGTAATTTTAGGTAGAAGTATTTTGAAATATTATTTTTTTTGTTGTTATTTTGTTATATGTATTATTATTACTATGATGAATTGTCAATGTGTTTAATGTGTTGCTGAAACAATATAGATAAGCTTTAGGCTGCACACTCCACACAAATATATGAACATATATGCATTATGAGAGGCAACACTGACATGGAGGTAAACTGAGTTCTATTAGACAGGTGTTTGTGATTGGGGACCATAGGATTAAGTTTTTCCAATCTGTACAAATCTGCGAGAGGGGCAATGAAAAGAAATTTTGTCAACAGGGCAACGACCGATGATTATGCAATTTAATCTGCATTCAGGCTGCGAAAAGATAAAGCAAATATTGCCAAGAAAGAGTAACGTAGCTTATTTCGGTAATAGAGAAAAATTAAAAAAAAAAAAAAAGAAGAAAGACTGAATTTCATTCTTTTCTAAGTTTTGCTTGGAATTTTGTTCGCAAAGAAAATTTGTGATAGATAAATTTTGAATAAAAAATTGATTATTCTCTTTGGATATTCTACGAGAATATTAAGAATTAATAGTTTTAAAAGGTGAGAAATGTGAAACTGTGGAAATAAGGTTAATATATAAAAAAAAAAAATCTTTAAAAATTCAGATTAGGATTTTATTTCCGGAAACTACCAAAAGAGCGCCAAGTCGGGTAGTCGAGATATCGCCATAGGAAGATTTGAGACTCCGTTCAAACACAGCAGAGGTAGGAATCAGTGAAGTGATGTAAAGTGCAAAAGAAAAAAAAATGACTATAAAATATATTTCACCTTCCCAGGTTTAGGTCAAAGTCAAAACGTTCTTGACTCAAGGGCATCCGATACATATGTATATATATATATTTATTACATATGCATGCATACATGAATAGTGTATATCCGTAATCTAAGGATCCAACCTACGTACACTATAGGCCATAGGCCTAAGCCTCTGCTTAGTTTATTTTTCTTCTGAGGGCGATTTTGGAGAAGTTCATCAGAAAGGGGTGGAAAAGTATCTTCAGGTACAGATTCCATAAAATATAAGCTTCTCGAAGAGTTGAGCCTCAAACCTGGTGGACGGGACTTTGGTGAGCTGGTGGTCTGTTGGGTACAGAGCCAATACACTTTTGGAAAGGAGTATTCCTAAAGGCACCCCTACGCATCGTACGAGGTTGCTGCAAAAAAAAATTTTTTTTGTCCCTTCTGGACTTAGCGAGTTTTTCTTTTTTTTTAATAACTAGTTTCTTTTGATAGTTTTTTTATAGTTTTGCATTATTTTTTTTTGAATTAATCAAGTTTACCTTTTTTTTGATAAGCCTCTCCTTTTGAGAGTTTGAATTTTATTTTGAATTTTGATAATTTCCTATTAATTTACATAAATTTAAATTTGCACAAGCAGAAAAAAAAGGAATTAAGAAGATAAAGACACAGATAAAGATAAAGAAAAATAGTAAAGTCGAGAAGAAAGTGAAAGAAAAAAAAAGAATAGTGTAAAGTGAAAAGTGAATGGTGTGTCTCCGGACTCTCGAGACATATATATATTTTTTGGATTGAGACAAAAGTAAGAGATCATTCTATCGATTATTTTGAGTGTTCCTGAGAAATACTGCCGGCAGAACATCAAAGGACATACAACAACAGAAGAAAATACAACTGAAGTAGTAAGTCTTATAAATAAGTAAATATATTGATAAACATTCATTATTATACATAACTATATATATGTATGGACAGAGGAAGGAAGTACTACACTTCAGTACTTTAGATCTGAACCATTTCTTTTAACCTTTTTATTTCTTCTTTGAAAATTAAAAAAAGAAAAAAAAAAAAAAAAAACATAAATTGAAACTGAAATATTCATTTTTATATCTTTATTAGTTCCTTTATTTTCTTTTTGATAGTTTTTAACAATTTTAATTGAATTTTACAATAATAAATGCTTTTGTATGTTTACACTGAACATTTCTGAATATTTTTGTTTGAGATAATGAAATAATCATTTTCTATGGAGTGCTAAATAAATATTTAGGTGTGTGGAGGATCGGCTGGGCCGGCGATCGAGAGGAAGAAATGATGACATCCAAACTGAAAGACGTGGACTAGGACGTCAACGACGATTTTTTGACAACAACAAGCTACACGACGTTTACTTACTTACACTTTTCGACAGAAAAATGACCTACAGATACTTACCGCTCTATACCTACCTACGTATACTTTACAAACACATACATACTTACATACATACATCGATGCTCGATTACATTTACTTTACCAAACTATACTTACCTACACTTACGGTCCTACTTATACTAACTAGACTGGATTTCATACTTACTTACCTAGATATACTTACCTACCTGCTTACATAGACATACTAGACTGACTTATTCACCTATAGACACTACTTAACGAATGTTGTGAGTGGGGGTTTTCTGTTTAGGGGCTATCTCCAAGAAACTGGCCTAGGATAGCGAAGGTTGTGTCATCTGACATAAGGGAGGGCAGGCCAACCATTGCCAGTAACATCGGGCAAAGCTATCTGCAGATTCGGCGAACCACTGTGTCTGGGAGACAGTGGGGCTGTTGTTTTGTTTACGTGGAAAAGTTCTTTTTTTAGTTATAGGTTCTAGTTTTAGGTTTAGATATGTCGATTACCTATATATATAAATAATGTTATGTATATGCATTGGTATACATATGAATACTTTTATATATGGATCCATATATTAATAAATAGATTTTAGGGTTTAGATTTAGTTTTGAAAGCAAAGAACTTTTTTTTTTTCACAAAGACAACGACGCCTCATCCTCTCTCAGATGCGGTGGCATAGGTAACTATGTTTGTATGATCCTTTTTTTTTGTTCCTAGCCCTTACTTCCCTATCCTATCCCATCTCATATCCTTTCCTTATAGAAATGGCACGATTTTTTTGTTTGCTGAGTGAGAGGTGTTTTGGAGAAGGGCAAGAACCACCCCAACCCTTCGAGCTGAGCCGAGCAATATGCAAGCGTGCCCTCGCCCTTCTTCAGCACCGAAGATGCCTCCGTGGCCAACCTCTACTCGCAACAGACTACTTTTGGACAATGACACTTTTCGTAACGCTTACTTACTTATACTTTTCGAATACAAAAATGACATGATAAGGTACTACATACTTACCTACATATACTTACCTACATGTGCTTACTTACAGATACTTACCTACGTGTACTTACCTACAGAAACTTACCTACATATACTTACCTACAGATACTTACCTACGTGTACTTACCTACAGATATTTACCTACAGATACTTACCTACAGATACTTACCTACATGTAATTACCTACGTGTTGACCTACTACCTAGTAATTTAATTTACTTGGCTAGACCTGTTTACATAATTACCTACGGACTTACCCAACCTTAAATACTTACTAGACTAATTTACATACTTACCTACATAATGTTGACGGAACAAAGCGACTAAACGAATGTTGTGATTGGAGGTTTTAGTAAGGGGCTATCTCTGAGAATCTGGCCAAGAGATAGCAAAGGTTGTGGCTTTAGACACAAGGGTGGGCAGGCCAAACTTTTGCCAAAAACATCTGGCAAGGCCTTCTGAGGGCTCGGCGAACCACTGTGTCTGGGAAACAGTGGGGCGAATATCGATTCGTTGGTGGAAAGAAATAGTTTTTTTTACAAAGGGTTTAGTATAGGTTTAGATTTAGGCATTCATATATATATATAAGTATGATTATATATATTCTCTTAATTTAAAATAAACTCATATAAATATATATATGCGTTTACATGCATATTTATATGAAACGTTTAGATTTTAGGGTTTAGATGCTAGTTTAGGTTAGTTTTTTTTTGCTTTGAACAAATAAAAAAAAAAAAAATCATTTTCTACCAAGGAATTTAGTGAAGCCTCATCCTTTCTCAGATGCGGTGGCATAGGTCACTATGGTTGTGCGAATCCTTTTTTTGTTATTTCTAGCTCCTATTACTAAACCTTTTCCATTTTCCTATCCTCTCCTTATACAAAGGCACGATTTATTTTGTTTGCTGAGTAGGAGGTGTTTTGGAGAAGGGCAAGATCCACCCCAATCCGTCGAGCTGAGCCGTGCAAAAAGCAAGCGTGCCACTGCCCTTTTCCAGCACCGAAGATGCCTCCGAGGCCAAGCCTGACTCGCAACAACCATGGATGATTGAAGAGTTTTGAATCTTTTTTTGATTGCTAACTTGTTTTTGCAAGCTTCGCTGGAAAATTTTTGTTTGAATAAAACCACTGTAGCAGCTTTACATATTTTTCATTTTTTATCGGATCTTTAGCTGTAATATACTGCAGAAAAGGAATATACTTTCTAATTTCGTTGAATCTCTTCCGATCCAACTTCCTCCTAGTATTCTCAATTTAAATATCATCGGAAAAATCAATAACACCAGTTTCCATCTTGAAGTGAATGCTAATATGCGTATTTTTTCGATTGTTTCTCTTTTTTTGTCTAGAAAACTAGCAGGATCGAGTTGGGCAAGATCGCCATGTAATGATTTACTATTCCTGCCTCCCCTACTGAAGCTATGGGGGATATTATTTGGCTTCCCCAAGCCGAATATGGATGATGGCTAAAGAGCCGATCTGATTAATGAAAAACAAAATTTAACTTTCAGCTGAGGAGCTGATTATGTTCGATTTGCTTTTAAAACCGAAAGTGATTTTATTCGATCAAACTTAACCTATTTATACAAAAATAATTTCCAATAATTTCTTACACACTTAGAACTTAAGTATACATTATACATACATTCATAATTCTTAATAATTAATAATTAATAAGTGAATATACATATCACATTGGACGGCACCTTTTTGTTGTGTCATCAAATTCATGTTGAGTATCCATGCCCATTTGATGACCTATAAAGATGTTGTGCATGCACAAGCAGCGCATATCATAGCGGGACATTGAACCAAAACAAAAAGTAATTCGAAGCGTCATATGGCATTGAGTATATTTGAATCTAAAGACGAAATGCAGTTCTATCCATTGGCCGCGGATGCAGACTAAATACTAAAAGCCAATGACCGAATCGAATGACGCATTGTTTTGATTCCATGTACCGGTAGTGTATGAGCACTACACTATTCGTTGTACCAATATTAAACCCTTTATACTTCTATTAACACGATTTAAATTAAATGGAATACGAAAAATCAATGCTAAATTTCCTTGCATTTTATAGCAGACAACAGCATAACGGCGGCGCACAGTGGGGCCGAAATTTGGTATTGTGATATACATTTTTCTCAGTTCTCAGTATTTTTCAGAAGAAATCTAGCTGTTATAATGATTTTGGGGCAAAAAGTAGCTTTCATCCGAAACGGGGTTCAACCCGACCATTGAAATTTGGAGCCCTAAAACTAATTCTACCTATATATAAAAATGAATCCATATTTCTCTTGGTCACGCCATAACTCAAGAATTTCTTGAACTATTTGGATGATTCTTTTCAGATAATCTTTGTTGTTTCTGTAGCTCAGGAATTCATGCGAATAAAAAACACTTCACTAAATACAAAATAAAAACAAGTCGATTTTATAGTGGAAAATTAATAAGAAACCACTTCTTTCCATTTTATTAAAAATAATAATCACTCAAGGCCAATATGACCGTCTATCACAAGATCTTCGCACAAACTCAAAGTATCTTCCTCAAAGGCTTACGCAGAAGCTCTTTTCTCTGGTTAAAAGCTTTATATAACAATACATAGGCAATATAATAAATGTAGAAATATAGTAAAATGTAGGAAAACGTCGACTGCAGAGTTGCCAGGCTCATGCAGTTCGATACAGTCCCGGCGAAAACCTACGGTTTTCTACCCTTTCGCTTTTTATTAAGTACCTATCTCTTTTGTTTATATATTAAAATAACCAATAACAATTCTCAATATTTACTCCAGCTCTGCAACTGGCAGGATGCATATCTTCTGGACTGGTCTCGTTAGCTGATTGGTAGCTGTCTGGATGATCACGTTGCGAACCAGTCCATTGCGGCTCGGTATTTGTTCAAGTATACGTCCCAGTGCCCAAGCTGAGGGCGGGAAGTTCTAGCTCTTGATGATACATAATTGGCCCACTCTTAGGGCATGATTTTCTTTTCCTCCATTTCTTTCTCTCCAACAGAGTAGATAAGTACTCCTCTTTCCATCTTGCCCAAAAGTGTGCAAGCATCCTCTCTCTTTCTCTCCACAGTTTCACTCCATGAATGTTCGGCATTTCATTGGTCACGAACGGAAGTGGAAGTACCAGGGGCTCACCAACCAGGAAATGTCCCGCGTTAGCGCCTGTAAGTCGCTCGGATCATCGCTCAATGGTTGCAGTGGGCGTGAATTTAAAATCGCTTCTATACCTGTAAGTAAAGTTAAAAATTGATATCTTTCTTCGTGACCTTTTTGTTTAAAATTAATGATTGTCCTTAAGTGGGCTCAAGGTCAATTTTTATTGTTTATTTATTTTATGTTTTGTTACGTTTCGGGTGTGATTACACCCTTCTTCAGACCTATTCATAGTTCAAATTATAGTTTAAAATTATAAACATATACATATAACATATAACAAAATTCAAATGGATTATACTTACAACTGTTATAAATAAGAATTTATACAAATAATTCTTATTTGTTTGTAGATTTGTTTGTATCCGTGTTTTTAAAATGTCTTGAAAAAGACGTTTCAAATTGGGGCGTATCTTTATTTTTATTTGCTTCTGTATTTGTTTGAAAATGTATTTCAAACAAAATGAAGTTTATCGTATTTGAATAATTATATTCAAATGATTTCATTTGAAAACAATTTCAAACATTTGTATGTATGTATTGTGTATATAATCTAAGGGTTGAGTAGGTGTTATTTAAGTAGATATGGTTCGATAATTATTAATGAACTGTCCATAAATATTGCTAAGTCCATCACAATCTGAACGTCTGTTAATGTTATTTTCAGTGTTTCTAATATGTAACATTTCTAGTAACATTCTTTTATTGTAATTCTTTTCTGATTGTAAAATTGCTACATTCTTAAAATCAGGACGATGATTTTCCTCTATGCAATGAAGAGCTAGAGCAGTCTTTTGTGTGCTTCCACTATTTATATCAGATTTATGACCTGATATACGATTACGAAGTTTTTGCATTGAGGTTCCTACATAGGTTGATGGACATGATGTTGACCCATCTCCTATACAATTAATTTTGTATATTATATTTGATTTTTCTTCTTTTTCTACTTTATCTTTTAATTTTGAGAGAACTGAATTTTTTTATGTATTTGCTGATTTAAAAGCTATTCTAGTTTTTTCTTTATCTCTAATTGGTGCTTTTAATAAACGATTTGAAAAGTTTGGAATGTATAAAGCACTTTTATAGATTATTTGTGGTTCATCTATATTTTGGTTTGATTGTCTATTTTTATTAAAATAGTTATTAATAAGAGATCTAGTTACTTCTATTGGGAATGTATTTGAATATAACGTATCCATTATTATTCCAATATTTTTTTGTCGAAATCTAATATCACTATTATCTAGAACCCTATTTATGAAATTTTGTGCTGTATTGATAATTACTAATTTTGGTTGTTTTGAGTTGAAATTGATCAAACGGCCTGAAGAAGTGAGTTTTTTATACCAATCAAAAATAAGTTGTCTACTTTTTCTTATTATTTTAACATCGAGATAGGGGAGCATTCCTTGTTTTTCAACTTCAAAGGTAAATTGAATTTTAGGATGAAAGGAATTAAGTGCTGTTAAAGTTGAATTCACCTCATTCAATTTGATGATTAAAAATAAATCATCAACATATTTTTTAATAACTTTTGGTGTATATGGTAGTTTCTCTAAGACGTTATCAAGTAAGGTTTCCATTACTATATCTGCTAAAATTGGTGATATAGGACTTCCCATTGGTACACTTTGTTTTTGCTGATAAGTTGTTTTATTAAATTGCAAATAATTATTATTATCAACTATACAAAAACGTAAAAGCTCGAAAAATTGTTTCTTTTTAATTTGTGTATTTTATTTTATAGTATTCCAACTTTTTTCAATAATTTCTATTGCCATTTGAACTGGAATATTTGTAAATAGAGAAACTACATCAAAAGAAACTAGAATATCATTTTCTTCCAAAATAATGGGTGAAACTGTTTCAATAAAATGTTTAGTATTCTTAACATTATATTTTGAATTCTCAGTTATCTTGTTAAGAATTTTAACAATATATTTTGAAAGTTGATAGCAGGTGACATTTGTAGAAGAGCATTTTTCAGGATCCTTATGTTACCCTCGCTCTCTACAATAGCCTTGTTCGCCCTCATCTTGAATACGCATCACAGGTATGGACTCCTTTTTACGATGTCCATAAGAATAGACTAGAAGCAGTACAGCGTAATTTTATACGTTTCGCCTTGAAAGGACTACCGTGGTCCGATCCTTATAATCTTCCTCCTTACGAACACCGGATTAAGCTTCTTCAGATTCAAACTTTGGCACAAAGGAGAATTAATAATGATATTGTATTTATTCATCAACTTTTAACGGGCGTTATTGATGCACCTGATTTATTATCTTGTACTAGCCTTAACTACCGTGGTGGAGGTCACAACACTCGTAGTCTAGAACTAATGCATATATCTCAACACCGTACCAATTATGGAATACATGAGCCTTTTACCCGCATGTGCAACATTCTGAATTTGAACTAAAATTTTTTTGATTTTAATATAAGTAAGAGTAGACTCAAAGCTTCATTGAAGACCAGTGTACCACGCTCTTAAATGTTTGTAATTGTTAATTTTTTCAATGTCATTTTATTTGTTATTTTATATTTGTTGTTTTTAATTTTATTTTGTAAAGTGTATGTTTTAAGTAGTTTGTTGCTTACTAACTACTAATACTACACTAAGTGATGAGCCTGATAAGCACTTAATTTGTGTTTGGCAATTCTTTGGTCGCAAGATGTCGCTTGTATTAAGCTCTCTTCGGCAAAGATCTGATAGTGTACAAAAAAAAAAAAGCATATTGGACGTAAGGGCCAATTATCTTTATGAGTCTTAGGTAAGCCATACATTTTTGGACTGTTGGCCGTGTATGTTGTCATACATTTCTTTTCTGATTCATTTATAATTTTTGATTGAATAAATCTTTTATATACTTATTGTTAAGAATTTGAAGTTTGTTTGTAGGATCATTTCTCAAAATAGTATAGGTATCTTGATTTCCCATCATATCATTCATCTTATGAAAATATGATTCTTTTAAAATTGCAACTGTAACATTACCCTTATCTGCTGGAACTATGCAAATTTCAGGATGTCTTTTAAGAAATTTTCTTGTGTCACAAAAAATTTTGTTTAAATATTTATCAAAAGGAGGAGTTGAAGTTGACTTTAAATAATTTTGTAACATTTGCGTGAAACATGTTCGTGCAGATTCATGTTCACGAGGTTCTTTAGTTTTAATTATATCTTCTCCATCTGCTATCATCTTAAAAAGTGGAAAATCATTTTTGTCAATAGGTAAGGAGAACTTCGGACCTAATGACAAAAGCCACTTAATTTCATTAGGGAATATTACATTAGTTTTATTAACGAACCAATTTTCTTGAAAGCTAATTCTCATTTCTTGCTTTAATTTAAATTTCATTTTTTCTAACTTGCGTTTTTGTGTTGATTTTGTAGTTAAGTTAATTTTGTTTTGTGTTAGTTCTTGGCTTCTTAAGAAAAATATAAATTCACTAGACTCTAATTCATTTTTGATTCTAACTTCTAAATTATTTAATAACTGTTTTTGTCTTTATCACTGACTATTTTTGGGAGATTGTTAAATTCAAAATTTTCATATGAAAATTTCTTATTGTCGATGATAATTTTCTTTGTAAACCGTTATCAGATTCATATGACTCAAAGTTAAAAATTGTTGGGACATTTTTCGTTGAATTTAGTATAAAATCAGGGATAAGCCCATATTCTCTACATTTAAGGAGGAATATAAGGGAATTTCTATTTTTAATATTACTTATGTCGAATTCCTTACAACCAAATAATCGATTTTTTTCTAAGCAGAATCGATTTTTTTCTAAACAAAATCGATTTTATTCTGTCAAAACAAATCTTGCATTTTCAGCAAGATTTCAAATCGATTTCACACACACCAACAAGATTTGACATTTCTCTGGAGTTGAAAGTATTTTGCGGCGGGTTTAACAAATGTTCTAAAGTGTTCGTCGCTCATTTAAATAGATTAAAAGCAAATAAATCATTTAAACTAATTTTAATTCATCAAAAAATAGTGAATGGTCAGTTAGAAGTTATAAAAATATCAATTAACTTCGATTCAAAGTGCCCAAAGTCAATTAAAGATATAAATCGCGCGCTCGCCGTTGTGTTTCTCGAATGATGTGTTTCTTGGATGAATTTGGGTTGTTTTTTTATTTTAATGGCCACATCACTATTTTCTGTTTATTTTTGCAACTATTCTTGGAAATGTATATGTTTTTAATCTAACAAAATGACGCGAAAAACTGAATGCACTTTGGAATATTTGTAACAAATTTGTATGCGCATAGTTTGTTTACTTTTTTGCCTCAAAGCTACTGTCAGATGACACACACACAATCCCACACGAAAAATTTGATTTTTTGTGTGTTCCTTACAACCAACAAAAAAAATCGATTTGAAATTGTTGTAAGGAATTCGACATTACATTGATTCTGCTATATGTTTTAAGATTTATACAAACTTCGATACCATATCTACTTCTGATAGATGCATAAAAATCCATTTTATATATTTGTATTTAGTTACGGTCATTTGAATATAATTATTCAAATACGATAAACTTCATTTTGTTTGAAATACATTTTCAAACAAATACAGAAGCAAATAAAAATAAAGATACGCCCCAAATTTTGAAACGTCTTTTTCAAGACATTTTAAAAACACGGATACAAACAAATCCACAAACAAATAAGAATTATTTGTATAAATTCTTATTTATAACAGTTGTAAGTATAATCCATTTGAATTTTGTTATATGTTATATATGTATATAATTTTAAACTATAATTTTAATTATGAATAGGTCTGAAAAAGGGTGTAATCACACCCGAAACGTAATAAAACATAAAATAAATAAACAATAAAAATTGACCTTAAGCCCACTTAAGGACAATCATTAAAGTTAAAAATTGTTCATATGCTAATACCTTTACTCCAACGGCTCTCATTAGATGATATTTCTTCGACTGCACAGCAGCTTCGTATATACCACCTTGGTGTAGTGCCGCAGGAGTCATGAATTTCCATTCTGTCCCTTTCAAGCTCATATGCTCAAAATTCTCTTTCTCTTGTACCAATATTCTCTCGCTTTCTTGAGTTCTTTCTCTGCACCGACAAAAGCGGTACCATTGTCGCTGTATAATCTCTCGCATCTGCCTCTTCTGGCAATAAATCGCTCATAACAAGTATTAAACGCCGCTGAAGAGAGATTCGACACCAAGTCGAGGTGCACTGCTCTTGTCTTGAGGCAAACAAAAACACAAACCCAACATTTCTGTTTTGTTATCTGCACCCCCGATCTATCTATCACTTTTATCTCGAAGGGTCCTGCGTAATCCACGCCTGTGTGCAAAAAGGCCTTACCTAGATTCACTCTCATTCACAATTCACAATTTCCGGGTGTTTCCTTTCGAATTCTATTTCTGCTCTTTCCAATCGACTTCCAACTCTTAGTATCATCTTGTCATCTAGAATTGGTTTCAAGGACTCTATCTTATTCTTCTTAGGCAAACGCCCCTCTTTCCTCAGGTGAGTAATTTCTTTTCTGAAAAAACTTCCCTGCTCTTTCCGTATTAAATGTTCAATTGCTTGCCTTTTCTCGAAAGAAGTCGGCTGATCAATTGCTCTATCTCTGTTCTCAATCTGACGTTTAGAACGTCTCTGTCTCTTACCATATTTCGATTCATCTTCTTTTCGATGCTCGATGCATGCTATGGTTGTATTAATAAACTGGAGCACATAGCTGACTATATTCAGCGCTTTCTCCAACGTAAATGCATAGTCAATCACTAAAACGCTCTTCCTCGTGCTCTTTGTGTGTATGATAATGGCTCTGTAAACTTTACCATCACCAAAACTCTCTGCTCTTTCATCTCTCTCATCTCATCCCTCCCCCCATCTGAAACATTTGACACAAACTTTTCAGATTGCCAAGTTGATCGGGGTTTTGAAAGCCATTCTGGACCGCTCAGCCAAAGCTTGTTGTCAACCAATAAGGATGTCTTAATTCCTCTGCTCAGCAGGTCTGCGGGATTGTCTCTGGTACCGACATGACCTTATCGTTTCACTTCAGTATTGGTCTGGATTGATGATACACGGTTAGCTACAAATATTTTTAAATTGCATGGTAATTTGTTTATCCAATGTAATGTTACTAGTGAATCTGTCCAAAGACTGTATTCAACTCTTTCCCAATTCATATTCTCTCTTATACTCACAATCAATCGTCCAAGTAACTCTGCCGCAGCAAGTTCAAGACGTGAACTTGTCACCGTCTTAAGCGGTACAACCCGTGTCCTTGCTGTCAACATAGTTGACGTTATCTTTCCATCAGATGTCTCAGTTCTGACATATACCACTGCACCATATGCTCTTTCCGAAGCGTCGGAAAAATCGTGAATCTTTAGCTGTATGTTTTCAGATGTACCTATCCATCTGTCTATTCTCATGCTCTCTAGGAATCTTATCTCTTTCCAAAAATCTTTCCATTGTTCCTCTATCTCTTTTGGCAATTTCTCATCCCAATCGACATTTAAACGCCATATGTCTTGCATGAGAATCTTTCCCCGTATTGTCACCGGTGCAATGAAACCATTCGGATCATATAACTGGGCAACGCAGCTCACAATCTTCCTCTTGGACATCGCTTCATCAGTCACAGGTGTTTTTATCACAAATGTGAACTAATCTTTCTCAAGTAGCCATTTCAGACCTAGAATGGAGGTTTTGTCGTCCTCTTGGACGATGATGGATGACTGTTCCTCGTAATTCATATCTTTCACAAGAAGTCTTGAATTCGACTTCCACTTTCTCAATTCAAAACCAGCACCTTTCAGTAAAGGGTCAATCTCTTTAGAAAGCTCTATCGCTTTTTCTTCGGTGTCTGCGCCAGTGGTGCAATCGTCCATAAAGAAATCTTCAAATATCGCTTTAGCAGCGTTCGGAAACTCTTGCTCTGCATCTCTTGCACACTGTACCAGTGCTCTTACCGCATTGTATGCTGACGATGTCATACCGTATGTGCCCTCAAACAATTGGCGCTCGTAAGGTGAGGGTCTTAAATTGTGGGCATCCCCACACAGGGTGGCTGGTCGACTTGCATGGTGGACATGGCTTTGGCTGTGTTGCAGCAGTCTCTCTCCGGGCAGTTCTCGGTGGTATCATGGGCACCCGTCTATCACCTTTGATAATATTCTGCATGGCTTGCTGCGAAGTTGACGGGCTATCTCTTCTCAGGTTATCCTGAGCACTCTCCAGTGCAACGGCTCTCCTATCGAGGAATTCACACATCTCTTTCGCCGCCGGAAGTTCAGAAGTTCTTGCTTCTTCCCACTTACATGCTGTCTCGCCGTCAAGTTTCTCATGAAGGGTATGCACGACTATCATATCCCAATGATCGGTGGGAGTCCTCTGTGCAGCCAGTTGACGCAATGTCTCATATGTCGTGTTTGACATTTTTTGTAGCTCGTTTTTCGCAGCAATTCTCGGCATGTAGCGTACTTTCGATTGTACACCGAGTTCATCCTCTCCTAAGCTTCATGATAGTTTTGGCCACTGAGCTGCCATTCTCCCAGAGTCTGAGCTGCCCTACCAGTCAAGGAGCTTCTGAGGTAGGCAAATTTGTATGCTGCTGGGATCTTCGGGTTGTTATGGACTGCGGCCATAAATCTATAGCTGAACCCTTGCCAACGCGTGATCGAACCATCGAATGTGCCCCATGTGTTTCTGCCATCATGCTCGGCGAAGAGCATATTCACTTGCACAGCGATTGGCTGGGCCTCTTTTCCTAGTGCGTCTGGAGCAAGCTCCCTCTCTCTTTTCTTCAGCGCTGCGTAGGCTGAAAAGTAGCCTTCTTCAGCTATCACAGCTCTCCGCTCCACATTGGCTCTATCCAACAAGCCTTTCGTTGCTCCGAGTCTCACTTCTCCAGCTTTCAACTTCGCCCAGGCCTCATTGATAGCCTGAAGGTGAACTTCTATCTCTTCGAAGCCGAGTGCCTCAAAGCCTGGAGATTTAGTCATCACCACCATTCTCTTGATGGCGTGCGCTGCAGCCTCAAACTCATACTCAGAGTTGTCATCTGCCATGACTCTATCGCTCTTTCTGTAAATAAAAAATCAAAAGGAAAAAGAACGTGGATTAGAAATATACCACATTTGAAAAAAGAACCTGTGGAGAATTTTTTTTAAATGACCTGTGAAGAAAGTTTATTTAATTTAAATAATTAATCTCGCAATAGGTACTCTTAACCTCAATGGGAGAAATTTTCCAGATGCTAATATAGTTAAATAATATAAAGAAATCTACACAAGAAAAAACCTAATCCCTAAATTCATAAATGTTTTTTGTGCACTGTTGTTGTTGTTTCTATTTGCTGCGCTTTGTATTTTCTTTGATAAGAAAATTCCACTCTATCTCTCTATCTCTCATATATGCAAATTTATTCATTTGCTTCTATCATTCTTTTCTTTCTTGTATTGTTTGTGTTTTTTTCCGAAAGAAGAAAAAACTCTATCCCAATTCGCAGATAAACAGTGCCTCTTTTTATTTTTTGTTTATTTTGTTCACTTGAAAGCTCTATCACATCTTTTCGCATCGTCACTCGTATATATTTTATATTTTGAGTGCGATTTATAAAAAACATTAGTTTTATTAATCCATTTATCTATCTCAGTCGCTTCACATTACGGTTCTCAGTACGCTTCACAAATATGTATTATCTACGGCCCTGCCTAACCAAATTAAAATAATAAATAAAAAAAATAGAGTAGGTATGTATTTTATATCAGAGCCTACTTGTGCGCCCCCACAATCACTTGACTTTAAATTCAATTAAAATTAACAATGAACGTAGTTGATTAACAATAATTCATAATTGCATTTCATAGCGGATGATAATATACGATATCACTTACATAAAATTGCATCACAACAAAAACATAAATGTTAAAAAAAGAGCCAAGTTCTTATATGTTCAGGAAACCTGTGCGTAAAAAGTCAGCAAAAAAAAGCAATGAAATCTAAAATATATGCCAAGTTTTAAGTTCATGAAGCTTAATATCAAATATCTTGAGTAGAGTAATATCGAAACAATTCCAAATCATGACAGAAATTTGGTATTTAATGATTACTGATTAAAATTTTGTGGGTTCAATTAATTCGAGCATAACCAGACTAAGCACCACTAAAGGAGTCTGATGATCGAGGTGGCTCTCGTGAAATAGCTATAACTCCAGCCTATAAACTTGGTGGTAACACACACAAGTTGTTGTTGTTCATTCAAAATTATTCAAAAAAAAATTTAATTCAGTTAAGAAAAGTGACAAAACATTGATTAGTGAAAAGTGATAAATGATCGAACGAATATCGAAAGATTCACTTAACAAACTCAGTGACAAAAGAGAAAAAGAAAACTACGAACGAAAATCGGAAATTTTTTTTTGAAAAAAAAAAATTAATCAGTAGCTCACCCCAACACAAATGGTAATGCTACGAAACTCTGTAGAGGAGGATTAATTTTGAAGTGAGGAAAAGTGCAAGGAAGTTTAGAAAAAGTGCAAGAAAGAAAAGTGAAAAATTAAAATAAAAATCATTTTAAAATTAGAAAATATAATATAAAAAAGTGCAGTGAAAAAAAAAAAAAAAAATTGAAGACCAAAACTAAGAAATAAAATAAATAAAATTCTTTGTGAAAAGAACAGAACAGAACAGACAAAAAAAATAAAATAAAACAAAATCAAATAAAACGAAACAAAATAATAGTTTTTGTTAATTTATGGTTCATAAACAAGATAAATAACTTGAACCCAACGGCAAGTGGCAAGTAAACGAAAGCCCCAACGTGATCGAAAATCAATGAGGGAAAATCATAACCGAATCAGACGAGATTCGAAACGTCAGAATTTAAGACAGCTTATTTTTTATCATCAGAGACAACACATCATGGCGATCAACCAACAACAAGCAGCATCAAAAATGGCAGGAGCACAACAACAACAACCACTAGGAGTCGGTAGTAACACTAATAATAATAATAATAATAATAATAATAATATAATATTAAGAAGTTTGGAATTAAACCCTCTAAAATATATTGAAAGACTTTCTTCTTTTGATGGAAGAACAGAAGATCTTCCTATTTTTATTCAAAATGTCGATGACGTTATTCCCACACTTCAAACCTATAATAATCAGTCTCAAAAAATGTGCATTAATTTGCTAAAATCTAAATTTATAGGTAGAGCTAGGCAAAGCATAGAAATTCATACCCATTTAACGAAATGGACAGACATAAAAGCTATGCTCATAGAAAATTTCGGTGGCTTTAAAAATAGCAACCAGTTGTTCGAAGAATTGAGAAATTCTCAATACAAAGGTGATGTTAGATAATTTTATAACTATATTCAAAAAACCCTCTCTTCACTTAATCAGAAATAGTGATGTGTCAACTCGGTTCGCTAACCCGAGTCAACTCGAGTTAGGCACAACTCGGTTTGAAGTGACCGAGTTGACTCGGTTTTTATTTTTTTCAAACTGGAGTTAGATTTTACCTGAACCGAAAGTAGAAGGGACGTTAGTGCACGATATGGGGACATACCTTTCATTTTGACCTGACAGATTAAGCTTCAGTATACGAAAAGAACATATCCTAAGGTAAATTTTAAGAAGTTTTGCCACGATGGCAACACTGTCAGAGTGCAGTAAAACAGGGTTACCACCCGACTAGAAAGGGTCTGTAAGCTAAAACTAACCCTTTCTTTCTTCCTGATGGATTGAGTTTTTGTTTCATAATAGTCGATAACCTAAGGTAACTTTTAAGAATTATTGCGACGGTGGCAATACTGTCACATTTGGAGGAGAAGGGTTGCTAATATACCACATTTAAATTTTCAGTCTTTTATATATTGGCCTGTGGATCGAGAACCAAGCATCGGACGAAACCGCGAGAGGTCTCGTTGGATTTATCACACTTACAAATATAGGAAAACATTATTCGTTTACCTTCTTCTCTTTTCCATGTGCGTAGGGGGGCGGGGAGGTGTGTTAATGCGTTTATAGCATTTCCTCATAAATGGAGTATACTTGACCATAGATAGGGGTATCGATGAATTGGGCTCGGCTTCAGGAACATGTTATTCATCATCATCATCGTGTCCTGTAACCCCGGCTGGGGCAAAGGGCGTCAACAAAGCGTCTCCATCCTTCACGGTCTGGTACTTAAGCTGTGGCCACGTCTTTCTCTGGGGTTCTGCTTCCGCTAAGACAGTTGATTTCCATGTTGTTCTTGGTCTTCCAACCCGCCGTGCACCCTGAGGATTCCATTCAAAGGACTGCTTTGCAATTTCATCGTTTGGTTTCCTCAGTGTGTGACCAATCCAACGCCATTTACGCTTTCTTATGTCGACGTCCAGCCGCTCTTGACTTGTCCTGCGCCACAATTCCTCATTTGATATTATTTGTGGCCAGCGAATCTTTAGGATGTGGCGAAGACAGCGATTCACAAAAGCCTGCAATTTCTTCGGAATGGTAGACGTGACTTTCCAGGTTTCACAAGCATATAACAGCACGGATTTGACATTGGATTCGAAGAATCTCAACTTAGTGCGTAAGGAGATTTGACTGGATTTCCAAATTGGGGACAGAGTACCGAAGGCAGCACGAGCTTTATTTATTCTACTTTTAACGTCCAGATCCGTACCACCGTTTGCAGAAACAATACTGCCAAGGTAGTTAAATTGTTCCACTACTTCAACTGGCGTCTCCTGTAAAATAATACGCTGATGTGTGGAGCGGCCTGTGAGCATTATTTTTGTCTTTTTGCTGTTAATTCTTAGACCACTCGACTCTCCCTTCACTTGCAGTGTTTGGCACATCCCGTTCAGCCCACTGATGTTATTTGCCAGTAGACATATGTCATCGGCATAGTCTAAATGACTGAGCCTTTTGAACGGTCTCCATTGAATGCCCTGTCGCTCAGCTGTACCAACACTGGCCGTCAATACGTCGTCCATCGCCAGCAGGAAGAGAATTGGCGATAGAACATCCCCTTGTCTCACACCCTGTTGCACTACGAAGGAGTCGGATAGCTGCCCATTGTGCAAAACAAAACACCTCGCGTTGTTGTAGGACTCTTTAATAATGGCAACAATTTTTGGTGGAATTCCTCTACAAAACAACGATCTCCATATACATTCTCGGTTAACTCGATCAAAGGCCTTTTCAAAATCCACGAACATGAGGTAAAGCGGTGATTGATATTCCATCGACTGCTCGAGGACGATACGCAGGGTGTTGATATGGTCGACACACGATCGACCACTGCGGAAGCCAGCTTGATGCCTCTTGAGTGTAGACTCGATTCTATCCTTTATTCGCTCGAGAATGATGGTTGCCATTAGTTTTGGGAAAACGGACAAAACGGTGATACCACGCCAATTGTTGCAATTCTTTAAGTCACCTTTCTTTGGCAACTTAACAATCACACCATCCTTCCAGTCCCTGGGATAGCTTTCGTTTTCCCAAATGTTTTGTATCAGCGGATGTAAAATACTAGCCACTGCTACGGGATCGGCTTTCAGGAATTCAGCTGGTATTCCGTCCAGTCCAGCTGCCTTGTTGTTTTTGAGGAGATTTATTCATGTACGAATTTCCGATTCTGACGGGGGTTCGATGTCAATACCCCTATAGGACCTGCGCATCTCGTTTAGTTGGGGCACTTCAGCACTCTGCTCAACTGAATCCTCATTTAGCAGGGCACAAAAATGGTCCTTCCATCTACGAAGCTGATCCTCAATTGATACCAAAAGTGTGCCATCCACATCCATTACAGGATGATTGGTGTTGCTTTTTTTCCCGATAACATCTTTGGCTATTTGGTACAATTCCCGGATATCTCCTCTTCTGGCAGCGCTTTCCGCATTATCTGCGAGTCCATCCAACTTCACCCTCTTGTCACGTCTCACACAGCGGTAGACCATCTTATGTGCAATGCGGTACTCTCTTCGCAAGTCAGCCTTTCGTTGAACATCAGCTTCAGCATTTATTTGGATTTTCAACGATTTGCGAAGTTCGATCTTATCCCAGGTGTCTTGGGATATCCAAGAGTCTCGTTCGCTTGGGTACAGTTTCGGATCCAGCCTCCATAAAAACACTTTTAATTTCACCCCACATCTCATCAATTGTTGAATTCTGGATTCCATTTAATGACGAGGCTCTGTCGTTAAGGGTGGTGACATAGTTTTGACATATGTTGGGGTCATTTAAAGCATTAGTAATGAATTTTGTGCTCCTTGCTGCATCCTGCGCTGGTTTTTGTACGGCAGCGGTTCGTAGTTTGAGACTCATCAGAACCAAATGGTGGTCGCTTCCCACATCGGCATTTCTTATACTTCGGACATAACACATAGACTTCCTCCATCGCTGCTGAATCATGATATGATCAATTTGGTTTTCGGTTTGACCATCCGGATGCACCCAGGTAATTTTGTTGCACGTCTTATGCTTAAATACAGTCCCACCTATCACAAGACGATTCGCGTTACAAAAGTCGACAAGCAAGTCACCGTTTTCATTCCGTGACCCCACGCCCTTTCTTCCCATCACGCGTTCCAGTCCGTAATTGTCTGAACCGACTTGGGCATTAAGGTCTCCCATAACGACTATGATGTCGGCTCTCGGAACACTACTGTACACCGAGTTAAGATGAGTGTAGAACGCGGTTTTTTCTTCCTCGGTCGCTTCATTTGTGGGGGCGTAGCACTGAATAATTGTGACGTTACGAATTTTTGAACGAAACCTTGCTGTCATTAATCTCGCAGAAATGGGCGCCCATGAGATCAAACTACGCCACCCTTCTTCGTTCAACATAATTCCGACACCATGCAGTCTTTGGCCACCCTCTCTTTCATCTTCGCCGGGATACAGCATTCTCGTCTGTCCAGTGTCTGATCTGTATTCAGCTCTTCCTCTCCACTTAGTTTCGCTTATGCCCAGGATACTGATCTTTAGGCGAAGCATTTCACGCTCAACCTGCTCGTATCTACCATCGCTGTACAAGGATCGAACGTTCCATGCTCCGATTTTCGTACGTATGCGGTAGCCAAAAGTAGCATTTGCGCTTCTTGAAAGACTTCTTCTATTTGTCAACGATTCATTTATTATTATGGCGTCTTGATTGACGCTCGTACATGAAGGATGCCGCACCCCCAAATCCGATGTGCGGTTTACTGCAGCCGAAGCTACAGAAGGATTTTCTATAAAAAGATTACCTCTTGGGGACTCATTTCCATTTGTTGTCATAATTCATGTATTTGCATATATCCTTCCACCATGGTGTTTTCCGAGATATGATTAATAACATACATAAGCTCAGATTTGACAGGCACACCCGCCTTTTGTATGGTCAAACACATAACTGCTCGAGGCCGCCCACTATGGGAAAACAGACGCCTTTTGTAGCCGCCCAATATGGGTTACAGACGCTACCTGCTGCTGCCGTTGGCCTTTTAACAAAAAAAGCTCCTCCGCCACCAGACTATCATGCCATTGACCGCCACCTGCAGTTCATCCGCCTTAAGGGGGCTTTTAACCATCCCGAGGACAAGTTTGTACCCTGACCAGCATAGCTGGGTTGTCTGCTTATCCCGGCATCCATTCGGTCCCCCTGCACGTTAGCGTTACCCGCCCTCTACCACGCGGAGGTGTGCATAGGGATTTTCCTATCATTGAGCCTAGGGTAGGGTGTCCATAACGCGCTTAAAAAAAAAGAGGACATTTTCGAAACTTCAAACTTCTACTATTAATCCCCCCCTCGGTCACCACACCATCATCAAAATAATTGATAAATATGACCAAAAGTTTACTTTAAATTTATTTTATAAATATACTACATATTTATACAAGTATTGTATATAGGTACACAAGAAGCAGCAGTTTTAATACTAAATAGGTAGTTTATTTTAACATCTTTTTTAAGAAAACATATCTATGATATAAATCAGTATATTTTATAAACACTTTTTAGCGCTTCAAACTAATAAAACTAAAATACATATGAATTCGATTTCGTTCTTTTGTCCATTGCGAACCCATCAACGAGAAAGATTGGCTTCTTTATTTGATATTCTCTGGTATTAATGCTTTATTTTATATTTTAGGGGACAATATAAAAGAAAATTAATGAAGAGTGTGTTAAATTAATATTTTGGTCACTTAGGAAAAAAAAAAGAGATAAAAAAGAGTACAAAATAAAAAAGAGTAAAAAAAAAGTATTTGATGAAAAAAGAAAGAATAAGAAAGATCAGAGTCAAAAAAGAGAACATGTTCTCTTTAAAAGAGATGTTCTGGAAACCCTAGCCTAGGGCCATATGGCGTCCTAGCACTCTCAAGTACTTTTAGAGGGTTCATAGCTTGAGGTAATTTTTCGGAAGTGTTTCCACCATAGAAACCTTGTCAGATTTGGAGGAGGGGGTACTGTCTGCTTTACTAGTAGGCCAGGAAAAATGGATTCCGAGGTTGAAAAAATTAATTCATGAAATATTAAAATTGGAATCGACGCAGAATTGCAACCTCTATAACATATCCAAAGTCCCCCAAAATCCCCGCATTGGCTTTTTGTGTAGATGCATTTGAAGAGGTGCAGACGTGGGGAACTTGGAGGTCTATCAAACCTTAATATTTGTTCTGGTACAACCTAACCATATGATACATAATTTAAGGGTAGTTTTTAACGCTGAATCTAATGAAACCAAATTCAAAATGATACAACCACCCAAAAAGAAGTTATAGTCCTTTTTACGAAATGATGACTTTTTTTCAGGTACAACAGGTAAAATATTATCGAAAACCCTTTGAAAATAAAGGTATGTTAATGAAATTTGGAGTGAATGTTCCATTTGTCATACGAACTAAGAATCAAGATAGTCCCTAAAAATATCCATGGTTAAAGGGTGTTTTTTTAAGGGGGATGGGCAAGTGTAGAATGTTTACCCTAACACCCACGGAAAAACTCCTACACCCATGAAACTCGCCAAAAATATTGAATTTGTCATGGCAACCAAGAATCCAGATAGTCCATACAAATATCTTTTGTCTAATAGTGTTTTTGTGGTGGTTAAATTTTGACCTGTCTACGGAAAATACGATTTTAAAAAATTGATTTTTGCTTGAAAAGCACCATAACTTTGTTTAGGGTGCTTGTATCATTTTGGTTTTGCTTTTATTAGATTCAGCGTTAAAAAATACCCTTAAATCATATACCATACTTAGTGTATATACCTCAATTACACCAAATCGGAATTTTGGCTCAAATCTTTCAACTTTTTCCCAGATTTTCCCTCTCTTTAATAAAAAATCCCCCAGAACAAATATATTTATGTGGACTATATTTATTCTTGGTTGCCATGACAAATTTAATATTTTTGGCGAGTTTCATGAGAGTAAGAGTTTTTTCGTGGGTGTTATGGTAAACATTCTTCACTTGCACATCCCCCTTAAAAAAACACCCTTTCACCATGGATATTTTTGGGGACTGTCTTGATTCCTAGTTCGTATGACAAATGGAACATTCGCTCCAAATTTCATTAACATACCTTTATTTTCAAAGGTTTTTCGATAATATTTTACCTGTTGTACCTGAAAAAAAAGTCATCATTACGTAAAAAGGACTGTAACTTTTTTTTGGGTGGTTGTATCATTTTGAATTTGGTTTCATTAGATTCAACGTTAAAAACTACCCTTAAATTATGTATCATATGGTTAGGTTGTACCAGAACAAATATTTAAGTTTGATAGACCTCCAAGTTCCCCACGTCTGCACCTCTTCAAATGCATCTACACAAAAAGCCAATGCGGGGATTTTGGGGGACTTTGGATATGTTATAGAGGTTGCAATTCTGCGTCGATTCCAATTTTAATATTTCATGAATTATTTTTTTCAAGGTTCCCCATACGATTTGTGCTATTTTTCCTGGTCTATAGGGATAAGATCCGAAAATCGTTCTATATCGGTCTATAGATCGAAAACACACGCTTCGCACGATGACGTGAGTAAAACAGCATATACATATACTTGGAAACAAAGGAACATAGTACTGGTTTATCCCCTCCCGCACTCATGAAAGCTTGGAGGGGGAGCTCAGTTGTTCACTTATAGCCGTTTCTTATAAACAGCATGTACTATAGACTATCGATCAGAGTGTCCATTCATTTTCCTGGTCCTAGGGGTAGCAGTACAAATATGGACTACCACGGTTCCGAACAAAGTGGATAATATAACAATTATAGGTTGCGGATGCAAGGTGGCTTGCGTTGGGAGGTGTAAATGCTGAAAAGAGGGCGTTGAGTGCATTGTGGGCTTGTGTAGCTGCATCTGCGTTGCTTCGCATTAAGAATTATTGTTTTTTAAACTAATAGTAGCAATATACCTTATAAGCTTGTCTGTTTTTAGTTTTTTAACTACTTTCTTCTTTGTTATAATGCAATGGTTTGGTGAACCATTTATGTATCAATAAAATAATAATAGAGCCAAGACATTATTTATAATTTGTATTTATAAGCCAATGACACCAGCAGAAGCAAACAATCTTAACCCACTCACAAACAGACAATCACAGGAGCGCCCACTGGCAGCTTGCAGGCTTAACTTAGTGTTTAACAATAATTCCAAATTCAATAAGGTGGTGGTAAAGTAAAAAGGAGAAAGTTATGTACTGCTACCCCTGGGACCAGGCAAATAAATGCACACTCTGATCGATAGTCTATACTACATGATGTTTTTAAGAAACGGCTATAAGTGAACAACTGAGCTCCCCCTCCAAGCTTTCATGAGTGCGGGAGGGGATAAACCAATGCTTTGTTCCTTTGTTTCCAATTATATATGCTGATTTACTCACGTCATCGTGCGAAGCAAATGTTTTCGATCTATAGACCGATATAAAACGATTTTCGGATCTTATCCCTAGTAAAGCAGACCGTACCCCCAAATCTGACAAGGTTTCCATGGTGGAAGCACTTCTGAAAAATTACCTCAAGCTATGTACATGTACATATTATCATTGCACAAAACCTCAACCCGTCAGGTTAATAATTTTTGTTAGTTTCAGTTCCAGGCCCATTATAGGGGGTAGTGGGCAGAGGGGGGGGGTAAATATTAATGGTCCTGAAGCCAACACCAATTCATTGATACCCATATCGATGATCAAATATATACCATATAATGAGAAATGACTATTATCGTACTAACACCTTTCCCCGCCCCAACGCATTTGAGAGGGGGGAGAGGGTAATCGAGGAATGTGTTGCTGTGTTTTCAAGTATGCTGGATCCAGTGAGACCCTGAATGGTTCTCATTCCCTCCCAAAATCTGAGAGTGTTGCGCCAGCGTTGCAACGGTTTTTGAAAGTTAACTTAAAAGACGTGTTATTAGTGTACAAAAAATAAAGTCGTCAGGCTGAAATAGAAGGTTGGTTTCAGTCACCCCCACCCACTAGTGGGGGAGGGAGGGGAAGAGGGGGGGGGAATAACATGTTCCTGAAGCCGAGCCCAATTCATCGATACCCCTATCTATGGTCAAGTATACACCATTTATGAGAAAATGCTATAAACGCATTAACACACCTCCCCGCCCCCTACGCACATGGAAAAGAGAAGAAGGTAAACGAATAATGTTTTCCTATATTTGCAAGTGTTATTAATCCAACGAGACCTCTCGATGGTTCGTCGGATGCTTGTTCTCGATCCACAGGCCAATATATAAAAGACTGCGGAATTTAAATGTGGTATATTAGCAACCCTTCTCCTCCAAATGTGACAGTGTTGCCACCGTCGCAATAGTTCTTAAAAGTTACCTTAGGTCATCGACTATTATGAAACAAAAACTCAATCCGTCAGGATGAAAGAAAGGGTTAGTTTTAGCTTACAGACCCTTTCTAGTCGGATGGTAACCCTGTTTTACTGCACTCTGACAGTGTTGCCATCGTGGCAACACTTCTTAAAATTTACCTTAGGACATGTTCTTTTCGTATACTGAAGCTTAACCCGTCAGGTCAAAATGAAAGGTTGGCCTCACTAACAGCCCCACTAAAGCCAACTCGGTTCGGTTAGTAAAGAAAATAGTAGAAGCATTCGGTTTAATTAACTCGGTTTTTGTTTTGGCATCAACTCGGATTGAACGTATAGGTACAGTTTGGTATTTGGTTTGTTATTGTTCTAAAATGAAACAGAAATTGAATACAAATTTAAACCGAGTTGGAAGTGGACACGATGTTGGTTGGTGGAATGATGGACAAAAAAAAACGATACAAATCAGAAATGCTCAGTTTTTTTTAATGCTCTGGAAAAAGATTATTTAAGAGCAACTGGGTGACATTTGGAACGAAATACACTATTTGCCTTCAAATAAAACTCGTCCACCATCTGTGAAGCTATAAACTGTCAAATTCTTTCGGAGGATGGCTACGATGACGATGGATTAAAAAATTTCTAAGAAATAAGAAAAAATCGCAGTTTTTTTAACTGCTCCAGGAAAAAGTGATTTGAGGCCAACTGGATGACATTTGGAACGAAATACACTTTTTGTTCTAAAATATAGTTCATCCACCATCTGTCAAACTATAAACTGTCAAATTCCGTTTTAGGATGGCTACGATGACGATGGATTAAAAAACCTCTAAGAAATCAGAAAAATCGCAGTTTTTTTGACTGCTCCAGAAAAAAGTGCTTTGAGGTCAACTTGAAGACATTTGGAACGAAATACACTATTTGACTTAAAATATAGTTCGTCCACCATCTGTCAAACTATAAACTGTCAAATTCCGTTAAAGGATGGCTACGATGATGATGGATTAAAAAACCTCTAAGAAATCAGAAAAATTCGCAGTTTTCTTGACTGCTCCAGAAAAAAGTGATTTGAGGCCAACTGGCTGACATTTGGAACGAAATACACTGTTTGCCTTTAAATACGATGACTATGGATTAAAAAGCCTCTTAGAGATCAGAACAAATCACTGTTTTTTTTGTATTGCTTCATAGAAAAGTGATTTGAGGTCAACTGGTTGACATTTGGAACAAAATGTACTATTTGCTTTAAAATATAGTTCGTCCATCCTCTGTGAAACTATTAAATAAATATTAAATTCAATTGAAGGATCGCTACTATGATGATGGATTGATAAACCTCTTAAATATCACGAAGTTTTGCAGTTTCTTATGCTCTAAAAAAAAATTAATTTAGTGAAGTTTTCAACCATTTTAATTTTTGCTTTAATCCGAGCTAGCCAACTCGATTTGCAAAAACCAACTTGTGAAAAGATTCAACTCGAGTTAGCCAACTCGAGTTGCAAGAACAATGCATGAAAAGTATTCACAAATTTTAGCTTCAACTCGAGTTAACTCGGTTAGAAAATTTTTCGGTTTGATACATCCACTAATCAGAAATGCCTCCAAGAAAATAATGTGTCAGATATTTTTCGTAATAACGAAATGGCACTCAATGTCTTTAAAGAAAGATTGGCAACACACATGAGGACAATCCTCTACGCTCTAAAACCAAATACCATGGAGCTAGCACTTCATGAATTAAATAACGCAGGATTTGTCACAAGACAAAATAACGATATAGGTAGTAGTAAAGAAAAACATAGATACAATAATAAAATAGAAAATAGGTATGAGAATAAAAATAATTTTAATAACCCCTTCAGAAATAATAACAATAGGGAAAATAATAATAATAATTGGCAACCAAAACCTTACGTGCCAAACAGTCAAAACAATTATCAAAGACCAAATAATAATAATAATTATAACTATAATAATAATTTTAACAGAAATTAGAATCCAAATAACTATCGCCAGTATCCTCAAAAATTTGAGCCCATGGATCTCGATCCAACATCATCTCAAATACAACGAATACCAAAAGCTAATAATTATGTAGATAAAAATATAACCCAAGAAGATTTAGGAGAAAATACAAATTTTCGGTATGTAGCCTCGGAACAAGAACAGGATTGCCCTTTGTTAAATTAAAAAAAGACAATCAATATTGAGAATGCTCATTGATACAGGAGCAACTAATAGCCTTCTTAGAGAAGAAGATGCCCTAAAGAAATTTATTAAAACTAGAAAAAATCCCTTAATTATAAGAACTTGTGGAAAGCCAGTAACTATAAATAAAGAAATTATTATACCTAAGGATCAATTTATTTTGTCAGTAATTGAAGATTGTGAGTTCCAAATTCACACATTCAGTTCGAATACAACGGAATACTAGGGAATAATATTTTAATTCCGAATAATTGTGCAATCAATTACAAAAAGAAAATATTAGAGTTGTACGGTAATAGCATACCTTTTTTCCTCAATAGACATGAAGAAGAAGAATATGATAGTACAATCAATTACTTTAATAATATTTCACCTGTTAAACTCAGAAGAAAAAAATAAACTAATAAAATAATAATAAATAAAACTCAAAAGAATTCTTTTTACCATAAAGGTGATGATTTAAGTTTCACCAACCATGTAAAGCACAACATACCAACGGAAAATACTTCCGCTATATACACCAGGATATACAGATATCATGAGATCCACAAAAAAGAAGTGGACAGGCAAATAAAAGAGATGCTTGAATCAAAAATAATTCAGCATTCTACTTCACCTTATAACGCCCCAATCTGGGTCGTACCTAAAAGAGAAGACCACGCTGGTAATAAGGAGTGGTGAATCGTAATAGATTATAGAAAATTAAATAATGTAACCAAAAAAGATAAATATCCGATCCCAAACATGGATTCGATATTAGATAAACTAGGACAAGCAGTATATTTTACAACATCAGATCTTACAAAAGGTTTTTATCAAATTGAAGTTGAAGCTAAAGATAGAGAGAAAATAGCATTTAGTACATTAACTGGACACTATGAGTTCGTACGAATGCCATTCGGCTTAAAGAATGCACCCGCAACCTTTCAAAGACTCATGAATGAAGTCTTGAAAGACTACATAGGAAAAATATGCTACGTTTATTTAGATGATATCATAATATTTTCCTCTAGCTTACAAGAACATGTGGATTCACTCCATAAAATCTTAATTTAATCCTTTCTCGGATTAACAGGATATTTCTATAGAAAATTTATAAATGATTATGCGAAAATCATTAAACCTTTATAGCCTATTGAATAGACCTTTTAAAAAGGAACAATTACGTGCAAGGGTTTTTATTATTGAATATGTTTGTTTGGCCCATAAGCATGCTTTAAACCGAAAATGCTACTAAATTCACCCGTGCGTTTCTGAGAGAATTGTCACACTGGCCACTTTTCAGTATTTTTGATATAACTCGAAAACTAAGCCAAATTTGACAATTTTAAATATAATACTTTTTGTTCAAAATTAAATTTTGTATCGAAATGGATAGTTTGGAAAATTTCTTAAAAAAATTTAAGCAGCAAAAGTAAACAAAAACCAACATAAAAAAATCGAAAAATCAAAGATTTTTAAATTTTTTTCTAAATTGCGCATAACTTTTTTCGGAGCAAAGATACGCTCAAGACATGCATGAACAGAGTAAACTGGAGTTTAAGGGCTTTAATATGACATGTTAAAAAAGCCATATTATTTGATAATTGACAGAGATATGTATATCCATTCAAGCTTTACCATTTCTTATCATTTTTCACAGTTTTTGCCCGAATGCCTATTTCTTGGTACTTTATGACAAAGTTAACGTTCGTAGCAACTAGTACCAAATCTTATGTTAATCGGATCAGCCGTTCGGTCTGTAGGTCTGAAAGCATTAAAAAACAGTCGAAAACCGAAATTGCGAACTTCTACCCTTTTTATAAATTCTCTATAGTTCTAATGTCATATTATATCGAAATTTTTACTGCGAAAATTTTTACGAAAGTGAAATTTGTCATATTGTACCGAAAAAGGGACTTTCGGGCCAAAACTGCAAAAAATTATAAGAAATGATAAGGTTTGAACGGGAATATCTCTGTCAATTTTGAACAAATATTAATTTTTGAACATGCCATATTAAGGCCTTAAGTCTCTACTTTATTTTTTCTGTGGATGTATTGACCCCATCTTTGCTTCAAAAAAAGTTATGCACAATTTATAAAAAAATTTAGATACCCTTGATTTTTTGATTATTTTTAGGTTGGATTTTGTTAATTTTTCCTGCTTAATTTTTTTCGTAAAATTTTTTGAACTATCCATTCCAACAGAAAATTTAATTTTGAACAAAAAGTATTATATGTGAAATTGTCAAATTTGGCTTAGTTTTCGAGTTATACCAAAAATACTGAAAAGTGGCCAGTGTGACCATTCTCTCAGAAACGCATGGGTGAATTTAGTAGCATTTTCGGTTTTAAGCATGCTTATGGGGCAAACAAACATATTCAATAATAAAAACCCTTGCACGTAATTGTTCCTCTATACCCCTCATTTTCCCGTCTATTCAATAGGCTATTAACCTTATGCCTTAAAAAAGAAAGCAAAATAAATATAGAAGATGAATGCTATAAAGAAGCATTTTATAAATTAAAAACTTTAATGTCAGACGATCTAATAAATAGACATCCTGATTTCACAAAAGAATTCACACTAACAACTGATGCAAGTGATTTTGCTATTGGAGCAGTTTTAAGCCAAACACATGGTCCCCTTTCATTCGCCTCTAGAACCTTAAACAAACATGAGTGCAACTACAGCACAATAGAAAAAGAATTATTAGCAATAGTTTGGGCAACCAAACAATTCAGACATTACCTATACGGTAGAAAATTTATTATAAAAACAGATCATCGTCCTCTTGTATGGTTACAAAATTTAAAAGAACCAAATAGTAAGCTACAGAGATGGAAAATAAAACTCGAAGAACATGACTTTGAAATACAATATAGGTATACAGGGAAAAGAAAATAAAGTAGCTGATGCTCTTTCTCGGATAAGAATAAATGTGCTAGAACAAGAAGACCTAGCTACTCAACATAGTGCTGAACCGGATAGTTCAAATCTTATTCCTATTAGTGAAAAACCGGTTAATTTATTTAATCGACAAATAATACTCGGAATCAATGAAAATGATCATCAATAAATTTTGTACCCACATGTTGGAAAAAGAAGATTAATATTCACACGAAAAGAATACAAAGAAGAAGATTTTATCAATATAATTAAAGAAGTAGATACTACAATGCTAAATTGCAAGTACGTCAAAGATGACGAAATATTTAAAAATTCCAAGAATAATGGAGAAAAGAAAATACATTAAGTAATAAAATACCACACAGAAGCATGATTGTATTAAAAGATATTAAAGAGTTAGAAGCAAGAGAAATAATAATAAAAAATCATAAGAATCATAATCATACTGGTATTGAAAAATTGTATTTAGAGTTGAAACGAGAATATTATATACCAAACCTTAAGACTCTAATTAACAAAATAATAAATAATTGTTCAACATGCATGACAAAAGCGGAAAGAAATCCAATCAAGTTGCCATATGAGAAAACTGAAACTCCAAAGAATCCTTATAGCCTATTGAATAGACCTTTTAAAAAGGAACAATTACGTGCAAGGGTTTTTATTATTGAATATGTTTGTTGGGCCCATAAGCATGCTTAAAACCGAAAATGCTACTAAATTCACCCATGCGTTTCTGAGAGAATGGTCACACTGGCCACTTTTCAGTATTTTTGGTATAACTCGAAAACTAAGCCGAATTTGACAATTTTACGTACAATACTTTTTGTTCAAAATTAAATTTTCTATCGAAATGGATATTTTGGAAAATTTCTTAAAAAAATTTAAGCAGCAAAAGTAAACAAAAACCAACATAAAAAAAAATCGAAAAATCAAAGATTTTTAAATTTTTTTCTAAATTGCGCATAACTTTTTTCGGAGCAAAGATACGCTCAAGACATGTGCAAACAAAGTAAACTGGAGTTTAAGGGCTTTAATATGACATGTTAAAAAAGCCATATTATTGGAAAAATGACAGAGATATATCCATTCAAACTTTACCATTTCTTATCATTTTTCACAGTTTTTGCCCGAAAGCCTATTTTTTGGTACTTTATGACAAATTTAACGTTCTTAGCAACTAGTACCAAATCTTATGTTATTCGGACCAGCCGTTCGGTCTGTAGGTCTGAAAGCATTAAAAAACAGCCGAAAACGAAATTGCGAACTTATATCCTTTTTATAAATTCTCTTTAGTTCTAATGTCATATTATATTGAAATTTTTATTTCGAACATTTTTACGAAAGTGAAATTTGCCATATTGCACCGAAAAAGGGACTTTCGGGCCAAAACTGCGAAAAATTATAAGAAATGATGAGGTTTGAACGGGAATATCTCTGTCAATTTTGAACAAATATTAACTTTTGAACATGCCATATTAAGGCCTTAAGTCTATACTTTATTTTGTCCATGCATGTATTGACCCTATCTTTGCTTCAAAAAAAGTTATGCACAATTTATAAAAAAATTTAGATATCCTTGATTTTTTGATTTTTTTTAGGTTGGTTTTTGTAAGCTTTTCCTGCTTAAATTTTTTCGTAAAATTTTTTGAACTATCCATTTTGATAGAAAATTTAATTTTGAACAAAAAGTATTAAAAGGGCGAAACGCATTCTTTGGAGTAAAGGCCACAAAAACCTTTATTATTGAATTTTATTCATGAAACTCCACAAAAAGAATATATTTTGGAATTATTATTGATAGTTTTTAACTATTAATAATTTTTTCTTTATGTTTTCTTTTAAACAATTATTGATTATTAACTTCGCCTGGCCACGGGTATAACATAACAAGTCTAAGTGCATAACTTTAACCAAAGTTCCTTAGACACGCATACAATTCTCAGTGAGTTCTTTCACTGAGTATTATATGCACATGTCGGTAACCATCGACTAAAACATTGCGTCTTAGATTGGGTATGGTGGCATCTAACTGATGAGCCCACCACCATGCCTGGGCGAAACGCATTCTTTGGAGTAAAGGCCACAAAAACCTTTATTATTGAATTTTATTCATGAAACTCCACAAAAAGAATATATTTTGGAATTATTATTGATAGTTTTTAACTATTAATAATTTTTTCTTTATGTTTTCTTTTAAACAATTATTGATTATTAACTTCGCCTGGCCACGGGTATAACATAACAAGTCTAAGTGCATAACTTTAACCAAAGTTCCTTAGACACGCATACAATTCTCAGTGAGTTCTTTCACTGAGTATTATATGCACATGTCGGTAACCATCGACTAAAACATTGCGTCTTAGATTGGGTATGGTGGCATCTAACTGATGAGCCCACCACCATGCCTGGGCGAAACGCATTCTTTGGAGTAAAGGCCACAAAAACCTTTATTATTGAATTTTATTCATGAAACTCCACAAAAAGAATATATTTTGGAATTATTATTGATAGTTTTTAACTATTAATAATTTTTTCTTTATGTTTTCTTTTAAACAATTATTGATTATTAACTTCGCCTGGCCACGGGTATAACATAACAAGTCTAAGTGCATAACTTTAACCAAAGTTCCTTAGACACGCATACAATTCTCAGTGAGTTCTTTCACTGAGTATTATATGCACATGTCGGTAACCATCGACTAAAACATTGCGTCTTAGATTGGGTATGGTGGCATCTAACTGATGAGCCCACCACCATGCCTGGGCGAAACGCATTCTTTGGAGTAAAGGCCACAAAAACCTTTATTATTGAATTTTATTCATGAAACTCCACAAAAAGAATATATTTTGGAATTATTATTGATAGTTTTTAACTATTAATAATTTTTTCTTTATGTTTTCTTTTAAACAATTATTGATTATTAACTTCGCCTGGCCACGGGTATAACATAACAAGTCTAAGTGCATAACTTTAACCAAAGTTCCTTAGACACGCATACAATTCTCAGTGAGTTCTTTCACTGAGTATTATATGCACATGTCGGTAACCATCGACTAAAACATTGCGTCTTAGATTGGGTATGGTGGCATCTAACTGATGAGCCCACCACCATGCCTGGGCGAAACGCATTCTTTGGAGTAAAGGCCACAAAAACCTTTATTATTGAATTTTATTCATGAAACTCCACAAAAAGAATATATTTTGGAATTATTATTGATAGTTTTTAACTATTAATAATTTTTTCTTTATGTTTTCTTTTAAACAATTATTGATTATTAACTTCGCCTGGCCACGGGTATAACATAACAAGTCTAAGTGCATAACTTTAACCAAAGTTCCTTAGACACGCATACAATTCTCAGTGAGTTCTTTCACTGAGTATTATATGCACATGTCGGTAACCATCGACTAAAACATTGCGTCTTAGATTGGGTATGGTGGCATCTAACTGATGAGCCCACCACCATGCCTGGGCGAAACGCATTCTTTGGAGTAAAGGCCACAAAAACCTTTATTATTGAATTTTATTCATGAAACTCCACAAAAAGAATATATTTTGGAATTATTATTGATAGTTTTTAACTATTAATAATTTTTTCTTTATGTTTTCTTTTAAACAATTATTGATTATTAACTTCGCCTGGCCACGGGTATAACATAACAAGTCTAAGTGCATAACTTTAACCAAAGTTCCTTAGACACGCATACAATTCTCAGTGAGTTCTTTCACTGAGTATTATATGCACATGTCGGTAACCATCGACTAAAACATTGCGTCTTAGATTGGGTATGGTGGCATCTAACTGATGAGCCCACCACCATGCCTGGGCGAAACGCATTCTTTGGAGTAAAGGCCACAAAAACCTTTATTATTGAATTTTATTCATGAAACTCCACAAAAAGAATATATTTTGGAATTATTATTGATAGTTTTTAACTATTAATAATTTTTTCTTTATGTTTTCTTTTAAACAATTATTGATTATTAACTTCGCCTGGCCACGGGTATAACATAACAAGTCTAAGTGCATAACTTTAACCAAAGTTCCTTAGACACGCATACAATTCTCAGTGAGTTCTTTCACTGAGTATTATATGCACATGTCGGTAACCATCGACTAAAACATTGCGTCTTAGATTGGGTATGGTGGCATCTAACTGATGAGCCCACCACCATGCCTGGGCGAAACGCATTCTTTGGAGTAAAGGCCACAAAAACCTTTATTATTGAATTTTATTCATGAAACTCCACAAAAAGAATATATTTTGGAATTATTATTGATAGTTTTTAACTATTAATAATTTTTTCTTTATGTTTTCTTTTAAACAATTATTGATTATTAACTTCGCCTGGCCACGGGTATAACATAACAAGTCTAAGTGCATAACTTTAACCAAAGTTCCTTAGACACGCATACAATTCTCAGTGAGTTCTTTCACTGAGTATTATATGCACATGTCGGTAACCATCGACTAAAACATTGCGTCTTAGATTGGGTATGGTGGCATCTAACTGATGAGCCCACCACCATGCCTGGGCGAAACGCATTCTTTGGAGTAAAGGCCACAAAAACCTTTATTATTGAATTTTATTCATGAAACTCCACAAAAAGAATATATTTTGGAATTATTATTGATAGTTTTTAACTATTAATAATTTTTTCTTTATGTTTTCTTTTAAACAATTATTGATTATTAACTTCGCCTGGCCACGGGTATAACATAACAAGTCTAAGTGCATAACTTTAACCAAAGTTCCTTAGACACGCATACAATTCTCAGTGAGTTCTTTCACTGAGTATTATATGCACATGTCGGTAACCATCGACTAAAACATTGCGTCTTAGATTGGGTATGGTGGCATCTAACTGATGAGCCCACCACCATGCCTGGGCGAAACGCATTCTTTGGAGTAAAGGCCACAAAAACCTTTATTATTGAATTTTATTCATGAAACTCCACAAAAAGAATATATTTTGGAATTATTATTGATAGTTTTTAACTATTAATAATTTTTTCTTTATGTTTTCTTTTAAACAATTATTGATTATTAACTTCGCCTGGCCACGGGTATAACATAACAAGTCTAAGTGCATAACTTTAACCAAAGTTCCTTAGACACGCATACAATTCTCAGTGAGTTCTTTCACTGAGTATTATATGCACATGTCGGTAACCATCGACTAAAACATTGCGTCTTAGATTGGGTATGGTGGCATCTAACTGATGAGCCCACCACCATGCCTGGGCGAAACGCATTCTTTGGAGTAAAGGCCACAAAAACCTTTATTATTGAATTTTATTCATGAAACTCCACAAAAAGAATATATTTTGGAATTATTATTGATAGTTTTTAACTATTAATAATTTTTTCTTTATGTTTTCTTTTAAACAATTATTGATTATTAACTTCGCCTGGCCACGGGTATAACATAACAAGTCTAAGTGCATAACTTTAACCAAAGTTCCTTAGACACGCATACAATTCTCAGTGAGTTCTTTCACTGAGTATTATATGCACATGTCGGTAACCATCGACTAAAACATTGCGTCTTAGATTGGGTATGGTGGCATCTAACTGATGAGCCCACCACCATGCCTGGGCGAAACGCATTCTTTGGAGTAAAGGCCACAAAAACCTTTATTATTGAATTTTATTCATGAAACTCCACAAAAAGAATATATTTTGGAATTATTATTGATAGTTTTTAACTATTAATAATTTTTTCTTTATGTTTTCTTTTAAACAATTATTGATTATTAACTTCGCCTGGCCACGGGTATAACATAACAAGTCTAAGTGCATAACTTTAACCAAAGTTCCTTAGACACGCATACAATTCTCAGTGAGTTCTTTCACTGAGTATTATATGCACATGTCGGTAACCATCGACTAAAACATTGCGTCTTAGATTGGGTATGGTGGCATCTAACTGATGAGCCCACCACCATGCCTGGGCGAAACGCATTCTTTGGAGTAAAGGCCACAAAAACCTTTATTATTGAATTTTATTCATGAAACTCCACAAAAAGAATATATTTTGGAATTATTATTGATAGTTTTTAACTATTAATAATTTTTTCTTTATGTTTTCTTTTAAACAATTATTGATTATTAACTTCGCCTGGCCACGGGTATAACATAACAAGTCTAAGTGCATAACTTTAACCAAAGTTCCTTAGACACGCATACAATTCTCAGTGAGTTCTTTCACTGAGTATTATATGCACATGTCGGTAACCATCGACTAAAACATTGCGTCTTAGATTGGGTATGGTGGCATCTAACTGATGAGCCCACCACCATGCCTGGGCGAAACGCATTCTTTGGAGTAAAGGCCACAAAAACCTTTATTATTGAATTTTATTCATGAAACTCCACAAAAAGAATATATTTTGGAATTATTATTGATAGTTTTTAACTATTAATAATTTTTTCTTTATGTTTTCTTTTAAACAATTATTGATTATTAACTTCGCCTGGCCACGGGTATAACATAACAAGTCTAAGTGCATAACTTTAACCAAAGTTCCTTAGACACGCATACAATTCTCAGTGAGTTCTTTCACTGAGTATTATATGCACATGTCGGTAACCATCGACTAAAACATTGCGTCTTAGATTGGGTATGGTGGCATCTAACTGATGAGCCCACCACCATGCCTGGGCGAAACGCATTCTTTGGAGTAAAGGCCACAAAAACCTTTATTATTGAATTTTATTCATGAAACTCCACAAAAAGAATATATTTTGGAATTATTATTGATAGTTTTTAACTATTAATAATTTTTTCTTTATGTTTTCTTTTAAACAATTATTAAAAAGTATTATAAGTAAAATTGTCAAATTTGGCTTAGTTTTCGAGTTATACCAAAAATACTGAAAAGTGGCCAGTGTGACCATTCTCTCAGAAACGCATGGGTGAATTTAGTAGCATTTTCGGTTTTAAGCATGCTTATGGGCCAAATAAACATATTCAATAATAAAAACCCTTGCACGTAATTGTTCCTTTATACCCCTCATTTTCCGGTCTATTCAATAGGCTATTATGAGCACTATCATATCGATATATGGTTTGTTAATAAAAAAGAGAAATACCTCTCATGTATATTTATTTGGTGTTTAGCCTCCATCTTGTGTTTTGTATGTATATATATATAAAAATAATAAAAATTAAAAAATGATTAATAATTATTTTAAACTTTTAAAAATTTTATTTTGTTAAAAATATTTCACAACATTTGTTTAATTTATTAATATGCGACGCGTTTCGGTTTTATAATACCATCTTCGGGCGTAACGTCTGGACTCGCGGTGTTAGTTCGAGATTGTTGAACAAAGCTTTCTTTTATTTTTGAATTTTTGTGGTTATTGATGTTGTTGGTTGTTGATCATGTATAGACAAACTTTCAAAATTTGCGGCAGTAGAGCCGATCAAAACAAAAACGTATGTAGACGTATGAATGCTCTTACAAAAATATTTTCTTATATGAAAAAACCAAATAAAATAACACTTGATAATGAAAATGCATTTGTATCCGAAACACTTAAAAACTTTCTTCAAAATAATGAAATAAGCATATAAGCATTTGCACGGCAAATAGACACACCGGTAATTCCGATGTGGAAAGTTTCATAGTAGTTTAAATGAACATATGAGAATCTTACAGCAACTTCAGCAGACAAATGAAGAAGATTTACCTATAAAACATGCTATTAAAGCAATAGAGTCATATAATAACGTACTTCATCTTACAACTAAAGAAAAACCAATCGATGTTCATTTCAATAAAATAAATAACAAAATAATATATGAAAGAATAGAAAAAAACTAAAATACAAATTCTAAACAAAATAAACATAGGTCGAAAAGATAAAGAGATAGATGAAAATTTTATCAAAATAACTCAACCCGAAAAAATAAAAAAATAAAATCACACCCAAACACAAAAAGGTGAAATTATTAAATAAACTAAATAAAAACTATACATTAGACATAGGTAATAAATATAAAAAGATACAAAATAGAATAGCTCGTAAAGATCAATTTCCCGTAAGAAAGAAATTTACACAAAAAATCTTTGATTTTAGATCCAATAAGAATTAATACATTCATAGGTAGCTATGACTATGAAAAAGATATAGCTAAAATACAATATGAAATAAAACTTAGAGAAAATCTTGAAAAAGAAATAATAATGACTTCAAGATTAGGAGTACTAAGTAGGATATTTTAACTAGAGAAGAGATAAACAATTAAGGCATTAGCTTAAATAACTTCGAAGAATTAAAGCTTAGTTTAGCATTATATAATTCAAATATTAGGTATATTCACCATTAAAGTCCCGAAATTTGCAAATGAATTAAACAAAAAGATATACGTCCAACCTATTCCAAATAAGGGACATAGTTCACAATTAAAAATAAATACAAATCTGTATCTAACCAATAATCAAATAATTTATGATTTAAGTTGGGTCTTGTGTGTAAATGGAAATTCACACACAAGTGCAGTGCATGCTGCGCATTATACATCAATTTATATCTATTGAATAATTTTTGAATGAACAACAACAACTTGTGTGTGTTACCACCAAATTTATTGGCTGGAGTTATAGCTATTTCACGAGAGCCACCTCGATCATCAGACTCCTTTAGTGGTGCTTAGTCTGGTTATGCTCGTATTAATTGAAAAACTCTTTGCCGTCATATGGGAGCGAACCATGAACCTTGCGATTCAGAGGCCGATGCACTACACACCGCGCCACTGAAGCCACATGGTTAGCTCTATCCCAATACAGGTTTCGTTATTTATCAATTGCAACAGCGACTAGCATTTTTATTAACACACACAAGCCTGCTATTGTTCAGTCGGTTTCTTTCTTTTTTCCCCATGCACCGATTCGTATGCCAACAATTCGTTGGTCATACAAGGGGGGGGGGGGGGGGGGGGGGAGTTGAAAGAGTTGACACTGGTCAAGAATTAATTTACAATTTAACTTGGGTCTTGTGTGTAAATGGAAATTCACACACAAGTGCAGTGCATGCTGCGCATTATACATCAATTTATATTGAATAATTTTTGAATGAACAACAACAACTTGTGTGTGTTACCACCAAATTTATAGGCTGGAGTTATAGCTATTTCACGAGAGCCACCTCGATCATCAGACTCCTTTAGTGGTGACTAGTCTGGTTATGCTCGTATTAATTGAAAAAACTCTTTGCCGTCTGGGAGCGAACCATGAACCTTGCGATTCAGAGGGCGATGCACTACACACCGCGCTACTGAAGCCACATGGTTAGCTCTATCCCAATGCAGGTTTCGTTGTTTATAAATTGCAGCAGCGACTAGCATTTTTATTAACACACACAAGCTTGCTATTGTTCAGTCGGTTTCTTTCTTTTTTTCCCCATGCACCGATTCGTATGCCAACAATTCGTTGGTCATACAAGGGGGGGGATGAGTTGAAAGAGTTGACACTGGTCAAGAATTAATCTACAATTTAAGTTGGGTCTTGTGTGTAAATGGAAATTCAAACACAAGTGCAGTGCATGCTGCGCATTATACATCAATTTAAACTGAATAATTTTTGAATGAACAACAACAACTTGTGTGTGTTACCACCAAATTTATTGGCTGGAGTTATTGCTATTTCACGAGAGCCACCTCGATCATCAGACTCCTTTAGTGGTGCTTAGTCTGGTTATGCTCGTATTAATTGAAAAACTCTTCACTGAACCAAAAAGGTACGTGGAATCAAACAATCTATTCATTGGGACAATGTACCATACATTATTATTTGTCCAATGAACACGATAATAACGATAATGAATGGCCGTTTATTAAAATCAAACAACGTTCATTGATTCAATGAACGTACATTAATTTGTTCGTAAAAATCTTTCCGAATTATCTCCGAAGGATTTTTATGAACGATTCATTAAAACAACGAATGTGTTCACTAAAACAACGAACCTGTTAATTAAAAAATAATGAATGCGTTCATTGAATCAATGAACGCATTTATTAAAAACCAACTAAATCGGAGTTATTTCCGAATGATATTTATGAACAGTTTATTAAAAAATAATAAACGTTTATTAATTTTTAATAAACCGTTTATTAATTTTTAATAAACCGTTTATTAATTTTTAATGAACTGTTAATTAATTTTTAATAAACCGTTTATTAATTTTTAATAAACCGTTTATTAATTTTTAATAAACCGTTTATTAATTTTTAATAAACCGTTTATTAATTTTTAATGAACTGTTAATTAATTTTTAATAAACCGTTTATTAATTTTTAATAAACCGTTTATTAATTTTTAATAAACCGTTTATTAATTTTTAATAAACTGTTTATTAATTTTTAATGAACCATTTATTAATTTTTAATAAACCGTTTATTAATTTTTAATAAACCATTTATTAATTTTTAATAAACCGTTTATTAATTTTTAATGAACTGTTAATTAATTTTTAATAAACCGTTTATTAATTTTTAATAAACCGTTGATTAATTTTTAATAAACCGTTTATTAATTTTTAATAAACCGTTTATTAATTTTTAATAAACCGTTTATTAATTTTTAATAAACCGTTTATTAATTTTTAATAAACCGTTTATTAATTTTTAATAAACCGTTTATTAATTTTTAATAAACCGTTCATTAATTTTTAATAAACCGTTTACTAATTTTTAATAAACCGTTTATTAATTTTTAATAAACGTGTTCATTGAACCAATGAATGCGTTTATTAAAAAATAATAAACGCATTCATTGATTCAATGAACGCGTTCATTATTTTTTAATAAACACGTTCATTGAATCAATGAATGCGTTTATTATTTTTTAATAAACGCGTTCATTGATTCAATGAACTCGTTTATTAAAAATAATAAACGGGTTAGTAGAAAAAATGACCAGCACTTATTAATTTTATGAATACGTTTATTAAAATTAATAAAAGCGTTCATTAAATTAATAAATGCTGTTTTCAATAAATTAAAAAAGCTAAATTTCTTACAGTCTTATTCCTTTGTCAACGAATTTTTAATTTCCTATCAAGAAATTAAAAAATCATTAAACAAAAACAAGAAGACAAGGAAATTTAGCCATCTAAATTTATTAGGTCATGTTGCTCGAACTCTGTCAAAATACAAAAGAAGGAAAAATTAGTGTGAATCTTCTTTTTCATTTCATACAAACCCGATAACAATAGCTCCGTTCTTTCATCTCTTATCTTCTCTTATCTTCTCTTTTCTGAAATCTTAAAGGGTTAAATGAAACAGATGTTTACATTTATTTTCCTCTTTATTTGTTCAGATAAGCCAAATGAATGGCAGGAAAAATATACATAGTTACAGTGTTAAAGTTGAGTGAAATATATTACAAAAAGTGAAATTATAGGATCTCATTCAGCAAAACATGAGTCCGTGTACAAACTTTCTTTCTATTACTTTGAAAAAATTGCGTTTCAATGAAACCCCAAAATGAGGAACATGCAGTTGGATACTCGAGATTAAACAAATAAAAAATTTTAAAGCAGATATCCACTGCTCGGATAAAACTGTTAAATTTAAATTTAACTCCATCAAAATACAGGAAAATAGTAGTAAATTTAAGGATTGAGTCACCGTGAACAATGATGAATGGTTGGACATTCTCACCCATTTTGTTGAGGAAATCGATGTGGTCCTCAATGGACTGAATTGTACTCGCTATCCAAATAAAAGCGTTCTGCGAGTCCTTGATCGTATACCTGGTAACATGTTTCCGACCCTCTTTGTCCCTTTTGAATGCTTTTTGGAAAGGTACAAAATATCCATGAAGAGCCCAAAGCAATGCCGCATCTTTACAATCTGAAAAAAAGCCAAGCACAACAAAAAATTACCGAATTAGTAAGCTTTAAATGTGAAATTTTAAAAACAACTTTATATTAAATACATATATAATAAAAAATCAAAATGTTTATCGATATGATTCTAGACAGTGATCCTTGTTTCATTCTTCGGTATATGACACCCTCAATAGTTAAAAAAAAAAAAAATCAAGATCCTATTCAAATGTTGGTAACCCTCTACCGGAAATGTTGTTGTCAAAAGAGAAAAAGAAATTTAAAAAAATCTTAAAATTGTTACTTTTGATTGTTTTAAGAAAGATTACGAAAAAAAAGTCTAAAGAAGTTAATATGTTCAAATGAAATTTTTACTTGACCTCGGTTGCGGTAGAGGGTTAATGTAAAAAAAGCAAAAAGTTTTCAGAATGTTAATGAAAATGATTCTAGACAGTGATCCTAGTTTCATTCTTCGGTATATGAGACCCTCAATAATTAAAAAAATAACAAAAATCAAGATCCTATTCAAATGTTGGTAACCCTCTACCGGAAATGTTGTAGTCAAAAGAGAAAAAGAAATTTAAAAAAATCTTAAAATAGTTACTTTTGATTGTTTTGAGATATTATGAAAAAAAAAGTCTTAAGAAGTTAATATGTTGAAATGTAATTTTTACTTGACCTCGGTTGCGGTAGAGGGTTAATGTAAAAAAAGCAAAAAGTTTTCAAAATGTTAATGAAAATGATTCTAGACAGTGATCCAAGTTTCATTCTTCGGTATATGACACCCTCAATAGTTAAAAAAAATAACAAAAATCAAGATCCTATTCAAATGTTGGTAACCCTCTACCGGAAATGTTGTAGTCAAAAGAGAAAAAGAAATTTAAAAAAATCTTAAAATAGTTACTTTTGATTGTTTTGAGATATTATGAAAAAAAAAGTCTTAAGAAGTTAATATGTTGAAATGTAATTTTTACTTGACCTCGGTTGCGGTAGAGGGTTAATGTAAAAAAAGCAAAAAGTTTTCAGAATGTTAATGAAAATGATTCTAGACAGTGATCCTAGTTTCATTCTTCGGTATATGACACCCTCAATAATTAAAAAAATAACACAAATCAAGATCCTATTCAAATGTTGGTAACCCTCTACCGGAAATGTTGTAGTCAAAAGAGAAAAAGAAATTTAAAAAAATCTTAAAATAGTTACTTTTGATTGTTTTAAGAAAGATTATGAAAAAAAAGACTAAAGAAGTTAATATGTTCAAATGAAATTTTTACTTGACCTCGGTTGCGGTAGAGGGTTAATGTAAAAAAAGCAAAAAGTTTTCAGAATGTTAATGAAAATGATTCTAGACAGTGATCCTAGTTTCATTCTTCGGTATATGAGACCCTCAATAATTAAAAAAAAAACAAAAATCAAGATCCTATTCAAATGTTGGTAACCCTCTACCGGAAATGTTGTTGTCAAAAGAGAAAAAGAAATTTAAAAAAATCTTAAAATAGTTACTTTTGATTGTTTTAAGAAAGACTATGAAAAAAGTCTAAAGAAGTTAATATGTTCAAATGAAATTTTTACTTGACCTCGGTTGCGGTAGAGGGTTAATGTAAAAAAAGCAAAAAGTTTTCAAAATGTTAATGAAAATGATTCTAGACAGTGATCCTAGTTTCATTCTTCGGTATATGACACCCTCAATAGTTAAAAAAAATAACAAAAATCAAGATCCTATTCAAATGTTGGTAACCCTCTACCGGAAATGTTGTAGTCAAAAGAGAAAAAGAAATTTAAAAAAATCTTAAAATAGTTACTTTTGATTGTTTTGAGATATTATGAAAAAAAAAAGTCTTAAGAAGTTAATATGTTGAAATGTAATTTTTACTTGACCTCGGTTGCGGTAGAGGGTTAATGTAAAAAATTCTTCGGTATATGACACCCTCAATAGTTAAAAAAAATAACAAAAATCAAGATCCTATTCAAATGTTGGTAACCCTCTACCGGAAATGTTGTTGTCAAAAGAGAAAAAGAAATTTAAAAAAATCTTAAATAGTTACTTTTGATTGTTTTAAGAAAGATTATGAAAAAAAAGACTGAAGAAGTTAATATGTTCAAATGAAATTTTTACTTGACCTCGGTTGCGGTAGAGGGTTAATGTAAAAAATTCTTCGGTATATGACACCCTCAATAGTTAAAAAAAATAACAAAAATCAAGATCCTATTCAAATGTTGGTAACCCTCTACCGGAAATGTTGTTGTCAAAAGAGAAAAAGAAATTTAAAAAAATCTTAAATAGTTACTTTTGATTGTTTTGAGATATTATGAAAAAAAAAAGTCTTAAGAAGTTAATATGTTGAAATGTAATTTTTACTTGACCTCGGTTGCGGTAGAATGTAAAAAAAGCAAAAAGTTTTCAAAATGTTAATGAAAATGATTCTAGACAGTGATCCTAGTTTCATTCTTCGGTATATGAGACCCTCAATAATTAAAAAAATAACACAAATCAAGATCCTATTCAAATGTTGGTAACCCTCTACCGGAAATGTTGTTGTCAAAAGAGAAAAAGAAATTTAAAAAAATCTTAAATAGTTACTTTTGATTGTTTTAAGAAAGATTATGAAAAAAAAAGACTAAAGAAGTTAATATGTTCAAATGAAATTTTTACTTGACCTCGGTTGCGGTAGAGGGTTAATGTAAAAAAAGCAAAAAGTTTTCAGAATGTTAATGAAAATGATTCTAGACAGTGATCCTAGTTTCATTCTTCGGTATATGAGACCCTCAATAATTAAAAAAATAACAAAAATCAAGATCCTATTCAAATGTTGGTAACCCTCTACCGGAAATGTTGTAGTCAAAAGAGAAAAAGAAATTTAAAAAAATCTTAAAATAGTTACTTTTGATTGTTTTGAGATATTATGAAAAAAAAAGTCTTAAGAAGTTAATATGTTGAAATGTAATTTTTACTTGACCTCGGTTGCGGTAGAGGGTTAATGTAAAAAAGCAAAAAGTTTTCAAAATGTTAATGAAAATGATTCTAGACAGTGATCCTAGTTTCATTCTTCGGTATATGACACCCTCAATAGTTAAAAAAAATAACAAAAATCAAGATCCTATTCAAATGTTGGTAACCCTCTACCGGAAATGTTGTAGTCAAAAGAGAAAAAGAAATTTAAAAAAATCTTAAAATAGTTACTTTTGATTGTTTTGAGATATTATGAAAAAAAAAGTCTTAAGAAGTTAATATGTTGAAATGTAATTTTTACTTGACCTCGGTTGCGGTAGAGGGTTAATGTAAAAAAAGCAAAAAGTTTTCAGAATGTTAATGAAAATGATTCTAGAAAGTGATCCTAGTTTCATTCTTCGGTATATGAGACCCTCAATAATTAAAAAAATAACAAAAATCAAGATCCTATTCAAATGTTGGTAACCCTCTACCGGAAATGTTGTTGTCAAAAGAGAAAAAGAAATTTAAAAAAATCTTAAATAGTTACTTTTGATTGTTTTAAGAAAGATTATGAAAAAAAAGACTGAAGAAGTTAATATGTTCAAATGAAATTTTTACTTGACCTCGGTTGCGGTAGAGGGTTAATGTAAAAAAAGCAAAAAGTTTTCAAAATGTTAATGAAAATGATTCTAGACAGTGATCCTAGTTTCATTCTTCGGTATATGACACCCTCAATAGTTAAAAAAAATAACAAAAATCAAGATCCTATTCAAATGTTGGTAACCCTCTACCGGAAATGTTGTAGTCAAAAGAGAAAAAGAAATTTAAAAAAATCTTAAAATAGTTACTTTTGATTGTTTTGAGATATTATGAAAAAAAAAAGTCTTAAGAAGTTAATATGTTGAAATGTAATTTTTACTTGACCTCGGTTGCGGTAGAGGGTTAATGTAAAAAATTCTTCGGTATATGACACCCTCAATAGTTAAAAAAAATAACAAAAATCAAGATCCTATTCAAATGTTGGTAACCCTCTACCGGAAATGTTGTTGTCAAAAGAGAAAAAGAAATTTAAAAAAATCTTAAATAGTTACTTTTGATTGTTTTGAGATATTATGAAAAAAAAAAGTCTTAAGAAGTTAATATGTTGAAATGTAATTTTTACTTGACCTCGGTTGCGGTAGAATGTAAAAAAAGCAAAAAGTTTTCAAAATGTTAATGAAAATGATTCTAGACAGTGATCCTAGTTTCATTCTTCGGTATATGAGACCCTCAATAATTAAAAAAATAACACAAATCAAGATCCTATTCAAATGTTGGTAACCCTCTACCGGAAATGTTGTTGTCAAAAGAGAAAAAGAAATTTAAAAAAATCTTAAATAGTTACTTTTGATTGTTTTAAGAAAGATTATGAAAAAAAAAGACTAAAGAAGTTAATATGTTCAAATGAAATTTTTACTTGACCTCGGTTGCGGTAGAGGGTTAATGTAAAAAAAGCAAAAAGTTTTCAGAATGTTAATGAAAATGATTCTAGACAGTGATCCTAGTTTCATTCTTCGGTATATGAGACCCTCAATAATTAAAAAAATAACAAAAATCAAGATCCTATTCAAATGTTGGTAACCCTCTACCGGAAATGTTGTAGTCAAAAGAGAAAAAGAAATTTAAAAAAATCTTAAAATAGTTACTTTTGATTGTTTTGAGATATTATGAAAAAAAAAGTCTTAAGAAGTTAATATGTTGAAATGTAATTTTTACTTGACCTCGGTTGCGGTAGAGGGTTAATGTAAAAAAGCAAAAAGTTTTCAAAATGTTAATGAAAATGATTCTAGACAGTGATCCTAGTTTCATTCTTCGGTATATGACACCCTCAATAGTTAAAAAAAATAACAAAAATCAAGATCCTATTCAAATGTTGGTAACCCTCTACCGGAAATGTTGTAGTCAAAAGAGAAAAAGAAATTTAAAAAAATCTTAAAATAGTTACTTTTGATTGTTTTGAGATATTATGAAAAAAAAAGTCTTAAGAAGTTAATATGTTGAAATGTAATTTTTACTTGACCTCGGTTGCGGTACAGGGTTAATGTAAAAAAAGCAAAAAGTTTTCAGAATGTTAATGAAAATGATTCTAGAAAGTGATCCTAGTTTCATTCTTCGGTATATGAGACCCTCAATAATTAAAAAAATAACAAAAATCAAGATCCTATTCAAATGTTGGTAACCCTCTACCGGAAATGTTGTTGTCAAAAGAGAAAAAGAAATTTAAAAAAATCTTAAATAGTTACTTTTGATTGTTTTAAGAAAGATTATGAAAAAAAAAACTGAAGAAGTTAATATGTTCAAATGAAATTTTTACTTGACCTCGGTTGCGGTAGAGGGTTAATGTAAAAAAAGCAAAAAGTTTTCAGAATGTTAATGAAAATGATTCTAGACAGTGATCCTAGTTTCATTCGTCGGTATATGAGACCCTCAATAATTAAAAAAATAACAAAAATCAAGATCCTATTCAAATGTTGGTAACCCTCTACCGGAAATGTTGTAGTCAAAAGAGAAAAAGAAATTTAAAAAAATCTTAAAATAGTTACTTTTGATTGTTTTGAGATATTATGAAAAAAAAAGTCTTAAGAAGTTAATATGTTGAAATGTAATTTTTACTTGACCTCGGTTGCGGTAGAGGGTTAATGTAAAAAAAGCAAAAAGTTTTCAGAATGTTAATGAAAATGATTCTAGACAGTGATCCTAGTTTCATTCTTCGGTATATGAGACCCTCAATAATTAAAAAAATAACAAAAATCAAGATCCTATTCAAATGTTGGTAACCCTCTACCGGAAATGTTGTAGTCAAAAGAGAAAAAGAAATTTAAAAAAATCTTAAAATAGTTACTTTTGATTGTTTTAAGAAAGATTATGAAAAAAAAGTCTAAAGAAGTTAATATGTTCAAATGAAATTTTTACTTGACCTCGGTTGCGGTAGAGGGTTAATGTAAAAAAAGCAAAAAGTTTTCAGAATGTTAATGAAAATGATTCTAGACAGTGGTCCTAGTTTCATTCTTCGGTATATGAGACCCTCAATAATTAAAAAAATAACAAAAATCAAGATCCTATTCAAATGTTGGTAACCCTCTACCGGAAATGTTGTAGTCAAAAGAGAAAAAGAAATTTAAAAAAATCTTAAATAGTTACTTATGATTTTTTTAAGTAAGATTATGAAAAAAAGACTAAAGAAGTTAATATGTTCAAATGAAATTTTTACTTGACCTCGGTTGCGGTAGAGGGTTAATGTAAAAAAAGCAAAAAGTTTTCAGAATGTTAATGAAAATGATTCTAGACAGTGATCCTAGTTTCATTCTTCGGTATATGACACCCTCAATAGTTAAAAAAATAACAAAAATCAAGATCCTATTCAAATGTTGGTAACCCTCTACCGGAAATGTTGTAGTCAAAAGAGAAAAAGAAATTTAAAAAAAATCTTAAAATAGTTACTTTTGATTGTTTTAAGAAAGATTATGAAAAAAAAGTCTAAAGAAGTTAATATGTTCAAATGAAATTTTTACTTGACCTCGGTTGCGGTAGAGGGTTAATGTAAAAAAAGCAAAAAGTTTTCAGAATGTTAATGAAAATGATTCTAGACAGTGGTCCTAGTTTCATTCTTCGGTATATGAGACCCTCAATAATTAAAAAAATAACAAAAATCAAGATCCTATTCAAATGTTGGTAACCCTCTACCGGAAATGTTGTAGTCAAAAGAGAAAAAGAAATTTAAAAAAATCTTAAATAGTTACTTTTGATTTTTTTAAGTAAGATTATGAAAAAAAAGACTAAAGAAGTTAATATGTTCAAATGAAATTTTTACTTGACCTCGGTTGCGGTAGAGGGTTAATGTAAAAAAAGCAAAAAGTTTTCAGAATGTTAATGAAAATGATTCTAGACAGTGATCCTAGTTTCATTCTTCGGTATATGACACCCTCAATAGTTAAAAAAATAACAAAAATCAAGATCCTATTCAAATGTTGGTAACCCTCTACCGGAAATGTTGTAGTCAAAAGAGAAAAAGAAATTTAAAAAAATCTTAAAATAGTTACTTTTGATTGTTTTAAGAAAGATTATGAAAAAAAAGACTAAAGAAGTTAATATGTTCAAATGAAATTTTTACTTGACCTCGGTTGCGGTAGAGGGTTAATGTAAAAAAAGCAAAAAGTTTTCAGAATGTTAATGAAAATGATTCTAGACAGTGATCCTAGTTTCATTCTTCGGTATATGAGACCCTCAATAATTAAAAAAATAACAAAAATCAAGATCCTATTCAAATGTTGGTAACCCTCTACCGGAAATGTTGTAGTCAAAAGAGAAAAAGAAATTTAAAAAAATCTTAAAATAGTTACTTTTGATTGTTTTGAGATATTATGAAAAAAAAAGTCTTAAGAAGTTAATATGTTGAAATGTAATTTTTACTTGACCTCGGTTGCGGTAGAGGGTTAATGTAAAAAAGCAAAAAGTTTTCAAAATGTTGATGAAAATGATTCTAGACAGTGATTCTAGTTTCATTCTTCGGTATATGACACCCTCAATAGTTAAAAAAAATAACAAAAATCAAGATCCTATTCAAATGTTGGTAACCCTCTACCGGAAATGTTGTAGTCAAAAGAGAAAAAGAAATTTAAAAAAATCTTAAAATAGTTACTTTTGATTGTTTTGAGATATTATGAAAAAAAAAGTCTTAAGAAGTTAATATGTTGAAATGTAATTTTTACTTGACCTCGGTTGCGGTAGAGGGTTAATGTAAAAAAATCAAAAAGTTTTCAAAATGTTAATGAAAATGATTCTAGACAGTGATCCTAGTTTCATTCTTCGGTATATGAGACCCTCAATAATTAAAAAAATAACACAAATCAAGATCCTATTCAAATGTTGGTAACCCTCTTCCGGAAATGTTGTTGTCAAAAGAGAAAAAGAAATTTAAAAAAATCTTAAATAGTTACTTTTGATTGTTTTAAGAAAGATTATGAAAAAAAAGACTAAAGAAGTTAATATGTTCAAATGAAATTTTTACTTGACCTCGGTTGCGGTAGAGGGTTAATGTAAAAAAAGCAAAAAGTTTTCAGAATGTTAATGAAAATGATTCTAGACAGTGATCCTAGTTTCATTCTTCGGTATATGACACCCTCAATAGTTAAAAAAAATAACAAAAATCAAGATCCTATTCAAATGTTGGTAACCCTCTACCGGAAATGTTGTAGTCAAAAGAGAAAAAGAAATTTAAAAAAATCTTAAAATAGTTACTTTTGATTGTTTTGAGATATTATGAAAAAAAAAGTCTTAAGAAGTTAATATGTTGAAATGTAATTTTTACTTGACCTCGGTTGCGGTAGAGGGTTAATGTAAAAAAAGCAAAAAGTTTTCAGAATGTTAATGAAAATGATTCTAGACAGTGATCCTAGTTTCATTCTTCGGTATATGAGACCCTCAATAATTAAAAAAATAACAAAAATCAAGATCCTATTCAAATGTTGGTAACCCTCTACCGGAAATGTTGTTGTCAAAAGAGAAAAAGAAATTTAAAAAAATCTTAAATAGTTACTTTTGATTGTTTTAAGAAAGATTATGAAAAAAAAGACTGAAGAAGTTAATATGTTCAAATGAAATTTTTACTTGACCTCGGTTGCGGTAGAGGGTTAATGTAAAAAAAGCAAAAAGTTTTCAGAATGTTAATGAAAATGATTCTAGACAGTGATCCTAGTTTCATTCTTCGGTATATGAGACCCTCAATAATTAAAAAAATAACAAAAATCAAGATCCTATTCAAATGTTGGTAACCCTCTACCGGAAATGTTGTAGTCAAAAGAGAAAAAGAAATTTAAAAAAATTCTTAAAATAGTTACTTTTGATTGTTTTGAGATATTATGAAAAAAAAAGTCTTAAGAAGTTAATATGTTGAAATGTAATTTTTACTTGACCTCGGTTGCGGTAGAGGGTTAATGTAAAAAAAGCAAAAAGTTTTCAAAATGTTAATGAAAATGATTCTAGACAGTGATCCTAGTTTCATTCTCCGGTATATGACACCCTCAATAGTTAAAAAAAAATAACAAAAATCAAGATCCTATTCAAATGTTGGTAACCCTCTACCGGAAATGTTGTAGTCAAAAGAGAAAAAGAAATTTAAAAAAATCTTAAAATAGTTACTTTTGATTGTTTTAAGAAAGATTATGAAAAAAAAGACTAAAGAAGTTAATATGTTCAAATGAAATTTTTACTTGACCTCGGTTGCGGTAGAGGGTTAATGTAAAAAAAGCAAAAAGTTTTCAAAATGTTAATGAAAATGATTCTAGACAGTGATCCTAGTTTCATTCTTCGGTATATGACACCCTCAATAGTTAAAAAAAATAACAAAAATCAAGATCCTATTCAAATGTTGGTAACCCTCTACCGGAAATGTTGTAGTCAAAAGAGAAAAAGAAATTTAAAAAAATCTTAAAATAGTTACTTTTGATTGTTTTAAGAAAGATTATGAAAAAAAAGTCTTAAGAAGTTAATATGTTGAAATGTAATTTTTACTTGACTTTGGGTGCGGTAGAGGGTTAATGAAAAAAGTTTTCAAAATGTCAATGAAAATGATTCAAGACAGTGATTCTAGTTAAAAGAAAGTACATACCTTGTTTTGGAAACAGCCAAGTGATGGTAGCAGGAACGTGATTGATGGCAGCAAGAAGGTATAGCCAACTCAGGAACAGAAAGTGGCAGCGCCTTTTAATTATTTGCGACGGTGGCGACGACAGTGGAGCAGCAGTAATGTGTTGGAAGAGCACTACATAATGCATAAAAATTTTTATTTTAGAAACAAAGCAAAATAAAAGATTTTCTACTATACATATATAATATATAAAATGTTTTGTTTTAGGAACAAAACAAAATGAAAGATTTTCAACTAGTGTATGAAATTCTCAATAGTAAAAAACAACAAAAATCTAGATCCTGTTCAAATTTTTGTAACCCTCTACCGGAAATGATGTAGTCAAATGAGAAAAAGAAATTTAAAAAAGTCTTAAAATAGTTATTTTGGTTTGTTTTAAGATAGATTATGAAAAAAAAGTCTTTAAAAGTTATTTTTTCAAATTAAATTCTTACTTGACTTCGGTTGCGGTAGCGGGTTAATGTAAAAGAAGCAAAAAGTTTCAAAATGTTAATGAAAATGATTCTAGTATGTGATCCCAGTTTCATTTATTCGCAATTAATGTCAAAAAATCAAAATGTTTATCAATATGATTCGAGATAGTGACTCTAGTTTCATTCTTTTGTATATGAGACTCTCAATAATAAAAAAACAACAAAAATCTAGATCCTGTTCAAATTTTTGTAACCCTCTACCGGAAATGATGTAGTCAAATGAGAAATAGAAATTTAAAAAAGTCTTAAAATAGTTATTTTGGTTTGTTTTAAGATAGATTATGAAAAAAAAGTCTTTAAAAGTTATTTTTTCAAATTAAATTCTTACTTGACTTCGGTTGCGGTAGCGGGTTAATGTAAAAGAAGCAAAAAGTTTCAAAATGTTAATGAAAATGATTCTAGTATGTGATCCCAGTTTCATTTATTCGCAATTAATGTCAAAAAATCAAAATGTTTATCAATATGATTCGAGATAGTGACTCTAGTTTCATTCTTTTGTATATGAGACTCTCAATAATAAAAAAACAACAAAAATCTAGATCCTGTTCAAATTTTTGTAACCCTCTACCGGAAATGATGTAGTCAAATGAGAAAAAGAAATTTAAAAAAGTCTTAAAATAGTTATTTTGGTTTGTTTTAAGATATATTATGAAAAAAAAGTCTTAAAAAGTTAATTTTTTCAAATTAAATTCTTACTTGACTTCGGTTGCGGTAGCGGGTTAATGTAAAAGAAGCAAAAAGTTTCAAAATGTTAATGAAAATGATTCTAGTATGTGATCCCAGTTTCATTTATTCGCAATTAATGTCAAAAAATCAAAATGTTTATCAATATGATTCGAGATAGTGACTCTAGTTTCATTCTTTTGTATATGAGACTCTCAATAATAAAAAAACAACAAAAATCTAGATCCTGTTCAAATTTTTGTAACCCTCTACCGGAAATGATGTAGTCAAATGAGAAAAAGAAATTTAAAAAAGTCTTAAAATAGTTATTTTGGTTTGTTTTAAGATAGATTATGAAAAAAAAGTCTTTAAAAGTTATTTTTTCAAATTAAATTCTTACTTGACTTCGGTTGCGGTAGCGGGTTAATGTAAAAGAAGCAAAAAGTTTCAAAATGTTAATGAAGATGATTCTAGTATGTGATCCCAGTTTCATTTATTCGCAATTAATGTCAAAAAATCAAAATGTTTATCAATATGATTCGAGATAGTGACTCTAGTTTCATTCTTTTGTATATGAGACTCTCAATAATAAAAAAAACAACAAAAATCTAGATCCTGTTCAAATTTTTGTACCCTCTACCGGAAATGATGTAGTCAAATGAGAAAAAGAAATTTAAAAAAGTCTTAAAATAGTTATTTTGGTTTGTTTTAAGATAGATTATGAAAAAAAAGTCTTTAAAAGTTAATTTTTTTCAAATTAAATTCTTACTTGACTTCGGTTGCGGTAGCGGGTTAATGTAAAGAAGCAAAAAGTTTCAAAAATGTTAATGAAAATGATTCTAGTATGTGATCCCAATTTCATTTATTCGCAATTAATGTCAAAAAATCAAAATGTTATCAATATGATTCGAGATAGTGACTCTAGTTTCATTCTTTGTATATGAGGACTCTCAATAATAAAAAACAACAAAAATCTAGATCCTGTTCAAATTTTTGTAACCCTCTACCGGAAATGATGTAGTCAAATGAGAAATAGAAATTTAAAAAAAAGTCTTAAAATAGTTATTTTGGTTTGTTTTAAGATAGATTATGAAAAAAAAGTCTTTAAAAGTTATTTTTTCAAATTAAATTCTTACTTGACTTCGGTTGCGGTAGCGGGTTAATGTAAAAGAAGCAAAAAGTTTCAAAATGTTAATGAAAAGATTCTAGTATGTGATCCCAGTTTCATTTTATTCGCAATTAATGTCAAAAAATCAAAATGTTTATCAATATGATTCGAGATAGTGACTCTAGTTTCATTCTTTTGTAATGAGACTCTCAATAATAAAAAAACAACAAAAATCTAGATCCTGTTCAAATTTTGTAACCCTCTACCGAAATGATGTAGTCAAATGAGAAAAAGAAATTTAAAAAAGTCTTAAAATAGTTATTTTGGTTTGTTTTAAAGATATATTATGAAAAAAAAGTCTTAAAAAGTTAATTTTTTCAATTAAATTCTTACTTGACTTCGGTTGCGGTAGCGGGTTAATGTAAAAGAAGCAAAAAGTTTCAAAATGTTAATGAAAATGATTCTAGTATGTGATCCCAGTTTCATTTATTCGCAATTAATGTCAAAAAATCAAAATGTTTATCAATATGATTCGAGATAGTGACTCTAGTTTCATTCTTTTGTATATGAGACTCTCAATAATAAAAAAAACAACAAAATCTAGATCCTGTTCAAATTTTTGTAACCCTCTACCGGAATGATGTAGTCAAATGAGAAAAAGGAAATTTAAAAAAGTCTTAAAATAGTTATTTTGGTTTGTTTTAAGATAGATTATGAAAAAAAAGTCTTTAAAAGTTATTTTTTCAATTAAATTCTTACTTGACTTCGGTTGCGGTAGCGGGTTAATGTAAAAGAAGCAAAAAGTTTCAAAATGTTAATGAAAATGATTCTAGTATGTGATCCCAGTTTCATTATTCGCAATTAATGTCAAAAAATCAAAATGTTTATCAATATGATTCGAGATAGTGACTCTAGTTTCATTCTTTTGTATATGAGACTCTCAATAATAAAAAAAACAACAAAAATCTAGATCCTGTTCAAATTTTTGTAACCCTCTACCGGAAATGATGTAGTCAAATGAGAAAAAGAGATTTAAAAAAATCTTAAAATAGATATTTTGGTTTGTTTTAAGATAGATTATGAAAAAAAAAGTCTTTAAAAGTTAATTTTTTTCAAATGAAATTCTTACTTGACTTCAGTTGCGGTAGAGGGTTAATGTAAAAGAAGCAAAAAGTTTCAAAATGTTAATGAAAATGATTTTAGTATGTGATCCCAGTTTCATTTAATCGCAATTAATGATAAAAAGCAAATTTGTATGAATATGATTCCAGAGGGTGATCTTAGTTTCATTCTTCGGTGTATGAAACTCTCAATAATTAAAAAAAAAAAAACAAAAAAATCTAGATCATATTCAATTTTTGGTAACCCTCTACCGGTAGTCGAAGGACAAAATGAAATTTAAAAAACTTAAAATATTTATTTTGGATTGTTTCAAGATAAATTATGATAAGTCTCAAAAAAGTTAATGTGTTCAAATGTAATTTTACTTGACTTTGGGTGCGGTAGAGGGTTAATGAAAAAAGTTTTCAAAATGTCAATGAAAATGATTCAAGACAGTGATTCTAGTTAAAAGAAAGTACATACCTTGTTTTGGAAACAGCCAAGTGATGGTGGCAGGAACGTGATTGATGGCAGCAAGAAGGTATAGCCACTCAGGAACAGAAATTGGCAGCGCCTTTTAATTATTTGGTGACGGTGGCGATGACAGTGGAGCAGCAGCAACGTGTTGGAAAGAGCACTACATAATGTATAAAAAGTTTATTTTAGAAACAAAGCAAAATGAGTGATTTTCTACTATGAGTACATATATGACGTAGAAAATGTTTTGTTTTAGAAACAAAACAAAAATGAAAGATTTTCAACTAAAATACATATTGGAAGTACTGACATAATATTTTGGAGCAGCCAACGTCTATCGTGATGTATGTCGGCGTGGGCCGGCGGCACGATTGAAAACGCAAAAAATGGCATTAGTTCTGGGAACTAGCAATTACGTAATGGGGGCTGTGGCGGCGATGTATTGAGGCAAACGAAGAAATCTTCTTAATGCCACCATATAAGAAGGTGATGGCAGACATTCTTTAATTTTTTGTGGCGACGATAGTGGTGGCACCAATAAGGTGGTGGCACTGCATGTATGTAGGTATAATATGTTTTTTTTTTAACAAAATGGAAAGATTCTCTAAACGTTAATACTATTAGATAAGGGTATTCATGCAAAGGCGACAACGTTGTAACATTTGTAAACTGCGTGAATCTATCAAAATTTGTGCCGAAAATTTACTACTTTACGTCTTGGCAAGAATACTCTTATTATTAATAATTTTAAAATGTTTAAAACGTTAATAAATGCATTAGGGGTACTCACATAAAGTTCTGGAGACAAAGCAACGGCACGTGAATGGCGGCTGTGGCGGCGGTGGCGGCGGCGTTGAGGCAAACGAACACGTATGCCTTTATACATTAATTAATAACGTAGGCTGCAGTAAAAACAAAATTATTATCAATTAAATACTCTTTTTTTAATAATTTCAAATCGAATTTAAAACTTGCTTTTTATTTCTACTTACATTATTTCTGCAGTTGTAGGTTCGGGTCAGGTATCTTCCACTCTTCACACTTTCACACTTTAACTTTTGAATGGCTTAATGCTTGGCGTCCTTTTGCCGGCTACATCATTCAACGAAAAATTCTTTCGTTCAATCAAGCAACTAAAGTGCTCCCACTGTTATAGGTGGCGCTAATCAAGTTTCGGCAAAATTGTTTAAGCTAAGTGTTCACGATTTGTAGATCTTAAAATATTGTTAGATCTGCAGTGAAAAACATACTTACAATTAAATAATTGTCAGAAAATTTGTCTGACAATTAGCTAATTGTTAGAAATCTGACAATCACTATCGCTTAGAGATGAGCTAAGTCGTGAATTCGCATTCACAGGTATAACTGTGAATGCTATTTTTCATTCACTGTGAATATAAACTGTGAATGTAAACTGTGAATTACATTTCGTAGTGCTGAGGGTACTGAAAAGTTTGAGCAACACACATTGCAACCATGAAAAATATAAACCCACCTTGAATGTATCATACAAAATATTGATACAACAAAATTAGCCTGCACCTATCGAACGCATTTTTTCCCAACAAACACATGTATACATTCTTTTTGCGAGCTTACAACCCTTTTTCTACCTAACCTACTTATCGTCTCAGCAACCGAATTCCATTCCACTTCAATTTTAAACAATTGCGTTATGCGATTATATGCCTGTATCTCCTGCATACGAACAAGCAATTCATCAACTCACAACTCACAAGGTTGGGAATGTAGCTCTTTTAATTTGAAAATTTGGTTGGATAGCATTAGCAATAGCAACAGCAACGCAGGTAAGGTATTGTATGGGTAAATCCTGAATAGTAGTGATCAGTGAATAATGAATACTCATTTCACATTCACGGATTAACAATTTGCAGTTGTGCGGTATATGATGTTGCGTTGTGACTTTGTGACTAGCGATGAGATTTTTTCATTCGCAGTTTAGCCATTCACAGTTTATTCGCAAGTTGTTAACAGGTTGTGAATGCGAATTTTCATTAGCTGTGAATAAGTAGCAGTTCGTGATTTTTGGCTCATCTCTACTATCGCTGACGATCTGACAATCGCTATCTAACAATAGGGGTATTCACGATCCGATGTAACTGGTCTTGTATCATTGCAAAAGTGTAAAAGTGTAACACTTTCTTGCACTACAACAATAAAATAAACTGAATGTCAAATTCTTAAACTTTTGCTATACTCCAACCCTATTGTAAAAGAAAAATACACCATAGTAAAGTTAGCGCTTGTGTATTTGATAACTTGCCAAATGTCAGTTTTTTTGTAAGCTGATATTTGTTTGTGAAATTTTGTGAGTTTGCTATAGTGTAACTATAGATAAAAGAAGTGCGTTCACGATCGATTGTAAAAAAATAAAATTTTACAATTTTACTAGGCTTGTTGCACCAGAAAGTGAATACCCTTAATAGTGTAGAAAAAAAATTACATAAAGTTTGTAAAAAGTGTATATTTCATTAAAAATGCTAAAATGAGTACTTTCACAGTAGGGTGGTTCATAAATTCGAATAAAAATGAGTTTTAATTACACAGAAAGTTTGTAAAACGTGTATATTTCATAAAAAAATGCTAAAATGAGTACTTTCACAGTAGGGTGGTTCATAAATTCGAAAAAAAATTGAGTTTTAATTACACAGAAAGTTTGTAAAACGTGTATATTTCATAAAAAAATGCTGAAATGAGTACTTTCACAATAGGGTGATTCATAAATTCGAAAAAAAGTTGACTTTTAACTACACAGAAAGTTTGTAAAACGTGTATATTTCATAAAAAAATGCTAAAATGAGTACTTTCACAGTAGGGTGGTTCATAAATTCGAAAAAAAATGAGTTTTAATAACACAGAAAGTTTGTAAAACGTGTATATTTCATAAAAAAATGCTAAAATGAGTACTTTCACAATAGGGTGATTCATAAATTCGAAAAAAAGTTGACTTTTAACTACACAGAAAGTTTGTAAAACGTGTATATTTCATAAAAAAAATGCTAAAATGAGTACTTTCACAGTAGGGTGGTTCATAAATTCGAAAAAAAAATGAGTTTTAATTACACAGAAAGTTTGTAAAACGTGTATATTTCATAAAAAAATGCTAAAATGAGTACTTTCACAATAGGGTGATTCATAAATTCTAAAAAAAGTTGACTTTTAACTACACAGAAAGTTTGTAAAACGTGTATATTTCATAAAAAAATGCTAAAATGAGTACTTTCACAGTAGGGTGGTTCATAAATTCAAAAAAAAAATGAGTTTTAATTACACAGAAAGTTTGTAAAACGTGTATATTTCATAAAAAAATGCTAAAATGAGTACTTTCACAATAGGGTGATTCATAAATTCGAAAAAAAGTTGACTTTTAACTACACAGAAAGTTTGTAAAACGTGTATATTTCATAAAAAAATGCTAAAATGAGTACTTTCACAGTAGGGTGGTTCATAAATTTAAAAAAAAATGAGTTTTAATAACACAGAAAGTTTGTAAAACGTGTATATTTCATAAAAAAATGCTAAAATGAGTACTTTCACAATAGGGTGGTTCATAAATTCGAAAAAAAATTGAGTTTTAATTACACAGAAAGTTTGTAAAACGTGTATATTTCATAAAAAAAATGCTAAAATGAGTACTTTCACAGTAGGGTGGTTCATAAACTCGAAAAAAAATGAGTTTTAATTACACAGAAAGTTTGTAAAACGTGTATATTTCATAAAAAAATGCTAAAATGAGTACTTTCACAATAGGGTGGTTCATAAATTCGAAAAAAATTGAGTTTTAACTACACAGAAGGTTTGCAAAACGTGTATATTCCATTAAAAATGCTAAAATGAGTACTTTCACAATAGGGTGGTTCATAAATTCGAACACAAAATTGAGTTTTTACTACACAGAAAGTTTGTAAAACGTTTACATTTCATAAAAAATGCTAAAATGAGTACTTTCACTACAGGGTGGTTCATAAATATTATGTCTTCTACATTTTCCAGTGGAATTAAAAAAAAAGCAACGTGGTAAATATTTGAAGCAAATAATCGATGAAAAAAAAAATTCAATTAGGGTGGCTCACAATTTTTTTGTTTGCTTTTTTTAAACAAATTTTATTTTATTAAGGTATCTTATGATGGAATTTCTGTTGAAAAGTGCAGAAAAATGTTTAAGCACCAGCCTAATAGAACATTTTTTTCATCGATTATTTGTTTCAAATATTTATCACGTTGTTTTTTTTTTATTCGACTGCAAAATGTAGACGATAGCATATATTTGAACGACCGACCCTAATGTGAATGTATTATTTCAACTTTTTTTACGAAATTTACACGTTTTACGACCTCTCTGCTTTTTTTTCCAAACTTAATTAAGGTATACTCGTTACATTTGATATTGTTCATGGCAGTCCAAGGCAAAAGGTATATAAATGTTGAAATGTCCCGATTTCGGTCTTTCGCCAAACTCCATATGGACATGCAAAAAAACGCAGGTAGTGATAACGGAGAATTATATTTTTATTTAATATCTGTTCATTGTTTCAATGAACCTGTACGTTAGGACAATTAATTACATTTATTAAAATCAATCAACGTTAATTGGGATAATGAATAGCCATTAATAAAAATATATATGTTAACTTATTAATTAACGATAAAGCTTGACGAAAGAGCATTTCTATTAATGCTGTTCATAAATTTAATAAACCATTCATTAATTTAATGAACCATTCATAATTTTTAATAAACAGTTTATTATTTTAATGTATGGTTAATAAAAATTTAACGAAGGGTTAATTTTGCGCCATTTTTTAGTTACAACTTGCGCGTTGCAGTGATCACACTTTAAAAAAAAATTAAAGTACTAAATTAAACAAGGTTTTTACATAATTTACCTGTGTGATGTAAGGAAATAACTAAATTGAAATTATTTTCGAGGAAATGCCATTTAATTACCAACAGGGATACACCCCACAATAGGTATGAGAAAAGGAATAATATCAATAAGTAAGTATTTCATTTGCCTGATCAAAATCTGATTTGAAAAATAGAAAGAACTTCTTACATAAAGAGTAGAAAAAAGAGACAAATGCGAGAAATTCACAATATTGTATCCATTACGGAAGCTTAAAGGTGTAATTAAGGAAAAATATAATGTTGGAACCTAAAATTGAAATTGTTTGGTGTGTACTTTTTTCAATATGAATGTAATATATTGTTAAATCAATTCCATTTTGTATTAAAATCTTACCGACAAACATTTGACATTTATATATAAAGTGTCGATAGCACACCGACAATCCACTTAATTATCTGCACATAGCTTAACTCTTTATGTATTTGGCATGTTTGCCACTTGAATTCAGTTGAAAAGTAAATAATTGATAATATGTGGTCGGAAAGTGTAAACAATTCGACATGTTTGATCATAGAAATGCTTTTCGTTTTCATTCATCCTACGCATTAAAGCATATTGCATAGAGTATAAAAGGCGACTTTTTCACTCCTATTGTACCTTTATGGATTTAATTATGAGAGTATAAAAGAGATAACAATATATTAGATTAATTAATAAATACGAGCATAAAACATTAACTAACAATCATAAGAAATATGTTCTGATGCCAAATGGCCTATTATCGCCTTAAGCGTCACCATATTCACTTATACAAGCAATATAGAAACAAAGTACCACAAACTAATAAACGAGGCCGTGAGTGCAAAAGTGGTGTAACCCAGAGATTAAAACATATCGCAACTATCCCGTTGATATTATTTATACCAGGAAATATTTAAGGATTCGGTAATGCTTATTTTTTATTAACTTCCCGTCAGAGGGGTTATTGGAGTGCTATAGAAACAAATAACTAATCATGTCTGAAATGCGAATTTCAGATTTTTATAAAGGATGTTCATAAAAAATTTATTAACGTTTATTGATTTTTATAAATGGTTTTCATTGTTTTTTAATGAACACGTCATTAAAACAATGAACAGATTAATTAAAAATAAAAGCAGATTTTTATTAACGATGTTTATAAAAAATTTATTAACGTTTATTGATTTTTATAAATGGTTTTCATTGTTTTTTAATGAACACGTCATTAAAACAATGCACAGATTAATTAAAAATAAAAGCAGATTTTTATTAACGATGTTTATAAAAAATTTATTAACGTTTATTGATTTTTATAAATGGTTTTCATTGTTTTTTAATGAACACGTCATTAAAACAATGAACAGATTAGTTAAAAATAAAAGCAGATTTTTATTAACGATGTTTATAAAAAATTTATTAACGTTTATTGATTTTTATTAATGGTTTTCATTGTTTTTTAATGAACACGTCATTAAAACAATGCACAGATTAATTAAAAATAAAAGCAGATTTTTATTAACGATGTTTATAAAAAATTTATTAACGTTTATTGATTTTTATAAATGGTTTTCATTGTTTCTTAATGAACACGTCATTAAAACAATGAACAGATTAATTAAAAATAAAAGCAGATTTTTATTAACGATGTTTATAAAAAATTTATTAACGTTTATTGATTTTTATTAATGGTTTTCATTGTTTTTTAATGAACACGTCATTAAAACAATGAACAGATCAATTAAAAATAAAAGTAGATTTTTATTAACGATGTTTATAAAAAATTTATTAACGTTTATTGATTTTTATTAATGGTTTTCATTGTTTTTTAATGAACACGTCATTAAAACAATGAACAGATTAATTAAAAATAAAAGTAGATTTTTATTAACGATGTTTATAAAAAATTTATTAACGTTTATTGATTTTTATTAATGGTTTTCATTGTTTTTTAATGAACACGTCATTAAAACAATGAACAGATTAATTAAAAATAAAAGCAGATTTTTATTAACGATGTTTATAAAAAATTTATTAACGTTTATTGATTTTTATAAATGGTTTTCATTGTTTTTTAATGAATACGTCATTAAAACAATGAACAGATTAATTAAAAATAAAAGCAGATTTTTATTAACGATATTTATAAAAAATTTATTAACGTTTATTGATTTTTATTAATGGTTTTCATTGTTTTTTAATGAACACGTCATTAAAACAATGAACAGATTAATTAAAAATAAAAGTAGATTTTTATTAACGATGTTTATAAAAAATTTATTAACGTTTATTGATTTTTATAAATGGTTTTCATTGTTTCTTAATGAACACGTCATTAAAACAATGAACAGATTAATTAAAAATAAAAGCAGATTTTTATTAACGATGTTTATAAAAAATTTATTAACGTTTATTGATTTTTATTAATGGTTTTTATTGTTTTTTAATGAACACGTCATTAAAACAATGAACAGATCAATTAAAAATAAAAGTAGATTTTTATTAACGATGTTTATAAAAAATTTATTAACGTTTATTGATTTTTATTAATGGTTTTCATTGTTTTTTAATGAACACGTCATTAAAACAATGAACAGATTAATTAAAAATAAAAGTAGATTTTTATTAACGATGTTTATAAAAAATTTATTAACGTTTATTGATTTTTATTAATGGTTTTCATTGTTTTTTAATGAACACGTCATTAAAACAATGAACAGATTAATTAAAAATAAAAGCAGATTTTTATTAACGATGTTTATAAAAAATTTATTAACGTTTATTGATTTTTATAAATGGTTTTCATTGTTTTTTAATGAATACGTCATTAAAACAATGAACAGATTAATTAAAAATAAAAGCAGATTTTTATTAACGATGTTTATAAAAAATTTATTAACGTTTATTGATTTTTATTAATGGTTTTCATTGTTTTTTAATGAACACGTCATTAAAACAATGAACAGATTAATTAAAAATAAAAGTAGATTTTTATTAACGATGTTTATAAAAAATTTATTAACGTTTATTGATTTTTATAAATGGTTTTCATTGTTTTTTAATAAACAAGTCATTAAAAAAATTAACAGATTAATTAAAAATAAAAGCAGATTTTTATTAACGATGTTTATAAAAAATTTATTAACGTTTATTGATTTTTATAAATGGTTTTCATTGTTTTTTAATGAACACGTCATTAAAACAATGTACAGATTAATTAAAAATAAAAGCAGATTTTTATTAACGATGTTTATAAAAAATTTATTAACGTTTATTGATTTTTATAAATGGTTTTCACTGTTTTTTAATGAACACGTCATTAAAACAATGTACGGATTAATTAAAAATAAAAGTAGATTTTTATTAAGGATGTTCATAAAAAATTTATTAACGTTTATTGATTTTAATTAATGGTTTTCATTGTTTTTTAATGAACACGTCATTAAAACAATGAACAGATTAATTAAAAATAAAAGTAGATTTTTATTACAGATGTTCATAAAAAATTTATTAACGTTTATTGATTTTTATAAATGGTTTTCATTGTTTTTTAATGAACACGACATTAAAACAATGAACAGATTAATAAAAAAATAAAACTAGATTTTTATTAACGATGTTCATAAAAAATTTATTAACGTTTATTAATTTTTATAAATGGTTTTCATTGTTTTTTAATGAACATTAATAGAATCAGTGAATCGTTAATTAAAAATGAAAAAAAAAAAAAATATGAATGGCTGTTCATAAAAAATAATGAACGTTTATTGATTTTTATAAACGGTTATCAATTTTCTATTAACAAAGTTCATTGGGACAATGTATAAATTAATAGAATCAATGAATCGTTAATAAAAACGTGAATTTGGATTTTAATAAACGAGAATAACCAACGTTTATTAATTCCCGCTTTTATTTTTTATTATTTGTACATTGAATACATGAATCGTACATTGATTCAACGAATAATCGGTTTATAAACGCCGTTTATAGATTTTACGTACAATAATTTTTTCAGTGTTTGCCGTCATAATGGGAGCGAACCATGAACCTTGCGATTCAGAGGCCGATGCACTACACACCGCGCCACTGAAGCCACATGGTTAGCTCTATCCCAATGCAGGTTTCGTTGTTTATCAATTGCAACAGCGACTAGTATCTTTATTAACACACACAAGCTTGCTATTGTTCAGTCGGTTTCTTTCTTTTTTTCCCCATGCACCGATTCGTATGCCAACAATTCGTTGGTCATACAAGGGGGGGATGAGTTGAAAGAGTTGACACTGGTCAAGAATTAATTTACAATTTAAGTTGGGTCTTGTGTGTAAATGGAAATTCACACACAAGTGCAGTGCATGCTGCGCATTATACATCAATTTATATTGAATAATTTTTGAATGAACAACAACAACTTGTGTGTGTTACCACCAAATTTATAGGCTGGAGTTATAGCTATTTCACGAGAGCCACCTCGATCATCAGACTCCTTTAGTGGTGCTTAGTCTGGTTATGCTCGTATTAATTGAAAAACTCTTTGCCGTCTGGGAGCGAACCATGAACCTTGCGATTCAGAGGCCGATGCACTACACACCGCGCCACTGAAGCCACATGGTTAGCTCTATCCCAATGCTGGTTTCATTGTTTATCAATTGCCAATAAGAATCTCATGGAAGAGAGAGTGTTGTAAACTTTGGCTCCACTTTAAAATCAATATAATTCTTGTTAATAAATAATTTTAATTGACAAAGTATTTTTTAACTAATAAAATTATATCCAAAGTGCATTATATAATTGTTAAGTTTTTAAATACTGGTTTGTTGGGTTAAAGAAAAAGAAATTTAAATCAAAATTAATGATGTCAAATTCTAACATCAATCGCAAAAAAAATCAAAATCAAATTCTACGATCAAACTTAGTTAACTTCTCCGGCTTTCATGGTTCTCCTTCTAGTTCTCCCTTGACACCTTCTTCTTCGTCGAAGTTGTGGGATAAAATCGAGGCCCGTTTAAGTTCACTCGTAAAATCACTAAAGGACTCAATCCATTTAACTTTGAGAAAAGAAATCAATGAACTCAAATCTAGCTTCGACCAACGCTTCAACGAAATTGAAAACAATTATAAAACACAGCTAAGATCATTTGAAAAGGAGATCAATGACAAATTCAACTCTTTAAATCAAGTAGTTACGAATTTTGACAACAAGATTGAAAAAATGGAAAATCAGTGCTACAAAATCGACTCACTGCAAAAAGAACTCACTGTTTTAAGAGAAAACACCGATACAACTCAACTAAAGTTACATATCGAAGCACTAACGCGGAAAAATATCTCAGGGGACCTTGTTTTACATGGAATTCCCATCTTGCAAAATGAAAATCTGTTTGAAATGTTTAATAAATTTTGCACACAAATCAACACACACTCGATACGTCCAATTAGCATTATACGTACGACACCGAAAAACGATTCTTCCTTTAGCGCGATCATCGTTCGACTCCCGCATGAAAATGACAAGATCTCTCTTCTTAAGAAAGTGGCGGAGAATTTCAAAACAAAATCCAAATCTGTTACGTTGCACGACCTTGGACTTGGTCACAGTAATCAGTTTGTGAGAGTGTATGAAAGCCTTAGGCCTGGTTCACACGAGATTGTACCGCACGTTTTTTATCGCATTCGGTTTTTACCGAACAAAAATCGGGTGTTCACACGATATTTATATTTATTCGTTTAAAACTCGAATAGCTGCAGTATAATGAAAATGATTGGAAAAGTTTGAATTTGTGAAGTATTTTATTTTTATCTTTTTAAGGAAAAGGGCTAGAAAGCTGAAATTTGGACGGATGATAGAAAATATTGATTTAAATATGAATTAAAAAAATAAGAGTCCTAGAATACCGTTGGACGGAGATAACGGCATTATTTGAGCGATTTCACATATGAACTCATATCTGTTTAGTGCATTGATGAATTTTTTTGTTGTTTTAAATATAACATATAAATAAAATTACGGTTATTTTGATACCTCATTCATTACCCTACCTGGTATATAAGCGACACAATCTTGATTTTAAATTGATCGAAAAATCAAAACAATTGCATTGTAATTACCTGCTAGGACCATTGTCCACGACCATCCACCAGCGAGAAGATCCCGTTATCTACATGGAATTTTTTGTATTAAAATTTGATATGGATGGCTTTAAAAAATTATAGCTCCCGTTTTACTGATCGGATCTTCAAGGTTAAGGTCTTTAAAGAAAGCTGACATAACGGACTGTATTGTGTAAAAAAAATCATTGAGGAGGGGAAAAAATTTTTATACTAAAGGGGTGAATAAAGCCCAATTCAATTCCATTTATTTTATTCTAAATTCAAATGTTGATGAAAATTTTTATAATTTTGAAAAACTAAAAACGCATATTTATTGCCTCATTCCTCTTCTTTATTTTAAAACCTTAACCTCCAAGATCCAATGAGTATCACCGGAGTTATAATTTTTTTAAACCAACCATATCGGTCGATTAATTTTTTTTGTGTACATCGGCTTTTCTCTCCACTGAAGCTCATTCGATGCCAACGAACAAATACCCAACGTGGATTTAAACCGTGTGAACGAGACTATATAAAACTATACGCCACTGGGAGACGATACGTCGCAGCTCATTCGTTTTTTTTGATAAGTCCGTTGAGTATTCGATAAACGTACTTAGTACGTTTTCTTGCCGTACAAACGTCGTGTGAAAGGCTCTATGTAAAATATATACGCCACTATTCATTCGCACGGATTTATACTGCAAAAAATCGTGCGGTACAATCTCGTGTGAACCAGGCCTTACAAAACAAAATCATGCTCTCTTTCGTGAAGCAAATCATCGACGGAAAAGCAAAATTCTGCATGCTGTATACACTAGGTATGGGAAAGTCTATGTAAAAAAATGCGAGGACAAGAGGCCAATCTGTATTAAAAATATGTTGGAACTAAATTCTGTCTGCTCTCTTAATGATGCTGATAACGAAAATGGATTAAATGTTGCTGCTGGAGGTGAAGTTGTTGCCTTTGACGAAGTTGCTGTTGATGATAGTGTTGCTGGAGGTGTTCTTTAAAATATTTATTAAGATTGTGCAAGGTTACCAAGTATTTAAGTTTATACACATAATTTTATTTTTCTTAAATTTGGTTTTTCTTTCTTTTTTTTTAATAATACATACATTTGTACAATTAATGTTAGCGAATGATATTTATGATTTTATTGTGGGCTAAATTTACTTTTATGTATATTTAAATGAATATGGAAATGTTGAAATTTAAGACGTTTATTTTGAAAAGCCTACTTTTATTACTCATTACAATATTATTTTCTCTATTTTTACCTTATTTGTCTTTACGATTTTTAACATTACTTTTCTTTCTTTTTTTAGTTCATTTATTTCCATCTCTATTTAGAATGAAAACAAAAATATCTTCTTCGTATCGGTTGGTGATTAGCATTAATTTTATAAAAAATCATGTCTTCATCTCCAAGTCCTGACAATGTAAGATCTGTCTTTAATGTGATGTGCGGTGCGTACGATGGTTTAAATGTTTGTCACATTAATGCTGGAAGTATTTCCTCTAAGTTCACTTTGATTTATCAAATGTTAGGTACTTCGAAATTAGATGTTATAATGGTATCGGAATCATGGTTAAATGAAGGTATTTCCTCACAGCTAGTACATTTTCATGGCTTCAAATTGCACAGAAACGATAGTAAAACTAGGGGTGGTGGTGTATGCGTGTACGTTAAAGAAAATATCTCTACCAAAAAAATTTATTCGTCATCCAAATCTAAAATTGAATTTTTATGCGTTGAAATTTGCAATGATTATGAAAAATGCCTCTTGGTAGTTGTATACAGCCCACCATGTTTATTCAAAGAAGAAAATTTAATAGAGTTCGAAGATACGCTGCTTACCTTGAGTGCAAAATATAATGACATTCTGATTGGCGGTGACTTTAATATAAACCAATTTGAAAATAGTACCACGACATGTTTGTTTCATTATTTCTGTGAGAAATTAGGTTTTTCAGTCGTAAATACGCTTTTGCCGACTTGTTTCCAATCACAAAGCAATCCTTCACTCATTGACTTGTTTTTAACAAGTTCGAAGAACAAAATATTGGCTATTGACCAGGTCAGACCAACATCTGAATTCATTCACGATTTCTTATTTTGTTCGTTTCAGTTTGATTTATCTAACTCAAATACTACCAGGACTATAAGTTATAGATCTTTTCGTTCTTTTAACTGTTTAGACTTGCAAAACAATATTCCAAATGACTATTGGAATGACATTCTTTATACAAACGATGTTGGACACAAAGTTTTATTGTTTAATGAATTAGTGATCAGGCTATAAAACGAATATGTCCCAATAGTCACCAAACTTATCAAAAATTCTGAACGTTGTCCCTGGTATAACAATTTAATTGAACAACAAATTTTAGAGAGAGAACGCTTTTTTAGGAAATTTAAAAGAAATCCATCGCCCTATAACCGGTGTCAATATGTCTATGCTCGCAACAAAGTGACGGCTCTTATTCGCTCTTGTAAAAGGGCTTACTTTTGTCAAAAACTTAATGTTGCTTTAAGCTCCAAAGAGCTGTGGAAAAATTTGAAGGAAGCTGGTGTCACCGGGAAAGGAGTTTTGCCTAAATGTTCCTTAGACCCACAAGTTATGAAGTCATTTTATGCGCCACCACCCTCTAGTCCGCCCATACTTTTTAATATCCCGGAAAATAGTGATTCATTTTCATTTGATTGCATTGGTTCTAGTGAAGTATTTAATGCTATTAAATCAATTAATTCGAATGCAGTCGGCTCTGATAACATTTCGCCAAAATTCATAAAGTTAATTTTACCCATCGTTCTTACGCCAATGTTGCATATAATAAATACTAGCATTTATAGCAGTGAATTCCCGGAACCATGGAAAGATGCAGTTATTTTGCCTATTCCTAAAAAAAATAATCCAGTAGAACCATCTGATTACAGACCAATTAGTTTGTTGCCATTTTTTTGCAAAGTCTTTGAGAAGCTAATCGCTGATCAGATTAAAATATATTTTCAATTCAATAACTACTTATCGAAATTTCAATCCGGTTTCCGAGATAAACACAGCTGTGAATCAGCAGTTTTAAAAGTAACCTCAGATTTTCGTAGTGCATTGGATAGTGGTCAGCTTGGGATAATGGTTCTTTTGGATTTTTCAAAGGCCTTTGACTGTATTAACCACTCAATCTTGATTTCAAAGCTAGAAAGAAAATTTAATTTCTCAGGTACAGCAATAAAGCTTCTGCGAAATTTTTTAATCAATCGGAGTCAAACTATTAGAACTGACCAAGGTACTTCAAGTGCGTTCACTGTAAACTGTGGGGTTTCACAGGGCTCTGTCCTTGGTCCCCTTTTTTTCTCATTATTCATAAATGATCTACCCGATATCGTTCTAAGCTCCTACATCCAAATGTATGCAGATGATGTCTTGATATATAGTTTTCGTGAACTGGGTTTGATAGAAGATTGTGTTATACGATTAAACGAAGATTTACTTAGCATCCAAAGATGGGCTGACACGAATAAACTCAACCTTAACCCTGCAAAAACTTTGAGTATGCTTTGCTCACGAGGTCATGTCAATCGTCTTGGTTTCCCTAACGTTGTTTTGAGCGGGCAAGTTATTCAGTATGTTAATAGAGTTAAGTATCTAGGTTTTCAAATAAATAATAAATTAACCTGCTGCGATGCTATTTCTGAAGCAATAAGAAGAATTTATTTTGCACTTCGTTCCTTAAGATCTTCATCACATTTTTTAACTTCAGAAATGAAGAAACATCTTATTAAATCCCTAGTTTTACCGTTTTTCACTTTCAATTACTCTGTTTATCCTGTCTTAGATTTCGAGTGTAAGCGAAAACTTAACGTAGCTTTCAATGATTGCCTGCGTTTTATACACAATAAACGAAGATATGACAGTGTATCGCATATACAAACGTCGATATTGGGGATAAGTTCGGAATATTACTTCATATATAGAAATATTATCAACCTTCACAATATAATCCATAGCAGGAGCCCGGAATACTTAGGGGAAATGCTTCAGTTTGCTCAGTCACAAAGAGGCATAAGATTAATTTTACCGCGTTTTACGCACACCATTGGAGAGAGATCTTTTTTTGTAGCTGTTGTTCGATTGTGGAACACATTACCAATCGAATTACAGAGAATTACTTCACCAACCACCTTCAAGAATAAGATATTTTTGTACTTCTCAACATATACCTAATAAATATTATACAAATATGTACCTAAACTTATAACTTTATTTTGTTTTCATTTTAATATACTAGTACATTTATAACTTTATTCTGTTTTCATTTTTGAAAAATCGTTTATTTTCGTTTTTTTCTTTTTGATTTTAATAGTTATTCTGTATGACTTGGTAATACTTATTTTCAATTCTATTAAAAGATTAAATCTTGTTGAATTGTGTTAAATTTGAAATAAATATTAAATACAAATATAAATACAAATACAAATTGCAACAGCGACTAGAATTTTTATTAACACACACAAGCTTGCTATTGTTCAGTCGGTTTCTTTCTTGTTGTTCATTCAAAAATTATTCAATATAAATTGATGTATAATGCGCAGCATGCACTGCACTTGTGTGTGAATTTCCATTTACACACAAGACCCAACTTAAATTGTAAATTAATTCTTGACCAGTGTCAACTCTTTCAACTCATCCCCCCCCCCTTGTATGACCAACGAATTGCTGGCATACGAATCGGTGCATGGGGAAAAAAAGAAAGAAACCGACTGAACAATAGCAAGCTTGTGTGTGTTAATAAAAATGCTAATCGCTGTTGCAATTGATAAACAACGAAACCTGCATTGGGATAGAGCTAACCATGTGGCTTCAGTGGCGCGGTGTGTAGTGCATCGGCCTCTGGATCGTAAGGTTCATGGTTCGCTCCCATATGACGGTAAAGAGTTTTTCAATTAATACGAGCATAACCAGACTAAGCACCACTAAAGGACGTCTGTGAAGTTAGCAGGGCAACTTTCACCCACGCAATTGGGACCTTGACAGGAATTTGCAGTTTTTTTGCATTTTTTTTGCATTTCTATTCCCGATTTTGCAGTTCGCCAAATAACGGTGTAATTTAGTGACCTGCTAACTTCACAGTGAAGTTAGCAGGTCACATGGCGTATCTCAGGAACCAAACGTGCTAGGAACTTGTAGTAAGGCTCCAAATTTGCAGTTTTTTTGCATTTCAAGAATAGGCTAGGTCAGAATTTTGAAGTCCTTTTTTTGAAAAAAATTTCATACTGACCTGCTAACTTCACAGTGAAGTTAGCAGGTCAGTTTGAAATTTTTTTCAAATTGAGGACTTCAAATTTTGAACATAGCCTATTGTTGAAATGCAAAAAAACTGCAAATTTGGAGCCTTACTGCAAGTTCCTAGCACGTTTGGTTCCTGAGATACACGATGTGACCTGCTAACTTCACTGTGAAGTTAGCAGGTCAGTATGAAATTTTTTTCAAATTGAGGACTTCAAATTTTGAACATAGCCTATTGTTGAAATGCAAAAAAAACTGCAAATTTGGAGCCTTATTGCAAGTTGCTAGCATGCTTGGTTCCTGAGATACACCATGTGACCTGCTAACTTCACTGTGAAGTTAGCAGGTCAGTATGAAACTTTTTTCAAAAAAGGACTTCAAAATTCTGACCTAGCCTATTCTTGAAAATCAAAAAAACTGCAAATTTGGAGCCTTATTGCAAGTTCCTAGCATGCTTGGTTCCTGAGATACACCATGTGACCTGCTAACTTCACTGTGAAGTTAGCAGGTCAGTATGAAATTTTTTTCAAAAAAAGGACTTCAAAATTCTGACCTAGCCTATTCTTGAAATGCAAAAAAACTGCAAATTTGGAGCCTTACTGCAAGTTCCTAGCATGCTTGGTTCGTGAGATACACGATGTGACCTACTTGCTTCATATTGAAGTCAAACTTGGGAAATTTTTAAATTGAGGACTTCAAATTTTGAACATAGCCTATCGTTGAAATGCAAAAAAACTGCAAATTTGGAGCCTTATTGCAAGTTCCTAGCATGCTTGGTTCCTGAGATACACCATGTGACCTGCTAACTTCACTGTGAAGTTAGCAGGTCAGTATGAAATTTTTTTCAAAAAAAGGACTTCAAAATTCTGACCTAGCCTATTCTTGAAATGCAAAAAAACTGCAAATTTGGAGCCTTACTACAAGTTCCAAGCACGTTTGGTTCCAGAGATACGCCATGTGACCTGCTAACTTCACTGTGAAGTTAGCAGGTCACTAAATTACACCGTTATTTGGCGAACTGCAAAATCGGGAATAGAAATGCAAAAAAAATGCAAAAAAACTGCAAATTCCTGTCAAGGGGAATCCGCCAGAGTTTCGAAACCTAAAGTTTCGAAAGGCAAAGTTTCGAAGGATAAAGTTTCGAAAAACCAAAGTTTCGAAAGGACAAAGTTTCGAAAAGATAAAGTTTCGAAAATCAAAATTTCGGAAAGCGAAGTTTCGAAAGGAGAAAGTTTCGAAAAGTCAAAGTTTCGGAAGAGAAAGTATCGAAGGACAAAGTTTCGAAAAAAAAAGTTCCGAAATCCTCGGAACTTCGTTGTTCCTTGAGCGATTCAAACGAGATTGACACAGGTGATAGCTGATACGGAATAAAAAAAAATATTTTAAAAGTAGGGTGCTCCAAAAATATGTAAAAATATTGCAACTTCGTTGTTCCTTGAGCGATTTCAATCAAATTGACACAGGCGACGGTTGATATAGAATTAAAAATAAAAAAATATTTGCATTAGGATGTTCCAAAAAAAATGTCAACTTCGTTGTTCCTTGAGCGATTTCAACGAAATTGACACAGGTGATAGCTGATACGGAATTAGAATAGAAAAAAATATTTTCAAAGTAGGGTGCTCCAAAAATATGTCATTATATTGCAACTTCGTTGTTCCTGGAGTGATTTCAACGAAATTCACAAAGGTGATAGCTGATACAGAATTAAAAACGAAAAAAATATTTGCATTAGGGTGTTCCAAAAACAATGTCAACTTCGTTGTTGTTTGAGCGATTTCAACGAAATTGACACAGGTGATAGCTGATACGGAATTAGAATAGAAAAAAATATTTTCAATTAGGGTGCTCCAAAAATATGTCATTATATTGCAACTTCGTTGTTCCTGGAGTGATTTCAAAAAAATTCACAAAGGTGATAGCTGATACAGAATTAAAAACGAACAAAATATTTGCATTAAGGTGTTCCAAAAAAAATGTCAACTTCGTTGTTCTTTGAGCGATTTCAACGAAATTGACACAGGTGATAGCTGATACGGAATTAGAAAAGAAAAAAATATTTTCAAAGTAGGGTGCTCCAAAAATATGTCATTATATTGCAACTTCGTTGTTCCTGGAGTGATTTCAAAAAAATTCACAAAGGTGATAGCTGATACAGAATTAAAAACGAAAAAAATATTTGCATTAAGGTGTTCCAAAAAAAAAGTCAACTTCGTTGCTGTTTGAGCGATTTCAACGAAATTGACACAGGTGATAGCTGATACGGAATTAGAAAAGAAAAAAAATATTTTCAAAGTAGGGTGCTCCAAAAATATGTCATTATATTGCAACTTCGTTGTTCCTGGAGTGATTTCAACAAAATTCACAAAGGTGATAGCTGATACAGAATTAAAAATGAAAAAAATATTTGCATTAAGGTGTTCCAAAAAAATGTCAACTTCGTTGTTCTTTGAGCGATTTCAATACGTGTGTGAAGTTAGCATAACATTTTTGAGCTAGAGCAATAGGACCATGGCAGGAATTTGCAGTTTTGTTTGCATTTTTATGCATTTCTATTCCGGATTTTGCAGTTCATCAAATAGTGGGTGTAACCGACTGTACTGCTAACTTCACTGTGAAGTTAGCAGGGCCTATGCTTTTCTCAGCAACCGGGCTAGCTAGGAATCTGAAATAAGGCTCTGAATTTGCAGTTTAATTTGCAGTTCCAGAAAAGGAAAAAACCAAATTTCTAAATCCTTACATAAAAAAAATTTCATACTGTACTGCTAACTTCACTGTGAAGTTAGCATAAAAGTCCTTTTCTCAGCAACGCTGATACTTAGAAATTTGCAAATAGGCTCCAAATTTTGCAGTTAATTTGCAGTTCAAGAAAAACTAATGTCCAAATTTTTAAGTCCAAATTTGAAAAAAAAAAAAATCGAATAAATTCATTTTTCACTGTTAACATCACTGTGAAGTTAGCAGTACATACCCTTTTCTCAGGAACTGAGCCAGCTAGAAAATTGCAGTTAAGGTCCAAATTTGCAGTTTTTCATGCACTTCAAGAAAAAACTAAGTCCAAAATTTTACGTCCAAATTTGACAAAAAAATCGAAAAATTTACTTTGCACTGTTAACAACAGTGTGAAGTTAGCAGTACATATTCTTTTCTCAGGAACTGAGCCCCTGTTGCAGTTAAGGTCCAAATTTGCAGTTTTTATGCACTTCAAGAAAAAACTAAGTTCAAAATTTTACGTCCAAATTTGACAAAAAAATCGAAAAATTTACTTTGCACTGTTAACGTCAGTGTGAAGTTAGCAGTACATATCCTTTTCTCAAGAACTTTTTCTTGAAGTGCCTGAAAAACTGCAAATTTGGATCTAAACTGCAATTTTCTAGCTGGGTCAGTTCTTGAGAAAAGGATATGTACTGCTAACTTCACACTGACGTTAACAGTGCAAAGTAAATTTTTCGATTTTTTTGTCAAATTTGGACGTAAAATTTTGAACTTAGTTTTTTTTTTGAAGTGCATAAAAAACTGCAAATTTGGACCTTAACTGCAATCTTCTATTGGGCTCAGTTCCGGAGAAAAGGATATGTACTGCTAACTTCACAGTGATATTAACAGTGAAAAATGAATTTAATCGATTTTTTTGTCAAATTTGGACTTAAAAATTTGAACTTAGTTTTTTCTTGAAGTGCATAAAAAACTGCAAATTTGAACCTTAACTGCAATCTTCTATCGGGCTCAGTTCCTGAGAAAAGGATATGTACTGCTAACTTCACAGTGATGAAAAACGGTGAAAAATGAATTTAATCGATTTTAATGCCAAATTTTGACTTCAAAATTTGAACTGCATTTTTTCGTGAAGTAAATGAAAAACTGCAAATTTGGACCCTAACTGCAACTTTCTACCTAGCACAGTTGCTGAGAAAAGGGTATGTACTGCTAACTTCACACTGTTGTTCACAGTGCAAAGTAAATTTTTCGATTTTTTTGTCAAATTTGGACGTAAAATTTTGGACTTAGTTTTTTCTTGAAGTGCATGAAAAACTGCAAATTTGGACCTTAACTACAATTTTCTAGCTGGCTCAGTTCCTGAGAAAAGGGTATGTACTGCTAACTTCACAGTGATGTTAACAGTGAAAAATGAATTTATTCGATTTTTTTTTTTCAAATTTGGACTTTCAAATTTGGGCATTAGTTTTTCTTGAACTGCAAATTAACTGCAAAATTTGGAGCCTAACTGCAAATTTCTAAGTATCACCGTTGCTGAGAAAAGGACTTTTATGCTAACTTCACAGTGAAGTTAGCAGTACAGTATGAAATTTTTTTTATGTAAGGATTTAGAAATTTGGTTTTTTCCTTTTCTGGAACTGCAAATTAAACTGCAAATTCAGAGCCTTATTTCAGATTCCTAGCTAGCCCGGTTGCTGAGAAAAGCATAGGCACTGCTAACTTCACAGTGAAGTTAGCAGTACAGTCGGTTACACCCACTATTTGGTGAACTGCAAAATCCGGAATAGAAATGCATAAAAATGCAAAAAAAACTGCAAATTCCTGCCATGGTCCCATTGCTCTAGCTCAAAAATGTTATGCCAACTTCACACACGTGATTTCAATGAAATTGACACAGGTGATAGCTGATACGGAATTAGAAAAGAAAAAAATATTTTCAAATTAGGGTGCTCCAAAAATATGTCAACACATTGCAACTTCGTTGTTCCTTGAGCTATTTCAATCAAATTGACACAGGCGACAGTTGATATAGAATAAAAATAAAAAAAATATTTGCATTAGGGTGTTAAAAAAAAATTTTAACGCACTAAAATTCCGTTATTTTTTTTCTTCAGCACCCACAGTTAAGGATGTTTCTGAAAAGCTGTATTATAATATTCACTACAGTAAAATGTAAGTATGAAACCCATTACCAACATTTAGAAGTTTTTATGGAACCATGTTTTTGTTTCCTGGGCTAGATATCAAAGTTCCATTCCACACAATATGTCAAATAGATTTATAGATGGTGGGACAAAAGATTATTGTCTCATTAAAACGAACTCTGAAATAATTCTCATCTGAGAAATCGAACAATTTGAGAAGTGGGCTTCATTGTTGTGGCTGGAGGTGAATTTAACTTGAATTGTTTTCTGTATTTTTACTTGCCAAAATCGTTAGTGCCGTTTCTGAAAAACCAATTAATAATAAAAGTGGGTAGGCATGGCAGTAGGTGGATTCTGTTGAAACTATTTTTATATTTTTTCCTCGTTCATAAGAATAAACTATGATAATTTCATCGAAGTTAATGAAAAAGGAAACCTCCGATAGTTGGTAAGGAGGTGGTTGATGCGGTGGTCAAAGACTCACGCAAATCGTAGTATTCTTAGGCAACAAAAGGTGGTTCATTGTTTTCCCATCAATGCACCGTAGACCGTACATCAATTAAAGTTTTTCAAGCTTAAAGCAAAGTGAATACACTGATTGTGTCGACAGCAGCGCCACTTCCAAGCTGAATAATGTAAATTGTATGATTGTGCATGAAGATACTGCTTGTTGTTATGACTCCTGTTCCTAATGGTCAGGGTTATATTTGCATGATTTTTCAAGAAAAAAGAACGCAAGCATCAGAAGGATCTTCATCTAAGTGTCTGGCTTTTGACACATCAGGCTCCCATAACGTCTCTTATTTCAGTATGCCACTAGTTGTGGCACTACGTCCGCTTCCTATAAGAAATAAGGGAACATCAGATCCTTGAAGCTTCAAGGAAATAGAGAGTTGCAAGATAGAGATGGTGTTTTCAACAAGCCAGGTATCGCTTATGAGGAATCTTTTTCTTTCAAAAAAGATATTGATTATGATTACACATGCGAATTATTGCAAAGGAGTCAATAGAACTAAAGTTTGATTTGAATAGTCTTCCACCAGCAGAACAACAATCATTCAGAGTCTACACCAGGTAGAGTTGAATGTCCCTTCTTTCGAGTGCCTCTGTTAATCAAACAATAGTAAAACCAATTTTTAATTGAATCTTTGAATTTAATTTCAAAAACAACATAGATCACACTAAGGGCCTGTTTCACATTCTCTGAGTAAAGTTCTGAGTAGTTATTCCACACATAAATTCCGAGGCAGGGTCATATGTTCACAAATAAAAAATTCTTTATAAATATATAACTTAATCAGGTGGGTCACAAGCAGTGTTGTCACATTACCATAATTGTGGTAGATCTACCACTTTTTTTTCAAGATATTGATAATCTACAACTTCAACCACTGAAGTCAAAAATTCCACCACTTTTTGCTCATCCATAACAAACAAAATTTGAAATTGAAAAGATAATCCGATCATTCAGGAAAAAAAGTCCCAAACATTTTTCAGTAGAAATCACCTTTGTGAATTTCGTTGAAATCACTCCAGGAACAACGAAGTTGCAATATAATGACATATTTTTGGAGCACCCTACTTTGAAAATATTTTTTTCTTTTCTAGTTCCGTATCAGCTATCACCTGTGTCAATTTCATTGAAATCGCTCAAAGAACAACGAAGTTGACATTTTTTTGGAACACCTTAATGCAAATATTTTTTTCGTTTTTAATTCTGTATCAGCTATCTTCTTTGTGAATTTTGTTGAAATCACTCCAGGAACAACGAAGTTGCAATGTGTTGACATATTTTTGGAGCACCCTACTTTGAAAATATTTTTTTCTTTTCTAGTTCCGTATCAGCTATCACCTGAACAACGAAGTTGACATTGTTTTTGGAACACCCTAATGCAAATATTTTTTCGTTTTTAATTCTGTATCAGCTATCACCTTTGTGAATTTCGTTGAAATCACTCCAGGAACAACGAAGTTGCAATATAATGACATATTTTTGGAGCACCCTACTTTGAAAATATTTTTTTCTTTTCTAATTCCGTATCAGCTATCACCTGTGTCAATTTCGTTGAAATCGCTCAAAGAACAACTAAGTTGACATTTTTTTTGGAACACCCTAATGCAAATATTTTTTTCGTTTTTAATTCTGTATCAGCTATCACCTTTCTGAATTTCGTTGAAATCACTCCAGGAACAACGAAGTTGCAATATGTTGACACATTTTTGGAGCACCCTACTTTGAAAATATTTTCTCTTTTTCTAATTCCGTATCAGCTATCACCTGTTTCAATTTCGTTGAAATCGCTCAAAGAACAACGAAGTTGACATTTTTTTTGGAACACCCTAATGCAAATACTTTTTTCGTTTTTAATTCTGTATCAGTTATCACCTTTGTGAATTTCGTTGAAATCGCTCCAGGAACAACGAAGTTGCAATATGTTGACATATTTTTGGAGCACCCTACTTTGAAAATATTTTTTTCTATTCTAATTCCGTATCAGCTATCACCTGTGTCAATTTCGTTGAAATCACTCAAGGAACAACGAAGTTCACATTTTTTTTGGAACACCCTAATGCAAATATTTTTTTTATTTTTAATTCTATATCAACTGTCGCCTGTGTCAATTTGATTGAAATCGCTCAAGGAACAACGAAGTTGCAATATTTTGACATATTTTTGGAGCACCCTACTTTTAAAATATTTTTTTTCTTTTCTTATTTCGTATCAGCTATCACCTGTGTCAATCTCGTTTGAATCGCTCAAGGAACAACTAAGTTCCGAGGATTTCGGAACTTTTTTTTTTTGAAACTTTGTCCTTCGATACTTTCTCTTCCGAAACTTTGACTTTTCGAAACTTTCTCCTTTCGAAACTTCGTTTTTCGAAAATTTGATTTTCGAAACTTTATCTTTTCGAAACTTTGTCTTTTCGAAACTTTGGTTTTTCGAAACTTTATCCTTCGAAACTTTGCCTTTCGAAACTTCGTTTTTCGAAACTTGGTTACTATTTCCTTGCGTGGGTGAAAGTTGCCCTGCTAACTTCACAGACGTTGTATTCGGTTTATAAGCAACATTTCGGGATTTTAAATGGTAAGTGGCAACCCTTCTCTTGTGCTTTTGACCGTCTTGTAACAGTTCTTAAAATCAAAGTAAGTACATGAACTCTTTGTATACTAAAGATCAACAAAAATAAAATGCACGAATGGATCGCACGTACTTGCTCTTATGTTCAAGTTGTGTTGAACTTTAAAAAATATTCAAGTAATTATGGAAAAAGTATAAGAAGCATATTTAAATCGTTCTTTTTATTGCATAAACAGTCTGATAAATAACTTAGAGCTCAAAAAAGTATGCCATTTTATTACTTGAAAAATATGAATATATGCGAAGAAAAATTAAAATCGTTGGACCCGTTTTCTTAAAAATTAATTTTTTATATATAAAATTTTTGTAACATTTTTCAAAAAAAGTTTTGGTATGCCAACTTGGAGTATATATTAATATACACTTAAAACTGAAATTTCAAAACAATTCATCAGCCCGTTTTTGAACTATTGAGTTTTCAAAAAAAAAATTTGAATCTTTTTTTAAAAATCCAAAATTTAATTTTTTTTAAATTTTGGTATGCAGTATTATTTATATTCTAACGAAACTCTTGTCCATAAATTTTTATTGAAATCGGATAAGTGGTTAATGAGAAAACCGAAAACCAAAAACACCGTTATATGGCAGGTACCGTTAATAAATGTTTTTGATGATTTTTTTTTACCGGAAGGTACATCGTATCTACAATAATCCACTGTTTTTTTTTTATAAAAATCGTTGGAGCCGTTTTTGAGATAAATAAGTTTTTCCTTAACGGTTGTATGGCAGGTACCGTTAGTTTTTGAGCTAAAAAACAAATTTCAATTTCCCCTCTGGAGAGTTATAAAAAAACCTTAAGTTTAAAGTTTGAATAAAATTGCTTCAGTGGTTTAGGCTGTAGGTTGAGGTACGGAGTACGGACAGACAGACAGGCAGACAGAATTGTGCCACCCACTTTTTTCGTGTTCTCTATCATCGTAATGTCATGTTTGATTGTTATCTCAAAATTTTTTTTATATTTCTTTGAGCAAAACCCGGGACAAAAAGTGAACAATTTTTAAAGTGAAAAAATTTGACTTCTATCATTTTTATCAAGTAATATCTAAAATTAAGTTAAAAAAATTACAGAAAAACAAACGAAAGGAAATTCTTAAAAAGAAAGGAACGTTAAATTGAATTATAATCTCTTCACAACGTAACAAACTAAAAACAAAAAAAACATATGATTTTTAATTTTAGTATCTATTAGAATATTCAGTCTTCTGTTAACAAAGCAACTAAGGGTCAGTTTTTCAGTGCCGAGTTAACCCTTAGTTTAATTGAGAGTTAGCTAGTTCTGTGCCTACGTTCTGTAACTCTCGCATCGAAAAAACTGGTCGAGAAACGATGAAAATTGAAACAAAATGCATGAGTTTTGTCCCATTTCTCAACGTTTCTCGACTGATTTTATCAATGCGACAGTAACACTACGTAGGTACTGAAAATAAGTTAACCTTGAGCTATTTCAGAAGTAGTTTTTTAGTTGAGGATTAATTTATTCTTTCAGCTGTTAATAATCTATTGAAATAGATGCTCGACAGTACGATACATGGATATCACAATCGAAATCGCCATCGTGCTACAATTGAGAGTTTATATCCTGAGTTAACTCGCCAAATTAGGTAAATTAACTCGGAGTTAACATAGGACTTAGATTTAAGCATAGTTTACAGTTCCGATGCGAAAAAAAAATCAAAATTTTCAAAACGATTTTCCACCTATTCTGCGCACCAAGTTGAATAATATTCAAGGCAAAAAACGTTTGCTTTGGCCTAAGCCACCCATTGAGTCATTAATTTACCCTTAATTGACAAGCTATAGGCCTGAAAATGGAAAATAATTATTTTTGGATGCGAAAACCATTTGCATGCAAATATTGCATTGAGGTGAATATATTTTTTTTTTCGGAAGTATAAACCGACCATCAAAAAAAAAATATTTTATTCACCACACTTTTTTTCGCATGCAAATCAATTGCCGGTCGATTGTTTTGCATGACATTCCATGACAGCATAGTTTTTTTTTTTGCATGAAACTGTAAACCAATCATGCAAAGAATTAACTTTACATTTCACGTCAATTATTTTTGACATGCGAGAATATTTGCATAGATTTTTTTTTGCGCACGAGAACTGTAAACTAGGCTTTATTGAAAAACACGTCTCTGGAGTTAACTTAGGTTTAACGCCAAGGCTAGGATGAGATCACACTGAAAAACTGACCCTAAATTTTTAAATAATACATTTAAGTTAAATGCAAATTATATACCTGCAGCTAAGAAATAACGTTCCGTAATGCACACTAAGCAAATTTTAAAGCATGTTTCTTTGTTTTCAAAACAAGATTTTTGGAAAATCAAGGAATTAATGAATGCGTTCAGTGGACATTCACATATAAATTTTTTTATTTATTTAAATTATATGAAACTTAAGAGAATGTACAAATACGGGACAAATAACTAAATACGGGACACTTGTACGTCCCGGGTTTCTTAAAAAATAAACCGGGACAGGCTATACAAATACGGGACTGTCCCGGTAAACTCGGGACGGATGGTCACCGTACCTATAGTACCTATATCGCAAGTAAAAACGATGCATGAAATATATCCCGGTTTATGGTGAAGTTTCAGCGGGCGTTTAGTCTTTTAGTTTCGTTTCGTTGTTTTTATTCAAGTGCCACTGTATGTCGTGAGGAAAAAAAAAGAAACTTGCGCATATTTTGCGCTGCTTATTTATAGGCATTGCTGCATCGATTTACCAATTGTTGAGTAATGCCAGACTTTGGCTGCAGACTCTTGTAGTACCAAATATAAAGTTCCTACATATATATGATTTGTTTTCTCGATTATTAAGCTTTGAATAACCATTGATATTTATACTATGTTAGTATTTTAATATGAATTAATAATCAGTTAATAATATAATATAACTTGAATAATTTGTGATTTTTTTTTATCCACAGAGCTCAACATCGAATCTTTACGGACAAACTTGGTCACACTTAAGCACCCCCATTCCCAATCTGATGAAACCGCTCAGTGAGAGTCCCATATTAGAGTTGGCTGAACAAATGGAAACAATTTAAAAAAATCAATCAGTTTAGGAACAAAACAAATATTTTACCAAATATGGAACTCAAAAATGAAATATTTAAAAAAATTTTAATAGAAATTTTATCTCTGTAAGATTATTTATATCTTTGTTGAAATTTCTTATTTGCATTGCAAATACTATCGACACATAATATACATTTAAAATTATGCGTAAGAAAGCATTAATAACAATTATTATTAATCTAAAAACAAATAAGAATATACATACATTCAACTCATCAAGACTGTTAAATTAGTCAATTCAGTAAACACATAAATAAAATATATACTACCACTACATATTTATATCATATTTATAACTTAGCATACATATAAAAATAATCCTTATACATACACACATAACTTAGTAATATAGCAATTCGGCTAAGGAGAATTTTTATATTAAGCTTACGAAAGTGGCTATTAAAAAAAAGAAAAAAAAGAGCAGGAGTAGATCAAATTCTTAAAAACCTTTCTAATGCCCAAAGATTAGGGCGAAACGTCTCAGCTAAAATTGCAACGCGAAAAATTCACTTAATCTTATACAAAGTTGGCTTTAAAGGTCTGTGCTTAGTTATCCCCGAGTTCATAAATATAAAAATACTCCATCACTACAAAATACAATTGTTAAAAATATATTTATGTACTTGTACATATATTTTGTGTGTTTATTTTATTTGAAGTTTATAGGCATCCCTCACCTTTAGGTACTCGTTTCTTAAAAAATCATGAACGTCAAAATTAAAACCGGAAAAAGTCTTAAAAATTTCATTAGTGCTTTTGTAAAGCTATATACAGATGGTTGTCAGGTCTGCAAATATTGTCAGATCTGTCGGTAAAAATTTGTCCCGGAAGTCTCTCAACGGTAGATCTTACTATTAATTGCCAGTGACGTTTATTCGAAGGTGCGTAGGTTTTCAAATGAAAGAAGTCCCCAAAATTGGGGATTTATTTCATCGATTTTTGGGGACTTCATTCATCTTCAAGTTGGGGTGTAATTTCACAATGAAATAAGTCCCCAAAAGTATGCAATGAAACAAGTCCCCAATCGTGAGAATCATGGAAACAGGCGTTATTTAATGGATGGAACTTTTAAAGTTGTTCCACAAAGTTGCTTTAGGCAGCTTTTAATAATTTACGTTGAATATTTTGGCAAGGTTAGAGTTTTTTTGTGGAAAGTGAATTTAAAAATTACTGCGCGAGTTATGTTTGTTTATATATATTCAAATAAAGCAACACGATTTCTTTGAGGTTTGTCTTAAGACTAAATTCTTTATTTCTTATACTTCTTACACTATCCTAACAATTGAATGATTAATACGCTTAATTTAATGTTTCAGCAAAAAGAGGTTCGTTGGCTCAATTGTTGCAACAGCAGAAAGGGAAGCTTTTGCAATTCATAATTATTAATTATAAATTGCTTCTTCCGTTGCAACGATTGCAAAACAGAGTTCAACAGAATTTTTATATTAAGCTCGCGTTTTGTTTCGATCCTTTCATTGCAAAGTCTGGTGTCCCACAAGGCAGCCATCTGGGTCCAATTATTTTTATCTTGACAATCAATGACGTGGAATCTGTGATTCGGCATTCGGAACTTTCGACGTACGTGGATGATATGAAAATTTTTAGAGTAGTTTCTTCATCTAGCGATGTTTTACCTCTGCAAAATGACCTGAACAATTTTTTAGTTTGGTGTCAAAAAAACAATTTAGGGCTTAATGTTAGTAAATGCCAAGCAATCACATACTCCCGCAAACGTTTACGTTCATCTCCACGTGACTATTACATAAATAATGTCCTTGTTTCCAGAGTAACAACCATTCGGGACTTAGGTGTGGTTTGTGGTAGCGAGCTCAACTTTAGATCTCATTATGACAACATAATTGCTAGGGCTAACTCTGCTCTTGGTTTTGTTAAACGTTGGTCTAAGGAGTTTTCAGATCCTTACGTTACAAAATCTCTCTATACAACCTTTGTACGACCTTTACTTGAGTATGCTTGCCAAGTATGGTCCCCCTTTCACCTTGTGCATATAAAAAGAATTGAAGCAATACAGCGTAGATTCCTCCGCTTTGCTCTTAGGGGACTCCTATGGGTTAACAACTATAACTTACCTCCGTATCAAGATCGGCTGCGGCTCATTAATTTACAATCTCTCGAAAAACGTCGTGAAGTAGCTGATGTAATTTTTGTTCATCAAATTCTGGCTGGTGTTACTGATTCTTCTGCCCTCCTTGAGGCAATGAGTATAAACATCAACTCACACTCTCTTAGATCAGTACCACAGTTCCATCTACCCCCTCACAGAACTGACTATTGCAGAAATGAACCAGTTACTAGAATGTTGAGGGAAGTAAATTCTAATTCAAATATTTTTGATTATAATCATAGCAAGATCACACAGAAAAAACTCCTTTATGGTTCCTCCTATAACTAATCTAAATAATGTAGTACATATAGTAATTGAATATTTAACCATTAAATATAAAGAGAAACTGAAACTTCAAACTCAACTAACTAACAAATGCCTTAGCATGCTATTTCATTTAAATTCATAATTTTGATTTTATTATTTTATTTCATTTTTGTTTTAATTTATTATTTTTATTATATGTTTGTAGATCGGCTTTAGCTTGATCCTATTTTTCATTTTTTACTTTTTTCTAACTGCTTGTATTAAGCAGACCCAACCTTTTTTCACTCACTGATGTTCGTGTCGCGTTTGGAAGGAAGTTGTTATGTTATTCTGGCATCAGCATAACATATTAACTTTCCTTATTTTCATCATAAAAAACTTAATTTAATTGCATAAGTGCCGATATGACTTGCAATCGAAGTTGCCGTCATACTCGGTGTAAATGGACCCCAGCTCACGCGGTATCTGGGGGGGGGGAAGAGGCGTGGGATAATTTAACACCTCTTGTGCTCTATTTTGGGAAAGTGTTACATTAAGGTGAATGCCTGAATGTAACACCTCCCCCACTTGACCTAAGATACTCCTGGATCTCATATAAACACAATTTCTTTTTATTAGTTAAAGTATACATATATTAATAACATTTAACATTAATGCAATAGATCTTAAGATTATTTTTTTTTATTATTGGTTTGTACAATTTTTAAAATTATAATAGGGAATCTATAAGGTAAATTTGGAATGAAAATTGTGTGGGTTGTTTACTAGCAAAACAAAAACAATAGATATGGTAGTAAAATTAAATATATAAAAGTTATTCCAAATCATATCTTTTCTTTATTTTACTCAAATCAAAAATATCAGCATTTTATTCTTTTACTTCTGCCTTATTTATATCTGATTTAATTTGTACTTTTAACTTATTTTGTCTTTGACAAATTAAGATTAAAATTAGAATAACGGCACAAAGTATAAAAATTGTTGTACTGACAAGGCTATAGTTTATAATTTTATGGTATTTAAGCTCTTTTATTTCTTCAATGTTTTTCTCATTACTTAGAATAATATTTTCAAAGTGTAAGGGTAATTCATTATAGGTTACATGGTTGCTTGGTATTATATATCTTTCCACTAGCTCAAAGATGTTATTGCTAAATTGCAATTTTTCAATTTTAATAGAGCAGTTAACAAAAGTTATAAAATAATTTCCGGTCATATTGAATTTTCGTTCATCACAAGTACTTTTAAAATTTTTAAATTTTATAGTATTCAAAATTAAAATATCATTTCCTATTTCATTTTCAGAACTACAAACAAGCTTACAATTTTTCTTTACTATGCAATTTTTACTTGGTTTAAGTTCTCGCAGATTTAATTCGGGTTGATAAGTAAATGTTTTACTACCAATTCTTACTATATATTCAAATTCTTCTTCGACCTACAAATATTTAGAGTTGGCAATTGGGAAAATTAACTTTTTATCAGTTGAAATAAATCCAGTAGCAATTTTTATTGCAAAAACTAAAGCATCTTTTCGATACTTCGCTAAACCAGTTCTCACATTGCTCAATTTTTGAAGGTCAAAATTATATTCATTTATTTCTATATCGCTAAGAATATTTGGATAATCTGGAAGATTATCTTGAATTTGGTTGATTTGTTCTCTCAACATATTGTTTCTCAGTTGTTGTTCCAGATATTGTTCATTTTCAATAACTTGTTTTTCTACTTTTTCAATTATTTCAATTTTATTAAAAATCTTATCTCTATCTGATTCTATAATATTTTTTAACAAGGTAATGCTACATTTCCACCTAGTGCTAATCTGAGATTTAATGAGATTAACCTTAAATCTCCTTTAAATCTCGTAGATTTACCATACAAATTTATTTCGTAAATCTTGAAGATTAGAAATTAATCTTGTTAAATCTTCCTAGGACAAATAGTTTTACAAATCGAACTAATGCTATGTTTCCACCTAAGGTTTATCTCAGTTTAGATTAAATAAATCTTTTTGGTGTTTCCACCGCACAAAAAGATTTAAAAAAGATTAAATCTGACAACACTTTCAAAAATGCAAATGGCGCTTCAATTTTTCTTATGAAGTGCGAAAGAGACAGAATGTTTTATTCGTGTCAAAAAATGAAGAACTGAATTGAGTCTCGAATGAATTGTTCAGTACCATGTTAAAATAGGTTAGTTCGATTTGTAAAACTATTTGTCCTAGGAAGATTTAATAAGATTAATTTCTAATCTCCAAGATTAACGAAATATATTTGTATGGTAAATCTTCAAGATTTTAAGAAGATTTGAGGTAAATCTTATTAAATCTCAGATTAGCGTTAGGTGGAAATGTAGCATAACCTATTCTTACATGGTGCTGAACGATTCATTCGAGAATCGCATTCAGTTCTTCATTGTTTCACACGAATCAAACATTCTGTCTCATTCGCACTCCATAAGACAAATTGGAACGCCATTCGCATTTTTGAAGGTGCTGTCAAATTTAATCTTTTTAGAATCTTTTTGTGCGGTGGAAACACCAAAAAGATTTATTAAATCTAATCTGAGATAAACCTTTGGTGGAAACATAGCATAAGTGAGTTATTAAAATTTGAGTTAATTTTTACTTGCTGGTTAATAGTTTTATATGCGGTATGGCTATTATCCTCAGAGATTTTTATAAACGAGCTCTATATCAGATCTCTCATTTTCATCTAGAGTTCCAAATGCCCACTTAATCCCGTTCCCACTATATATAATAAACCTCTTTTATTTCTGTTATTAGTTATATTAAGGTTGTTAATATTAATCTCGAGATCTATTATAATATTTGTAATTTCTTGGGGATATATTACATGTACAACTATATCAAAGGGTATTGCTCATTTTCGGCCAAGAGTGGACACTAATGAATTTGGTATCATATGAAAGCTTATGTTGAGCTTGTTATATGAGTGAAATATTTTCAAAATCTGTCATGGGAGATCTGAGATATTTGAGCTTGAAGTTGGCAACTGCAAATAGAGCTTTTTTAGCTTTTTGTCGATATCTTCCGATCTAGGATATGTAAGAAAATGATATTGGTGTCAAATGAAAACTACATTTCTAGGCTGTTCAATATACCTAAAATTATTTTGTAATGTTTGTCTCCTTTCTTCTTGTTGGTATTTTATGGACGTGTCATATAGTCCGTTCGTTTTTAATGTCAATTTGTCGTAGTAGTCTGTCTTGTTCTAATTTATTAGCTTTGTAAATTTCGTATTCCTCGGTCGCGTCTAAAATTTTTCCTTTCTTGCATATGTGCAATGGTCTCAAGTTGGTTTTGAAATCAGTGTAGTTATGGTTGTTTTCTATTAGATGTAAAGCGAATGTGGATTTGGTATTTGGTTTAGGTCTATGTTCTTTAAATCTTTCTTCAAATGTTCTACCTGCTTGGCCGATGTAGTATTTTTCGCAATCGTTACATTTGATTTTGTAGACTCCAGAGCAGCTTTTTGTTTCGGTTTTTGTTTTTTGTTTTAATAAATTCTGGATGTTATTGTTTGTTTTGAAAGATATGTTAATATTTAGTTTTTAAATTCGTTTTGTAATATTTGTGGGAGTATGTTGGTGTATGTTACAAAATATACAGAAAACCCACAACAACTGACATTACCATACACAAGGATTCTCACCACCCATACTCCCAAAAAATGGCAGCCTACAATGCATTTATTAACAGATTAACAAACATGCCAATGGACAAAAAAGATTATGAGAACGAGATCAACATAATGAAATGCATTGCAAATGCAAATGGATACAACACATCAATAGTCGACAAACTTCTTACAAAAAAGAAAAACAAAATAAACAACAACAAAAACAATATAAACACTGATACAAATAACAAATATACATCAATAACATACACCAACATACTCCCACAAATATTACAAAACGAATTTAAAAACTAAATATTAACACATCTTTCAAAAGAAACAATAACATCCAGAATTTATTAAAACAAAAAACAAAAACCGAAACAAAAAGCTGCTCTGGAGTCTACAAAATCAAATGTAACGATTGCGAAAAATACTACATCGTTCAAACAGGTAGAACATTTGAAGAAAGATTTAAAGAACATAGACCTAAACCAAACACCAAATCCACATTCGCTTTACATCTAATAGAAAACAACCATAACTACACTGATTTCAAAACAAACTTGAGACCATTGCACATATGCAAGATAGGAAAAATATTAGACGCGACCGAGGAATACGAAATTTACAAAGCTAATAAATTAGAACAAGACAGACTACTAAACGACAAATTGACATTAAAAACGAACGGACTATATGACACGTCCATAAAATACCAACAAGAAGAAAGGAGACAAACATTACACCAACAAAAAAAAGCTCAACTTTTTACAACGAAGCAGAGGCAGCTGGGTTTAAGTCCAACTGCAATCAAATCGCAGTAATTCACCGGAAGATGGAGTATAAGCTCCGGAACGCGTCGCAATAAATTAAAAATTAAATTGTGAAAATTGTTTTTTTTAATTTCAAATAAAATAAAATAAAACAAAATAAAACACGTTTTTTAAAAGTTTTAATTTTAATTTATTTATTATCATCAATACATTATAATTTGTTCGATTGGGTAAAAACTGACGATTTGGAGTACTATTTTCAAAAGACTATTGATTTGAGCTTTGATTTCTTATATTACTTGGATTATTACTAACGTTCCTATTTATTCCATTATTAAATCTCGAAAAAAGTAAACCATTGTGATCGAAACGAGTGAGATAATTGTTTTGCCTTAAAAAATCTGAGCTACTGTTATTGTAACTTGTTCGATGTCTTATGTCTATGTTTCTAAAATCATTTAACATTTTAAGTTTAGAATATTTATTATATATCTGAGTTAATGAATGACCGTCTTCGATATGTGCTCTTATATTTCCATCTATTTTTTCTATAGTTATATTCACTAAATCTCTATCTACATTTCATAATCGTAAATTTCATTAATTTCATAATTAATTTCTCTAAAAATATTAAATAATTCTTCTAAATTTCTCACCTTTACTTGTCCGACCATAGTTAAAAAGGTCTAAGTAGTTTTTTTCGGTCTGTATTGTTGAATGAGTTCTTCTTTCGACTTGATCCACGTTAGCTTCTCTCCAATTCTTCTAATACATCTCGCAGCATCTCCAAGTAACTTCTCGTTGAAAATAATGCTCATTTCGTACTCATAAAGATCCTTGTTGTCACCGCAAATCGATCCAGTTTACTCCACTGACTTTATAAGAGATGACAGTTTGTAATCGTCTTTTCCTTCAAAAGCCTTTATGCAACGAAATTGTTGAATCACTTTAACAGGGGTTAACGAAAGTGATGAGATATGCTGTTGTTCAGGTTGATGCTCTTGTTGTTTATTCCGAATAATTTGTTCATCTTGAAGTGCAATTATTTCTTGCAGAACTTCTATTTTTTCACGTAATTCTTCGATTGATGGCATTTCTTTTTTTTTTATTATTATACATATGTAGGTAGGTATTTGTTTTTTTTTTTTTATCTTCAACTAAACTTTTCATTTTTTATATTGCAATATGTATTTTTTTTTATCACAATTTTATCCTCGGATATCACAACAATCACTCGAATTTCCTCTTTTTTTATACGAATTATAGTTTTGTTTTTCTTTTCGTTTTGCCGTTTTCTTGAGATAGGGAATTGTTTTGTTTTTGACTGCACTGCCACTTGATTTAATATTTGTTCGTTTTATCTTTTCTTTTCTTTAGAAAAAAAGCACCGACTGCGCCAGTTAGGTTTGTTTATACAGGGTGTCCCGTAATGAGTGGATAATACTGCAACTGGTGATAGCAGGCCTTATGACTGCTCAGAAAAAAATATAAAAAAAATATTTTTCTTGTGGTCTCCATGGTATAATTTTATTTCGAAAAATGTTAAAAAATTCAGAGTCTCCTAAAATACCTAATTACAACGGCCACCCATAAAGGATTCTTATTATTTTTGTATTTTTATAATATTCTTGAATAACCATTCTAAATTATGGGTAGTAAATTTTAACACCAGCTGATGCATTTTTTGTGTTATAATTTTTTTTTAATTATTTTTTTATTCAAAAATAATTCAAGATTTTTTTTCACCAAAGTTTGAAAAATAATAAAGGGAAAAAAATGTATGAGAACATAAGTGGCAAATTTTATAAAAATTGGCCTGTTTAATGTACTTTCCAAAATGGTATAAGACATGTTTGTGTCTACAACCATAACCAATAAAATTGGCATTTAATCTACTAAAGTAGTTTTTTTATCATTTTATCAGATGAAATTAAGTTACTAAATTAAGTAAACACTACGACGACGAATGAATGACTCATATTGTTTTTTTAGTTTTTATTGCATTTAAAAATAACCGTTCTTAAATAAAGGCGGTAACATTTAACACTAGTTGCTGGATTTTTTTTAAAATAATTTTTTTAACTAATTTTTTTATAAAAAAATGATTAAATATTTATTTTCATCAAAGTTTGATGACAACAAAATTGAGTTGTTAGGAAAAGTCAATAGATATACCAGTGTCACTATTATGTCTGGTAAATTCACTAACTAAAATAATAGTATGCACTTTCAAAAAGGTTTTGATTTAGGTATGGGAAATGCGATAATTAAAAACAACAGTATTAAAAATTATGATTTATTTGTATTTTTAAATAAATTTATATCAAGTGTTCAAACTGTCCCCTATTCACTGTGATACAGGCTCTGCATCTTCTAATGAAGGACCTCTCAATAAAACGAGCATATTGGCGCTCATTTATTTTCATCACAGCGTCTTGAAAACGACGACGCAGTTCCGTAATGAATGTAATTGGTTTAGTATAAACCATTTCTTTTAGACACCCCCAGTAGAAAAAGTCCAAAGGACTTAGGTCTGGCGAACGTGGTGGCCACAAAATTGGGCCCAGACGGCCTATCCACCTGTTGGGATACGTTCGATTCAAGTACCTCCTTACATTTACAGCATAATGAGCAGGACATCCATCGTTTTGAAGCCACATTGAATTCCTTAGCTCCTCGGGCACTTTTTGCATTAGAGCTGGCAAATTAGTTTGCAAGAAATTAAGATAGGCTTCACCATCAAGTTGCCTGGTAATTCAAAAGGGCCTATAATTTGCCCATTCAGGATACCTGCCCTGTAGTGATTTTGAATTGGTACTGCGATCTGTCCTAGCGCATTAAATTTGGATTTTCCAGTTGCCAGCTATGTAAATTATGGATATTGAAATATCCATCCCTCTTAAGAGACGACTCATCACTCCACAATATTTTTTTGAAGAACTCCGGATCTTCGTGAATTTTTTCTAACATTTTTTGACAAAAAATAACTCTTGCTGGGAAATCTCTTGGTAGCAGAGTCTGGACACGCGTGAAATGAAAAGGATGAAATTTATATTTTTGCAATACCTTATGAACTGATGATTTTGCGATCCCTGTTCATCTTGCAATCACCCGTGTTGATGTAGTTGAATCTGCTTCAATTTCAATCAGCACAATACCACAATACCATCGGTAAACGTCCTCAGCTATTTGACAATATTTGCAAATAATACTTTTTTATGCATTTTAATGCCTATTTTATTACAGGTCAATTTTGATTTGAGAAAGTGTTAAAAATCTTTTCTAGTATATTAAAAGCCAATTTAATGTGTTATAGCTGTAGATAGAAGCTTGTGATTTACCATTTGGGAAAGTACATTAAAAGGAAATTTTTTTAACATTATTTGCCACGAAAGTTTTCAGGTAATTGTCTTTTTTATTAACTTACAAACTCTGATGAAAATAAATATTTAATCATTTTTTTATATTAAAAAATTAATTAAAAAATTATTTAAAAAAAAATCCAGCAACTAGTGTTAAATGTTACTGCTTTTATTTAAGAACGGTTATTTTTAAATACAATAAAAGCTAAAAAAACAATATGAGTCATTCATTCTCGTCGTAGTGTTTACTTAATTTAGTAACTTAATTTCATCTGATAAAATGTTAAAAAACTACTTAAGTAGATTAAATGCCAATTTTATTGGTTATGGTTGTAGACACAAACATGTGTTATACTATTTTGGAAAGTACATTAAACAGGCCAATTTTTATAAAATTTGCCACTCATGTTCTCATACATTTTTTTCCCTTTATTATTTTTCAAACTTTGGTGAAAAAAAATCTTGAATTATCTTTGAATAAAAAAATAATTTAAAAAAAATTATAACACAAAAAATGCATCAGCTGGTGTTAAAATTTACTACCCATAATTTAGAATGGTTATTCAAGAATATTATAAAAATACAAAAATAATAAGAATCCTTTATGGGTGGCCGTTGTAATTAGGTATTTTAGGAGACTCTGAATTTTTTAACATTTTTCGAAAATAAATTATACCATGGAGACCACAAGAAAAATATTTGTTTTATATTTTTTTTTTTCTGAGCAGTAATAAGGCCTGCTATCACCAGTTGCAGTATTATCCAATCATAACGGGACACCTTGTATACATATATTCAAATAAAGTAACACGATTTCTTTGAGGTTGGTCTTAAGACTAAATTCTTTATTTCTTATACTTCTTACACTATCCTAACAATTGAATGATTAATACGCTAAATTTAATGTTTCAGCAAAAAGAGGTTCGTTGGCTCAATTGTTGCAACAGCAGAACGGGAAGCTTTTGCAATTCATAATTATTAATTATAAATTGCTTCTTCCGTTGCAACGATTGCAAAACAGAGTTCAACACCTCTTGTGCTCTATTATGGGAAAGCGTTACGTTAAGGTGAATGCCTGAATGTAACACGCGCGGCCGGGTGGGGGGGGGGGGCGGCGACGGCGGCGGTGCACAGTGGACCGACTTCATACATTTAGAAGTGAAAAATTCGAATCTTAGTTTTAAATGTTTAATTCACTTAAAAAATTCATGATAAATAGAAAAAATTTCTAAATTTGCACATGACTAGCTGCCCACCCAGCTTTGCTCGGGAAATCTTTATTTGAAGTTAAATAATATAAACTCTTTAATTAACACAATTTTTCACTGAAAAACTTTTATAACAAAAAAGAAGAACTTCTTATACCAAAAGAGAATATAAATATCTAATATAAATTCTATAATACAAATAACAAAAATAAACAATTACCCACACTTATTACATTGGCATTTAAAAAAAATTATATTTTTTAATTAAGATTTTTTTCTAATTTCTGTGCTTAAGAATATATTTTTGAACAAGTTTGATGTCTAGTACTGAATAATATACATTGATTTCTTTTCTTTTCTTCAATAGAAATCAATAGTTCAAGTTCGGAAAAAATAAATCATAGAAGATCGGTTTTGTAAATAATAAGTAATTTTAGATATCTTTTTCAAACAAAAATCTAACTAATATTAAAAAGGAATGATTTTTTTAAAACACTATCTTAGTTGCTGTGTAGAAAATTATTGTTAGATACAAGAATTAATCTGAGCTTGAATACTCGCTTTGTAATTCCTGATTTTCGTCACTGTTAGAGCTTAAGTAATTTTCACTGATTGTTGGTTCTTGGCTAAGGGATCTGTTTCAGGTTCAATTAAAAATTGTAAAACTTCAGAAGGCATTGATTTATATTTTGTAATGGCTTTTCCCGAAATCAATCAATGGAAGTTTATAAGAAGCATGTTGAGTAAGTCTGTATCACAACAAAAACATAAATGTAAAAAAAGGAGCCAAGTTCTTATGTGTACAAGAATCCTGTGCGTAAAAAGTCAGCCAAAAAAAGTAATGAGATCTAAAATATATGCCAAGTCTTAAGTTCATGAAGTTTAATATCAAATATCTTAAGTAGAGTAATATCGAAACAATTCCAAATCATGACAGAAATTTGGTAATTAATGATTTCTGATTAAAATTTGGTGGGTTCACTGGTCAAGTTTTCATACATTTTAGATTTGTGATTAAGTAAGTATTTAAGAGAAAACTTGCCAAGTAAATCCACCAAATTTTAATCAGTAATCATTAATTACCAAATTTCTGTCATGATTTGGAATTGTTTCGATATTACTCTACTTAAGATATTTGATATTAAACTTCATGAACTTAAAACTTGGCATATATTTTAGATCTCATTACTTTTTTTTGGCTGACTTTTTACGCACAGGATTCTTGTACACATAAGAACCTGGCTCCTTTTTTTACATTTATGTTTTTGTTGTAATTTCACTCCTTTTTGCAAAGATTTATGTTGCCAGGTGAAAGTCAAGCCCTACCGCTCTACAAAGTTTCATAATTCTACGACAACCGAAAGTGCTCCATACAAATAATAGCAATTCTGATAAAGTGGGTGGATGTCACCCCCCCCCCCCCCCCTGAATGGACAATTCCAAATTTTCGATTTTTTTCCTTTATAAGTAGTTCAAGTCCTACCGACCTACTAATTTGTATCGTTCTACAACAATCGGAAGTGCTCCATATAATTTATAAGAATTTTAAAGAATGTGGGTGGATGCCACGCCCCCTGAATGCAAAATTCCAAATTTTCAATTTTTTCTTTCCAAGTACTTTAAGACCTACCGACCTACCAATTTTCATCGTTCTACAACAATCGGAAGTGCTTCATATAGTTTATAAGAATTTTTAAGAATGTGGGGTGATGCCATGCCCCCTGAACTGAAATTTCCAATTTTTCGATTTTTTTCTTCTAAGTAGTTCCAGGCATACCGACCTACCAATTTTCATCGTTCTACAACAATCGCAAGTGCTCCATATAATTTATAAGAACTTTTAAGAATGTGGGTGGATACCACGCCCCCTGAATGCAAAATTCCAATTTTTCAATTTTTTCTTTCTAAGTACCTTAAGCCCTACCGACCTACCAATTTTCACCGTTCTACAACAATCGGAAGTGCTCCATATAATTTATATGAATTTTTAAGAATGTGGGTGGATGCCACGCCCCCTGTATGGAAAATTCCAATTTTTAAATTTTTTTCTTTCTAAGTACCTCAAACCCTACCGACTTACCAATTTTGATTGTTCAACAACAATCGGAAAGGCTCCATATAATTTATAGAATATTTAAGAAAGTGGGTGGATGCCACGCCCCCTGAATAGAAAATTGCAGATTTTCGATTTTTTCCTTTGTATGTACTACAAGGCCTACCGTTGTGCGAAATTTCAAGTTTCTACGATGTCGGGAAGTGCTCCATAATTTTGATGATCTGTCAGTGAGTCAGTGAGTTAGTGAGTCAGTGAGTCAGTGAGTCAGTGAGTCAGTCAGTTACGGTTTTTGCGATTTTTGGAGTCAGAAAAATCGCCTGAGTTTGTTCCTGTAAAAAGGGTGTAGTGCCGCGAACTTGGCTGGGCACTACCGTGCCCTTTGATTCATATTTATTCTCGACATTTTTCGGGAATGTAAGGTTCTAAAACGTCTAAAGTCATTATTTCGCGCTTCCTCTGATGGTTAGCCAATAGGGACGATAAATTATTTCATGACGTCTACAGAGTGGCATAAAATTGTATGAATACTGACAGCCATAGGATACCAACTGTATAGTTGTTAGTAAAGGGCCTTTGCTTCGGTTGTGTATGTTTCAAAATTCGAAAAAAATATATTATAGCCAGAGGATATATGATATTTATGGATTTTGATCAAATAACTTTCTTTTAATTATTTAAAAAGTTGATTTTTGGGTTTGGTAACTCCATTTTGTTTAAAATGTGTTCCAGCAATTTATTGTTCCGGTCCCATTTGGAATGGGAACACCAAATTTGAAAAAATTCCATACGAGGAACGGAAAAGTGTGAATCTAAAAATGGAAAAAAGTACTTTGCACTGCTTTGCGAGGTATACCATATGCATTTCCAAAAAGAAGACACTCACAGCTACTCAAAAAACACAGTTTTGATTCAAAATAACATAAAATACTAATTTATATTGTCCAAAATATTTTCAGAACACAGATTTTTTAAAAACTAATTCGACACTTATTCTACATTTTTTATCTAGGAAATTAACACAGAAACAGGTTTAACAAAATGTTCATAAAAAAGATAATACTTTTACAAATCACAAATATTTTTTTTTTATCGAAATTGATGTATGATTAACACTTTTATTAATAAAAACTGTAAAGACTTGAAAACTAGAAACAAGAAAATAAATCGCAGTTTTTTTAGCATTAACTTTGAAATGCATTTGTTTATCAATAAATTAAGTTAGTCAAGGAATAAATGCATTTTGGGGGTCAACAATAATCCGTTATAGATAAGAACAAACACAAATTCTGATCTACGTCACCGGTTTGAACAACTTTGAAAGTTCCAAGAACCAATCTTTTTTACTCAACAACTTTATTTATTACGTTTAACAAAAAATCATTACAAATCTTTGGGGACTTATTTCATTCGTTTTTTGGGATTTATTTCATCTTCGAATTTGGGGACTTATTTCAAAATGAAATAAGGCCCAAATTTGGGGAGTTATTTCATTTTCACTTTGGGGAGTTATTTCACGGAGCCTTTCTCCGCACACGCTACCAAAATCTTAACATACGTACTTGTCTTTCTTTTTAATATTTTACCTGTATCAATCAATGGGCGGGTGCGGCTGCGTATATTTTGCGATTTGGATGTGTGGATGTGTTTGTGTTGTTGTAATCCATTGTAAAAAATAGCTGATGCACAAACGGCTCCGTGAAATAACTCCCCAAAGTGAAAAGAAATAAATCCCCAAATTGGGGTCTTTTTTCATTTTGAAATAAGCCCCCAAATTCGAAAATGAAATAAATCCCCAAAAACTAATGAAATAAGCCTGTGAGCATTATTTTTGTCTTTTTGCTGTTTATTCTTAGACCACTCGACTATCCCTTCACTTCCAGTGTTTGGCACATCCCGTTAAGCCCACTGATGTTATTTGCCAGTAGACATATGTCATCGGCATAGTCTAAATGACTGAGCCTTTCGACGGTCTCAATTGAATGCCATGTCGCTCAATTTGTAAAATTTCGACTATTCCTAAAATTTTTGAAAAGTTGATCTATGATAGATTAATTCCATCTCTTATAAAAATATAATTTCTCCCTACCAACACGGTTTCGTATCTGGTAGATCTACTACCACAAATCTTACAATTTTTTGTAACTTAGTTTTGAATGGACTCGAGGCAGGCTCTCAGTACGACGTTGTCTACACGGACTTTGCAAAAGCATTTGACAGAGTCAATCACAATGTTCTACTAAAGAAAATAAATAAGTTCGGTTTTCACTCAAATTTCTTAAATTGGATAAGTTCATACTTAAAAGATCGCATTCAGTACGTTCGTATCAACAATATAATTTCTTCACCAGTGCGTGTTACATCAGGCGTCCCACAGGGTAGCCATCTCGGCCCCCTTCTCTTCTTGCTTTTTATAAACGATATTCCTGACATATTTTTAAATTCGAAGTGTTTAATGTATGCGGATGATTTAAAAGTCTTCCGTTGCATTAAATCTGAACAAGATTGCTTTCTTTTGCAGGACGATCTTAATAAGCTATCGAATTGGTGCTTAGTTAACTCCCTTAATTTAAACATTTCTAAATGCCAAAGCTTGACGTTTTGTCGCAACCGCTCACCAATTAACTTCACCTATATAATAAATTTCAATGCACTGTCCATTATAAGCTTTAAAGATCTTGGTGTGATTTTTGACAATAAACTTGACTTTTTAAGACACATAGATTTCTTGGTCTCTAAAGGCAATTCAATGTTAGGTTTCATATTGCGTAACTCTAAAGAGTTCTCCGATCCACATACTTTAAAGTGTTTGTTTTTTGCCTTTGTTAGGTCAAACCTAGAGTACTGCAATGTAATCTGGAATCCTTCGTATGAAGTTCATTCATTTAGAATCGAAAAAATCCAAAAACGATTTACGCGAGTTGTCGTGAAAAGACTTCACTGGGACATTGATATGCCTTCTTATGAAACAAGGTGTAAATTACTCGGTATTTTGCCTCTAAGCGTTCGAAGGAAGTTCACAGCGAATATGTTCATTCGAGATATATTAACAGACCATATTGATTGTTCTCATATTTTAGCCTTAATTGGGATCAATGTTCCTTCGAGAATGCTTAGAAACCAGTTGTTTTTTAATGTTCCATACCACAGAACTGTTTATGCCGCCAATGAACCTATATCTAGGTGTTTAAGAGAAACAAATACTGTTTTTGATATGATTGACTTCAATCTTAGTAGATATTTATTTAAAAGAAATATTTTGTTAATTTTAAATAACTTTGCTTATGTATAATGTATTATATTAAAATGTATCAAGTAATCACTAGAGTACCTATTGTAACTTTGTTTGATGAAATAAATGAAACTAACTAACTAACTGTACCAACACTGGCCGTCAATACGTCATCCATCGCCAGCAGGAAGAGAATTGGCGATAGAACATCCCCTTATCTCACACCCTGTTGCACTACGAGGGAGTCGGATAGCTGCCCATTGTGCAAAACAAAACACCTTGCGTTGTTGTAGGACTCTTTAATAATGGCAACAATTTTGTGTGTAATTCTCTATCAAGCAACGATCTCCATATACGTTCTCGGTTAACTCGATCAAAGGCCTTCTCAAAATCCACGGACATGAGGTAAAACGGTGATTGATATTCCATCGACTGTTCGAGGACGATACGCAGGGTGTTGATATGATCGACACACGATCGACCACTGCGGAAGCCAGCTTGATGCCTCTTGAGTGTAGACTTAATTCTATCCTTTATTCGCTCGAGTATGATTGTTGCCATTAGTTTTGGGAAAACGGACAAAACGGTGATACCACGCTAATTGTTGCAATTCTCTAGGTCACCTTTCTTTGGCAACTTAACAATCACAGATCACACCATCCTTCCAGTCCTTGGGATAGCTTTCGTTTTCCCAAATGCTTTGTATCAACGGATGTAAAATACTAGCAGCTCATACGGGATCGGCTTTCAGGAATTCAGTTGGTATTCCGTCCAGTCCAGCTGCCTTGTTGTTTTTGAGGAGATTTATTGATGTTTGGATTTCCGATTCCGACGGGGGTTCAATGACAATCCCCCTATAGGACCTGCGCATCTCGTTAAGTTGGGGGCACTTCAGCACTCTGCTCAACTGAATCCTCATTTAGCGGGGCACAAAAATGGTCCTTCCATCTACGAAGCTGATCCTCAATTGATACCAAAAGTGTGCCATCCACATCCATTACAGGATGATTGGTGTTGCTTTTTTTCCCGATAACATCTTTGGCTATTTGGTATATTTCCCGGATATCTCCTCTTCTGGCAGCGATTTCCGCATTATCTGCGAGTCCATCTATCCTCACCCTTTTATGACGTCTCACACGGCGATAGATACGGTGACCATTTTTTCAGGGGCAAAAAAGAGGACAACTTTTTAAAAACGTTTTTAAATTTAAGAACGAATTATAATTTTTTTAAAGTTTAAACTTCAAAACCAGAACTCATAATTGATATAATAAGACTTAAATACTTGCAATATAATTTAATTAGTTTAATTCAAAGGAACTTTCATCGGTATTCATAAACACAAAAAAACGCTAATTATCTTTAGTCGGCTGAATTAAATGTCTATTCTTATCAATTCAACGAAATTTAAGATAATAAACTAACTCACCACAAGAAATTCTGTAATTTTTGCCAAAAACTAGAGATTGAAGGTAACAGACCGTGGTGACAAAAACGATATTTACAACCCCAAATATGTGCACTTTTGAAACATACTCTTTGGTAACATCAAAGTTCTTGTTGTTTGTACTAGATTCTAGATTTTCGTTAAGATATAGAACTTAACGTAGATTAGCTGTTTATATTTTTATTGTTATGAAATTTATATTAGTAGACTACCTAGCTTTTGATCATAATTTTAGTTGAATTGTGAGTTAGAAGATATCCGAGCACGTTTTATTAATAGGGCTGAAACAGTCTTATATTGTTGTTCTTTTCTTTGCAATATTTTGTTCTTAATAAAATTTAAAAATCTGCACAGCCAAAGTTGTTATTTGTTTCACTTTGCTATTGACATTGCATCTAGTTTGTCAACTTTACATTGCGATTTCTCGAGTGTCTAAATATGTTTTGAATTTGAAAACACTCTTTCGGTCAGGGCATTTCAAGCTAGAAATAATAGCGACAACTCATTCACATGTTCTTTATTATATTTTCTTATCTGGTAACCAATATCCAATTTTTAATTTGTTCTTCACTGACGTATCGTTTGACTAAACTAACATAGCCAAATAATTCGTGACTATTGATTTCTAGATCTTTTCCAAATTCTAGTACATGGAAAAAGCTTTTAGATTTAAACTAGTGCTGTCATAAAGTAATGTGTTCAAAGAGTTAAGTTATTAAAAAAGAAGATACTTGATATGGTTTCAATCTTAGAAATATGGTTTGAAAGATATAAAGAGGACATTTGGAGGACAATTCAGTAAAAAGAGGACAATTTTCTGTCCTCTTTAACAAAATAAAATATAGAGGACAGGACTCCGAAAAAGAGGACTGTCCTCTAAAAAAGAGGACGGATGGTCACCGTAGCGATAGACCATCTTATGTGCAATGCGGTACTCGGTTCGGAAGTCAGCCTTTCGTTGAACATCTGCTTTGGAATTTATTCAAATTTTCAATGATTTGCGAAGTTCGATCTTATCCCAGGTGTCTTTGGATATCCAAGAGTCTCCACGTCTCGTTCGCTTGGGTACAGTTTCGGATCCAGCCTCTATAAAAACACTTTTAATTTCACCCCACATCTCATCAATTGTTGAATGCTGGATTCCGTTTAATGACGAAGCTCTGTCGTTAAGGGTGGTGACATAGTTTCGACATAATGTTTGGGTCATTTAAAGCATTAGTAATGAATTTTGAGCTCCTTGCTGCATCCTGCGCTGGTTTTTGTACGGCAGCGGTTCGTAGTTTGAGACTCATCAGAACCAAATTGTGGTTGCTTCCCACATCGGCATTTCTTATACTCCGGATATCACACATAGACTTCCTCCATCGCTGCTGAATCATGATATGATCAATTTGGTTTTCGGTTTGACCATCCGGATGCACCCAGGTAATTTTATTGCACGTCTTATGCTTAAATACAGTCCCACCTATCACAAGACGATTCGCGTTACAAAAGTCGACAAGCAAGACACCATTTTCATTCCGTGACCCCAAGCCATTTCTTCCCATCACGCGTTCCAGTCCGTAATTGTCTGAACCGACTTGGGTATTAAAGTCTCCCATAATGACTATGATGTCAACTCTCGACTACTATAAACTGAGTTAAGATGAGTGTCGAACGCGGTTTTATCTTCCTCGGTCGCTTCATTTGTGGGGGCGTAGCACTGAGTAATTGTGACGTTACGAATTTTTTAACAAAACCTCTTGATTTTCTAGGCAAATGTGCTCGAAAAAAGCGATATTTTCTCTCTATACCAAATTGCACCTCATAAAATAATTTCATATTCATTAGAGCTATTACAAATAAAAAAAAATATATAGACTTCTGATACTAGCCGCATTTTATTATCCTCATGATCTGATCCGGATCAGATCATGATAAATAAAACAGACAGGGTCTTAGTTATATACCCGTCTCTTTTTGCCTTATGTTTGTTTATTTTTGCACGTGTCTGTTGCCTCTTTTCTTGGCACTATTGAGACACATTCACAATAGTAATTCTTGGATCATTGAAATACATAAATCCAGATAAAAAGCAGGATCCCATGTTGTTTTTGTAATCTGATCCGGATCAGATTATGATAAATAAAACAAACATGATATTAGTTATATAGATACCCTTCTCTTTTTGTCTTACGTTTGTTTATTTTGCGCGTGTCTGTTGCCTCTTTTCTTGGCACTATAAAGACACATTCACAATTGTAATTTTTGGATCATTGAAAAAGATTTAGATAAAAAGCAGGATCCCATGTTGTTTTTATAACCACGTGTAAGAAATTGATCCGGATCAGATCATGTGGATAATAAAATGCGGCTATTATGTATGATTTTCCAAAACAAGAACTTTTTCGATTAATAAATTGAACTTTAACTGTGAAGCTCAAAATATACAATTTATATATATAAACTTTTCTTAGGACTTCCTAATAGATGTTTTTAAAAATTAAAATCATTTGGTGGGTGGGTCGAAACAAATAAGCCATTGGACATTTTTGCTCAAAACGGTCGACAAAAAGTGTGACCACCAGCAATTAAGGATATATATTTTGAGTTTAAAAATGTCAAAATAACAAAACTTTTTTTATTTTTTCAGGGCTTTGATTTTCAAATAATAGTAAATAAATAAAAGATATTATTTTCAACAACTAAAAACAATTAAATATTCAATATAATTAACGCCTTAAAGGCTCTCCCAAACCAACGCGAAACATTCGCCGACGACGCGAAATCATTCACAATAATACAAAATATGAAAGATACACAATGCTACACAACAACAAAAAATCGGCTTTGCGAATGATTCGCTACGAATTCGCGTTGGTTTGGGAGAGCCTTAATGATTTCACCTTTATCGTAACGCACTTTATCTTATGAAATAAAACACATTAATTTAATTTGTATGCATTTCGGCAATTTGAATGCCATCTTCAGCAATTTTTCTTTTTATTGACTTTTAAACTAATTTACTTGCATTTATGATTGCATTTGTTTTGACTTATTAGACAGAGAAAGATAGGTAGGTATAAAATATGCATGTCATCATTTTTGATTTTTACATTAAAACATTTAACATTTAATTTACACAATATTAAGTACAAACGTTGAAAAGAGATGACCTAATCGGAGCTTCCATCGTATTCATCATTATGTTTTTGTTTTTATGCATGAATTCCAAATGGCCCACATTAAAGTTCACCTTTGAGATGGAAAAAGAGGGTAAGTTGCCTTTTTTGGATCTTCTTGTAAGCAGGAATACAGAGAACAAGCTTGAATTTGCGATTTATAGAAAACCAACATACATTCCTCGGTATATTCCAAACGATTCGTTTTGTCCGATGCAATATAAAAGAGCGGCGTTTAATAGTATGGTGTACCGGTTATGCTCAGTTCCCATGAATGCCAAAAATTACATGGTAGAACTAAATTACATAAAATATGTTGCAGAACTTAATGGGTATGACAACAATATGATCACCAGAATGGTAGAAAAACAATCAAAGACATTGAGGAGAAGTAATTTAACAACACTAAAAACATCAAAAGAGACCGAAGAAAAGAGACGTTTAAACATTCACTTTGCTCCTACTATAACCGACAAACGAAAGAATGTATTCAAACAACAAAATATTGCATTGGTTTTCTCATCAGAAGGAAAACTTAAAAACAAATTAGGATCTATAAAAGATAAAACTGACAACTTGAGAAAATCAGGGATTTATGAAATAACATGCAATGACTGCGAACAAAAATATTATGGACAAACAAAAAGGAACATAGAAACTAGATTCGGAGAGCACCTAACCAATGTGAAATTCAATCGACCAAATAAATCAGCTGTGGCTTTACATGTACTGGAGAATGATCACAATATAACAAAAGAGAATCTGAAACTCGTTAAGCATGTATGTGATGAAAGGTTCTTGGATGCTTATGAAAGCATTTACATGCATAAAAACAAAAACATAATGATGAACACGATGGAAGCTCCGATTAGGTCATCTTTTTTCAACGTTTGTTCTTAATATTGTGTAAATTAAATGTTAAATGTTTTAATGTAAAAATCAAAAATGATGACATGCATATTTTATACCTACCTATCTTTCTCTGTCTAATAAGTCAAAACAAATGCAATCATAAGTGCAAGTAAATTAGTTTAAAAGTCAATAAAAAGAAAAATTGCTGAAGATGGCATTCAAATTGCCGAAATGCATACAAATTAAATTAATGTGTTTTATTTCATAAGATAAAGTGCGTTACGATAAAGGTGAAGTCATTAAGGCGTTAATTATATTGAATATTTAATTATACTGGACTTCACGGTGTTCTTGCACAAATCAAGAATTTTTAATTTTTGGTTTGATTTTAGTAACTAAAAACACTTTTTTTATTTATTTATTTACTTAAACGCATTGTCAGTAAGCTTTAAATAAATAATAATACAAACAAATATTTTATTTATTGATGTAGGGTAAAGTTGGGTGATATGGCACCCATTTTGAGTTTTCTTTATAACTCACAAAGTAAAAATGATTTTTATTTTAAACTTTTATATACATATGTGTTCTGTAGTTAATTTAAAAAAAAAAAAAAAACACATATTTTTTTAAAGAAATAAAAATACCTTAAAAAAAAGACATGTGAAAAAATGGTGAGTGATATGGCACCTGCTACTTTTTGTATGGATTTTTGCCACACTCAATGCAGTTTAATGTCAAATGCAATGAGAAAAGTCAAATAATGCACTTTTTGGCTCAAATGTATTAAAAAAAACGGTCCTAGCAAGTCAATCAAAAATTACCAAAATGTAGTAGTGGGTGAAATGGCACCATTGCAATTTGTACTAAGCTTAAGGGGTGCCATATCTCCCTTTTGATATTACCACTGTTTTTTCAAATTACTCAGACAAAACAAGTATGCTTACATAGTGTGATAATTAAATACAAATAAACACGCATCACTCTTCTTTTTTTCGTTAAAGCGAGCACCTGGTGCCAAATAATTCCGCTGCTGCACTTTGTTATGTTATGCACAAAAAAATAAAATGCACGACTGGGTCGCGCGTACTTGCTCTTATGCTCAAGACACTGCGAGCTTAAGAGAATTGTATATACAAACATGGAAATTATGAGAGAAAAATGTAGAGAAGCATGAAATACGACATTTAAATTAGCTAAAACAACTCTTTTGACAGTTTGAGCTGAAAAAAAGTATGCCATCTTAATTCAATCAATCAATTCAATTTCTTTTATTGAACATTATATATACAATCTGGCTTATAACTAATATGATACTATGATAAATTTACATTTGTTGGCACATAGGGGGCCTAACGTTATACAATGTCTTAAGTTTAACAAATTATAGATATATAAATTACATGTCAAAAAATTTAAATTAAAAGTCGGCTGACTTAATCGTCCTCAGGGTGTTCATTCCCGGTTGTCAATGGTGTTTTTGGTGTAGGTTGGGGGAAGTTTTGGCGCTTAGCCACGATAGAAGGCTGACCCAATGTCAGCGTAGAACGAGACTGCTTCCTCGTTGTCCATGATTATGTTGTCATCAAGTGTTTCCATTACACTGAGGTACCTTGGCTCCGGATGTCGTTGTGCAGTGGTCATCCTTCTCATTAGCTGATTCGGGTGGTCGATGATGTTCCGTACTAGTCTCTTCGCTGAAAGGACTAGGTATTTGTCCAGCGGGATTATGTTGGCTTCGGAGTAGAGATGTTCGTTCCTGTAGTGTTTCCGCCGCTGCCGGTCGAAGTACAGTCCGGTGCAAATTCTGAGAATCTTCCTTTCGAATACTTGAAGCTCCTTCATGGCTGTCTTGGAGATTGAAAACCAGACTGGGAAGGAGTAGCTGATGATAGGTCGTAAGAGCTGCTTGTAGATCAGTATCTTCGTTGGTTGGCTTAGTCCTTTTCTTTTCTTCATCAATGGATGTAGACGGTGAAAGGCCCAGCTGGTTTTTTTGAGTACATTTCTTGAGTGCGGGTTGAACCTTAGCAACTCATTGAACTGGACTCCCAGGTACTTCACATTCTTTTTGGCAGCTATGATGGATCCGTCAGGGAGTCTCAAGATCAGATTTCTGCAGTTGGCTGCGGTGCGAAGACCTCTACCAGTTGAAGGCCTCCTGAAGCAGACAAGTTCTGACTTGGAAGTGTTGATTCGGATGCCCCATTTCGTGTAGAAATTGAAGAGTCTGTTGATGTGGGCCTCTACTTGTCGGACGGCGATAAACGGTGACATTGATGATGCATAGGTGAGCGAGTCGTCGGCGTATAGCAGGTTCTCGCATCCAATTGGGGCAGGTTGGTCGGATGTCATCAGGCTGTAGAGGAAGGGGCCAAGTTTTGAACCTTGGGCGACTCCGGCTCTGATATTCTTCATGTTTGACTTACAATTGTCTAGTTGTACGAAAAATTTCCTGAAAGAAAGAAAAGAAAAAAGAATTTTTGTTAGTGGCGGTGGTACCTGTAATAGATAAAGTTTATGTATTAGGGCTTCTATCCAAACGCTATCAAATGCTTTCTCGACATCCAGAAAGCATCCGACGGTGACACGATGACTGTTGAGGGAGGTGGTGATATCGTGTTGGAACTTCAGCAGCGGATGCAGCGTTGAGTGCTTTTCTCGAAAGCCAAACTGCATGTCAGGGATGATTGAGTTTTCATTGCAGAATTTCTTCAGCCTCCGGAGGATTACTTCTTCCAGTAATTTGCTGATATTGTTGAGAAGTGATATTGGCCTGTAGTTGGATATTAGGTTGGAAGCACCTTTCTTCGGGATTGCCACAATCTTCGCTGTTTTCCACGTCTGGGGGAAGTAGCAGTTGTTGATGCAGTTGTTAAGGATGATTGTGAGGAAGATCATTACTGCTTGTGGAAACCTTTTCAGGATGTAATTGGAAACGCCATCTGGTCCAGATGATTTTTTTGGCTTTGCATTGCCGATGATCTCTGCTACCTCCTCTAGATTGCATAGATGTGGACTATCGGTGGGATCACTTGCTGGATTGGTGTCATCGAAACTGATTATATCCGGATTTGGCTGTAGGGTTTGCTGAATTGATGCTTCTACTTCTTGTAGGAAGGTCGGGTCAGTAGGTGGGTTCGGTGTGAAGTTTCCTTCGAAGTAGTTGGCGAACGCTTCCACCTTGTCCTGGGCTGAGGTTGCTTCATTGTTGTTGCTGATAATGGATTCTGGCATCTGAGGCTGTTTTCCAATGATCCTATTGATGTTTTTGAAGGCATCAGGTCCTGGCTTAATTGCTTGCAATCTTCTCTGGTACTGGATATTGTTATGGTGTTGAATTGAGTTCCGGAACATGATGTTGACTTGCTGTAGCTCATTCCAAACTGTCTGGTAGTTGATATTTGTCGTATTTAGCTCGCTTCGATGGATCCGCTGGAGTCGTTTTCTTAGCCGCTGTCTGTGAGCATACAAATTTTGGACGTAATCAGGAAGGTGTTGGTACCTGTCCTTTGACGTCCTAGGCCGCTTTTGCTTCTCCAGGGCTTCAGATACGGCATGTTCGAGGTTGTCAATAGCTGCATCGATTTCGGTATCCAGCAGATTCCTGTTTGAAGGTGGAAGAGTTATGTTGTCTTCGATGTCCCTGTGAAGTCTTTCAATATCCAGCCGTCTGAAGTTGATGAAGTTATCCGGAGTTTCTGTTGATAGGAGTATTGGTTGGTTCAGGTTGATAGACAGTTGAACAGCTTCGTGATCCGAGTCGCTTTGTATAATTGTACAGATATAATTCCGGATTTCCGGAAGAATGTGTACAAGGTTCGAGGAGGCCAGGAAGAAGTCCAGCGTTGATGGCGTTCTAGGGAAGGTCGGCTTCGGCTGGGATATAACCACCAGAGAATGTTCATTGCTGTTCAGTTCCATCCAATCTACAATTGCTTTGCCTTCGTTGCTGATTTTGGAGTCTAACCATAGGTGATGTCTCGCATTGAAATCACCTCCAATGATGCCATAGGTGCTTTGCTTCAGGATGCTGTTGAGGATGAGCAGGTCACTATGTATGTTCCTTGCAGAGGATGCGCACTTGAAGTATGTGCTGATGACTGTAAGGGTCTCACCTCTTCCTAGGGTCATCGTGATGGCGGTGGCTTCACTAGTCTTTAGTCGTGGGATAATGACTTCTTTTGTATTGGGGGAGAATTTGTCTTTTATGAAGACTGCTGTTCCAACGCGGTCCTCGTTTTTGTCCTGCCGGTACGTTTTATATCCTTTGATGTTGTTTTGTTTGGTCACTTTCGTCTCGCTGATGAGGGCAATATCAGGGGTATTGTTCTTCATGAATAGGTTGAATGACGTCCTCTTATCTAGGCTGTATAATGAATTAACATTATACGTCAGGATGCGGAGTTTCTTCAATGGCATATTTCGAAGACGAAGGCGGCCAAGACCGCGGACTTGTTTTTATCACTAAGTTGATTGTAGTTGGATGGGACGGCATTCCGGGCTTTATCCATGATGGAGATGAGGTTGGACCCGAGGAGCCGCTGGACTTCATTGTTGAGGTTCATGGATGGGGAAGTTGCTGAAGCTCTTGTCGGTTTGACAGAGGCTGTCTTCACAGGGATGGTTTTGGCTGGAATCCTTGGATGCTGTTGATGCTGCGCTTTCGTTGTTGATGGTCTGGGTGTTGAATTTTGTCTGGCCATTGCTGCGTAGCTGACTGATGGACGGGTTACCACACAAGCTGATTTAGCGACGAACTCTTTGTGCGCCTTCTTCTCTGCAATCACCTTGTTCCTCTCTGTTAGGCGGGCCTTTAGAGTGGGGCAGCCCTTGAAGCTTGCAGGATGTCCTTCTTTCTGACAGTTGGCACACCATACGTCCAGTCCTGTGTTCTCCTTTCGCTTGCATTGTCCGGGTTCGTGGTCTTCTTTGCACTTGACGCACACGTATTGGCGGCCACAGTTGGTGGCTACGTGTCCGAAGCGCTGGCAGTTCCGGCACTGGACGATGTCATTGGACTTCATTCGCTCCCAATGAACCCTCTGGTTCATTATTAGGGTCTTGGAGCACACCTCGTTGATGTCACACGTCTTTGATACTTCAACGACAAAGTTGTTGTAGTGCTTTGTCTTTGCTTTCTTGGATTTGAAGTGCGTCACTGAGATTATTGGGAGTCCCTCGATGCGGAGCTCATCTTCGACTTCTATGGCTGAACAGGTAAAATGTATACCTTTCAGTAGAAGGAGGTTCTTCCTGTCTTCCCTTGGCGTAAATGAGTTGAACTGTATCTTCATGGTTTTGAGGTACTTCTTGATGGCTTCGAATGATGTTTTGTCCTGGGCGTTGATGATGGTGGTCTTCGTGCTCCTGTTTTTGAATGTCACTGATATTTTGCTTGCCTTGCAGTGTCTCCTTATCTCGGCGACACTTCCAGAGAAGCAAAATATCGGAGGCATACCAGGACCTTTGCTTGGGTTGACGGCAGCTATGTCATTGGTTGTCTTCGGGGTCTGAGCAGGAGCAGGATTAGAGGCTGCTACTGCTTTGATGGCGGCTGATGATGTTGATGCTGTTGCGGCTTCTTCAATTTTGGCTGGCGTTTGTTTCTTTGCCTGGATTGGAGGGATCTTCGGTGACTCTACGTCCAATTGGGGGCGCTTAGTTGTGTCCTTTGGTGCAGATTTTCCTGTTTTACGTGGTCTCTTCTGACCAGGTAAAGGTGAATCGCTGAAATCGTCCTCTGAACTTACTTCCGATGTCTGGCTGGATGAAAGCACTTCATATATTCACTTCCGAGCGCTCTTCAGCATCATCGTCATTGGATGAATCACAGTTAGAAGAATCTTCAACCTCCATACTGTCACCTTCTTTGCTTTCTTCTTCGTTTCTTTTGGTCGGGGTGACAAATTTACTGAATGTTTCGTTAAGCCTCGGTCCATAATCGGGTAGGTGAGTGACTATCCTGGTCAGCAATGCATCGAGCGAAGAAAATGCTGCCTCCGGATTAAATGGTTCACCCATTTCCGGCTTAACTTCACTTTCACTTTTATTATTTTACTACACTGATTAAAACGCACAACACTTATTTTTAAAAAACCTTTATTCCGTGAATTAATCAGGATTAGCACTTGTTAACTGCAGGTAGCCCGCAGGTATACCTGAGTTACACTTCTGTTTTATTTATTTCGGGGTGGATATTTTTTTTTAATCTTCCGCTTACGATGCGCACGCACTGAACGATGTACACTGAATGCCATCTTAATTCATGAAGGAATATGATTGTATGGGAAAAAAATTTTAAAATCTTTGGAGCAGTTTTTTTTTAAATTAATTTTTTATATATAAGATTCTTAAAACATTTTTAAGAACAAATTTTGGTATGCAGATTTAAACTATATATTTATGTGTATATAAAAACAAAATTTGAAAAAAAATTTTCAACCCATTTTTGAGATATCGAATTTTCAAAAAAAAGGTTTGAAACTTTTTTTAAAAATCCAAAAACTTTTTTTTGAAAATTTTGATATGCAATATTATTACATCTTATCTGAAATTTGTATATAAAAAAATTCATTTAAATCCGTTAAGATGATAACGAGAAAACTTAAAATAAAAAAATGCGTTCTATGACAGGTACTACTAATAGTTGCAATGTGTAAAATTTTATAATTTCTTATGGTAGATCGTACTAATTTTAGTATATGAAAAAAGTTTAATCAAAATCGTAGGAGTCGTTTTCAAGCAAAAAAAATATTTTCCTTTGCGGTTTTTTCACTTTTGTATGGAAGGTACCGTTATTTTTTCATAAATGTAAAATTTTTTCTAAAAATATTTTAGAGAGTACTTAAAAAGTCTTAAATATCGAGTTTAAAAAAAACTCTATTATGCCGTTTTCGAAATATTTGATTTTCCAAAAAAAAGATTGAAATATTTTTTAAAAATCCAAAAAATATATTTTCAAAAATATTGGTAAACGAAACTATTAACATTTTTTGGAAGCTTTTGTATAAAAAAAATAATTGAAATCGGTCATACCATTTTGAAGAAAATCAAAAATTAAAAAAATGGTTCCTTGGGAGGTACCATTAAAAACCATTTTTGAAAAATGGTTTTCCACCAAAAGAAAGCCTTTACTAAAATAAATTTATAGATTTTTTTTAAAGAAAAGTTGTCGAGCCGTTTTTGAGAAAAATACGATTATGTAAATTTGCCAAAAAAAAATGTATGGCAGTACCATTATTTTTGGTTCTAAAAAAAAAAAATGAAAAAACGTATCGGCAGAATCACCAAAAACCACTATGTACCAAGTTTGAAGAAAATCGATCAAGCCATTTAGGCTGTAGACGCACAGACAGACAGACAGACAGAATTGTGCCACCCACTTTTTTGGTGTTCTCTATCATCGTAATATCATGTTTGATTGTTATCTCAAATTTTTTTTTTGCACGAATCCAAAACTTACCTTATAGTACCTATAATCGCAAGTAAAAATTGACTTAAGTATAGTCACTATTATTTTACTTTCGGTTGTGGTTTTAAAGTTAAAAAAGCTACTTCAGTTTTGACAGCATCAATTGAGAGCTAAAGTTAAACTTAATGATATTTTGATATTTTTGTTTTAAAAATAATTAATTAAGTAGGAAATATTTAAAGGGTGCCATATCTCCCGTGGTGCCATATCACCCAACTTTACCCTATAAATACACATATATACAAAAATTCAATACAAACAAAATAAAATTACACAAACAAATTTACAGTGAATAAAAAACTTTTATAAAACTTTTTGAAAATAGGATCTTTCCATCATCGCTATCCATTAAATTATTTTTATTTTTAAATAAGTATATACAGTATAAGTTAACTGAAAATAAATGAAAAGAAGATTATTATTACCACAAATAAAAGAAAAATAAAGGGATAAATGAACGCAAACAATAATAAATAATAAAACAATACTCACCTAATTTTCAAAATGTTGAAACTCTATTACAAGAACATGTAAATATACTTTGTCTTTTTAATTTTTATTGTATTTAAATAATATAAATAACTAAGGTTTTTGAGATAGTTTACAAAAGCAATAGAAAATTTAAGTGCAAAAGAGCGCAATGTCAAAATGACTTTTATGATTTCATAGTACTCTCAAATGCAATATAGTGATAACTCAAAATAAATCTGTCTTGCATTGGAATCAAGGCGGTTTTGAAGTGTAATTTTTTGAAATGTCTCTGTCTTGCATAGATTTTTTGTATCAAAATGAGAAAATGAGTTTGGCTTATGGGACTATTTTGGATGATCTCTTTCTTGCATTGGATTTACATATTTAAGATTGCAAGAAGAAAAGGGTGAACATTTTGTGTAAGCTCTGTTTTGCATTGGATATTAAGAAACATTTTAATAAGTCATATAACGCGAAATTGGTATAAATAGTCATATCTTTCATATTTTGTTGGTCATGGAAATGACATGCCCCTCAAGAGAAAGGAAATTAAAAGAACAACATTTCCTCATCTTTAATCCAAAAATGTCATTTTTTGTCTTGTCGCTGTCGCTCTTTTGCACTGAGGGTGCGATATGTAGATATGTATATGTTTTCACCTAAGTAAACTCTAAACCTTTTAAAGTACATTTATAGCTATGTATGTATTGTACATACGCAAAAATAGTAAAAAAAGTCAATAGTAATAGTCAATTTTTTTTTATTTATCATGGTTCAATAAACAATAATAAAATTAAAAACAAAGTTTTATCTCAAAAACGCTTCAATTTTATTGGATACCCGGCGTGCATTTTTGCCCCTCCTCAAAAAACCAGTGGATTGATATTATCCAAACTTTGCAGAAATAGTTCAAGGTATATACAAAATATTCCCTGTAAATTGGAGCTCAATCTGTGCAGTAGTTTCGAAATCAGTAGCATATATACAAAGGCACAATGAATTTTATAAAAAATAGAGGTTGCATCGTTCAAACAGGTATGACAGATACTTTCGGCAAGCTAGGGCCTGTCATACCGAAATCTGAAAGTACTTAAAATTACCTTTTCAATGATATATACTATGTCCATTTCCGCGATGACGGGACTTTTGATGTCACCGGCTCCCGGGCTATATGTTTGTGGCTATGGGGATGTTCTTCCTTCCTTTGCTGGTTCGTGAATGGTGATTGTGAATAGAAATCACGAAGACGAACACAGTACACATATCTAAGGTATTATCACAAATAATTATATACAGATGTCTCACCTCCATAGAAAATTCTGTCTTCAAAAATTTTATCAGCCGACAAATCATCAGCCGACAAAATGCTTTTTAAGTGGATTTCATGAGAAGAAGAGAATTTTAAGCCGCCAAATATCCAAGAAGAAAAAGCTTTTTCTAATAAGAAAAGAGATCAATATGGAAAACTCTTTGAATACTTTTCTCATTAACACAAAAACAAATGACAGAAGAATAATTTCTCTCACAAAAAAAAAAATGATAGATACTGGAGAAATTTAGCTTTGTGGGTAGTTATGTAGATTTTCAGATGTTTTTTCTTCTGCGGAGTTGGTTTTATTTACTTTGCTATTCAGATGCAGATCGTGGACACTGGCATTGTGATTTTGAAAAGATAAACAGCTATTTTTATTGCTATTTCAGTTAAAAGTGATTTTCCATTATTCAGTGCATTCATTTATATTTTAAAAACTTTGATTACATACATATGTATATGATTATTTTTGAGAAGGTGGTATTTAATCTTTTCGTTTAATTTTAATTCGTGTATCTTTTTTTTATTAGAGGTAAGTTATAGGTACCTATGTAATACAAAAATTAAAAACAAATTCTTTAAATTAAACAATATCATTGTGTTTTTTACAATCTTTTATTTATAATAGTTGCTTTTTGTCATACCACCCACACTGATGGTGTGCACTTGTGAGTTTGTGCAACAGTGTTTTTGTTGAATTTTTGTTTACTTTTCGAAGATAGTTAAGGCCATTTTTTCCTCACATTGTTTACCTAAGTTATGCTTAAGGATAATTAAATAAATGTATGTACTTGTTTATATGTAAATGCAAATATGGTGTTTGGGAGAAACATAATAAACATGATAACTCCATTTTAAAATTTGTGGCTTTAGGACAGGTTTACAACGAGCTAGAGCCTAAACGCGTGAACCGATTTTCTTCAAATTTCAAGCATGATTTTTCTAGGATTATGTCCATATATATTCCAAAATTGAAGAAAATCGGTGAGCTCGTTTAGGCCCTTACTCGATGTAATATGGACCCAAAGACGCAAATTCTATAGTTATATCATTATATTTCTACCAAACACCTCAGAAATACTTTCGACCCCTTTATTTTTACTTAATCTTTAGGGCAAGTGTAAAAGTTTCGTTTCTAAAATTTAGGGGTTTTAATCAAAACTAACGATTGTGGAGAAGTCCAAACAAGTGGTTGTGGTTTTCGGGATGCATGTCGTCCGTCGATGTCTATGCGTTTTATATGCATGTTCGACTGTGTCCAGGTGTAAATCGAGCTAGAGCCAATATATATTAACGGATTTGCACATTTATGTGTTTTACTATACGATAAATTTGGTTATTTTGTTTTAATTATATCCATAGAACAGTAGTAGCTCCGGTAGTAGGGGTATGACGATTTTGGGCAGTTTAGCATAGATTTAAAATGTTTACAAATAAATTATTTACATACATATAGTACAAAAAGTTTTTCGAATAAAAAAGATAGTACCTACCATCATGAAATTTGGTGAAAACCTTTCATGTACCATGAGAATGGAAAATCAAAAGAGTCTATACAAATATTTCACATGGAATAGGGTTTATTTTGATTGGTAGAAGGGGAGGTGGTGGTGTATCAAACAGAAAAATTAACTTTGGTGCGACCTTAGCATATGACACATGTTTTTAAGGTAGTTTTGAATGCTGCATCAAATGACACCAAAACCAAGTCGGCCTCCGTGAAAGAAGTTATTGTCATTTTTATGTATGGATGAATATATTTTCTTATTGTTTCTTTTTTACTTTTTGTAAATGGGTACCTACTTCTTAGTAGTTCAAGTAATATGGAAACAGTTTTTAATTGATAGAAAAATTAAAAAGAATTACATTGATAGTAGGTAGCACATTTTAATCACTTTTTATTTCAATTCTATCAAAAAATATTGGTATGCAATATTAGTTCTTTAAATTCTTTCGCTATCGGCGATACGTAAGTTTTACTTGTTTTTTTTTTAATAAAACTGTGACATTAAAGGATTGGTTACTTCATCAGACAATTTTTATTAAGTTTAATCATAAATCACTGGTATATTTTTGCTTTTTTCTATTTTATAATTTTTTTGAAAATATTTGAAAAGACAATTCAAAATATGTATTCAAATTCAGAATTATTACAAATATTAACAAAAACTGATCTAAGGGGGGCGATTAAAATTACAAAGATCACGGAAAAAGGAATAACTTTTTTGATATGTACTAGCAAAATTTAAATAAAATTGGTCAAACTGTTTTTGAAAAAGAAAATGGAAAAAACGACGTGAAAAAAAATATTTACTTAAGTTCATTAGAAGCGCTATTTTCAAAACTAAAAAAAAAAATGGCTAAGCTATTGAATATACACCTCAAGGAGTTAGGGTGCGTTTATGCTAAAGCTGAGATAAACAATCCGAGCAGCTATGTTAGCAACGATGAACTCCAAGATCGAATCACAGCTTTTATGCTGTGTTCATATTGGAGCTTCGATAGCTGATATTTTCTTAAACAAATTATTTATTTTGTTTTAAATTATTTGATTTCATCATAAAATTTTCAGCATCTTTCCCCGATAAGTGCTTCAAGAATATAATCGATGATTTTCCTTGGTCACCTTAACCTTAGGTGAGGTTAGTTCAATCATTTTTTTTTTCTAAAAAAAAACATTTTAAACCTTTTTAAATATTTGTTTGTAACTTATATCAAGAAAATCTTTAAAAAGGAAAATAAATTCAAATACCTACATACAAACATATTTATCTCTATCTACATCTATGTTCCTACTACAAAAAATTCTGTTTTGGTTTCCTTTAATGAATACACAAGAAGTTATACTTACCTACCTACAATCAGAATACACAACGCACCTGCACTTGCATTTTTTTTCTCGTCTCACTTTTGTTCTCGTTAAGATCCCGCTATGAGAAATTTAGGTACATAACCATAGGTAAGTGCGAATGTTGATCAAGGAAAGAATTGCAACATTAAACCCATGGCCCTACAGATTGGAGGTTAGTGCGTTGGGCTAACGACCCGACCACAGTAAAAAAAACAATTGTTATGAGAGAGACGCGGGAAGCCTCGGATAACGACCCCCCTCAAATGGCAACCAGACCCGGAACGAAAATGGACTATGATCTACGAGTATGCACCTGGAATGTAAGGACACTCTACACACCAGGTGCTACTCAAAAACTTGAATCTGTCCTCTCGCGGTACAAGGCAGACATTACCGCGATCCAGGAGATACGATGGATAGGATCAGGTATAACGAAAAGAAAAGTTGTCACCAAAGACTGCACATGCTAGGATGCGGATTCGTCGTGGGAAATCGACTCAGATCGAAAGTCATCGATTTTAAGCCGATAAGCGATCGCCTGGCTGTGATCCGCATCAAAGCTACCTTCCAAAACATCAGCCTAATATGTGCACACGCCCCTACCGATGAAGCTGAGGAGTCTAACAAGGAGGAGTTTTACGACCTCCTGGACGGAGCCTACGGAGCCTGTCCGGAGTACGATGTCAAAGTCGTGCTCGGAGACTTCAATGCTAAAATCGGAAAGGAAAACATCTTTGGCGGATTAGTTGGAAAGCACAGCCTCCACGAAACGACAACAGACAACGGCTTCCGACTAATCGACTTTGCTGCAGCTCGTAATACGGTGATAAGTAGCACTAGGTTCCCCAGGCGAAGGATACACACAGCAACCTGGCGATCTCCAGATGGTCGAACGGCCAACCAAATCGACCACGTGCTAATTGGCGCAAGGTACGCATCAAACATCTTGGACGTGCGAACTTTCCGAGGTGCAAACGTGGACTCTGACCACTTTCTTGTTGTGACAAAGTTCAGAGCCCGACTGTCCAATGAAAAGAAAACGAAGACCGCCCAAAGAAAGAAGTTCAACATCGCATGCCTTAGCACATCTGAGAAAGCCAGAGACTACAGTGAGCAATTGACCGGGAAACTCTCTGCCGTACACCCAGCCACAAGCGTCAACAACCAGTGGAACCAGTATCGCGACATTATTAAAGAGACAGCCGAGACCACCATAGGCTATCAACCACCCAGAAAAAAGAACCCGTGGTATGATGATGAATGCGCGGTATTGAAGCAGGAGACGGAAAATGCACGAATGCAAATGCTGCAACGGAAAACAAGAGCAGCAAGAGAGGAGTACCGTGAAAAGAGAAGGAAAGAGAAAAAAACCCTGCGTAGAAAGAAAAGAGCATCCGCAGCCTCTCAGCTCAAGTATCTCGAAGAGTCCAGCACCGCCACCAACACCCGCCGGTTCTACAAAACAGCCAAGCAACTGGCATCTGGTTATAGGACTGGCACGCAAGCTCTTCGAAACAGCGAAGGGAACCTAGTCACCGAAGCACAGGGAATTGTAGACGTGTTTAAGCAGCATTTCCAGCAGCTGCTTAATGGGCATTATGTAGAGGAGGCGACAGGGGAACAAACAAGCATTAGACCAGTCAATGAAGATCCAGTCCCAGCACCCAGTACTGAAGAGGTTAAGAAAGCCATCCACAAGCTTAAGAACAACAAATCCGCCGGCTCGGATGGCCTACCAGCGGAACTCTTCAAGTATGGAGGAGATGTTCTGGTAGGGTGCATGCACCAGCTCATCAACCAAGTTTGGGAGGAGGAAAGTATGCCCGATGACTGGTCAAATAGCTCCATATGCCCAATCTACAAAAAAGGCGATCCTATGTCCTGCAAGAACTACAGAGGCATATCCCTGCTTAATGTTGCCTACAAGATCCTATCCAACGTACTTTGTGAGCGTCTAAAACCTTTCTGCAACACTATGATCGGCACGTACCAGTGTGGCTTTAGGCCAGGCAGATCAACGATAGACCAAATCTTCACATTGAGGCAAATCCTGGAAAAGACCAACGAATTTCAAGTCGAGACCCACCACCTATTCATCGACTTCAAAGCCGCATATGATAGCATAAGTCGCCAAGAGCTTCTATTGGCGATGTCGGAACTCGGGATCCCGAAAAAACTGATCCAGCTATGCCGCATGACGTTACAAAATACGCGGTGCAACGTGCAAATGGGTAACAGCTCATCCGAGTTATTCCAGACGTGTACAGGGTTCAGGCAAGGAGATGCGCTATCATGTGATTTCTTCAACCTAGTCCTGGAGCAGATAGTGCGCAAGAGTGGTGTTAACATGGACGGCACTATCTTTAACAGGTCTTCTCAACTGCTTGGTTATGCGGACGACATCGACATCATCGGCCGTTCCAAGAGAGCTGTACTTGAAGCATTCACAGCTATTGATGAACAGGCGAAACGCGTTGGTCTTGAAGTGAATGAGGACAAAACAAAGTATATGCTATCAACAAACAAAGCCTCATCTGTCCATCGCCTAGGACAAAATGTCACTGTAGGTAGCAGTAATTTCGAGGTAGTCAAGGAGTTCACCTACCTCGGAACAAACATCAATCCCACGAACGACACCTTAGTGGAAATCCGACGAAGAATTACCCTAGCGAACCGCTGCTACTTCGGTTTGGCCAAACAAATGGGTTCAAAACTCCTTTCTCGAAAGACAAAGTGCACGCTATACAAAACTCTTATTTTACCAGTTCTACTCTACGGCGCCGAGTGCTGGACGATAAGTTAAAAAGGGGAATTGATCCTGGGCACTTTCGAGAGAAAAATTCTACGACGGATATTTGGTCCTATATGCGAAGAGGGCGATTGTAGGAGAAGATTCAATCGTGAACTGTACGAGCTGTACCAAGATGTGGATGTAGTCCAAAGAGCCAAAACACGTCGACTACATTGGCTCGGCCACATCGAGCGAATGGACAACAACGCTCCAGCCAAGAAAATCTTCGAATCCCAGCCCCCAGGTTCGAGACGACCAGGAAGACCGAACCTCCGCTATAGGGACCAGGCGGTCACAGACGCAAGAGCGCTTGGTCTCGGCGACTGGAGGGAGCGTGCGAGGGACCGCAGCCGATGGAAGACCGCAATATCTCAGGCAGAGACCCTTCATGGATCGGGAGCCGGATAAGTAAGTAAGTAAGTAACCATAGGTATATCCCTTACGAGAATACTTGAAAAAAAGAGTAACTAGAAACAGAAATAAAAGTGAGAGAGCATCGCAGAAAATATATTTTTGTTGTGATTTTAGAAGGTACAAATTTGAAAGAGAAAAAGCACTTTGACCAGATCTTAAAATAATTCCATGAAAAGAGCTTTCTTAAAAGCTCATTGAATTGTAGATTTTCAGTTTCATATCCCAGATTTTTCTATGAGCGTGAGACATCTGTATATAATTATGTGGTATTATCACAAATAATGATGTCCAGATGTCTCAGCCCCATAGAAAAAAATGTCTTAAGAAATTGCCTTACCTGACATCGTCTTACCTGACAAAGATACAAAACCCAACAGCTTTAACAAACAAAGATACAAAAGCCAGCAGCGGTAGGTGACAAAATCTAGAAAAAAAAATCGTTTCTCATTCTCATTAAAACAAGTAGGTAAGGTAGACGCATCTCTTTCTCTCTGTTGTCATTTTTGTTCGTGAATTCTATCTCCCCTTGATTTATTTTATTTTTATTTGTTGGGTTTCGTGGACTACCTCAATTCTCATGTGTGTGTGTTGTTTTTTTTTACAGCTGGCTGCTGTTTCTGTGTGCATTGGTTTGGCAGGCGTCTATGTGGCTGGTTCTTGTTTTGTTTTTGTATTTCATTTTTTAGTAGGAGTTTGCGGGTTGTGATTTCGTAAAGATCTTTTTGTTTTGAATTGGAACTTTCTTTGGTAAAGAAAATGTGATTTGATGAATGATTTTCTTGCAGGGAAATTTTGATTCGCTTATAACTTTGGATCTACTGATCGTATTTTGATGGTTAATCACTTTTAATAAGGGAAATATAACGAACAATAATAAGGAAGGTATATTATGTATTTATATAATGTATATTATGTATTTATATGGATTTTTATACATACATATAAACAGTTATTATGTATACAATAAGAAAATGAAGTAAGGGTGAGGTGGACACAAGGTAAATTGTATTTTTTTGTGAGAAGGTATGAAGGAATAGGTAGATGTAGATTTATTTACTTTATTTAAAATATAAAAGCTTAAGAAAAATGTCAATATTTTGATAAGCTAGTTATTTAGGTAAATACTAAAACTTGGGTGGTATCGACAAGCAAATTAATGCAACATGACAGTTAGCGGATTTCCTTTTATTAAAATTAAGATGTTTAAATAATAAGACAATTAAATAATTCAAAAAGGTTAAAAAAAACAGATTTATCTGTAAAGCTGAGATCGTATTCCATTCACTACGAAAAAAAATCATTTTACTCGTAGATTGAAATCTAAAGGACCATGGGCATTTTGGTCCTACTTTCAACATTGCTTAACAGTGATGAAACTTATGTCATTTGAAAGGTCATGAGGAGTACTTTATTTCATTATATCGCAGCCAAATCGAAATCGAGCGCAAAAGTGGTGTTTTGGTCTATTTTATGAAAAAAGTACTTTAAAAATTGAAAAAAAATAATACAAAAAATGGCAACACTTACAAACAAGATTTTTTTCCTTTTTGGAAAGTCAGGAGTCTATTCTATTATCGAGTTTTTAAATAAAGTATTTTGTACCAATAGTTTTCGAAAAAAATGCTTTTAAACTCAAAAATAATGAAAAAAAATGTTAAAAAAATATGTTAAGTCTACTAATTGTTTCAATATTGTGATATAAAGTCCTACGTTGGCTTGCCAATATACTGCCTCTATCAATTATGTATCAAACACTGAAAACCAAACAGTTTTATCTTTTCTAGTTTCGGAGAAAATTGAAAATATCTAACTATAAGAATTTTTATGTTTGAATTTTAACGTTTAATTTTCTTGAGGTGAAACCTGGCCTAATGCTAATAATAAAACTTGTGAACGCTCTTCTTTTTTCATACTATGGCAGGTAAGTTCAAACAAAACTTTGATGTTGTTTTTGTTGCTTTTATTGGTTTGATGTTTATATAAAGTTACTTATGTATTCACAGATAAAAAACAAATTATTATATTTTTTTTAGAAAGTGAACAAAATTGATTTTTATTTCGATTCGAGAAGGTTTTACATCAAATGTAATGAAAAAATAAAATATATATAAAAAGTAAATGTAAACAAAATTCATTTTCACTGTTCAAATATTTAAATATAAGTATAATTTAACTTTAGTTTGTTCTTTTTAAACTAAGTATTGTGTTTTCTTAAATACTTATACCTAGGGACAGATCTTAAAATGCATCTATAATAATATCGTCTAAATGTAATGTTGGTCGATGAAAAACTTCTTCATGTCGACCCCTTCCCAAGTACCATATTATGGATATGACATGAGCACAAGTTCCGATGGTGCGTCTACCCGTGAGACATGAACAATAATATTGAATAATGGCGTCTTTGCCCACTTGGTCACGATCAATTAAGACGTATGTATAATATGTACTTGATCTAACGTGACGTGACTGCACACGCCCCCTAAGAAGCCAAACATTATTTTGCTGAATATTGTATTGCTGAAAATCATTCAAACTGTTTTCACGATATATATCTATCGTGTAAACATCACAATCTCGTAAATTTTCACTTGCGTAGGACCTGGAAAGTTTCACTTGATAAGAACCCAAAGAAATCATAAGTATATCATCGTCTGTTAGTTGGGGAAAATCTTCTAAGTGAGGCAGATTTGCTTCCATTCGTATGAACGCCACCCTTTGCCTGTTTAGGTTTTTCATGGAAACATAATTAAACAAAAGATTTGGCGAGTTGATTTTTTCATTTATGACATTCCAGATGTTATGACTGAGTCTGTGGTCAGTGGCTACTCTAAAAAAAGCATTTATGAGGGATGCAGCAATTCTAAAGTCAACGAACATATGTGGCAATGCTCTATTAAAATAATCTTGACGTAATAATTTAAACTTATTTTTAAACTTGCCATTGACCGCTTCTACCACCCAACGGCATATTGTAACTAGTCTTGCCTTATTAGCTTGTTCCGTCGTCAATTGGGTCTCATTTCTACTTTTTGTAGGAGGAATATGTGGCTCGTATCCTAGTGACTGTAGATCTACTGCACTGTCTCTGAAACCTCTATCTAAAATGAAAACATCATTTTGATGAAACATCCAATGGAAAGCATTATCTTCATCAGCGCATAAGTTAGATATTATCGTCGCATCGCTTGTTGTTGCAGCGTATGGACCAAGAACGTCTATGATATAACCATCACTGCATACCATTAAGAAAGGTTTCAAAAGATTTTGAAACTTGTGATGGCTATAGGCCAAACGCTGAAAAAGAAAGTTAGTGCTTTTCTCTATGTAAATATATGTTCCATCACATATTGTTATAGCTTTCGTGTTTTCCTCATTTCCATATATCATTTTTGGTAAGAATAAGTTCCTTTCAAGCATATTTTCCCTAGATATATTATCCATACCTAGATGAATGCTAACAAAATCGCTCTCTAAATGTTGTCTAGCTAATTCTAATTTTCTTTCCAAGGTTCTGCGTGACATATTAAATAGAGAAGCTAACCTTTCATCAGACTCTCCCGTCCTTAGCTTTGATAAATAAACCCCAATCACAGTGCGCGAACGATTGACTGCTTGTCTCAATGAAGGTGTTTCTTGTAATACTGTATTGAATTGTTCGATAGTAAGTCCAGTCCAAAAAAATACATCGTTTGCACTCATTATTTCCAATAACTCGAAATGTAAACTTGATCTCTGGTTAAGAGCAGATATTAATATAAATATTCGACATGTCTGTGAAGTTTTCAACATTGAACTCATGGGAAACATTACAATTTTCGTATAATGATTGCCATTCGTTGCTTTCCAGGTGATCGGTACATACTCTAGCCCTTTTTGGGATGAACAAACGCTGTGAACGTAGTATGTTGACTATAATCGCATCAGGAATTCTATGGCGTTCAATATTGTGGCAATAATTAAATACGCAATGCCCTGATGTATTCGGTGCTCTAACGTAATCGGGAGCATTAATGGTCTGATTTTCAATGTTTTCTCCGATGTTTACTTCCATGTTTTCGTCAATATTTGCTTCAAATTGTTCATGAATCATGAGCAGCATCATTTTCCATGTTCTCTGCAGGTTGTTGTATATTAGGGTGGTCCTTAAATTGGACATTCTCTTGGATAGCCCTCATTCGATTCAAAACATTGAAAAACAATTTCTCTATTTTTTTCAGATTTTTATTTCACCCCCCTGGTCTCCCTTTTTTCACTTCAAGGTACAAGTAATGGAGTTAGGGTGATTCTTATAACACGCAAAAAAAAAGTTGGAACTTATAGATTAGATTCAGACGAAAAAACAATCGTATCGGAGGGCGGGTCTATTCCCCCTCCGTTCAGGCAGGAGGGGTAATTTTCAAAAATTTTACCAAAAATAGAAAAAAAAGTTATTAAAAAACAACGGGACCACACACAATGGCATGCTATAGCTTTTTTTAAAGCCATGAAGCCAGTCTCTAATATATTTTTTAAATCAAGTTTTTATTGTCAATAGTTTTTGAAAAAATAATTTTCAAACCTTAAAAATAAAAACAAAAATAATAGTTTTTTACGTTTGAAAATTATTTTTTTTCAGAAACTATTTAGGTACAATAAAAACTTGATTTAAAAAATATATTAGAGACTGGATTCATGGCTTTAAAAAAAGCTATAGCATGCCATTGTAGGTGGTTCCGTTGTTTTTTAATATTTTTTTTTCTATTTTTGGTCAAATTTTTAGAAAATTACCCCTCCCGCCTGAACGGGGGGAAATAGACCACCCCTCCTATACGATTTTTTTTTTCATCTGAGTCTAATCTATAAGTTCAGACATTTTTTTTGCGTGTTATAAGAATCACCCTAACTCCATTATTTGTACCTTGAAGTGAAAAAAGGGAGACCAGGGGGGTGAAATAAGAATCTGAAAAAATTATGAAATTTTTTTTTCTCCATTTAGAGTCATTTGATGCCTATCCAAGTTGGATTTTCAAAAAAACCCAAAATAAGGACCACCCTAATATACATAAATATCTGTGTTGTAACAAAAAAAAAAAAAAAAAAAGAAAGGGAATGACTATACTATTCTTAAAACTTAAAACTTAAAACTTTTTAACGATAGAACTATGGTGTTAATATAAAAAGACTTTGAAAAACAACGAGCAATAGTGACGCCACTTCGGAATCACTACAAAAAAAAAATTCTTCATCAGAGTAGGTACTATGGTTTTAATATTCAAAGCTTAAATCCAGACTGAATAATATGGCAGTTAGTGATCGTGAAGCTTTTGAAGAACTTAACAATCAATTTCTTGACTGCGGTGCCACCTACCGGTTACTATCAAAACAAAACGCACCGACGATTATATTACATGCTACGATCACAAATAATCATATCCAGATGTCTCACGCCTATGGAGCAAAATGACCTATGAAATTGAAAAAGCTATATTTTTCAAAGCTTTTAAAAAGCTAGTTTTACTACAAAAATGAAAGCACCTTCCCCAGAATTTTGTATCTTTGACTCTGTTGGAAAATATCTATGTCTATCTCTTCTTCTCTGTCGGTTTCGTTTTTGTTTCTGCAATGCTCGCTTTGCCCTTTAAGCAACGATCAAGGCAGTGTTATTTTTTTTTTACTTTGCTTTGCCGGTTGTTGAGTAGGTATCTACGTTTTTTTGTCTGATGCATGCAACGATGAACAAAAAGTATGAACTCATTTCTCCATTGTAATTGTATGCATGTATAGGATATCATTTGTGGCCTTGAGGATAGGTAAAGAAAGATTTTTTTTGTGGCGGAGATATTTCTGATGATGGCAAAAATATGTGATGTTTTTTTTTGATAATGTCTGTAGGTATGTATGTATGCATGTAATTTTTTTGCAGCATCCTTATTCTAAAAGCAATATATGGTGCTAAAAGTTAATTTCTTGCGATTATAATAACATTAAACATTTTGAAGTTGAATTTGTTGATTAGAAGAAGGAAACAAATAGATGAATAGAATAGATATGTGTATATGCACATATGGTGGTACCTATAATGGAAACATAAAAAAGAACTACATACCTACGTTAGGTGGGTAGCTTTTAATGACGTTTTTAAGGTGTTTTTATGATTTATTTTATACCGCTGGCGCTGGTGCTGTTAGCTTTAAATTTTACACCTCTTTTTTTTTTGTATTGTTTAATATAGGATGATTCACTTAAGATATGTAGGTACGACAAAAAAAAAAGACTTTTTAGTTAGAAGAAAATCTATTAGGAGGGTGGTTCTTTTCAACGGTTGAGGCGGAAGGGACAATTCGCTAGAAAAATGTATAGAGGATGGAAACAAAATCAATAATCATTAAGAAACAACGGCGGCAAACTACTTTAGTAGCTACACTTTTTTAAGTCAGGAATCTTTCCTTTTTTTAGTTATTTTCGATTAAAGTTCATTTAATGACTTTACCTGCATATATATTTTGAAGAAATCGTTTTCAAAAAAAAATGTTTAGAAAAGTTTAACCAAAGAGATTACATTATGTACCTATATGATTGTTACTTTACGTTACGTTAATAAGTACCTTCTTATTTTGTTACAAATTTGTATCTGTATTCAGGATAAAAAATCAATATATTCTTATGATTTTAGTCAAGTAAATCTATGGTTTAGCCCCAAACAAATTATAATAAAAGAAAATTTCGTGCGGATAGTTTTAGAACACTGGTGAGTGGTTCTTAAAACATATCCAAAATTAGTTTCTAGAATTCCCATTTAAAATTACTTTCAAATTACATAACTTCAAATTCATTTGCTTGGCAAGTTAAATTACCATGCTTCGAATGTAGGTAGGAAAGGTACCTATACAGAAATTTAATACCAAAACTAGATTTTCTGAAGTGAACATTTACATATACAGTAGACGCTCGATATAGTGAAGTAATAAAAACCAGGCCTGTTCACTGTTTCGAGATTGTTCACTTTTTCGATCGGGAGTTTTCTAAGGCTTTCTTAAGGCGAATTTGATCCAAAATGCACATTTAGTTCGATGTGAATGTTTTTAATTTTTATTAAACATTAAACAAGGCCTTAATTCAAGTCTAAATAAAAAACAGAAACAATTCCTCAGAGCTCTCAAGATATGTAAAATGCTTGCGTGAAATTTTTATACAAAATACGTTTTTATATAAAATTTTGGGTGTTCACTATTGTGGATAGTTCACTACTTCGAGACTGACTAAATTGAGCGTCTAATGTATTATGTTTATTAAAAAATTATGTAAAAAATATACTCCAGTCAACTTAGACTTTTTGTAACAAAATTTTGGGGAAGGAATTTTTTTCTTGACTTCTATAAAGTACCATACAGAAAGCTTAAGACCAAATTTTCGACCATCAGCGCCTTGGAGGGTTGCCGCTATATTGATTTAAAGAGTGAATTCGTTTTTAACGAATAATATCCGTAATTTTAATTTTATCGAAAAAATAAAAATATACTTATTCCTAACAAATGCAAATTTTTCAAATTTTGTGCATATAACGAGTTATAACTCATAACCAATTATTATAAGCAATTAAAATGGAGTTCATGCTTTTTTAGTCAATTTTTTTTCTTTCAGTATTAGATAACCGAAAATTTCTTTCAAAAGTTCTAGTAATCACTATTTCCTACAGTTTTGTTCTCAACATTATCTTTTTATACGCAATTGCTTACCAACTGTATTGCCTGAAAGGTATCCGCACATCATTATAATTATAAGTTATCATTTGGCTCAAATACTTCAGTAATCTCTGGTTCATTGCTACGTTTTAAAAACAATGTTGGCAAAGCATTTTTCTTTAAATATTTTTTTCCAATGCAATTTGACTCAAAATGTTGGCTACAAGACTTTCTATGTCTCTGTACATTCTCTTGACACTCTTTTTCAAGCAAAGCCAGCCACTCAGAATATTTTGGATTTTCCCTGTCTGGAAAATTGAACAATTTTCTTTCTGTTTTTTTGGTGCAATGTGTAATAACACATCGAGTTCTCCTTCAAGAAGACATATTTTTGTAATATAGGTACCTGTATTAAACTAAAAAATAAATAAAGAAACCTTAACAAATTTTACCTTCCTTAAAATGTCTTCCTTGTGACGAACAATCAACAAATAAAAAAAAGTAAATAAAAATTACGATCCCAGTTAAAAATAGTTAAACCACAGCTTCAAAAAACAAAACAAAGCTATGTATGTGTTTTATCTTACACTTTATAAAACACAGCACTTCCAAAAAGCGTAGGTAGTAATTATAATTACTGATTAATAGTTTTTATTCAATTCAGAAAACTTTTCTTATGAGCGTAAAATAGATTTCGTTCCTTTCATCACCAAGATTCAAAATCAATTGTGGCCAGTCTCATAATACTTTGTGGGTTTCTCATTGAGTTCAGCAGTTCTCATCATTCAAAGATTCATTTGACAAACGATAAATTAACGATTTCCATTCTTTCTATCATGCACACAAAAAAACTAGATAAATCGGTTGCATTCATCCACATGCAAATGCATGTGTTAGAAACTAACAAGAAGTTTTTTACTTGGTTGTGTTGCTTTGGGCAAGAGAATGATATTCCTTCATTACGTAGGTAGGTATTTAGTTTGTAGGTAGAGTAGCTACATAAGTATGCACATAACTATTGGGTTTGAAATGTTTCCTATTTGGGATAGGTTAGGAAAAAAGCTCATCAGAAGAATAATTAAAGCCGAATCACACAATCATCATAGGTATATCATAAATGAAAGGCCTACAATTAACTGAAGATTTCTCAGAGATATCGAAAAGATTTAAGCTCTGATTTTAAAAGTAGAAAATTAGTTCCTTCAGAATTCATTAAAAATTGTTTTGAAACAATTTACCTTACGTTAAAATACAACATTTGAAACAGCAAAAAACGTTTTTTTTTTATTTTACAACGGGAAAATCTCGAAAACGTGGCCCTTTAGAATTTTTCTGACTTCAGATTCGAGTTCAGCACATCAAAACCTACGGAAAAGTATATTTTGGTTTTTGTAACAAAAACCTTGTTGACCAGTGTAATTGAAAAAAGAATTGAATATGAAAAGCAAAAATAGTACTTAATAACATAACATTAAAATTTTTTTTCAAAAATTTTTCAAACAAAAAAACTTGATTTTTTTTTTAATTTTTTGGAAAAATGTGCCTGTCATTTCATTTGAAGTCAAAATAGTATCAAACCAATGTAAAACTGTGAAAAAAAGTCTATGGGAATCGTGATTTTCTTGTCATTTTGATGACGACTACGCATTATACACTATTTGTTCCTTTAACTGGTTTATAAGACTTTGAAGTTTTGGTAAGGAAAAACGGTTCGATGAATCAATTTCAATATTTACAGGAATATTGATGCTTTAAGAGTTTACAAATCTGCATACAAACGCAAGCCATGCAGTCAATATTTACAAAAAAAAAAATATGAAAAGACCACAAAAAAGTCATTTTTTATTACCTACTTTTTTTAAACTAACGGTGAAGGGTCAGAAAAAATAATATTACAAAACTTTAAAAACTATTGTAAAACGCTTTGTCAGATTTCCAAAACTGTCTTTGAATTTTTTATAACGTCATTATTTGCTGAGATATTGGTAATCAAAGCTAAAAGTATCTTTTTTTTATTCAAAAACCATGCAAAAAAAATTGTACAACAAAAAAAATTAAAATAAAGCTGAATAAACAAGGGAAACAAGGTACCATTACATTTGATTGACAAAAAAATTATACATATAAATGAGAACCTTCAAAAAATTAAAAAAAAAATTGTTTGCCTTGTCTTTTCTTGCAATAACGCAATAACTTCAAAAAAAAAATTGCAAACAAATCTCGAAACAAAAATGATATAACTGTTAAATGATTTTTGCTCCAACTCCAAAAAAACACTGGTCATAGTTTCTACTCTTAGCCTAAAGGTACACGAAAATCCATTGCTTCCACATTCTTTTTTTATTGGTTTAGATACAAAATATTTTCTCAAAATGCGAACGGCTGTTTTAACTGTGAAAACCTAGTAGAAAACTTTATAGTAATTATATTTAGGGGTGGTTTTGAGGGTTATCATGCATATAATTTGTTTTACTGTAAATAAACGTAAAAATCGTCATCAATTTATCACCCCGATTACAGAATCCGACGAATGAATTGCGGAGGGAAACAGACTCATTTTTGACATTTTTACTATAAGCCAAATGAAAAAATTGAGTCAGATTCCCTCCGCAGCTCATTCGTCAGATTCTGTAATCGGGGTGTATATTTTGATTAATTTTTACGAATAAAAAACAGGTTTTTCCTGAAAACCGCTAGGTACATACATATTACTATATTTTTCAAAGAATTAAAAACTCAAACTCAAAAATTAAAAACTCAAAATTATTTTTTTCGTAGCGAATGGAATACGATCTCAGCTTGTTGTGTCATGACATGAGTTCATAACCCTGTGACCCTCTTCTGTAAACGCCGTTTTATGATAATATAGGTATATGTAATGTATGAATATTTCCTTTCTTCGTGACCTTTCTGTATTTCTAAAAATTATTTGTCCTAATGTGGGCTCAAGGTCAATTGATTGTATTTTATTGTTCGAGTTGTGACGTTTCGGATGTGTTTACACCCTTCTTCAGACCTATTTATAAGAAAGTTTTAAATAAAAACATATACACATACTACATACCACAAACATCCAAATTTAAAAAAGAATTATACTCACAACTGCAGTAAATAAGAATTATAAAATTGATTCTTATTTGTGTTTGTGTGTTAGTATCCGTTTCTTTAAAATATCTTGAAAAAGACGTTTTAAAATAATGGGCGTATCCTTATTTTTGTTTTTGCTTTGAATGTTTGAAAATAAATTTCCAAACAAAATGAAGTTTGTTATTTTGAATATTGAAATATTCAAATGATTTAATTTTGAAAACAAACTCAGATATTTGTATGTATATCTCATATATGTATAGGTATATATTTTAAGGGTTGATTATTATTTAAGTAGATATGGTTTGATATTATTTATTAGTAAACTGACCATAAACATTACTAAGCCTATCACCAGTGGCGATTCCTCTCAGTTGGCTAGGTTGGCTGCGCCAACCCTATAATTTCGTCTTAAATACACGTACTACAATCAATTTGTTTGTATTAAAACTTGAGAATAAAGTATCCTTTTATGTTGATAAAAAAAACAACACCCCAATCCGTTTAAATCATTATAAAACCAGCAAAACCTATTTAAATCGAGCCATTCACTGCAACCCCTACGTGCTATATTAATCCCATACAAAGTAGGAATCTCTTTATTTTTCTTTCAATTGCCGTGTTGGCTACACACATTTGCGCCAACAAATCGCATACAAACTACATATTATTCCCGATGTGCTGTGTCACTCTATCTTTAAGAACAGACCCACAAAAATACCCACACAGGTTGGCTCTATTGAAAGAGCCAACGCCTGGGTAGAAAAATGTGAGTTGATTGCCGACCAGTACCCACCAGTGGAGAACCTAGTTATCAGAAGCAAATGTCTTAGTTCGAATTTTATATGGTTTACTTGAAAAAATCATAACTCCCATTCTACTCATCCGATCTTCAAGGTTAAGGTCTTTAAATAAAGCCAAAATGACACGCTATATTGTGTGAAAAAATCATTGAAAAGGGGTAAAAAATTTCATACTAAAGGGGTGATTAAGTCTGCCTTCAATTCGATTTGCAGCATTCTAAATTCAAAAGTTGATGAAAAATTTCACAATTTGAAAAAACAAAAAATGCTTATTTTTTGCTTATTTACTCTTCTAAGATTATGTTATACAATGTCTTACCATCAAACCTACATGAGCGGTGCTAAAAATTTTTTTAATGATTTTTTTACAAATTAAATGCGTTTTAATTAAAAAACTGATCGACATAGCTTCATTAATATAATGATTACTCAAACAAATCTGCATGAATCTTTATGATTAAGGTTGTAAAATACTGTCAGTAAGATAATCGTTAGATTTATAAAAAAAAAATATTATTTTTTGCATGGTAACTATGAAAAAAAAATGTAAAAACAATTTGAAGTAATGTTTTTTTACACCTACTTAATGGCATTAATATCAAAAAACTTCATATAAATATTGAACATAGGAATAAAATTTTAATCAAGTATTTAAATTTAGTATAAAGACTAAATATATGTAGGTAATCACAAAGCTGTACATCCAACACCAGAGCAGGAAATAAATATTATTTGAATTTAATACATTTAAAACATGCTTTGTTGTACATTGTTCCGGCCTCACTAAAACGTTAATAACTTTTTAAATTACCAACGGATTTTAATGAATCAGATTTTTTCGATTAACAATTAAAAATACTTTTATTTTAATGTATCATACATCATTGTAAACCACGGAAAAGCTAAGAAAAAATGTACACAAAAAAAATACCTTTAATTTTTGCATATGAAAATAATTGAAAGAATTCAGTATAAATGTAACTTATCAACATTGGTATTTTTTTTTAATATTCCAAAATGAGGTGTCAAATAATTATTCCAAAATGAGGTGTCAAATAATGGATTATAATACCTAATTTAAATTATTTTCAGTCAAACAAAATTATAAAAAACTTCACAAGAAATTTTAGGGGGAAACAAACTTAGGGCATCTATATAAATATATGCTTTTCGAGTACATTTACCTGAAAAATACATAACTTGAATATTAAGGAACAAAAATACACCTTATTTATGATTTAGTATTTGTCTTAATAAATCAGAAATATCTAAATTATAAAGCTCAATTGGAAGTAAAATATCAAAAATGTGTTTTTTAAAAAGTCTCACATTAAAAACTACTAAATTAATCCCCCTTTTGGCATTTTATGGCTTATATTTATCAACCAAGTCCACAATATGGATTTAATTTTTCAAAATTTTATTTCACCAATCCTAATAAAAAAAATTGATATATGAAACATTGCTGTACGTTGCTCAAAAGCTTGAGTATTGATTTTCAATTTATTAATTAATTATAAGAAAATTCACATTCTGATAATTTCCAAGGTAGCCGTAGAGACCAAATAAAATCAAAAATTGTCGATCCAACTGCATTAAATTTGCTATTAGTCGAGAAATACTGCTTTGATTTTTAAAAATAAGGTGCCTATTTGCGTTTTTCTATTTTAGCTCAGAGCAGATCAGATCAGATTCAAAACACAAAAATAATTGAATCAGAGGGCTCAGATAATAAAATTTTCAATTTCTGAATCTGATCTGATCTGCTCTGAGTTAAAAAAGAAAAACGTCATATAGAGAGATTAATCCTCAATTTTTAAGAGCATTACGGTTTACATGTTACATTTTCATAAAATTTGAGTAGCTGAGATGCCTCGAAAGGCTTAAAAGCATGTTTTTTACTATATTTACAATAATTTCATCCTTATTTTTCAAAGTGTTTAAATATATGTAATAATTTGGACTAATGTGTCAATAGAGAAAGAAATGTTGTCGAAGATAAGAGAAAGTGAAAATTTTTAGGAACCGGTTCTCGAAATTTTTTTGAAAATAGAGTGACGACTGGATTTTATGTAGGTATAGATAAATGAGTTGTATTAAAACTCATTATAGAGAAAAAAATTAAAAAATTTTGCTTTTATTACATTCAGCTTTGATCATAGGATTATTCGTAGCCAACCCAGAACTCAAGACCAGAAATCGCCACTGCCTATCACAATCTGAACGTCTGTTAATACTATTTTCTGTGTTTCTAATATGTAACATTTCTAGTAACATTCTTTTATTATAATTCTTTTCTGATTGTAAAATTGTTGTGTTTTTAAAATCAGGACGATGATTTTCTTCTATGCAATGTAGAGCTAAAGCGGTTTTTTGAGTATAACCATTATTTAAATCAGATCTATGTCCTGAGATGCGATTACGGAGCTTTTGCATTGAGGTTCCTACATAAACTGATGGACATGATGTCAATCCATCACCTAAACATTTTATCTTATACACTATATTTGATTTGTCTTCTTTTTCTATTTTATCTTTTAATTTTGAGAAAACTGAGTTTCTGAGTGTATTTGCTGATTTAAAGGCTATACGAGTTTTGTCTTTATCTCTAATTGGTGCGTTCAATAAACGATTTGAGAAATTTTGAACATATAAAGCACTTATATATATTATTTGTTGGTTATCAACATTTTGATTGGGTTGTCTAACAGTATTAAAATAGTTGTTAATAAGTGATCTACTTATTCTTATAGGGAAAGAATTAGAGTATAATGTATCCATTATTATTTCTATATTTTTTTGTCGAAAAATGACATTACTATGGTCTAACACTCTATTTATAAAATTTTGTGCTGTATTGATAATGACCTTTTTTGGTTGCTTTGAATTAAAATTAATCAAACGACCTGAAGAGGTTGGTTTTTTATGCCAATCAAAAATAAGATGTCTATTTTTTCTAATAACTTTAACATCAAGATAAGGGAGTATTCCTTCTTTTTCAACTTCAAACGTAAATTGAATTTTAGGATGAAAGGAATTAAGTGCTGTTAAAGTAGAATTTACCTCATTTGATTTGATAATTAAAAATAAATCATCTACATATTTTTTAATAACTTTTGGTGCAAACGTTAATTTCTCTAAAACGTAATCAAGTAACCCAATCTTAGCAGATATAGTAATGGAAGGGTTACTTGATTACGTTTTAGAGAAATTAACGTTTGCACCAAAAGTTATTAAAAAATATGTAGATGATTTATTTTTAATTATCAAATCAAATGAGGTAAATTCTACTTTAACAGCACTTAATTCCTTTCATCCTAAAATTCAATTTACGTTTGAAGTTGAAAAAGAAGGAATACTCCCTTATCTTGATGTTAAAGTTATTAGAAAAAATAGACATCTTATTTTTGATTGGCATAAAAAACCAACCTCTTCAGGTCGTTTGATTAATTTTAATTCAAAGCAACCAAAAAAGGTCATTATCAATACAGCACAAAATTTTATAAATAGAGTGTTAGACCATAGTAATGTCATTTTTCGACAAAAAAATATAGAAATAATAATGGATACATTATACTCTAATTCTTTCCCTATAAGAATAAGTAGATCACTTATTAACAACTATTTTAATACTGTTAGACAACCCAATCAAAATGTTGATAACCAACAAATAATATATATAAGTGCTTTATATGTTCAAAATTTCTCAAATCGTTTATTGAACGCACCAATTAGAGATAAAGACAAAACTCGTATAGCCTTTAAATCAGCAAATACACTCAGAAACTCAGTTTTCTCAAAATTAAAAGATAAAATAGAAAAAGAAGACAAATCAAATATAGTGTATAAGATAAAATGTTTAGGTGATGGATTGACATCATGTCCATCAGTTTATGTAGGAACCTCAATGCAAAAGCTCCGTAATCGCATCTCAGGACATAGATCTGATTTAAATAATGGTAATACTCAAAAAACCGCTTTAGCTCTACATTGCATAGAAGAAAATCATCGTCCTGATTTTAAAAACACAACAATTTTACAATCAGAAAAGAATTATAATAAAAGAATGTTACTAGAAATGTTACATATTAGAAACACAGAAAATAGTATTAACAGACGTTCAGATTGTGATAGGCTTAGTAATGTTTATGGTCAGTTTACTAATAAATAATATCAAACCATATCTACTTAAATAATAATCAACCCTTAAAATATATACCTATACATATATGAGATATACATACAAATATCTGAGTTTGTTTTCAAAATTAAATCATTTGAATATTTCAATATTCAAAATAACAAACTTCATTTTGTTTGGAAATTTATTTTCAAACATTCAAAGCAAAAACAAAAATAAGGATACGCCCATTATTTTAAAACGTCTTTTTCAAGATATTTTAAAGAAACGGATACTAACACACAAACACAAATAAGAATCAATTTTATAATTCTTATTTACTGCAGTTGTGAGTATAATTCTTTTTTAAATTTGGATGTTTGTGGTATGTAGTATGTGTATATGTTTTTATTTAAAACTTTCTTATAAATAGGTCTGAAGAAGGGTGTAAACACATCCGAAACGTCACAACTCGAACAATAAAATACAATCAATTGACATTGAGCCCACATTAGGACAAATAATTTTTATGTAATGTATGTATATATCTAAAATGCGGATTCAAATTTGAATAAGTTTTTCTCTATTGTTTTGATACTGATTACTTATTGTATTAAAACCATAGATATATCTGTTTTTTTTAACCTTTTTTGAATTATTTAATTATCTTATTATTTAAATATCTTAATTTTAATAAAAGGGTATCCGCTAACTGTCATGTTGCATTAATTTGCTTGTCGATACCACCTATTATTTTAGTATCTACCTAAATAACTAGCTTATCAAAATATTGACATTTTCCATAAGCTTTTATATTTTAAATAAAGTAGATAAATACCTACAATGTACCTGAGTACCTATCTACATCTACCTATTCCTTCATATCTACTCACAAAAAATACAATTTACCTTGTGTCCACCTCACCCTTAGTTCATTTTCTAATTGTATACATAATAACTGTTTATATGTATGTATAAAAATACAATATACCTTCCTAAATATTGTTTGTTATTTTTCCTTTATTTAGAGGGATTAACTATCAAGATCCGATCCATAGATCCAAAGTTATAAGCGAATCAAAATTTCCCTACAAGAAAATCATTCATCAAATCACATTTTCCTTACCAAAGAAAAATCCAATTCAAAACAAAAAGATCTTTACGAAATCACAACCCGCAAACTCCTACAAAAAATGAAATACAAAAACAAAACAACCACCAGCCACATAGACGCCTGCCAAAGTGCCAAACCAATGCACACAGAAACAGCAGCCAGCAATAAAAAAAAAACAACACACACACATCATGAGGATTGAGGTAGTCCATGAAACCCAACAAATAAAAATAAAATAAATCAAGGGGAAATAGAGTTCACGAACAAAAATGACAACAGAGAGAAAGAGATGCGTGTGCCTTACCTACTTGTTTTAATGAGAATGAGAAACGAATTTTTTTTCTAGATTTTGTATCTTTGTCACCTACCGCTGCTGGGCTTTTGTATCTTTCGTTGTTAAAGCTGTTGTATCTTTGCTTTGTCAGGTAAGACGATGTCAGGTAAGGCAATTTCTTAAGACATTTTTTTCTATGGGGCTGAGACATCTGTATATGATTATTTGTGCTACGATGTTAGTCTATTTACAATTCTTGTATTATTACTTCTTAATTGAATAATACCTTTGTATATAAAAACCATAGTACTATTATCGTCACCTACGAAGGGGGCGACATCTACGCAAAATACGCGGAACCCGTTGTGGAGAGAACGAATTCGTTGCGAGCATTTTTGGAGACTACAGCGAATGGCTGAGAATCAGAAACGTCAGATTATGATTAGAACTGGAAAGACGTATCGAAAATTTATGAGAGTGTGACTGATTCAGGTAGAAGGCATTATTTCAATAGTATATTGATATAATGAAGGACTTGATAAAGAACACAATGAAGAAAATATTCAATTTTGCTTTGGGTTGTTATTGGTTTTGTTTACATTTTTTTAATATGAAGATAAAGCCAAGAGACACAAAAGAAAACAATTTTGGATATTCTCTTTGGCTTGTAGGATTTTTTTCTGTTGCATGAGGAAGGGGTTCGTAAACATAGGAAAGTGTGTTGGATTTTTGGGTTTTGCGGTGGAAGAGGAAGGGTAGGTTCTATATTCTCATATATGTGGGTTAGTTTGTACAAATGTAGGTGTTTTTAACATTGAAAATGTTTATAGGGTCGTTTTGAGTAAATTATGGTGTTACTAAAATGAATAAAGTGAACAAATGTGTATTTGAGATGAACGCTGGCGTATATGGGGGGTAAGATCGAATTTTTGGTGGTGTTACCATTCATTTTGGAATGAACAAATATGTATAGAAGATGATTGCAGGCGGATAGGGAGGGTACGGTTGAATTTTTGGTTGGTGCTTCTAAAATGAACAATATAAGTTTTAACTATACATATTGCTATAATTATAAAATGCAAGAGCTAGTGCAGTCAGCACTCAGCAGTGCATTGTGCTTCTAAAACTAAATCTAAGCGTTGGAAATTTTTTGAAAAATGTTTATGATAAGAAAATAATGTAGAGGTGCAATATGACGGGTTTTTTTTTTTAATTCGAGCTGTAAGGAATTTAAAATATGGTTTTTATGTGAAATGGTCGAACAAAAAAAAAACACAAATGAGATGTGCCAGAGTAATATTTTGTTTGTTTATCGATGGTTAAGTTTAATATAACAATTTTGTACATTTATTTTGAAATTTCAAAAAATCTACAAAGTGAGATATTAATGATTGTTCAAAGTTCAAAAATAGATGGTTCACAAATGCTACACATCAGGGTTAAAGCTGTACTAAATTGTATAGTATAAGAAAGATAATAAATAACAAATTGTTTTTGTTTCAGGAAATTTTGATACCTAGTATTTTTTTTTCTATTTTATATAGGTACATAGGTATTTTATATAATTTTTGTTGATCGATTTTTCTCAGTTATTATTTTTTATCTTTTTAACGGTTGCTTTTAAAAATCTCAAATTCATACCGGAGATAGATTATATAGATTCACATATAATGTGTAAAATTTGATTTTTTTTAATCATACCTAAGTCGAGATAATAACATATTTCTGTTCATTTACATATCACCTAATAACTCTTTAATTTGTGCACCTAAACAATTCGTTTTTGTTTTATTAGCAGCTTCAATAATTGACGATTATTTTGATATATCAAACGTAGCTGTACGTCCTATACCTATAAGCTTCACAAATCGAAAATACAATTCAATTAAAAAGTGGTAATAAATCTTTAAACAATATTCCTATAATTCATCGTCATCGATTTGCAAGTTTTTGTGCTGGACAATCAGCCCAAATAAACAGAACACAAATAATAGTGCCATAGTTCATTCAAGATTTCTTTTTATCTCTGCCAGGGTTGCAAAAGTCGATAAAGTTGTACTTTTTTCGATACACTCGACTTTGTTAAATTACACAAATACACTTCTAAAAAATTCGATACACTTTTGCATTCAACGAAAAAGATGGGTTACTTTGTACAAATGTAGGTGTTTTTTTGTGCAGGATTTTGTACATGAAAACTTAACCATTTCCGTGTCGTAAATATTTTTGTAAGTGTTGCTGTGTAACAAAGTTAAGTGTTTTGTGAAAAAAATTATTGTGCGCAGAATAAAATAATTGAAAAAAGAAATATATTGCTGTGATAAATAGTTAAGTTCTGTGAAAAATCAATAAGTTTTTTTTTTAATAAAATCTTAAACTGTGAAAAATCTTTAAGTGTTAGTAAAATTATTCTTTTTTGAAATAAAATCATTGTCTATAAAAAATATTAAAGTGTTGTATTAATCTTAGTGGTACCTATTCTGAAAAAAATTGTGTTTGGGTGAAAAAATTAAAAAAAAAAAAATAAAGTGCCAAAAATGATTTTGAAAGTGCAAAAAAGAAACAAGTGTGAAACAAAATTATTTTGTACCTATTTTATTTTTGTATTTAATAGATTTATAATAAAAACTTAAACAAACATGGTTGGGTGTTGTTACGCAAAATGCGGTGCGGTGCAGCATCGGCCGAGTAGTATTTCTTTTTTTAGATTTCCTCAAGACAGAAGAAGACCAATTTGCCAAAAACACGGATGTGTTTCCGACGTTCATGATAGGTCCTTCATTTGCGAAGCTCATTTTTACCTCAAAGATATAATACTGCGAGGTACACAAAAACGTCTGGTCAGGGCCCGATCCAGCTTTTTTGCCGCCCTGGGCAAAAATAATATTTGCTGCCCTTTGCAATGACACCTTTATAAGCCATATGTTACTGCAGAGATGGTGCAAATTTAAACCGACTTTGAAAAAAAAGAAGAAGGTTATCATTTCGAGCGGTTTGAATGAATCGGTCCAGTAGTTTAAAAGACAAAGACCAAAATGTGTATATTAAGGTATGTATCGTTTGTAACATTTACGTGTTCCAAATAAATGTTGCAATTTAATTGAATGAAAAAAATTATTTTTTTTTTTATTTATTTATTTAAAAAATACACAGTAATTATATATAGTGTGGGAGCCGATCGTAAGATTACCTATCTCATCGTGGCCACGTATGTACATTTAAAAAAATATGGTCTTTTTTTAACACTGCATTTTACATCAGGGAAAACTGAGAAAATCATATCAAATAGCTAGGAAAGTGGCCTTAAGCCCGTATGACACTACATTTTGTATTCATTTTATTTCTCATTAAAATAATCAAAGTTTCAGCAGAGCAAAAAAGGGATAAAAAGTGTTTTTGAGAAAGAGATAGCATTTCACTAAATTAGTTTTCACAATTACAATGTGTCAAAAAAGTGAATATACATTATGATCTAGTGTTCTGTAGGGTTCAATGTATATTTTCTTTTGTGACTGAGTGTACCTTGAAATTATTTTTGATTTTTAATTCTGAAATGTCAAGAAAAATCTGCCAGAACCTGACAAATATTATTTGAAAGTCACATTTTTCATACATTTAATGCGACATTTTTACATTTATTGGATATAGTGCGTATTCACACCTATCGAGGTTCGAATACAAAATTGTACGTTCTGCTTTTATTTTATTTGCAGTTCATTAAAAATGAGAGAAAAATGTAGTATCATACGGGCTTTAACCACTTTTTTTTCATTTTCATTCAAGGATTCATCAAATCCCTTATTTTAAAAAAGTGGCCGGACTCGTGGCAACAGCCAAAAAAAGATTTTACAACCATTGGCATCGTGTAGAGGACAGTCTTACCTTTCATTTGATACCCCATACATTGCAGTTGCTTATATTATAGGTCCATTTAACGGAAAATGCAACCTGAAAAGTTTATTTTCTAGCCATTGCCACCAGATAAAGCTTATCCGACCAGTGGTTTTGTAAATGTTTCGACTAAAGCTATCGTTTGGCATCCTCTTTTTGCGTGGCCGCGATACGATACGTAATCTTACGGTTGGCCCCCGAACTAATAAGGCCCTAAAATGAAAAAGTCATTCTTAAAAAATAAAAGAATTAAATCAAACCCTTTTTTGGGAATACTCATGTCTGCTTCTGACTATAAAAGAATTTTTTTTAGCATTTTGTCCTCCAAAATTTTTAATAATTTTTAGTAAGCTTACATGTGTATTCTATAGAAATCAAAACCAATCTAGATTTTAGAAAATGGCACAAGTTGACGGAAGATAATTTTTTTATTTAGAAAAACTTTTTGCAACGTTTACTGGTAAAGTCAAAAGAAGTCTGGGAAGAATACTAATATTTGGACCAAATCTTATTTTTTTATAAATTTCTAATCGCAATGAGGAGACAAACTATCAAAAATCATCATTAAACTGACAACTTCTCTATAATCAGATGAGTTTTTGTGCCTTAACTAGTCTCGAGGTTTTGTTGTCATCAAACTTTGATGAAAATAAATATTTAATCATCTTTTTATTAAAAAATTAATTAAAAAAATTATAAAAATAAATCCAGCAACTATAATTGTTAAATGTTACTGCCTTTTTTTAAGAACGGTTATTTTTAAATGCAATAAAAATTAAAAAAACAATATGAGTTATTCATTCGTCGTCGTAGTGTTTACTTAACTTTGTAACTTAATTTCATCTGGTAAAATGTTAAAAAACTACTTTAGTAGATTAAATGCCAATTTTATTGGTTATGGTTGTAGACACAAACATGTGTTATACCATTTTGAAAAGTACATTAAACAGGCCAATTTTTATCAAATTTGCCACTTATGTTCTCATACAATTTTTTCCTTTTATTATTTTTCAAACTTTGGTGAAAAAAATATTGAATTATTTTTGAATAAAAAAATAATTTTAAAAAAATATAACACAAAAAATGCATCAGCTGGTGTTAAAATTTACTACCCATCACTTAGAACGGTTATTAAAGAATATTATAAAAATACAATAATAATAAGAATCCTTTATGGGTGGCCGTTGTAATTAGGTATTTTAGGAGACCCTGAACTTTTTAACATTTTTCGAAAATAAATTATACCATGGAGACCACAAGAAAAATATATTTTTTATATTTTTTTTTTCTGAGCAGTCATAAGGCCTGCTATCACCAGTTACAGTATTATCCACTCATTACGGGACACCCTGTATAGGTACCTAGGTATAAAAAGCAGCAAGTTGATGTTTTTATATTTATACAAATTCTAAAATACGCCAATATGCGTTAAATAAAATTAGCCCGAAGTCGATAGCATCATTTTTGTTCTCGAGATAAACCTACCTATTCAAGAGTAATGAAATTTAACAAGTTTTTTTTTTAATTGGATACTTACATACGTACATATATTAAAAAAGTTACTAGTTCAATTTTTTTGAAATTCTTATCTATCCGAAATCGATAGGTACCTATATGTATAAACATAGACATCTTTCTAAAAATTATTTATTCTGATTTGAAGGAGCTCGAAACGTAAAAATATGTCAAAATTTTCGATTCGACAAATCGCACCAATCACTTCCAATAGTAAGTAGAAATTTCTTTTTTATTAAAAAGAAATTTTTTTCGATACCAAATAATCACCCTCTATTAGTATCTATAGGTACCTACCAACCTTTCAATTTTTTTTCCAATGTCTTACAAAATGTTTCCTCCACATAAACACGGTGAAATGAGCCCTTCTCTAAAATAATGTTTGTCCAAGAAGTGCAGCAATCATTTCCAAAAGTATTGCTGTGCTACCTTCCTATGTATGTATGTATGTAGCTACATGCATCCACTTACATAGGTACATACCTGCTTATGATTGACCTACATTTTACTACATATTTTTACAAATTTATTTTGAGTAACTAGGTCACTCTCGCTACCTACATACCTACCAACTTATTCAAAATAAATCTGTAAAGTTATTTAGATAAAAAGTTTATTATGTAGGTATGCATACATTTATGTATACACATCTAAAAGCATAGGGATTCCCACTTACAGACACTGAAAAATTACAAAGATTTCACTAAATTCTTTCTTTACTTTTCTAACTAAAATAAATTATTTAAATTAAAATATAACTAGGTCAAATGGGTACTCAAAGAAATACGCACTTAGAATTTTTCAAATCAAAACTTTAATTTAAATACCTACCTAGGTACCAACCAAGGAAAAGAAATACATACATATGTATCTTCCTATTTGTGTACCTATACGAAAACCCACCCCCGAATTTTGCATTAAAATCTTCAAAAATACCTTAGGTAGGTACCTACTACCAAAAGATTTAAGATCACCAAAACCGAATTTTGCAAAAGAAAATTTAATTTAAATAACCTACCAAACTACCTATCCTCAAAATAATTAATAACAAAAATTTATTAATAATACCATAAGATATACCTACGACCTAACCACCCTCGCAAAAATAGATAACAATTTAAAATTATAATACCCACCAAAACCATCGAAATCATTATATGAGAAAATTTAAATACAAATACCTACCAAAAGATATATACATACCTACCTATCGTCGAAAATTGCTACTCAAATCACAACAACAAAACCCACCCTAAATAATATGAGAAAATATAACTACATTCATACCTACATTATGTATGTATGCTTCTTTTCGCATCGTCTCCAGTCTATTCTATAACAAAATCTGTATACAAAAGTTTTTATCCTCGTTGCTATGACCTACGACACCGAAGAGGCGACGACGCAAGCAGCTCACTCAGGTATCTCTTTTACCCTCTTGTTCTATTTTTCCTTGCTTCCTCTGGCTGCATACAAAATATATTTCCTATACAAAACACCAAATAGTAGAATTCAAAGAGGAGACGAGAAACATTTTGTCATTTTCTTCACATTTTTCTACTTTTTGACAGCTGATTTCCTTATCTCACTTACTCCCTTTATTTCTTACCAGAATGGAAATAATACAATCCCCTTGCTCTTACTACTTGTCTTCGATTCTTGACATTTCCCTTCTTTTCATGTCTACACAACAACATGACAACACATTTGCGGTTGAATGTGGCGCCTTCGACGGCTGTGCGTCCTCCTAAAAAAAATTGCCCATGATAGTACTATGGTTTTTATATACAAAGCTTTAACGTAGTATTTTCATTCAATCGAAGCTTTGTATTATATGGTAAGGCTAAGGGTGATGTCTGTGACATAACTCCCCCCCCCCCCGGAGAATCCAAATTTTTAAATTCAATGTTTACCCTTGTATCATGGGTTTCTTTCTTGGAAATTTTCCATTTACAAAGGATGAAGAATATTATTATAATTATGAATGTTAAAACAGCTATAAAGCTGAAAGAAATTTTTGAATTAACTGAATGAATGTGTTTTATTTCCTCTATGATTTGTCTGTTCTCGATACTTTTAAAATGCAACTCTGGCATTGAAATGTTTAATGAAATATTTTTAATTTTTACTTCGTTGAAACTTGGTATAACAAAATGTTCTCTTACAATTATTGTTTCATAACTTAAGCCTAGTATGCAGATCGAGCAAAGACAAATTTTATCTCTACATTTTTTTTCTCGAGACAAATTCTGAAGGCGTAGAGATAAAAACAAAAGTCAAATGTAACAGTAGCGTAGTTATAAATTTGAAAAATTATAAAATTTCCTTAAATTAACATAAATTTGAAACTTTTTCATGTACAGAAATCATATTCCTTCAAAGCATTTACAGAGCAAGAAAAATTGAACGCATGCGCTTGATGGTGAACAATATAATGTGGATGGATGAAAATACCTTTAAAAGATCGGAAATTTTCAGCTTTTACTTCTCTGGAAAAAGTCAATTTTAGAGCAATTTGGCTTCATTTGGATCAAAATACACTTTCTTCGTCAAAATATAGTTTGTCTCCCAAATAAATATATTGAAGGATTGTCTCCTGTCAAAATATATTGAAGGATTGCCACGATGTCAATGGATTAAAAAACCACTAAAAATTCTGAAATTTTTGAAGGTTTCTTACTTCTCCGGGAAAAAGTGGATAAGGGCACTTTTTTGACATTTGGATTAAATTAACTTTTTCCGTCAAAATAATTTGTTCTTCATCTTTCAAGCCATCAACTGTCAAATTCCATTGATGTCGATGGATTAAAAAAACCATGTCAAAATCAGAAATGTTCACATTTTTCCACTGCTCCCAAGATCCAATTAAAATTGCCAACTCGTTTTGGGAATGAATTTAAATTTTTTATTGAAACAAATATTTTCTGTATCTGAAATGTGGCCCTTTTGTACCCTTTCCCATTAGCTACGCCACTGATTGATTTAAAACAGCTGTTCAATTAATTCTATTCTCATTCCATGTCATCAGTTTTGCGTCCTCACAACGTCTTATAAATGGAAAGAATGAAACAGGGAGATGATTTTAGTTTATAAAAACGAAATATATATAAAACGTCACAATTTGTCCGGAAAAATAATGCTTCGAGCATTCTTTTTCCGCGCAAAATTAAGTGGAGACTTTTTTTTACCTTTTCTCGTACAGCGGTTTCAACACTGTCAAATTTTGCGCTGGAGCTGCGTACCGCTTGGAAAAAAAAACCGAGATAAAATTTGTCCTGGGAAAAATTTTATATGGGAGAAAAATTTTGTCTCGATCTGCGTACTAGGCTTTACATCATTAATTTTTAGTTTACAATTTTCAAAATTTATTAATGCGTTTCCTGTTATGACAGCATCATATAAATTACAATTATGGATTATTTTTGTTCTCTCTAAATTTTTTACAATGATTATATTACTTGTCAATTGCTTTATTTCTTTTTCTTCAAAAGTTTTATAATTACATTCTGCATTTTCTTTCAATAAATTTGAAATACAGTTTTCTTTTATAATTTTTAATTTTTTCTTTAACAACGTTTCTTTTTCTTCATACTCAAAAAATGTTGTATTGCTTAAAATTACAGTATAATATTTTGAATCTAGTTCTAATTTATTCTTATTTGGAATTGGTTCAATATAAGTTTTATAAAATTTTTGATTTGAATAATTTGGAATCATTATTACGAATATAATTTTATTTTCGCATAGTATTACTGAACTTTTTATGAACATTAAGGTTTTAATAGTAATATTATTTTGTATTACTTCTTCAGTTGTAAGAATATCTCTTCCTAAAACATTTAATCTACATAACATTAAATTTTCTTTAACCCTTTTTATTTGTTCTCTTAAGAGTTGTATGTCGTACTGAATCTGAAAGATGTGTTGAATGTGTTCAATTTCTAGCAAGTCTGATTTTACTTGTACCGATATATTTGAAATTTGATTATTTATTATACCTTGTTGTCTATTTATATGGTCTGTTACCGATTTCATCGCGTTATTTAGTTCGTTATTTATTTTTATTTGATCATTTAGATTCTTTATAATATTTTTATTATTTTCCTCATTACTTTCTAATTTTTCCTTTATTTCCAACTCATCATCTGAGTCCATAGTTCCTGCTATAATTTTTAATCCTTTCCCTATTATATTAACTAAACCTCTTTTATTCCTTTTATGTGGGACTAAGCTAAGAATTTCTGTTTCTAGTGAATTAAAATTGTGTAACATTGTTGGATAATGATCCGAGTAGTTTAAGTTTAAAATGTTTTGTTTGATTATGCTTAAATTTTCTTCCCAACTATTCATATTTATTATGTGCAGAATTTTCTTATAGCTTGTTATAACCTGTAATTCTTTGTCTCTGATTAAAATATATCCTTGTCCGTAATTTAAGTCGTGTATTTCCAGTCTTTGTTCTGTCTTTCCGTAATTGGAATATATCCGTGATCATCTTCACTTGCACTATGAATTGTAGCACCTGTTGTTATTGTTTCATCATGATTAACTTCAATATTAATTCTACTTAAAGCATCTGCATTACTGTTTATTTTCCCTGGTTTGTAATCTATCTCATAATCAAATTCTTCCATTTGTAATTTCCATCTTACAAGTTTACTATTTGGCTTTCTTAAATTCATAAGCCATTTCAATGGTTTATGATCTGTTTGAATTTTAAATTTGGTACCGTATAGGTATGGTCTGAAATATTTAGTGGCCCAAACTATGGCTAATAACTCTTTTTCAATGGTTGAATAATTTTTCTCATGATCGTTCAAAGTTCTACTTGCGTAGCATAAAGGATGTTCCAGTCCTTCTTGGATTTGAGATAGCACAGCTCCTATAGCATAATTAGATGCGTCTGTACTCAAAATGAATTGCTTGCTAAAATCTGGGTAAGCTCAGGGGCGTAGCGAGGGGAGGGTGTGGGGGGGTGTACCACCCCCCCACGCTAATTCAAGAGTCGGCAAATTTAGGAAGCTAGATTTAATAATTCAAGCAATTAAAAAAAAATAATAAAACCAGAAATTTTACAATATTTTTCGGAAAAAGTTAAAAAAAAGTAAATTTGTATTTTCATTATATATAGGTTTTTAAACTTTTAAATGTACCTATGCAAATCGACATTTTTGCCGATTGCAGATTTTGGAAATATGCCGAATAATTAAAGAGTCGGCAAATCAACGAAGCTTCATTTGCAAACAATTATGAATAAATCGAGCCTAAGCATTTTTGCCGATTGCGGATGTCGGAAATTTGCCGACTAATTCAAAAGTCAGCATATCAACGAAACTTCATTTAAAAAAAAATTAATAAAACGAGCATTTTTACTGATTGCGGATTTCGAAAATATGCCGACTTATTCAAGAGTCGGCAAATCAACGAAGCTTAATTTGAAAAAAAAATCTAATAAAACGAGCATTTTTGCCGATTGCGAACTTCGCAAATATGCCGACTAATTCAAGAGTCGGCAAATCAACAAAGCTTAATTTGAAAAAAAAAATAATAAAACGAACATTTTTGCTGATTGCGAATTTCGCAAATATGCCGACTAATTCAAGAGTCGGCAAATCAACGAAGCTTAATTTGAAAAAAATTAATAAAACGAGCATTTTAGCCGATTGCGAATTTTGCAAATATGCCGACTAATTCAAGAGTCGGCAAATCAGCGAATCTTAATTTGAAAAAAATTTAATAAAACGAACATTTTTGCTGATTGCGAATTTCGCAAAAATGCCGACTAATTCAAGAGTCGGCAAATCAACGAAGCTTAATTTGAAAAAAAAAAAAAAAAAAAATGGTTGGATGAATCATCAAAAAGACCACGTCATGTGACGTACCTTAGTTTGGATGCCCAAAATTAATTCATTGATCTCTTGGGAACTAGAACTCGAAAAGCCATTGTAAATGAAATCAATAAAGCTGATATTTTTTTCTGTAATGGTTGACACAACTCCAGACTCATCACATCAAGATCGACTTGCTATTAATGTTCGATACGTAGTGAAAGCAAACGAGAGACTTATTCCTATTGAACGAATTTCCATTAAAAACATTGCTTTTCAATCTTATGACTTCGTCAAAAACATGTCCGGAAAGTACAACGGTTCGCAGCAAAAACTATCGGAAAAATGCGGTAAGATAATCCCTTACATTCCATGCCAAGCGCATCGTATCAATATATTCGTTGAAACAATATGTAATTCGAGTGTGTTGATTAAAGAGTTTTTCAATGTTTTGGAAGAATTATATGTTTTCTTCTACGGCAGCTCAAAACGTTTTAAATGTATGCGTGAGTAGTTCAAAAGCATTGAAAATTTGTCAAAAACTCGATGGACAGCTAGAGCTGAGGCAGTAAATGCTGTTTGGATATCTTTCGAAGGCATTGTACATGGTTTCGAAAAAATAAAAACCGATGTAAGTTCTTTTGATAATAATACTTGTACCTCCACTGCTGGTCTGCTGCAAAAAAATCATGGATTTTGATTTTATAAACTCGTTATATTTTTGTAAAAACGTCATGTTTAAAGCAAAAAATTTGACAGAAAATTTAGAAGCTGAAGAGTTGAATGTCATTGATGCTGTATTGTTGATTCGAAGCACATCAATATCATTTCAACAATGACGAACGACGATGACGACCAAATCGATGCATTAATAAAAAGTTCATCTTCATTCGCTGAGACATTAAAAATAAATCCAGAGAATGATTTTCTGAAACATCATAGAACACGCCGTGTACCAAGAAGAATCCATGAAAATCCAGAAACAGCTTTCGACTTCGATTTCCAAACATTTTATCGAAAAGAATTTAGAACGGTTTTGCAAGTTTTTACGACGTGTATAAACGATAATTTAAAATATAATTTTTCATCTTTCGAACCTTTCAAAAGATTTTTGAAATTCCAGTCGACAGAGGCAATGTCACAATAGAATCAGTGGAATTCATAATAAAATTGGAGCCCCTATTTTTTAAAGAAGATCCAGAGTGTTTGCTTTCTGAGTTGCAAATTCTTCTTGATTCATCCACAAATTGTATAAATTTCGAAGACATTACCAAAGTTGTGTTCAAGTTGAAAATGGTAATTCCCTTAGCGCACAAACTCATTTGCTTCATTTTAACTGCTCCTGTGACATCAGCTTCTTGTGAACGATCATTTAGTAAATTAAAATTAGTCTATTTGCGCACGACAATGGGTGATGATCGTTTGAAATTATTCTTAATGAGGTCGTTGAAGAATGGTACATATTAAAACAACGCCGAAATAAAATCTAGATAGTACAATGTTAAATTTAAATATTAAATTTTCATTACAACTTATTAATGTGCTGCAATAAAATAATAATAAATATAAATTAATAAAGGAGAATGGGCAAATTGGTCTACCTACTCAACAGAGATGTGTCATACATCAATGAAAAGGTCATTGCAAATACTTCATTTTATTATATGGCCGTTAAGTTGTAAACCATGGGGTTCAAAAGATATTCGACTTTAAAGCACCAAAAACAATAATAATGCATTTCTTAATTGGTACTTGGATGACCTGCTCAATATTTATGTGTTATATATCGTTGGAAAGGTTATTGCATGTACTACGTTTTTGTATATGGCCGTTAAGCCGTAGACCCCGGGGTTCAAGAGCTACATGGACATGAAAAACTCCAAATATAACAATAATGCAGTTCTTGATTGGCACTTGGTCTACCAACTCAACAGAAATGTGTCATACGTCATTGGAAAGGTCAATGAGAGTACTTCATTTTCTTATATGGCAGCTAAGCTCCAAACCATGGGGTTCAAAAGATATTCGGCTTTGAAGCAGCAAAAACAACTAAAATGCATTCTTAATATGGTAACTGGTTGCACAACTCAACAGTAATGTGTCAGGTATCGTTGAAAAGGTTAACTTATGTGCTTTATTTTTTTATATGGGCGTTATACGCTCAACCATGGGATTCAAAAGATATTTGGGAAAAATGCAGAAAAGAGCAATAATGCATTTCTGCATTGGAGCGTGGTCTTCTTACTCAACAGCGATGTGCCATACATTTTTGAATAGGTAATAATATGTTCTTCAATCATTTGTTTTTCTATCAGCTGTTGACATTGGGGTTTAAGGATATTCATATTCAAGCTGAGCGTATATACATATGTATCAATGGATGAGTTTTAAAAATAAGTAATAGAGATATTCATAGAAAATGTATTCATATATTTTTTTTTAATATTTAAATAATAGCGTCATCCAATATGACATTGCTGAGGTGAGCTGTAGGAGGCGTAAATCCATTTTGATGCCGGGCAAAACACAAATACCACAAAATTGATATAACTTGCGCACATGTACCGACCGTGTATATTATTATTACCTTTTCAAAAAACTATGGCACATATCGCTGTTGAGTAAGAAGACCACGCTCCATAATGCATTATTGCTCTTTTCTGCATTTTTCCCAAATATCTTTTGAATCCCATGGTTGAGCGTATAACGCCCATATAAAAAAATAAAGCACATAAGTTAACCTTTTCAACGATACCTGACACATTACTGTTGAGTTGTGCAACCAGTTACCATATTAAGAATGCATTTTAGTTGTTTTTGCTGCTTCAAAGCCGAATATCTTTTGAACCCCATGATTTGGACCTTAGCTGCCATATAAGAAAATGAAGTACTCTCATTGACCTTTCCAATGACGTATGACACATTTCTGTTGATTTGGTAGACCAAGTGCCAATCAAGAACTGCATTATTGTTATATTTGGAGTTTTTCATGTCCATGTAGCTCTTGAACCCCGGGGTCTACGGCTTAACGGCCATATACAAAAACGTAGTACATGCAATAAACTTTCCAACGATGTATAACACATAAATGTTGAGCAGGTCATCCAAGTACGAATTAAGAAATGCATTATTATTGTTCTTGGTGCTTTAAAGCCGAATATCTTTTGAACCCCATGGTTTACAACTTAACGGTCATATAATAAAATGAAGTTTTTGCAATGCCCTTTTCATTGATGTATGACACATGTCTGTTGAGTAGGTAGACCAGATCCCATACATTTTTGCCCATTCTCCTTTTACTATCAAAACTAATTTATTATAAATAACAAGCTATATTATTAAAAATTGTTTATTTTAAATAAATAAACTGCTGCAATATTAATAAATTAATGTATTTTATTATTATAAATGACTAAACTGCTGATGCTGATAGAATTATGCGTTACTTAAATTTGTTTATAAAGACCTAAACAAAAAAATTTCTGCAATAATAATATAAATGTTCATGAATTTAATTCGTTGTTAAAAATTATTTCTTATTTAGATAAATCGTTGCAATAATAGTATTAATTTATTTATTCCATTGTTATTAATTATTTATTATAAATAAATACATAAATCCAAAAATAATTGATATCTAATTTTTCTACCAAATAATAGTTCCCAAGATTTTAAAATTGTTTCATGGAAAATCATTGCTCCTAAATCCTAAGTGTTTTAAATCTCTTACATCAGCTGAAGGCGGTTTCATTGAAAAATCTCGCATTTCGGAATCTCAAAAGTGTATGTGGCGAAGTGAAGATTTGAGCTAAAATCAATCAGCCCGATCAGGAGTTTCGCCCGAATGTCATTCCACTCGGAAAAAAATCCCTTTTTTCTTTTCCCTTATTTTGAGTTTCACCCGAAAAATGCTATATCTATACAGTCGGCAAATTTTAAAATAAGTCGGCAAATTCCTAAAATAAGTCGGCATTTTAATGAAAGTCACCCCCCCACGGCTCGAACCCTCGCTACGCCACTGGGTAAGCTAAAATTGGTTCTGATGTGAGCATACTTGTACAATCCCTAAAACATTTAGCGTATTTTTCATTATTTATGTCAATTTTTTGACCCTTTTTTAATTTGTCTGTCATTGGTTTTGTCATTTTTGCGAAATCCTTTATAAATCTCCTGTAATATCCTAATAATCCTAAAAATTGTTTTATTTGTTTCTGAGTTTTCGGTATTGGATAATTCTCAACTGCTTCTATTTTTTTTGGATTAGGTTTTATACCATCTTTTGTTACCACATGACCAAGGAACTCTACTTCCTCTTTGAGAAATTTACTTTTTTCTATTTGAACTTTTAAATTAGCATTTCTCAATGCTTTGAAAACTTGTTGTAAATTCTGAATATGTTCATTAAAATCTTGGGAAAATATTATTATATCATCCATATAAATAAAACAAATAACGTTGATTAATTCTTTTAATATTTCGTCCATTACACGTTGGAATGTTGCCGGCGCATTTTTTAAACCAAATGGCATTCTCGTATATTCGTAATGACCATTGTTAACTGTAAATGCTGTTTTCTTTGTATCTCGTTTATCTACTTCAATCTGGTGGAAGCCTGATGCGAGATCTAGTGTGGTGAAATGGGAACATTTACCTAACATTTCTAATATTTCTTGAATATTTGGTATTGGATATCTATCATCTATTGTTTTTTCATTTACCTTTCTGAAATCTATCACTAATCGCCATTTCTTATTTCCTGAAGCATCATCTTTTTTAGGTACTATCCAAACCGGTGAAGACCACGGTGAACTACTTGGTCTTATTATTCCTGATTCTAACATTTCTTTTATCTGTTTTTGTATTTCTTCTTTGTGAACATAGGGATGCCTATAATTTTTCACGTAAACTGGGCGTTCATCTGTAGTTTTAATTTCGTGTTTTACCTTATTTGTGAAGGTAAGATTCTGTCCCTCCCTCTTGAATATATCTGCATATTCTGTTAAAATGTCTACTAATTGTTCTTGGCTTTTCATATCTAAATGACTAAATTCAACTTGAGATAGTAAATCATTTATGTTTTCTGATTGACTGCTGATTCCGTTAAAATTAATTTCTTCTTTTATTTCGTTATTTATTTTTTTAATTTTTACTTTTCTTGTATTCCTGTTGGTTTCTTTTTTTATTGAAGTACTGCTATTTTTTAAAATTTCGGGTTCCAATCCGATTAAAATTTCTGATTCACTTATTTCTGGCTCTTTGCCTGTCACTATGACATAAGGTTCTTTATTTTTAATTTTATTTTCACTTTCATTTAGTTTCTCAGCAACTTTGATACTGCAACATCGGAAATTCGAATTAATTTCCTTAAATTGGGTCTCAATAGTTCCGGTACTACTAATTTCTTCATCATCGGGGTCCAATCCGACTTCGTTATTACTTAATTTATTGAGATTTTTACTCATAATATAATTTTTATTTTTGAATGCTTTTTTACTTTTTCTTTTACTATTTTCGTTATTACCTTTGTTCTCGTTCCTATTCTCATTTTCATTCTCATTATTTGCTTCAATATTAGGAAACTGGTCAACTGCTAAGTTGACATCTAGGGAATTTTTAGCTGCTAAGCAAAAATTGCTCTCTAGACCGTTAAGCCGTTCGGCTTTTAATGGCTGTTGAACTCTAAAAGTTAGAGGGTGGTTTGTTGTGTTTTTCAACGTTAACTTCGCCAACCATTTCTTAGAACAGTATACGTCGTCTAAGACTTCAACATTGCCTAAGTTTCGTTCTAATATTTTAATGTCTCCTCGTTTTTTATCTACGGGGACTTCTGTGCAAATAATTTGTTGCGGCCCTAACTCGTATTCATAGGTTTTAACTATTGGTTTAAATTGTATTTTAATTTTATTTTTCCCTCTTGTGAGTTCTCCGTTTTGGTAATCTACATTTATTCTATGCTTGCTTAAAATATCGTTTCCAATTATACCGTCAAAGTAATCATGGAATTTGTTTAAATAATACGTAACATTTGGGCAGTCCGACCCAAATTCCTCAAATAAAGTCATTTCGATTTTTTGTCTAATTATTGTTTCCCCGCTAAATGATTTAGCTTTCCTTGGTTCTATATCTATAATAAATTTCGTATTTATACCTTCTGGACTAAGTACTGAACTTGATGATCCAGTATCTATTAACATTTTTAATCTTTAATCTCATTTATTTTTACTTCTACATATGGAAGTGTATTTAGTCCGAGGCTCTGGGCCGAAAATTTTCTTGACAATAAACCTCGTTTGGTCTATTGTTATTATTATTTCTATTCAAATTTCTTTGAATAGTGGAAGGATTTGGATCGACTTCCATTGGAACAACTCTATGGTACCTCTGTTGTCCCGAATTTCTATAGACTGCAGAATTATTTTCATAATTCCTGTTCCTGTTATAGTTATTATTGTAATTATTATTATTTCTGTTAAAATTTATGCTGTTATTATTATTGAAATTATGGTTTCTGTTAATATTATTGTTGTTGTTGAAATTACTATTATAATTTTTATTCTGATGATTATTATTATAATTAATATTATTACTGTTATTTCTGTTTAAATTATAATTTCCCTGATTATTATTATTTCTAAAATAATTTCCCTGATTATTATTATTATAATTATTGAAATTATTTCTATTCGCATTACTGTAATTATTATTTCTTTGATTATTATTAATATTAAAATTTGAGGAGTATCCTCTGTTGGCTTCTATCAAACCAAGAGTAATCTCATAAGCTTGCTCTAAGCTATCTGGGTCTCTTGACATAACTATTGTTCTAAAAGGATCTCTTAGTCCTTTGACAAAAGTGTCTAGACCTTCCCTTATATTCCTACGCATCATTCTTGCGCGCAAGTCCACATCGTCTTCAGTTCTTCCTATTCGCACGTTAAGTGCCGTGATGATTTCAAGAACATCATCGTAAAACTTGGACAAACTACTTGTTTGTCTTATTAAGCTTAACTGATTATATAGAGTCCTTTCGTCTCTATGATCCTGAAAGTGTCTCTGAAGGACATCTTTTATGCCTTCCCAGGTCTCTGGGTTGCCGTAAAGGCAAAGCCTTTCCGAGGCTGAATCTTTTACTTTGTTTCTAATTACTTGCATCCAAATTTGGAGTGGTGCATTTTCAATCGCCCTTAGTGCGTTCCACACTAAGTCAACAGCTTTAATAAAATTATCTAACTCAGTTACCTTACCTGCAAATTCAGGAAGACTCTTGAGTATATCTGGGGTTCTTGTGAAATCCATTTTTTTTTTTTATAAAATGTTATGTATGTAAAAGCTTGTACAACAATATTTTGTATCTCTCTTCTTTTTTTTTTTTTTAAATTTGCTTATTTTTATATTCTGAAAACAATATCTGTTATTACTAACCAAGGGGTTTAAACTTTTTCTTTTTCCTATTCCTTTAATACTCCTTTCTTTTTTTTTTTTTTTTTTATTATTTTTCCTTTTTTTTATTTTTTTTTTTTTTACTATATTTATTATACGTTTTTTTTTAATACATTGCAATACTTAAAAAAAAATTATACCTGTTAAAGTTGAACTTTTGAATTGTTGATTCTGGCCGAATGATGAGTATAGTTGGTTGAATGATGAGTATGTACAGTTGATTAAAGTTGCAATTTTCCTTCACTGTTAAAGTTGAACTTTTGAATTGTTGATTCTGGCTGAATGATGAGTACAGTTGATTAAAGTTGCAATTTTCCTTCACTAAAGTAGTACCTCGTGGCTTGATGGTTAGTGCGTAGGACTGTCATGCCGAAGGTGTGGGTTCGATTCCCAGCCGTGCCACCTAAAAACAGAAATGTTTTAATCGAGGTACTGCCTCTTGCGAGGAACTGACAAATCCTCCAAGAGTATACTTGTCATGAAAAAGTGCTTCTCATTTAGCCGTTCGGACTCGGCAAAAAACTGTAGGTCCCCTCCATTCCTGCCCAACAAACACGCACACAGGAATGGTTGTGAGTTGTAAGTCACTAGGCCCTGGTTCTCCTCGAGCTGTTGCGCCACCCAATTTATTTTATTTATTTAAAGTTGTTTGCTGGTATTTATTATTTTATTTATTTATATTTCAAGTTCTAGTATAGTTTTTTTTTTCTTTTTGATTAGGGATGATATATTTTTTTTTTTTTTTTACCTGCACCAGTTGTAGTAAAACTCTTTTCTTTTCTTTTCTTTTTTTTTTCTTTTCTTTTCTTTTCTTTTCTTTTCTTTTCTTTTCTTTTTTTTTTTATTATTTTTAAACGTTATTATTTTTCACATCGTCCTCATGATCTTTAATAACTTTTTTAATTTTATTTACTCTTTCAATAAGAGCTTTTTGTTGTTGTTGTATATTTGATACCTGATTTGGCATCATTTTATTAGCAAATTTAATGGTAAATTTAATGGTATATTTTTTGTTTGTGAAGAAGTGCCATTAGTTTAAATGAATATTTAACTTTATTCCTTTTTTTTTTTTATATGGATACTTATTTATTATATTTTTTTTTTTTTTTTTTTTCAAATTTTTAGAAAATTTTTGTTTTCAATATTTGTTTTGCAGCGTGTCCAAGGAGCACGTTTTCTGACTGCGCCAATTATGTCCTTATTTCCCGGAATGGAGAAAAAAAGACTTTTCTACTCCCGACCACTGGGAGTTTAGTTTCCAATTTAAAAAAAAAATACTTTATTATTTTTTATAGTTCACTTTATTGTAATATTCAAACTTAAACTGAGAATTTAACCTTATGAATACTTGATGAGAACGAGAACTGGAGAACTTAATAATAGTGAGGCGGCTTAGCGCCCATATGAAGCATGATTGTGCACTTTGTGATAAAAGCAAATAATTTTAATCATTGTTGGCACATTATAAAAGAATGATTTTAAGATGTTGGGCCACTTCGTATCTCCACCCATTTAGGTGGGCGGGGCAATTTTGTTTTGAAAATGACTTGAAATGGAAAAAAAATTATAAAAAAATAACGACAACACATCTTTTTTGAAAGCCAAAACGCCATTCTTAAATTCTGTTTTTAAATTAAGGTATTTGAATAAATAGTTTTCGAAAAAATAATTTTCAAACTCAAAGTTTTGAAAAAAAATGTTGAAAAAAATATGTATACTGATTTTTTTTTAACTTTGCGTAGTTATATAAAAATTAAATTTTTATTTTTTAATGCTCCTATCAATTCTGGGTCGAATTTTGAAAACCAATTTCTTTTAAGGCCCTTAGTTTTTGAAAAAAATTGAAAATTATAAAACCATTTTTTTCGTAGACAAACTTTTTTTTTTGAGTATTTGTCTAATTCATAACGTAATTTTTTTTATCAAAAACACCCTGAATTTGTACATATTGACAAAAACAACAATATAGACCAGTAACTGTCAAATCCCCTCCCTCGTTAAAAAAAAATATATATATTAAAGAGTAGGAAACCTCATATGACAATTCTTTTTATTTAATGACTTAACGCAAATAAGAAATAGAAAGCAAAAATTCAATTTAAAGACACTTTGTTACAAGTTAGGTTAAAACATGCTAAATTATAATACATAATCCACTAAAAATAATATATTGTAAGACCGGCTTATACTAGAAATTTATAAATAATACATAATGTGCATACATGTTAATACTTGTGTACAAGTTTGCGAAACCTTATCGAAATTCTACCCTGCCACAGGCATGTTTTTGAATCAATTATCTTCATATTAAACAATATCGTGAAGGTCGTATTCATCGGTGCCCTTTGGTCAATGAGCACAGCCGGGATCGGCGCAATAACCACATATTGCTGTTCAGTGGTGTTTTCCCCGAAAAAAAGAGTAACACGTTGAATTTCGAGATTTTCAACCAGACATAGGCCGTTTTAGAAACCGTCAACTGCGTCAAAAATGCATTTGCAGAATGTTCTTAAACGTAAACTGCAAAAGTCTTCTGTTCGAAAACGCAAATACAAACTTTACTGTATTAGCAATTTGTTCGATAATGCAGCTTGCTAAAGTCACATCTTCGAAAACATCATTTGCGGTGCAGCTGTGCAGTAAAAAAATCGAGTTGACGTACAAAATATATAAAAGCCAGAGAGCGTGTTTGCTAACGTCAAATGCGTTTGCAAGTAAATTGACTGACGTTGATCAAACTGATTTTGTGCAAGAAGGACGATTGCATATTTGACGATCATTTGATGATCAAATTGACTTTGATTTGACGTTTTCGAAAACGGCCATAGGTTGTGTTAGGTTAGGTAAGGAGGGGCGTGCACAGAGGATGTTGCGAACAAGGGAGCCTATTGCTCCATTGTGATCCCCTTAAAAAAACTATTGGTTCACACAGACTGGTTCGTTTGCGAACCAGCCTGTGCTTTCTATTTGTAACAATAACCAAGTCAAACTTTGCTGGGTTCCTGGCCATAACAATAAAGAAAGGAATAGAAGATGAACTGGCAAGGAAAGGGTCGGTGTCAAATAGAAATAGAAGTAGCCAATTAGAAAAGGGACCAGACGTCCTAATCGGCGTGATAAAAAGTAGAATAGACCTAATAACAAAAGGGCAAATCAATAACTCCTGGATGTTCAGGAACTAGTGCGTTATCTCTAGAAGTTTAAGGCCTAGAATTAATGAAAAGAAAACTCAGTATATTTTATCGCTGAGTAAAAAGAATATTACAATCTTGATAGATGTACTAACGGGTCATTGCGCCATTCATTGGCACAATGGCCACCAGACTGAGTGTTTTCACATCCAATTTCCAACCATTACCAACCATTAAACACCTACTTTGCGACTGTTCAAACCTCTAAAACCAATCGCTTCCATTACTTTGGAAACAGGGTTGTTGGAGAACAGGACTATCTAGCGCATGTCTGAATGGCAAACAGGAAAGTTCATAGAAAGCACAGGCTGGTTCGCAAACGAACCAGTCTGTGTGAACCAATAGTTTTTTTAAGGGGATCACAATGGAGCAATAGGCTCCCTTGTTCGCAACATCCTCTGTGCACGCCCCTCCTTACCTAACCTAACACAACCTATGGCCGTTTTCGAAAACGTCAAATCAAAGTCAATTTGATCATCAGATGATCGTCAAATATGCAATCGTCCTTCTTGCACAAAATCAGTTTGATCAACGTCAGTCAATTTACTTGCAAACGCATTTGACGTTAGCAAACACGCTCTCTGGCTTTTATATATTTTGTACGTCAACGCGATTTTTTTACTGCACAGCTGCACCGCAAATGATGTTTTCGAAGATGTGACTTTAGCAAGCTGCATTATCGAACAAATTGCTAATACAGTAAAGTTTGTATTTGCGTTTTCGAACAGAAGACTTTTGCAGTTTACGTTTAAGAACATTCTGCAAATGCATTTTTGACGCAGTTGACGGTTTCTAAAACGGCCTATGTCTGGTTGAAAATCTCGAAATTCAACGTGTTACTCTTTTTTTCGGGGAAAACACCACTGAACAGCAATATGTGGTTATTGCGCCGATCCCGGCTGTGCTCATTGACCAAAGGGCACCGATGAATACGACCTTCACGATATTGTTTAATATGAAGATAATTGATTCAAAAACATGCCTGTGGCAGGGTAGAATTTCGATAAGGTTTCGCAAACTTGTACACAAGTATTAACATGTATGCACATTATGTATTATTTATAAATTTCTAGTATAAGCCGGTCTTACAATATATTATTTTTAGTGGATTATGTATTATAATTTAGCATGTTTTAACCTAACTTGTAACAAAGTGTCTTTAAATTGAATTTTTGCTTTCTATTTCTTATTTGCGTTAAGTCATTAAATAAAAAGAATTGTCATATGAGGTTTCCTACTCTTTAATATATATTTTTTTTTTAACGAGGGAGGGGATTTGACAGTTACTGGTCTATATTGTTGTTTTTGTCAATATGTACAAATTCAGGGTGTTTTTGATAAAAAAAATTACGTTATGAATTAGACAAATACTCAAAAAAAAAAAGTTTGTCTACGAAAAAAATGGTTTTATAATTTTCAATTTTTTTCAAAAACTAAGGGCCTTAAAAGAAATTGGTTTTCAAAATTCGACCCAGAATTGATAGGAGCATTAAAAAATAAAAATTTAATTTTTATATAACTACGCAAAGTTAAAAAAAAATCAGTATACATATTTTTTTCAACATTTTTTTTCAAAACTTTGAGTTTGAAAATTATTTTTTCGAAAACTATTTATTCAAATACCTTAATTTAAAAACAGAATTTAAGAATGGCGTTTTGGCTTTCAAAAAAGATATATAAAAGTATTGTAAGTGTTGTCGTTATTTTTTTATAATTTTTTTTCCATTTCAAGTCATTTTCAAAACAAAATTGCCCCGCCCACCTAAATGGGTGGAGATACGAAGTGGCCCAACATCTTAAAATCATTCTTTTATAATGTGCCAACAATGATTAAAATTATTTGCTTTTATCACAAAGTGCACAATTGAATAGCTAAGCCGCCCCACTATAACTACTACTGAACAACTCGACAACGGAATGAAAACTTGAATGAGAACTGAACTGTAATTATTGGAGTAGGGCTATTTATAGTCAAAAGAAATACACACATGATTCGTGCAAGATACAACGGGATCTTGGTGACGAATCGATCGTATTGGCAGATCTGCAACTATGCAAGATTTGATACGGGAAATAATTGTTTATATTAAAATGTATCATAATTTAATAGTTCTCATGAAATGGTCAACGGTATGCTGACGGGATCTAATGTTTATTTGTTTATGCTAAATGCATTAAGGTTTAAGTAATTCCCATGAAATGGTCAACGGTATGCTGACGGGAATTAATGTTTATTTAAGGCGGCGAGTATATCCGCTCATCACGTTAAGTGGTGGTGTATTATATGGTAAGGCTAAGGGTGATGTCTGTGACATAACTGTATATATCTTTTGGTAGGTATTTAAATTGAAATTTTCTCCTATAATGATTTCGATGGTTTTGGTGGGTATTATAATTTTAAATTGTTATCTATTTTTGCGAGGGTGGTTAGGTCGTAGGTATGTCTTATGGTATTATTAATAAATTTTTGTTATTAATTATTTTGAGGATAGGTAGTTTGGTAGGTTATTTAAATTAAATTTTCTTTTGCAAAATTCGGTTTTGGTGATCTTAAATCTTTTGGTAGTAGGTACCTACCTAAGGTATTTTTGAAGATTTTAATGCAAAATTCGGGGGTGGGTTTTCGTATAGGTACACAAATAGGAAGATACATATGTATGTATTTCTTTTCCTTGGTTGGTACCTAGGTAGGTATTTAAATTAAAGTTTTGATTTGAAAAATTCTAAGTGCGTATTTCTTTGAGTACCCATTTGACCTAGTTATATTTTAATTTAAATAATTTATTTTAGTTAGAAAAGTAAAGAAAGAATTTAGTGAAATCTTTGTAATTTTTCAGTGTCTGTAAGTGGGAATCCCTATGCTTTTAGATGTGTATACATAAATGTATGCATACCTACATAATAAACTTTTTATCTAAATAACTTTACAGATTTATTTTGAATAAGTTGGTAGGTAGGTAGCGAGAGTGACCTAGTTACTCAAAATAAATTTGTAAAAATATGTAGTAAAATGTAGGTCAATCATAAGCAGGTATGTACCTATGTAAGTGGATGCATGTAGCTACATACATACATACATAGGAAGGTAGCACAGCAATACTTTTGGAAATGATTGCTGCACTTCTTGGACAAACATTATTTTAGAGAAGGGCTCATTTCACCGTGTTTATGTGGAGGGAACATTTTGTAAAACATTGGAAAAAAAATTGAAAGGTAGGTAGGTACCTATAGATACTAATAGAGGGTGATTATTTGGTATCGAAAAAAATTTCTTTTTAATAAAAAAGAAATTTCTACTTACTATTGGAAGTGATTGGTGCGATTTGTCGAATCGAAAATTTTGACATATTTTTACGTTTCGAGCTCCTTCAAATCAGAATCAATAATTTTTAGAAAGATGTCTATGTTTATACATATAGGTACCTATCGATTTCGGATAGATAAGAATTTCAAAAAAATTGAACTAGTAACTTTTTTAATATATGTATGTAAGTATCCAATTAAAAAAAAAAACTTGTTAAATTTCATTACTCTTGAATAGGTAGGTTTATCTCGAGAACAAAAATGATGCTATCGACTTCGGGCTAATTTTATTTAACGCATATTGGCGTATTTTAGAATTTGTATATATATAAAAACATCAACTTGCTGCTTTTTATACCTAGGCAGGGGCGTAGCGAGGGGGGGTGTGGGGGGGTGTGGGGGGGTGTACCACCCCCCCACGCTTTTCAAGAGTCGGCAAATTCAGGAAGCTAGATTTAATAATTCAAGCAATTAAAAAAAAAAAAATAAAACCAGAAATTTTACAATATTTTTCGGAAAAAGTAAAAAAAAAATAAGTTTGTATTTTCATTATATTTAGGTTTTTAAACTTTTAAATGTACCTATGCAAATCGACATTTTTGCCGATTGCGGATGTCGGAAATTTGCCGACTTATTCAAAAGTCGGCATATCAACGAAGCTTCATTTTAAAAAAATTTAATAAAACGAGCATTTTTCCCGATTGCGAATTTCGCAAATATGCCGACTAATTCAAGAGTCGGCAAACCAACGAATCTTAATTCGAAAAAAATTTAATACAACCAGCATTTTTGCTGATTGCGAATTTCGCAATTATGCTGACTAATTCAAGCGACGGCAAATCAACGAAGCTTAATTTGAAAAAAAAAGTATAATAAAACTAGCACTTTTGGCGATTGCGAATTTCGCAAATATGCCGACTAATTCAAGAGTACAGTCCTTCTAAAGATGCAGCATTTTGCTTTGTTTGCATTTTATTTTCAGAAGGAATTGATAGACATTTCGCTAATCCGGAATGGGTATTAGTAGGTGTTCGTCAGTGGCATAAAATGAAGAGTCGAGGTAAAAGCTCTGCGTGGTTACTGTAATTTCGTTAATGGAGGAAATCATATCAACGTTTTGCTGGACAAGTCTGAAAGGGAACAAATCATTCAAGAAGAACAAGAAATAGCTTACCATTTGAGAGTCTTGCAAGTTATAATTGGTGTCGCGAGAACTTTGGGGAGGCAGGGATTAACTTTTCGTGGTCACGACGAATCACTAGAGCACAGCGATGGCAATTTTCGACAAATTGTTCATTTGATTTCACGACATTGCCCGTTAGTGAAAAAATGGTTGGATGAATCATCAAAAAGACTATGTCATGTGACGTACTTTAGTCCGGATGCCCAAAGTGAATTCATTGATCTCTTGGGAACTAGAACTCGAAAAGCCATTGTAAATGAAATCAATAAAGCTTGTATTTTTTCTGTAATGGTTGACACAACTCCAGACTCATCACATCAAGATCGACTTGCTATTAATGTTCGATACGTAGTGAAAGCAAACGAGAGACTTATTCCTATTGAACATCTTCTGAAAATGGACGTCGTCGTCCTAACGAAAAAAACGGGAGAAGAATTGGCCCAAAAAATAATAGTGACCCTTCAGTCAGTAGAACTTTCCATTAAAACATTGCTTTTCAATCTTATGACTTCGCCAAAAACATGTCTGGAAAGTACAACGGTACGCAGCAAAATCTATAGGAAAATGCGGTTAGATAGTCCCTTACATTCCATGCCAAGCGCATCGTATCAATATATTCGTTGAAACAGCATGTAACTCGAGTGTGTTGATTAAAGAGTTTTTCAATGTTTTGGAAGCATTATATGTTTTCTTCTACGGCAGCACAAAACGTTTTCAATGTATTCGTGAGGAATTCAAAAGCATTGAAAATTCATTGCAACTGAAAAATTTGTCAAAAACTCGATGGACAGCTAGAGCTGAGACAGTAAAGGCTGTTTGGATATCTTTCGAAGGCATTGTACATTGTTTCGAAAAAATAAAAGCCGATGTAAGTTCTTTTGATAATAATACTCAATTCAATTTTGCTTTATTGAACATTTCTATTTACAATTGGCTTAAAAAATAATTTATGACTATTAGATACATTGATAAATAATAAAATTTTGTTGGCACATAAGGGGCCTAACGGTATACATTGGTAAAATTTTGAATACAAATAAGATTTATAATATGTGAAAACTTAAAATAAAAGTCGGTTTGGCTTTGTCGTCCTCGGGTTGTTCAGTCCCGGTTGTTCTGTGGCAGTGTATTTATATAGGATGGGGGATAGAGTTGGCGTTTAGCCACGGTAATGTGCTGACCCTGGGTCAGAGTAGAAGTGTCCTGCTTCATCGTTGGTTGTTGTTGTTATATCCAGAATTTCCTTGGCGCCTAAGTACCTTGGTTCCGGATGTCGTTGTTGGTTTATCATCCTTCTCATCAGTTGAGATAATAATACTCGTACCTCCGCTTCTGGTCTGCTGAAAAAAATCTTGGATTTTGATTTTATAAGCTCGTTATATTTTTGTAAAAACGTCATGTTTAAAGTAAAAAATTTTACAGAAAATTTAGAAGCTGAAGAGTTGAATGTCATTGATGCTGTATTGTTGATTCGAAGCACACCAATATCATTTCAACAAATGAATGACGATGACGACCAAATCGATGCATTAATAAAAAGTTCATCTTCATTCGCTGAGAAATTAAAAATAAATCCAGAGAATGATTTTCTGAAACATCATATAACACGCCGTGTACCAAGAAAAATCGATGGAATTTCAGAAACAGCTTTCGACTTCGATTTCCAAACATTTTATCGAAAATAATTTAGAACGGTTTTGCAAGTTTTTACGACGTGTATAAACGATAATTTAAAAGATAATTTTTCATCTTTCGAACCTTTCAAAAGATTTTTGAAATTCCAGTCGACAGAGGCAATGTCACAATAGAATCAGTGGAATCCATAATGAAATTGGGGCCCCTATTTTTACTTGCGATTATAGGTACTATAAGGCAAGTTTTTTAAAGAAGATCCAGAGTGTTTGCTTTCTGAGTTGCAAATTCTTCTTGATTCATCCACAAATTGTATAAATTTCGAAGACATTACCAAAGTTGTGTTCAAGTTCAAAATGGTAATTCCCTTAGCGCACAAACTCATTTGCTTCATTTTAACTGCTCCTGTGACATCAGCTTCTTGTGAACGATCATTTAGTAAATTAAAATTAGTCTTAAACTATTTGCGCACGACAATGGGTGATGATCGTTTGAATAATTTGATGCTGCTTTATTCTTCGAAAGATAAAGTGGACGAAATTATTCTAAATGAGGTCGTTGAAGAATGGTCCGTATTAAAACACCGCCGAATTAAAATCTAGATAGTACAATGCTAAAATTTAAATATTAAATTTTCATTACAACTTATTAAGTTGCTGCAATAAAATAATAATAAATATAAATAAATAAATTTACTATTAAAATTAATTTATTATAAATAATTAGCTATATTATTAAAAACTATTTATTTTAAATAAATAAACTGCTGCAATATTAATAAATTAATGTATTTTAATATTATAAATGACTAAGCTGCTGATGCTGTTAGAATTATGCGTTACTTTAATTTTTTTATAAAGATTGTTTAATACCTATACCTAAACAAAAAAAATTGCTGCAATAATAATATAAATGTTCATGAATTTAATTCGGAGTTAAAAATTAATTCGTATTTAGATTAATCATTGCAATAATAATATTAATTTATTTATTCCATTGTTATTAGTTATTTATTATAAATACATACATAATTCCAAAAATAATAATTGATATCTTATTTTTCTACCAAATAATAGTTCCCAAGATTTTAAAATTGTTTCATGGAAAATCATTGCTCCTAAGTTTTTTAAATCTCTTACATCAGCTGAAGGCGGTTTCATTGAAAAATCTCGCATTTCGAAATCTCAAAAGTGTATGTGGCGAAGTTAAGATTTGAGCTAAAATCAATCAGCCCTATCAGGAGTTTCGACCGAATGTCATTCCACTTGGAAAAATCCCTTTTTTCTTTTCCCTTATTTTGAGTTTCACCCGAAAAATGCTAAATCTATACAGTCGGCAAATTTTAAAAATAAGTCGGTAAATTCCTAAAATAAGTCGGCATTTTAATGAAAGTCACCCCCCCACGGCTCGAACCCTCGCTACGCCACTGTACCTAGGTACCTATACAGGGTGTCCCGTAATGAGTGGATAATACTGTAACTGGTGATAGCAGGCCTTATGACTGCTCAGAAAAAAAAATATAAAAAAAATATTTTTCTTGTGGTCTCCATGGTATAATTTATTTTCGAAAAATGTTAAAAAGTTCAGGGTCTCCTAAAATACCTAATTACAACGGCCACCCATAAAGGATTCTTATTATTATTGTATTTTTATAATATTCTTTAGTAACCGTTCTAAGTGATGGGTAGTAAATTTTAACACCAGCTGATGCATTTTTTGTGTTATAATTTTTTTAAATTATTTTTTTATTAGTGGCAAATTTGATAAAAATTGGCCTGTTTAATGTACTTTTCAAAATGGTATAACACATGTTTGTGTCTACAACCATAACCAATAAAATTGGCATTTAATCTACTAAAGTAGTTTTTTAACATTTTATCAGATGAAATTAAGTTACAAAGTTAAGTAAACACTACGACGACGAATGAATAACTCATATTGTTTTTTTAATTTTTATTGCATTTAAAAATAACCGTTCTTAAAAAAAGGCAGTAACATTTAACAATTATAGTTGCTGGATTTATTTTTATAATTTTTTTAATTAATTTTTTAATAAAAAGATGATTAAATATTTATTTTCATCAAAGTTTGATGACAACAAAACCTCGAGACTAGTTAAGACACAAAAACTCATCTGATATACGTATATAGAGAAGTTGTCAGTTTAATGATGATTTTTGATAGTTTGTCTCCTCATGGCGTTTAGAAATTTATAAAAAAATAAGATTTGGTCCAAATATTAGTATTCTTCCCAGACTTCTTTTGACTTTACCAGTAAACGTTGCAAAAAGTTTTTCTAAATATAAAATTATCTTCCGTCAACTTGTGCCATTTTCTAAAATCTAGATTGGTTTTGATTTCTATAGAATACACATGTAAGCTTACTAAAAATTATTAAAAATTTTGGAGGACAAAATGCTAAAAAAAATTCTTTTATAGTCAGAAGCAGACATGAGTATTCCCAAAAAAAGGGTTTGATTTAATTCTTTTATTTTTTAAGAATGACTTTTTCATTTTAGGGCCTTATTAGTTCGGGGGCCAACCGTAAGATTACGTATCGTATCGCGGCCACGCAAAAAGAGGATGCCAAACGATAGCTTTAGTCGAAACATTTACAAAACCACTGGTCGGATAAGCTTTATCTGGTGGCAATGGCTAGAAAATAAACTTTTCAGGTTGCATTTTCCGTTAAATGGACCTATAATATAAGCAACTGCAATGTATGGGGTATCAAATGAAAGGTAAGACTGTCCTCTACACGATGCCAATGGTTGTAAAATCTTTTTTTGGCTGTTGCCACGAGTCCGGACACTTTTTTAAAATAAGGGATTTGATGAATCCTTGAATGAAAATGAAAAAAAAGTGGTTAAAGCCCGTATGACACTACATTTTTCTCTCATTTTTAATGAACTGCAAATAAAATAAAAGCAGAACGTACAATTTTGTATTCGAACCTCGATAGGTGTGAATAGGTACGCACTATATCCATAAATGTAAAAATGTCGCATTAAATGTATGAAAAATGTGACTTTCAAATAATATTTGTCAGGTTCTGGCAGATTTTTCTTGACATTTCAGAATTAAAAATCAAAAATAATTTCAAGGTACACTCAGTCACAAAAGAAAATATACATTGAACCCTACAGAACACTAGATCATAATGTATATTCACTTTTTTGACACATTGTAATTGTGAAAACTAATTTAGTGAAATGCTATCTCTTTCTCAAAAACACTTTTTATCCCTTTTTTGCTCTGCTGAAACTTTGATTATTTTAATGAGAAATAAAATGAATACAAAATGTAGTGTCATACGGGCTTAAGGCCACTTTCCTAGCTATTTGATATGATTTTCTCAGTTTTCCCTGATGTAAAATGCAGTGTTAAAAAAAGACCATATTTTTTTAAATGTACATACGTGGCCACGATGAGATAGGTAATCTTACGATCGGCTCCCACACTATATATAATTACTGTGTATTTTTTAAATAAATAAATAAAAAAAAAATAATTTTTTTCATTCAATTAAATTGCAACATTTATTTGGAACACGTAAATGTTACAAACGATACATACCTTAATATACACATTTTGGTCTTTGTCTTTTAAACTACTGGACCGATTCATTCAAACCGCTCGAAATGATAACCTTCTTCTTTTTTTTCAAAGTCGGTTTAAATTTGCACCATCTCTGCAGTAACATATGGCTTATAAAGGTGTCATTGCAAAGGGCAGCAAATATTATTTTTGCCCAGGGCGGCAAAAAAGCTGGATCGGGCCCTGACCAGACGTTTTTGTGTACCTCGCAGTATTATATCTTTGAGGTAAAAATGAGCTTCGCAAATGAAGGACCTATCATGAACGTCGGAAACACATCCGTGTTTTTGGCAAATTGGTCTTCTTCTGTCTTGAGGAAATCTAAAAAAAGAAATACTACTCGGCCGATGCTGCACCGCACCGCATTTTGCGTAACAACACCCAACCATGTTTGTTTAAGTTTTTATTATAAATCTATTAAATACAAAAATAAAATAGGTACAAAATAATTTTGTTTCACACTTGTTTCTTTTTTGCACTTTCAAAATCATTTTTGGCACTTTATTTTTTTTTTTTTAATTTTTTCACCCAAACACAATTTTTTTCAGAATAGGTACCACTAAGATTAATACAACACTTTAATATTTTTTATAGACAATGATTTTATTTCAAAAAAGAATAATTTTACTAACACTTAAAGATTTTTCACAGTTTAAGATTTTATTAAAAAAAAACTTATTGATTTTTCACAGAACTTAACTATTTATCACAGCAATATATTTCTTTTTTCAATTATTTTATTCTACGCACAATAATTTTTTTCACAAAACACTTAACTTTGTTACACAGCAACACTTACAAAAATATTCACGACACGGAAATGGTTAAGTTTTCATGTACAAAATCCTGCACAAAAAAACACCTACATTTGTACAAAGTAACCCATCTTTTTCGTTGAATGCAAAAGTGTATCGAATTTTTTAGAAGTGTATTTGTGTAATTTAACAAAGTCGAGTGTATCGAAAAAAGTACAACTTTATCGACTTTTGCAACCCTGGCAGAGATAAAAAGAAATCTTGAATGAACTATGGCTATTGTGTTCTGTTTATTTGGGCTGATTGTCCAGCACAAAAACTTGCAAATCGATGACGATGAATTATAGGAATATTGTTTAAAGATTTATTACCACTTTTTAATTGAATTGTATTTTCGATTTGTGAAGCTTATAGGTATAGGACGTACAGCTACGTTTGATATATCAAAATAATCGTCAATTATTGAAGCTGCTAATAAAACAAAAACGAATTGTTTAGGTGCACAAATTAAAGAGTTATTAGGTGATATGTAAATGAACAGAAATATGTTATTATCTCGACTTAGGTATGATTAAAAAAAATCAAATTTTACACATTATATGTGAATCTATATAATCTATCTCCGGTATGAATTTGAGATTTTTAAAAGCAACCGTTAAAAAGATAAAAAATAATAACTGTGAAAAATCGATCAACAAAAATTATATAAAATACCTATGTACCTATATAAAATAGAAAAAAAAATACTAGGTATCAAAATTTCCTGAAACAAAAACAATTTGTTATTTATTATCTTTCTTATACTATACAATTTAGTACAGCTTTAACCCTGATGTGTAGCATTTGTGAACCATCTATTTTTGAACTTTGAACAATCATTAATATCTCACTTTGTAGATTTTTTGAAATTTCAAAATAAATGTACAAAATTGTTATATTAAACTTAACCATCGATAAACAAAAAAAAATATTACTCTGGCACATCTCATTTGTGTTTTTTTTTTTGTTCGACCATTTCACATAAAAACCATATTTTAAATTCCTTACAGCTCGAATTTAAAAAAAAACCCGTCATATTGCACCTCTACATTATTTTCTTATCATAAACATTTTTCAAAAAATTTCCAACGCTTAGATTTAGTTTTAGAAGCACAATGCACTGCTGAGTGCTGACTGCACTAGCTCTTGCATTTTATAATTATAGCAATATGTATAGTTAAAACTTATATTGTTCATTTTAGAAGCACCAACCAAAAATTCAACCGTACCCTCCCTATCCGCCTGCAATCATCTTCTATACATATTTGTTCATTCCAAAATGAATGGTAACACCACCAAAAATTCGATCTTACCCCCCATATACGCCAGCGTTCATCTCAAATACACATTTGTTCACTTTATTCATTTTAGTAACACCATAATTTACTCAAAACGACCCTATAAACATTTTCAATGTTAAAAACACCTACATTTGTACAAACTAACCCACATATATGAGAATATAGAACCTACCCTTCCTCTTCCACCGCAAAACCCAAAAATCCAACACACTTTCCTATGTTTACGAACCCCTTCCTCATGCAACAGAAAAAAATCCTACAAGCCAAAGAGAATATCCAAAATTGTTTTCTTTTGTGTCTCTTGGCTTTATCTTCATATTAAAAAAATGTAAACAAAACCAATAACAACCCAAAGCAAAATTGAATATTTTCTTCATTGTGTTCTTTATCAAGTCCTTCATTATATCAATATACTATTGAAATAATGCCTTCTACCTGAATCAGTCACACTCTCATAAATTTTCGATACGTCTTTCCAGTTCTAATCATAATCTGACGTTTCTGATTCTCAGCCACTCGCTGTAGTCTCCAAAAATGCTCGCAACGAGTTCGTTCTCTAAACAACGGGTTCCGCGTATTTTGCGTAGATGTCGCCCCCTTCGTAGGCGACGATAATAGTACTATGGTTTTTATATACAAAGGCATGAGCAGGTTGCAGGTAGAAATTCAATTTTCTTTCTTTTGTGGAATGGGAATGTGTACTTTTTGTTGTTTTTCTTTGTTGTAACCATCAATGTATCTACCTATACACATAAAGGGCTAGCTTTGGTATTTGGTGGACATGGCGAGGTTCAAACCTCAGCAGCAAAATTTCGGAGCAGATTTGTTGAAAATGCGGAGTAGGTAGGTAGGTTTATAGAAAATTTTGAAAACGAAGGAAAAACTCAAGTTGTCAAAACTATATTTTCAAAAAAAATAAATACATAGGTATTTTTAACAACAAAAAATATCATAAATCACGATATGATCGAGAAACGACGAACAAGATAAGAAACAAAAATGATTCCGTTTAAAATTATACTTTCAGATGTAAACATTCAGATTTCAGAGTCGCAAATGGCTGGAAAATTGAATAAAACGGTGTTGTGATTTATTTTCATGTTGTTTGACAAAAGAATTTTTTAGTGTGGAAAAAAGAAGTAGATTTCAAATAAGTGGAGTGGTGGAGTAGTGTTTGTTATTCCTCAAAATTGGAGTAAGGTCTGAACGCTGGACACGAGCCATGCATGAGCATTTAACAGGCAGACAATAATTTTTTTGTTTTTGGATAAGAGAAAATAAAATGTACCTTTTTTTGTTGTTTTTTTTTTCTTTTCGGCAAATGAAAAAACCGTTTGTTTGGCTCTCAAAATATTAAAATTGTACAAAGAAGATTATAAATGTATTCGTGCTGTGTTTGGATTTTCAACTATTTTTTGATTGCTTTTTTTTAATTGAAAAATAGAAACTTGGTAATAAGGTAATCCATATTATATTGCCAATTTTTTGTTAGTGGGTATGTAATGTACCTGACCTAACTAACTTATCTTAGAATAAATAAAATGCAACAGGGTGTTTCAAAAAATGTTAACATTTAGCAACTTCGTTGTTCCTTGAGCGATTTCAGTGAAATTGTAGCAGGTGATAGCTGAGACAGAATAAAAAAGAAAACAAAAAATTTAAAACAGGTTGCTTCAAAAATGGCAGAAGGCTAAGTGGAAGACATAGGGGTGCTAGAAGCTGCTAAAGTTGTCAAAAATTTCCTAAAATTTACCTGATTCGGTGACTTCTGCCGATTTGTCAGTGTATTCGTGTACGTAGGAAGTGATCAAATTCTAAAAGGCAGAAGACAGGCTGGAAGACTTGTAGGTATTTTTTTTTAATTTTTTCTTTAACATATAACATTACAGACAAAAAAATGCAAAACAAAATATTAAAAATCAACGAAAGAACGTAAGATAATGTGCTAAAGCTTTTTTCAAAGCTAATACTCCACTCTTTTATTTGTTTTTTTAAATATTTTTTTAGAAATTAATATTCAAAATCAAAATAATTGAAAAAAATTGTAATTCTTTTTTTTTTCAAGTTTATATTTTTCAAAATTTTGCGTAATTAAATGCTATACATAGTTGTGTTCAATATTCAATGCCCTTATTAATTTGTAATCAAATACCGAAAACCAAATGTATAAATCTTGCAGTTTATGAGGAATTATCAAACCTATTTTTTATTAAATTTTTATTTATCGACATTATCGCTATCGACTGTGTCAATTTCATTGAAATCGCCCAAGGAACAACGAAGTTGCCAAATGTTGTAATTTTTTTTGAAATACCCTGTTTTGAAAATATATTTTTTGTGTTAAAATTCTATCTCAGCTATCACAGTTTCATTGAGATTGCTCAATGAACAACGAAGTCGCAAAATGTTGACATATTTTTGAAACACCCTGTTTTGAAAATATTTGTTTCTATTGAAATTCTATCTCAGCTATCCCTGTGTCAACTTCATTGAAATCACTTAAAGAACAACGAAGTTGCAAATAGTTGACATAGGTATTTTGACATATCTTCACGTTTCGAGCTCCCTAGAATTGGAATCCATCATTTTTAGAAAGATGTCTGTGTTTGTACGTACGTTCGTACGTTCCATCGCTTTTTTTCGTCCACCATATCTCAAGAACGAATTAAGATATCGACTTCGGATAAATTTTATTTTATAGATAGAAGTTTCATTACGTGCTGAAAGGGCTTTTAAAAAAAATTAAATGAGCAGTTTTTTTACTATGGCAGTTTTAAAAAATAGTTGTTGAATCTCTTCAGTCCTGAATATCTTGAGAACGAATCATGCTATTGACTTCGGGTTAATTTTATTCTATGCATATTGACGTAATAAAGAATTGGTAAAAATATAAAAACATATCAACCTATAGTTTTTTTTAAATAAAATAAAAGTTGCTAAAGTTGTTTGGCTCAAATATCTCGAGAACAAACAATGATACTGACTTCGAGATAATTTTAATTTACACAGTAGTTTATATATAAAAATTGATAATTTTTTTAAAAATATTGAATTAACAGTTTTTTTTAAGGAAAAAAACTGCAAGCAATTTTATCAATAATTGTTGAAAACTTGTTTTTTGCCTCAAATACCTTGAGAACTAACAATGATATTGGCTTCGGGGTAATTTCATTCTATATACTAGATAAGCGGTTCCCAAACTTTTTAAGCTGTGGAGCCCTAAACAATGCCCAAATTTATTTCGAAACCCCATCCTGATAATAGCAAATGCATATATGTAAAATTTTTGAACGTAACATTTTTATTTTCATTTTGTGGTTAGTTTCGATTCCTAAGGCATTCAAATAAATATCAATAATAGTTTAAGTCTTCATAATGATTAAAAAAGTAAAAAGAATCCAAGTAGTTTAAAGACTCCAAGAAGTTTAAAGACTTCATGCAGTTAAAAGACTTCAAGCAGTCAAAAGACTTCAAGCAGTTAAAGGACTTCAAAGCAGTCAATTGACTGCAGTCATAAGACTGTGTACGAATGTACACGTATAAACAGGAATTACGACCTATAATTAGACGACATCAAAACTCACCATCAGGAGTAATCAAATGGAATCCACAATTCAGCAAAATTTTAATATGTCAAAAAATTGATGATTGAGTGTACCTTCGACTATACATCAGGTCTTATGACCAAATAAAATTACAATTTCGATTTTCAAAGCAAGTGGTTGTGGTTTTATTTCTTTCCAAGTTATATTTTTTCCTAATTTTTTTATATAAAAAATCTTGTCGAGAACATTTGGTCCTTCGAGCCTTTTATCGAATCAGTTTCTTTACAAACTATAAACATTATTTGAACAATAAACAATTATAAAAAGTGTGTGCAGTGTGAGTGCTCAAAAGTAAATCGAATCTACGATTCATTGAAAAAAGAGTCTCGGGACTTAAACTAAGACAAACAATTATCGGTTTAATTAGAAGTTTCATGCATTTGTTTTTCTTAAACTAACTTAATTTAACTTAAAACTAAATTGAAACTAAATAAACTCTGAAGACGCCAACGGAGGCTCCAGATTTCAGCAGCATACAGCAGCAGCAGCATACAGCAGCAGCAGCATACAGCAGCAGCAGCCTACAGCAGCAGCAGCAGATAAAGCAGTAAGTCTTGCTTTTTATGTGTCGTAAACTTGTCATTATTCTTCAAACCTGTTGAATTTGAACATTTATTATCGTTTTAACTAAAATTATGACTGATAACAAAAATTATAAGTATGGTGAGCTACAGAAAGGTATTTTGGCTAAAATCATCAAAGACCTTACCAATTTTAAAAAAGCGCCAAGAGAACGTAAGAGTAGGGCATATACTTCAGGCCGTCTGTGTAAATTGGATGAAGACTTGTTGACTGCCAAGTCATACCATGAGGCTATCATAGGGGCAGGCATGCTAGAAGAACATTTAAAGCAAGATGAGTTATTGGCCGTTTACGAACAAATAAATGAAACTTACCATGAGTATAGAGCAGAGCTGGTAGATACAATTGAAAAAACATCGCCACTCATTGCAGCTCCGACAAATACAGGTGCTTCGCATTTTTCAGCATCTGCGTCATCATCGCATTCGGGGATTCGACTTCCACGAATTGATCTTCCGAAGTTCGATGGTTCGTATACCACCTGGCGCGCCTTTCACGATAGGTTTCAGGCCCTGGTACATGATAACAAAACCATTGATGATATCGATAAACTGCATTTTTTGCAATCATGTTTAATTGGTGATGCAAATCGATTTTTGCAAAATTTTTCGGTCGAGGCAGCGAGCTATGAAAAGGCTTGGGAGCTGTTGAAGGAGAGGTATGACCATAAGCGCATTCTGGTCCACATCCAAATGCAGAACCTTTTTGGTCAGCCCTCCTTAACGCGTGAGACTGCTTCAGGTATAAGAGATCTCTTATATACCACAAGAGAGTGTTTTTTAGCGCTCGAAAACATGGATGTGCCGGTAGATAGTTGGGACACCGTCCTAATTTGGTTTCTGTACCAGAAGCTCCCTAGTTCGAGTCAAAAGCTGTGGGAAGAGAAATTAGGAAACAGAAAAGATCTACCAAGTTTCAAAGAATTTACTGAGTTTTTGGATACCCGTTTCCGGACTCTTGAAGTTGTAGGTCAACAAGAGAAGGAAATAGCATTCCGAGCAAAAGAGCAGCCATCAGTTAGCACGAAGCGTGTTCAAGCGTCCAAGACCAAAGTTTTACACGCTAAGCAGGTTGTTAAGCAGCCAGTTAAGAAGCAGAACGTCGTAGAGCAGTTGTCGTGTAAATTGTGCAATCAAGGCAAACATACACTAAGGAGGTGCCAAAGTTTCCTGAACATGGACAATGTAAGACGGAGAGAGACTGTGCTCAGACTTCAAGTGTGTGAAAATTGCTTGTCTTATGGCCATCTTGTGCAAGCTTGTCTCAGCTTCAGTTCCTGCTATTTTTGCCAGCAAAGACACCATTCACTGTTACATATAAATCAGCAACAGAATAGCACCACACACACACCACCACAACCTGTAGCGGGTACATCACAGCAGTCGAGAAATCCTGCTCCAAAAATATATCAGGCGTCCGTGAACCCAAACGCACCTGAGTTCCAGCCAATGGTGGAACAACAACAGATCCAGTCAAATGGACATACTTTTAATTGCCACACGTCCCATGGTGATCGTAATTTTACACACCAGGTGCTTCTAGCGACAGCAGTTGTCAAGGCACGAGCAGCAGATGGTAAGCTACGTCTCTTGCGAGCCCTGATTGACACAGGCTCCGAAACATCTTTTATCACTGAAGCTGCTGCGCAATTGTTGAAGCTGGAAAAACGACGTACCATTGCCGAGGTATCTGGGTTGGGGTTGGTCAGCAGCGGCACTTCGCAACACTCCGTTGAAGTACGTTTTGCGTCCCGCCACTCAACGTTCGAGACTGCCGTACAGGCTTTGGTTTTCAAGTCGCTGACTGGGCATCTTCCGGCCCAACGAGTGATACCCGGCAAATGGAACCATCTTCAAGGTCTCTCGTTAGCAGATCCCCATCTCTACGAGCCTGCACCAATTGACCTGCTATTGGGAAGTGACGTTTGCGCTGAGATACTCCTTCCAGAGATACGACGTCCAGAGGATGGTATCGGACCGATTGCGCAGAATACACATCTCGGGTGGATTGTGTTAGGGAGAGTTCAAGCGGAACCTCCCCGGCAAATACGAAGCTTCGTCCAAACAACGGATTTGTCCTCACAGCTGGAGAAGTTTTGGGAGATGGAAGAATTGCCGTTCCAGACACTTGAAACTGAAGAAAATATTATGTGCAACGATCATTTTGACAAAAATACAAGACGCTTACCTGACGGGCGTTATGAAGTGAAGCTGCCGTTCAGGGATGAAGCTTTTCCTGCAATGGGATCGAGTCGACAAAACGCTTTTCGACGGTTTCTCCATCTCGAAAAGAAGCTTGAGTCAGATCCAAAACTTCGTGCGGACTACACGAAATGTATTCGCGAGTATGAAGAACTCCAACATATGGAGGAAATAGATGCGAATGATGCGGTTTTGGATACCCCATTTCACTATTTTTTGCCTCATCATGCGGTATTCAAAGAAGCTAGCTCCACTACCAAGCTGAGAGTAGTATTTGATGCAGCAGCGAAAGCTTCGGATGGGAAATCCCTCAACGACCGTCTACTTGTGGGTCCAAAATTGCAGTCGAGTATCATAGATCTCGTTCTTAAATGGCGGACTCACCGAGTCACCTTTACGGCCGACATCGAAAAGATGTATCGGCAAATTTTGGTTAGTTTCCCAGACCGATACTATCAGCTGGTCATGTGGAGAGAGGAAAAGACGGCACCTGTAAAAATTTTCAAAATGAAAACAGTTACTTTTGGTACAGCAAGTGCACCATACCTTGCTATAAAAACTTTAAAAAAATTGGCTGATGACGAAAATGAAAATTTTCCGAAGGGGGCGAAGGTTGTCCGTGAAGACATGTACGTGGATGATCTGATTAGCGGTGCGGATTCGATCGAAGAGGCTAAACGAAAACGTGATGAAGCAAGGCATCTTCTGGCGACTGCAGGGTTCAATCTGCGAAAATGGACAAGCAATATGAAGCAACTTGTGGAAGATATTCCAGTTCAGGATCGGGAGCTCGATTTTGAACTTCCATTTAACTTGTCGAATCACGTGAAGACGCTCGGCATCAAGTGGTTTCCAATAGATGACTGTTTTTCTTATCAGAACCTGCAACCAGCAACAGAAGTAACCACAAAAAGAACCATGTTGTCGACGATAGCCAAGCTATTCGACCCTCTTGGTTGGATATCACCATGTGTCATCACAGCCAAATTAATGATGCAACGACTCTGGGAGCTTGGTTGTGATTGGGATGAATCGATTCCTGCTGCATTGAAGAAAGATTGGGATGCTTTTCATCGAGAACTCCCTCTGATCGAACAGCTTCGAATTCCACGATGGACCCAGATGAGTAAGACCAACAAGGCGATCGAGCTTCACGGGTTTTGTGATGCTTCAACGAAGGCTTACGGTGCAGCAGTATATGCTCGCGTCCTGGATAGCGATGGTAACATCCATGTTAATCTGCTGTTATCTAAAACGAAGGTGGCACCAAACCAGCGAACGGTAACTTTACCTCGCCTTGAGCTTTGTGGTGCAGTAGTCCTGGCACAGCTGATGCAGTACACCAGAGAAGTCTTCGACATCCCCGATGTTAAGATGTATGCGTGGACAGATTCATCTATTGCACTTGCCTGGATACGAGCTACTCCCACAAAATGGACCACTTTTGTATCCAACCGCGTGTCGGAAATTCAGCGGTTAGTAGGGATCGATTGCTGGGGACATGTCGCAACGCGTCATAACCCAGCCGATCTGGCGTCCAGGGGTGTATATCCGTCCGAATTGAAGTCACTTGTAGCTTGGTGGAACGGCCCAGAATTTCTGCGGTGTCAATGGGAGTTCGATGCTCCGCATCAACCTATCGACGTCGACACTGAAGAAGAAAAACGAACGGTAAAGGTATTAAGCATACAAGTAAGTGACAGCGATAGTTTTCTTCAGGCTATATACGACTCTTCGAGTCTACTCAAGGTCGTCAGAATTATTGCTACTTGTTGTCGCTTCATAACAAAATGTCGACCTAAGCTTGGGCCTAGTGGAGGTCCACTTAGCTCAAAAGAACTAGAAGCAGCCCATATATTCGTCGTCAAGGCAGCCCAAAAGGATATGTTTCAAGATGAAATCCAACAAATCAAACAAAATAACATTCCAAAAAACTTACGTGCGTTGAACGCATTCATAGATGCCAACGGCATTCTCCGAGTGGGGGGACGTTTAGAGAACTCTATTCTCTCCTACGATGCTCAACACCCGATATTGCTTCAAAGTAACCATCACTTCACAAGTTTGGTGGTTCGAGATGCCCATAAAAACACCCTTCATGGCGGCATACAAGCAATGATAAGTTATATCAGACAAAAGTACTGGATTGGACAGATCCGAAGAAGCGTCAAATACCAGCTGTACAGATGCCCCTCTTGCTACCGGCAAAAAGCATCGGAAATGCAGCAGCTAATGGGAAATTTGCCTGCAGCGAGAGTGCGTATGTCTCGACCATTCAGCCATACTGGCGTCGACTACGCAGGACCCATCGAAATTAAATCATGGCATGCGCGCGGTGCGAAAATCTTGAAAGGGTATTTTGCTGTTTTTATCTGTTTGGCTACAAAGGCTATACATCTGGAAGTTGTGTCCGATCTTACTACCAAAGCGTTTTTAGCAGCGTTTCGACGATTCACTGCTAGACGAGGAAGCTGCAAGCAGATTTATAGCGATTGCGGAACGAATTTCGTTGGTGCTAATAATGAGTTAGCCAAGATGTTGACTGAAGCACAACACAGCTGGAAAGAAGTTGCAGAAGTTTTAGCGAATCAAGGTACCGATTGGCATTTTATTCCCCCTGCTTCTCCACACTTCGGTGGTTTATGGGAAGCGGGCGTGAAATCGGTCAAGTACCACTTAAAAAGAGTTGTAGGATCCGAAAGGCTTACCTTTGAGGAGCTCGCGACGCTTCTTACTCAGATAGAAGCGTGTCTGAATTCGAGGCCCCTTTGCCCTTTATCCGACAGCCTCGATGATTTAAATGCGCTCACCCCTGCGCACTTTCTAGTTGGCGAGTCATTGTATGCCATACCACAAGGTGAAATCACCAACAACATCACTCATTTAGACCGGTGGAAAAGAGTTCAAGCTTTGGCGGAAGGATTCTGGAAAAGATGGAATTCCGAATACTTATCACGGCTCCAACAACGTCCAAAATGGACAAAAATTCAAAGAATGCCGAAAGTAGGAGATCTAGTGCTCATCAAGGACCAAATGTTCTCGACAAGATTTTTTATATAAAAAAATTAGGAAAAAATATAACTTGGAAAGAAATAAAACCACAACCACTTGCTTTGAAAATCGAAATTGTAATTTTATTTGGTCATAAGACCTGATGTATAGTCGAAGGTACACTCAATCATCAATTTTTTGACATATTAAAATTTTGCTGAATTGTGGATTCCATTTGATTACTCCTGATGGTGAGTTTTGATGTCGTCTAATTATAGGTCGTAATTCCTGTTTATACGTGTACATTCGTACATTCTCCCACCTCGAAATGACAATGCTTGTTTTTTCCAACCCAAGTTCAACTCGATCTCGTCATCTCATGTAAATTTGCATCTGCATTGCTGAAGAAATTGTGGTAGCTTGGCATCATTGCTACGATTATGTGTGTTCTGCACTGCATTATCGACAAGATTGTAGAATGTCATCAACCATCACCTCTTCTTATCTCATTCACATGAAAAGAGACAAAACATTAATATTCAATTTTAATAGAAATAAATACAACAAACAGAGTCAACAAGAGTCTACATAATGAAAACAGAAAACGGATATTTGTTAATTGTGTTTATCTCGTTTTTGCTATCGAGGATGAATGAAGATTTTTTTTTTGTCATACAATGATACAATAGTTGCTGTTATTTATTTCGTAGTCTAGTGTAGTATCCTGTATTGTCGCCATACATCGCCATTGCAATTTTGTGTTCTTGTTCTACTTCGGTTGTTGAATGTCTCGTGTTCGGTTTCGGTGTTTGTTTAAAAATGTTTACTAAGTGTATAGTTTAATTGATTTGTTATTATTGATTGTTTTTTCGTTCGATATAATATTGAATTATGTGAATTGTGAATTAATGCAGGTGAGTTGTTTGTGGATAATATTTGTGAATGCTTGTGTGTCTGTACCGGGCGAAGTGGGCCGTGGGCGCATACGTACGATTATTTCGCGATCGCGGTGTGTGTCTGCAATGTGCGAGTGCATTATATTTTATTGATAAATATATTTGTTTAATGTTTAAATAATTATCTGATAGCAATTTAAATTATTGTATTGAATTAAATTTCAAGTTTATATGTATATAATACATGAGGAAAAGTTGGCGTTATGTGCCTTTTATGTAGGTACATACATAGTTATGTGCCAGTACATAACAGTGGGGAAGGTCAGTTTCCAGTTGGAATTTATTCGACTTCCAATTGGATTTCCCGCGAAGTTTGTTTACTTTCGTGACGTGTTTTAATTTGCAAAAGAATAGAAATAATATTATGTACCTATATAATGATATTATTTAATGCAAATTGTAGTGTTATGTAATTATTGTGAAATAATAATTATTTTAATCAAGCCAGTGCGGTGTGTTTGATTAATTATTGTGGTTAAATTCGTGATATTGTCTTCGACGAATTATTTGTTGATATGACAGTGGATTGTGTGTTTTTTTTTTTTGTTTTTAATTTCATTTGCTTTGATTCATGTTATTTTTGAATTTCAATTAATTTTGATTAGATTAATCGTTTGTTTGTGTTGATTTAAAACTAAATTAAACGTAATTTAATGTTTTAATTGATTCGGAAAATTGATTTTGCCGACGGGATTTTGACATTTTGAATGTGATTCGAAGCAAATGTAATTAAAATTTTTTTTTTTTATTTATTTTAATTCGATTGAATTGTGTACCTATTGTTGACATGGTTTGACATATAATAGAATATGTTTGTTGTTTTAAATTAGTGACAGAAGATGTGGATCTTATTCTGCTGAATTCAAAGTGAAGTTGTTTTGTTTATTTATCGAAATAAATAATAATTGAATTGAATTCGTGACAAAGTTTTATTTTAATTTGTAAATTATAAAGTTGCATGTGTTGCTGCATTGCAATTATTATAATCTTTTATAATTATAAATTATTTTGTTGTAGTACAAATTTGAATAAAATTTTATTTTTTAATTTTCTTGTTGATATTGTAATTCGGTTTTAGAATTATGAAATAAATTTTTTAAAAATTACATTGGTGTTTTATTCTTATTTAGTTGATTTGACCAAATGATTATTTTATTATACTTCATGAATTATTGAATAAATACGAAAAGATTTTTAAATGAATTGTTTTATTTGTTTTGAATGGTGAATTCTATATTCCTTTAGATGAATTTAGTATTGGTTTGAATATTATATTAAACGATAGCAGTGTGTTCAAATGATTCATTGGATGGAAGTAAACAAATTTTTGTTATAGGACGTTTCATCTGTCCAGTTTTTGTTTTCAGGGTAACAACGCGTACAAGTCCGTCCGATCCGGAGTGAGTGCTTTCGATTCGTGCGAGATTCCAGTACGTCGATGGTACGCGCTCGTCCTTGATGAGCACTAGATCTCCTACTTTCGGCATTCTTTGAATTTTTGTCCATTTTGGACGTTGTTGGAGCCGTGATAAGTATTCGGAATTCCATCTTTTCCAGAATCCTTCCGCCAAAGCTTGAACTCTTTTCCACCGGTCTAAATGAGTGATGTTGTTGGTGATTTCACCTTGTGGTATGGCATACAATGACTCGCCAACTAGAAAGTGCGCAGGGGTGAGCGCATTTAAATCATCGAGGCTGTCGGATAAAGGGCAAAGGGGCCTCGAATTCAGACACGCTTCTATCTGAGTAAGAAGCGTCGCGAGCTCCTCAAAGGTAAGCCTTTCGGATCCTACAACTCTTTTTAAGTGGTACTTGACCGATTTCACGCCCGCTTCCCATAAACCACCGAAGTGTGGAGAAGCAGGGGGAATAAAATGCCAATCGGTACCTTGATTCGCTAAAACTTCTGCAACTTCTTTCCAGCTGTGTTGTGCTTCAGTCAACATCTTGGCTAACTCATTATTAGCACCAACGAAATTCGTTCCGCAATCGCTATAAATCTGCTTGCAGCTTCCTCGTCTAGCAGTGAATCGTCGAAACGCTGCTAAAAACGCTTTGGTAGTAAGATCGGACACAACTTCCAGATGTATAGCCTTTGTAGCCAAACAGATAAAAACAGCAAAATACCCTTTCAAGATTTTCGCACCGCGCGCATGCCATGATTTAATTTCGATGGGTCCTGCGTAGTCGACGCCAGTATGGCTGAATGGTCGAGACATACGCACTCTCGCTGCAGGCAAATTTCCCATTAGCTGCTGCATTTCCGATGCTTTTTGCCGGTAGCAAGAGGGGCATCTGTACAGCTGGTATTTGACGCTTCTTCGGATCTGTCCAATCCAGTACTTTTGTCTGATATAACTTATCATTGCTTGTATGCCGCCATGAAGGGTGTTTTTATGGGCATCTCGAACCACCAAACTTGTGAAGTGATGGTTACTTTGAAGCAATATCGGGTGTTGAGCATCGTAGGAGAGAATAGAGTTCTCTAAACGTCCCCCCACTCGGAGAATGCCGTTGGCATCTATGAATGCGTTCAACGCACGTAAGTTTTTTGGAATGTTATTTTGTTTGATTTGTTGGATTTCATCTTGAAACATATCCTTTTGGGCTGCCTTGACGACGAATATATGGGCTGCTTCTAGTTCTTTTGAGCTAAGTGGACCTCCACTAGGCCCAAGCTTAGGTCGACATTTTGTTATGAAGCGACAACAAGTAGCAATAATTCTGACGACCTTGAGTAGACTCGAAGAGTCGTATATAGCCTGAAGAAAACTATCGCTGTCACTTACTTGTATGCTTAATACCTTTACCGTTCGTTTTTCTTCTTCAGTGTCGACGTCGATAGGTTGATGCGGAGCATCGAACTCCCATTGACACCGCAGAAATTCTGGGCCGTTCCACCAAGCTACAAGTGACTTCAATTCGGACGGATATACACCCCTGGACGCCAGATCGGCTGGGTTATGACGCGTTGCGACATGTCCCCAGCAATCGATCCCTACTAACCGCTGAATTTCCGACACGCGGTTGGATACAAAAGTGGTCCATTTTGTGGGAGTAGCTCGTATCCAGGCAAGTGCAATAGATGAATCTGTCCACGCATACATCTTAACATCGGGGATGTCGAAGACTTCTCTGGTGTACTGCATCAGCTGTGCCAGGACTACTGCACCACAAAGCTCAAGGCGAGGTAAAGTTACCGTTCGCTGGTTTGGTGCCACCTTCGTTTTAGATAACAGCAGATTAACATGGATGTTACCATCGCTATCCAGGACGCGAGCATATACTGCTGCACCGTAAGCCTTCGTTGAAGCATCACAAAACCCGTGAAGCTCGATCGCCTTGTTGGTCTTACTCATCTGGGTCCATCGTGGAATTCGAAGCTGTTCGATCAGAGGGAGTTCTCGATGAAAAGCATCCCAATCTTTCTTCAATGCAGCAGGAATCGATTCATCCCAATCACAACCAAGCTCCCAGAGTCGTTGCATCATTAATTTGGCTGTGATGACACATGGTGATATCCAACCAAGAGGGTCGAATAGCTTGGCTATCGTCGACAACATGGTTCTTTTTGTGGTTACTTCTGTTGCTGGTTGCAGGTTCTGATAAGAAAAACAGTCATCTATTGGAAACCACTTGATGCCGAGCGTCTTCACGTGATTCGACAAGTTAAATGGAAGTTCAAAATCGAGCTCCCGATCCTGAACTGGAATATCTTCCACAAGTTGCTTCATATTGCTTGTCCATTTTCGCAGATTGAACCCTGCAGTCGCCAGAAGATGCCTTGCTTCATCACGTTTTCGTTTAGCCTCTTCGATCGAATCCGCACCGCTAATCAGATCATCCACGTACATGTCTTCACGGACAACCTTCGCCCCCTTCGGAAAATTTTCATTTTCGTCATCAGCCAATTTTTTTAAAGTTTTTATAGCAAGGTATGGTGCACTTGCTGTACCAAAAGTAACTGTTTTCATTTTGAAAATTTTTACAGGTGCCGTCTTTTCCTCTCTCCACATGACCAGCTGATAGTATCGGTCTGGGAAACTAACCAAAATTTGCCGATACATCTTTTCGATGTCGGCCGTAAAGGTGACTCGGTGAGTCCGCCATTTAAGAACGAGATCTATGATACTCGACTGCAATTTTGGACCCACAAGTAGACGGTCGTTGAGGGATTTCCCATCCGAAGCTTTCGCTGCTGCATCAAATACTACTCTCAGCTTGGTAGTGGAGCTAGCTTCTTTGAATACCGCATGATGAGGCAAAAAATAGTGAAATGGGGTATCCAAAACCGCATCATTCGCATCTATTTCCTCCATATGTTGGAGTTCTTCATACTCGCGAATACATTTCGTGTAGTCCGCACGAAGTTTTGGATCTGACTCAAGCTTCTTTTCGAGATGGAGAAACCGTCGAAAAGCGTTTTGTCGACTCGATCCCATTGCAGGAAAAGCTTCATCCCTGAACGGCAGCTTCACTTCATAACGCCCGTCAGGTAAGCGTCTTGTATTTTTGTCAAAATGATCGTTGCACATAATATTTTCTTCAGTTTCAAGTGTCTGGAACGGCAATTCTTCCATCTCCCAAAACTTCTCCAGCTGTGAGGACAAATCCGTTGTTTGGACGAAGCTTCGTATTTGCCGGGGAGGTTCCGCTTGAACTCTCCCTAACACAATCCACCCGAGATGTGTATTCTGCGCAATCGGTCCGATACCATCCTCTGGACGTCGTATCTCTGGAAGGAGTATCTCAGCGCAAACGTCACTTCCCAATAGCAGGTCAATTGGTGCAGGCTCGTAGAGATGGGGATCTGCTAACGAGAGACCTTGAAGATGGTTCCATTTGCCGGGTATCACTCGTTGGGCCGGAAGATGCCCAGTCAGCGACTTGAAAACCAAAGCCTGTACGGCAGTCTCGAACGTTGAGTGGCGGGACGCAAAACGTACTTCAACGGAGTGTTGCGAAGTGCCGCTGCTGACCAACCCCAACCCAGATACCTCGGCAATGGTACGTCGTTTTTCCAGCTTCAACAATTGCGCAGCAGCTTCAGTGATAAAAGATGTTTCGGAGCCTGTGTCAATCAGGGCTCGCAAGAGACGTAGCTTACCATCTGCTGCTCGTGCCTTGACAACTGCTGTCGCTAGAAGCACCTGGTGTGTAAAATTACGATCACCATGGGACGTGTGGCAATTAAAAGTATGTCCATTTGACTGGATCTGTTGTTGTTCCACCATTGGCTGGAACTCAGGTGCGTTTGGGTTCACGGACGCCTGATATATTTTTGGAGCAGGATTTCTCGACTGCTGTGATGTACCCGCTACAGGTTGTGGTGGTGTGTGTGTGGTGCTATTCTGTTGCTGATTTATATGTAACAGTGAATGGTGTCTTTGCTGGCAAAAATAGCAGGAACTGAAGCTGAGACAAGCTTGCACAAGATGGCCATAAGACAAGCAATTTTCACACACTTGAAGTCTGAGCACAGTCTCTCTCCGTCTTACATTGTCCATGTTCAGGAAACTTTGGCACCTCCTTAGTGTATGTTTGCCTTGATTGCACAATTTACACGACAACTGCTCTACGACGTTCTGCTTCTTAACTGGCTGCTTAACAACCTGCTTAGCGTGTAAAACTTTGGTCTTGGACGCTTGAACACGCTTCGTGCTAACTGATGGCTGCTCTTTTGCTCGGAATGCTATTTCCTTCTCTTGTTGACCTACAACTTCAAGAGTCCGGAAACGGGTATCCAAAAACTCAGTAAATTCTTTGAAACTTGGTAGATCTTTTCTGTTTCCTAATTTCTCTTCCCACAGCTTTTGACTCGAACTAGGGAGCTTCTGGTACAGAAACCAAATTAGGACGGTGTCCCAACTATCTACCGGCACATCCATGTTTTCGAGCGCTAAAAAACACTCTCTTGTGGTATATAAGAGATCTCTTATACCTGAAGCAGTCTCACGCGTTAAGGAGGGCTGACCAAAAAGGTTCTGCATTTGGATGTGGACCAGAATGCGCTTATGGTCATACCTCTCCTTCAACAGCTCCCAAGCCTTTTCATAGCTCGCTGCCTCGACCGAAAAATTTTGCAAAAATCGATTTGCATCACCAATTAAACATGATTGCAAAAAATGCAGTTTATCGATATCATCAATGGTTTTGTTATCATGTACCAGGGCCTGAAACCTATCGTGAAAGGCGCGCCAGGTGGTATACGAACCATCGAACTTCGGAAGATCAATTCGTGGAAGTCGAATCCCCGAATGCGATGATGACGCAGATGCTGAAAAATGCGAAGCACCTGTATTTGTCGGAGCTGCAATGAGTGGCGATGTTTTTTCAATTGTATCTACCAGCTCTGCTCTATACTCATGGTAAGTTTCATTTATTTGTTCGTAAACGGCCAATAACTCATCTTGCTTTAAATGTTCTTCTAGCATGCCTGCCCCTATGATAGCCTCATGGTATGACTTGGCAGTCAACAAGTCTTCATCCAATTTACACAGACGGCCTGAAGTATATGCCCTACTCTTACGTTCTCTTGGCGCTTTTTTAAAATTGGTAAGGTCTTTGATGATTTTAGCCAAAATACCTTTCTGTAGCTCACCATACTTATAATTTTTGTTATCAGTCATAATTTTAGTTAAAACGATAATAAATGTTCAAATTCAACAGGTTTGAAGAATAATGACAAGTTTACGACACATAAAAAGCAAGACTTACTGCTTTATCTGCTGCTGCTGCTGTAGGCTGCTGCTGCTGTATGCTGCTGCTGCTGTATGCTGCTGCTGCTGTATGCTGCTGAAATCTGGAGCCTCCGTTGGCGTCTTCAGAGTTTATTTAGTTTCAATTTAGTTTTAAGTTAAATTAAGTTAGTTTAAGAAAAACAAATGCATGAAACTTCTAATTAAACCGATAATTGTTTGTCTTAGTTTAAGTCCCGAGACTCTTTTTTCAATGAATCGTAGATTCGATTTACTTTTGAGCACTCACACTGCACACACTTTTTATAATTGTTTATTGTTCAAATAATGTTTATAGTTTGTAAAGAAACTATAAGTTATATCAGACAAAAGTACTGGATTGGACAGATCCGAAGAAGCGTCAAATACCAGCTGTACAGATGCCCCTCTTGCTACCGGCAAAAAGCATCGGAAATGCAGCAGCTAATGGGAAATTTGCCTGCAGCGAGAGTGCGTATGTCTCGACCATTCAGCCATACTGGCGTCGACTACGCAGGACCCATCGAAATTAAATCATGGCATGCGCGCGGTGCGAAAATCTTGAAAGGGTATTTTGCTGTTTTTATCTGTTTGGCTACAAAGGCTATACATCTGGAAGTTGTGTCCGATCTTACTACCAAAGCGTTTTTAGCAGCGTTTCGACGATTCACTGCTAGACGAGGAAGCTGCAAGCAGATTTATAGCGATTGCGGAACGAATTTCGTTGGTGCTAATAATGAGTTAGCCAAGATGTTGACTGAAGCACAACACAGCTGGAAAGAAGTTGCAGAAGTTTTAGCGAATCAAGGTACCGATTGGCATTTTATTCCCCCTGCTTCTCCACACTTCGGTGGTTTATGGGAAGCGGGCGTGAAATCGGTCAAGTACCACTTAAAAAGAGTTGTAGGATCCGAAAGGCTTACCTTTGAGGAGCTCGCGACGCTTCTTACTCAGATAGAAGCGTGTCTGAATTCGAGGCCCCTTTGCCCTTTATCCGACAGCCTCGATGATTTAAATGCGCTCACCCCTGCGCACTTTCTAGTTGGCGAGTCATTGTATGCCATACCACAAGGTGAAATCACCAACAACATCACTCATTTAGACCGGTGGAAAAGAGTTCAAGCTTTGGCGGAAGGATTCTGGAAAAGATGGAATTCCGAATACTTATCACGGCTCCAACAACGTCCAAAATGGACAAAAATTCAAAGAATGCCGAAAGTAGGAGATCTAGTGCTCATCAAGGACGAGCGCGTACCATCGACGTACTGGAATCTCGCACGAATCGAAAGCACTCACTCCGGATCGGACGGACTTGTACGCGTTGTTACCCTGAAAACAAAAACTGGACAGATGAAACGTCCTATAACAAAAATTTGTTTACTTCCATCCAATGAATCATTTGAACACACTGCTATCGTTTAATATAATATTCAAACCAATACTAAATTCATCTAAAGGAATATAGAATTCACCATTCAAAACAAATAAAACAATTCATTTAAAAATCTTTTCGTATTTATTCAATAATTCATGAAGTATAATAAAATAATCATTTGGTCAAATCAACTAAATAAGAATAAAACACCAATGTAATTTTTAAAAAATTTATTTCATAATTCTAAAACCGAATTACAATATCAACAAGAAAATTAAAAAATAAAATTTTATTCAAATTTGTACTACAACAAAATAATTTATAATTATAAAAGATTATAATAATTGCAATGCAGCAACACATGCAACTTTATAATTTACAAATTAAAATAAAACTTTGTCACGAATTCAATTCAATTATTATTTATTTCGATAAATAAACAAAACAACTTCACTTTGAATTCAGCAGAATAAGATCCACATCTTCTGTCACTAATTTAAAACAACAAACATATTCTATTATATGTCAAACCATGTCAACAATAGGTACACAATTCAATCGAATTAAAATAAATAAAAAAAAAAAATTTTAATTACATTTGCTTCGAATCACATTCAAAATGTCAAAATCCCGTCGGCAAAATCAATTTTCCGAATCAATTAAAACATTAAATTACGTTTAATTTAGTTTTAAATCAACACAAACAAACGATTAATCTAATCAAAATTAATTGAAATTCAAAAATAACATGAATCAAAGCAAATGAAATTAAAAACAAAAAAAAAAAACACACAATCCACTGTCATATCAACAAATAATTCGTCGAAGACAATATCACGAATTTAACCACAATAATTAATCAAACACACCGCACTGGCTTGATTAAAATAATTATTATTTCACAATAATTACATAACACTACAATTTGCATTAAATAATATCATTATATAGGTACATAATATTATTTCTATTCTTTTGCAAATTAAAACACGTCACGAAAGTAAACAAACTTCGCGGGAAATCCAATTGGAAGTCGAATAAATTCCAACTGGAAACTGACCTTCCCCACTGTTATGTACTGGCACATAACTATGTATGTACCTACATAAAAGGCACATAACGCCAACTTTTCCTCATGTATTATATACATATAAACTTGAAATTTAATTCAATACAATAATTTAAATTGCTATCAGATAATTATTTAAACATTAAACAAATATATTTATCAATAAAATATAATGCACTCGCACATTGCAGACACACACCGCGATCGCGAAATAATCGTACGTATGCGCCCACGGCCCACTTCGCCCGGTACAGACACACAAGCATTCACAAATATTATCCACAAACAACTCACCTGCATTAATTCACAATTCACATAATTCAATATTATATCGAACGAAAAAACAATCAATAATAACAAATCAATTAAACTATACACTTAGTAAACATTTTTAAACAAACACCGAAACCGAACACGAGACATTCAACAACCGAAGTAGAACAAGAACACAAAATTGCAATGGCGATGGATGGCGACAATACAGGATACTACACTAGACTACGAAATAAATAACAGCAACTATTGTATCATTGTATGACAAAAAAAAAAATCTTCATTCATCCTCGATAGCAAAAACGAGATAAACACAATTAACAAATATCCGTTTTCTGTTTTCATTATGTAGACTCTTGTTGACTCTGTTTGTTGTATTTATTTCTATTAAAATTGAATATTAATGTTTTGTCTCTTTTCATGTGAATGAGATAAGAAGAGGTGATGGTTGATGACATTCTACAATCTTGTCGATAATGCAGTGCAGAACACACATAATCGTAGCAATGATGCCAAGCAACCACAATTTCTTCAGCAATGCAGATGCAAATTTACATGAGATGACGAGATCGAGTTGAACTTGGGTTGGAAAAAACAAGCATTGTCATTTCGAGGTGGGAGAATGTACGAATGTACACGTATAAACAGGAATTACGACCTATAATTAGACGACATCAAAACTCACCATCAGGAGTAATCAAATGGAATCCACAATTCAGCAAAATTTTAATATGTCAAAAAATTGATGATTGAGTGTACCTTCGACTATACATCAGGTCTTATGACCAAATAAAATTACAATTTCGATTTTCAAAGCAAGTGGTTGTGGTTTTATTTCTTTCCAAGTTATATTTTTTTCCTAATTTTTTTATATAAAAAATCTTGTCGAGAACAGACTGTAATCAAAAGACTTAAAGAATGCATTCTTAGTAAAAGACTTTTAAAAGACTTCAAGCTGTCTTTAGTATTGCATTCGTTTTACTTTAAGTCATTTAAATGCATGAAATGATTACATTACTAAGGACTTCAAAATTGAATGGGAATTACATTCAAAGTTGAAGTACTGAGGTGAAGTAAAAATATTTCAAAATACATAAGTCTTTTTAATCAATTTATTGCAATACTGAAATAATTGCATTCTTTCACATCTCTGCTCCCCATAGATAATCATCCCACAAACACACCCTCGCAGACTGACGGACTATATGCATACTTATCTAACGAGAATTATTTGTAAGATCATCGTAATGATAATTTTGATCAAAACAATGAAATTTCAAGAAATCAATAATTTACATGAAAAATAGTTGAAAAATCGCTGTTTCATTTTTTCAGCTTAAATTTCGTTCGTTTTGATTCTGATCTACAAAATTGTAAATTCAGAAAAAAAATCATTTTTTTCTTAATGCACCTCGTCAGGCACAAGATACAACAAAAATACACAACCACAAAGAACCCAAATAAGAAAAAAATCGAAATCTCTCGACAAAAAAAAAACAAACAAAAACAAAACCCTTGCATACCTATAAAATTCTTTGGATACAAGAAGAACGAAAAAACAGACGAACGCACAGAAAACAGATACCTATAGAGCAAAAAATTAAGAAAAAAATCCACCACCATTGCTTTCAAAATTCATTCATAGCAAAAAAAAGAGAAAAGAGAATTCATACCGAAAAATCAACAACAAAACCAGATACACATGCGAATGTTGATAATTCAATTTTAAAAATGTTGAAGCAACTTTAGCGACGCCAGCGCACCATCGATCACACACCCAACTAATAAAAACGTCTCTATGGTATTACCATTGTATATCCAATCTATAGTATTCTCATGAAACACGATTTTTTAGGTAGACATTTGGTCGATAGGTTCGCTGTGATCGCCTTACGGAGATCCCTTAACAAAAATTAGTATTACATTTGGACGCATAGATGGCCACGAGCTTTTTTTCTTCATGAGACTACTATAGAATTTATATACAATGGTATTACTATAGAGTTTATATACAAAGGATTCTGTAATCGGGGTGATAAACTGATATCGATTTTAACGTTTATTTACAGTTAAATAAATTAAACATGATAACCCTCAAAACCACCCCTAAATATAATTACTATCAAGTTTTGACTCGATTTTCACAATTGAAGCAGCAGTTCGCATTTTGAGAAAATATTTTGTATCTAAACCAATAACAAAAATGTGGAAGCAATGGATTTTCGTGTACCTTTAGGCTAAGAGCAATAACTATGAGCAGTGTTTTTTTTTAAATAAACGAACAAAAAATCTTTATTAAGAAATTTCATTGTGATCGAAAGATCGCAGCTCACAAAATGCTCTGATTGGACTTGATTTTGTTAAAACTAAATCTTAAAGTAAAATCGTAAGAAATGTGTGAAAATAATAATTATTTCAAAGATTTTTGGTTTCTCCTGCTTGTGGCCTTATCTAGGTACTTAAGTCAATGAAATTAAAGGGACCAATTTGTTTTCAATTTTTGTTAGTGTTTTTTGAAGGGCTGTATCTCTGTGACGAGTGGTCGTATTGGGTTGGAGCAAAAAGCATTTAACAGTTATATCATTTTTGTTTCGAGATTTGTTTTTGAAGTTATTGCGTTATTGCAAGAAAAGATACAAGGCAAACATTTTTTTTTTTTTATTTTTATGAAGGTTCTCATTTATATGGATAATTTTTTTTGAGTCAATCAAATGTAATGGTACCTTGTTTCCCTTGTTTATTCATTCCTTACTTTTAGCTTTGATTGCCAATATCTCAGCTAATAATGACGTTATAAAAATTCAAAGACAGTTTTTGAAATTTGAGAAAGCGTCTTACAAGATTTTTTAAAGTTTTGTAAAATTATTTTTTGACCCTTCGCCGTTAGTTCAAAAAAGTACTAAAAAATTATTTTTTTTTTTTTTTGGTCTTTTCGTAAATCTTTTTTTTTTTGTAAATATTGACTGCATGGCTTGCGTTTGTATGCAGATTTGTAAACTTTTAAAGCATCGATATTCCTGTTAATATTGAAATTGATTCATGGAACCGTTTTTCCTCACCAAAACTTCAAAGTCTTATAAGCCAGTTAAAGGAACAAATAGTGTTGTTCCTTAACAATGCGTAGTCGTCATTAAAATGACAGGAAAATTCCAATTCCTGTAGACTTTTTGTTTTACATTGGTTTGATACTTTTTTAACTTCAAATGAAATAACGGGTACATTCTTCCAAAAAAAAAATAAAAAATAAGCGAACAAAAGCTGTTTATCAAGAAATTTCATTTTGATCGAAGGGTCATAGAACACAAAATGCACTAATTGGGCTTGATTTTTTTTTAAATTTAATTTTAAAATAAAATCGTTAGAAATGTGTTAAAATAATTATTCCAAAGATTTTTGGTTTCTCCAGTTTGTGGCCTTATCTTTAAATTTTTCAAATTTTAATTAAAAAAAACATTAATTTTTTTTATAATTTGAGAGACCATTTTCTGAATCTTAAAGTTTTGTACGTAGCAATGAACAACAATTGAATAAAAATATGTGAGCTCCATTTTTTGCTTATAATTGGTTATAGCTCTTTAAATACACAAAACATGACTAAATGTGTCATTATTTACAAATTCATTAAACTTATTCTTCTTGTCAGGACTGCATTTGTATTTTGTCAATAAAATTAAAAATACGAATTTTATTTGTGAAAAACAAGTTCACTCCTTAATTGAAGATAGCGGCAACCCTGAATGGAGTTGATGGTCGAAAGTTTGGATTTGAGCTTTCTGTATGGTACTTTAACGAAGTCAAGAAAAAAATTCCTTCCCCAATCTTTTATAAATTGACTAGACTATATTTTTTACATAATTTTTTTAATAAACATAAAATATGTAAATGTTCACTTCAGAAAATCTAGTTTTGGTATTAAATTTCTGTATAGGTACCTTTCCTACCTACATTCGAAGCATGGTAATTTAACTTGCCAAGCAAATGAATTTGAAGCTAATTTGAAAGTAATTTTATTGGAATTTTAGAAACTAATTTTGTATATGTTTTAAGAACCACTCACCAGTGTTCTGAGTCTTTCCGCACGAAATTTTCTTTTGTTACAATTTGTTTGGGGCTAAACCATAGATTTACTTGACTAAAATAATAAGAATTTATTGATTTTTTATCCTGCATTTGTTTAAATCATACAGATTCGAATTTTTTTGTCGTACCTACATAATCTTAAATGATTCATTCTATATTAAACAATACAAAAAAACAATACCCTTAAAACATGTCCTTAAAAGCTACCCACCTTATGTAGGTATGTAGTTCTTTTTTATGTTTTGATTATAGGTACATATATAGGTACCTACATATGAACATATACATATACCTTTCTATTCTATTTATCTATTTGTTTCCATTTGCTAGTCAACAAATTCAGCTTCAAAATGTTTAAAGTTATCAGCCCCGGATATATGGGGGGGGGCAAACCGGGGCCTGTAACCCGGGCGGCAGCTAGGGGCGCCAAATCTGTGTGCCTTAAAAACTATAAGGAGATTTGGATTTTCAAACTGTATTTCTCTGTTAGCCCTTAAACAGTTTTTGTCTACCTTTTCACCATTTAAACTTAAATTTATTTCGAACTACCTACACTCAGAACAATTTTTGTTTACTGTTTGTGCAACATCTTTAACTTTCGGCTGCAGGATTTTTCAAATTGGCTTTGTCAAGCATTGCCTATTGACTAATCTTACATTATATAAAGTATGAAAGCTGCTGAATAGTGAAAATTCATTAAAAAGTCTTACTCTCCCGGTTACAAAAAATTCAATTAAGTATGCCATTTCTTCGTTTAACTCTGTAGGAAACGATTTTAAATTTTCAATTTTTTTGAACAAGAAACAGCCAACGGTCACAGTTTGAGATTCTCTTTCGTTTAGCCTAGATACGAACCAGCAAATATAATAAAGGCAATTTTATGCAAAGGATGTGGATCGCATTGGGGATTTTGATGGTGGAAACGGAATGGTGTGGGAGATGAAAACCGAAGAGATAAATTTCGAATATAAATTAGTGCTCTCAAGTTGTCATCCATTTGCTAGACACGAAAGATGATTTTTAAGAGAATATGAAGAAGAAAGCATTATATCTGGCTTGGGTTTTCATGTCACCAATACAAGCAATGTTTAAATGATGGATGCTTTTCCGGGAGTGTATTCTGGATGGGATTTAACTGGAGAATCATGATTTTGGCACACCTATTTTTCAAAAATTCAATAAGGAATTTAGAGACCAAAATCATGATTCTGTGGTTAAAACTCAGTCAGAAACAACATATCCGGAAACGCTTAGATGCCATTATTCGGAATGCCTCTCTTCGAAAATACCTAGCAAATGGTTGTTGACGACGGGTTATAAAAGACCGAGATTGCCAACTTCTTTCTTCTATTGGGTGTAAGATTTTAAAGGGTGCTTTTCGTGGCGGACGGTTTGACGGCAAATTTTTTTTTTAACTCGGAGTTACAAGTTAAAAAGTATTACCTAACTTATCTCAAAAGATCTCAATAATCCGAGAATAGAAACTTAAAAATCGATTTTTGTACGCTATATAATTAATAGTTTGTATGAAAAAAACAAATATTTCGGGCGATCGTTAAATTATGAATCAAAGTGTTTATTCTTCGATCCCAATCACTGCCGAGAGTCCTTTCCCCACAACACCGCGGGTCCGTTACAGGTGGCGCCCAACGTGGGGCTCGTTCGTCCTTGAATTTCCATCCGATATCAGGTGAATAATTGTAACTGTGGAAATAAGTGTTCTTTTTTTTTTTAATAGAGCACGAATCTAGACTGTTTTCGTGCAGTTTGGTTTGAAATTTTAATTTATTTTTAGCTTTTTGGAATTGAAGTTAAGATCGGATTCGTCCAGTAAATGGGATGCCATTATTCCCTGTTTAGTCTGTTGCGACGGTTTGTTTCTCCAACCAATAACATCTATTTAAACATTAAGTTCTTTTGCCTGTTGAATCCCTATTTTCAGGTCACGTCAGGATTATAGTCGTTCAACAGATAAATTAAAATTTTGCTTACAGAAAACCATCAGCTTTCGTCCGTTAGAATAAGCCCAGGTAGCATGTTCTAAGTCCGTTGCGAGTTGATAGGTTTTGCGCTGTCTTAAATCAAACGATCAAACCAATATTGACAATACAGAAATAACTTCTCCTTGAGTGTCAAAATCTTTTCAATTTTCTCAATTTTCAACCTCATAAAACCCTTTTTCCCAGTGAGTATTAAACCTAATTTAATTTGTATCTTCGGTCTTTATTGTTTTTTTTGCTGTCACATCCAACAACGGTTCGGTTAGCCTCGTATGAATTCACTTGGTGGTGAGGTTAAGAACTTTTTGCGTTCAGGTCGCAATAGGACTAACCGTGGTCGTGGCAATAGGAACTACCGCGGTCGAGGCAGTAATAGTCCAGGAACAATGTCTAATACCGGGAATCCGAGTACCTCCGGCCTTCTAGCTCCCGTGAATGAAACATCTGAATCGCAGAATCAAGGTTCAGGCTCGTTAGCTCCGATCCAAAACTCACTCGATCCAGCAATTGTGGGATCAGGCTCTCAACAAAATAGCCTTGGTCTTCCTCAAAATCCTAAACTTCCGGGAAACGGAAATGACGAAATTGACTTGCCAACGTACATCCAAGGGTTGGTAACTGCCTCCATCGGAGTCAGTAGATCTGAGGATTTGCAAGCTATGCGTAGAGTTGGAAATAAATAGAGAGGAACTGAAGAAACAAATGGCGGACATTGTTCGCGAAACTTTATTAGCCACTTCCCCTTCGGCACGAAGCGAATATGAGGTCCATAGACGCGAACCACCCCCACCCAATCCTCCTTACGCCTCTTCTATACCATATACAGCTCAAATTTCAGCCACTACTCAGCAAACAGCTCAGGCGAGTAATTTAGATCCCAGTGCAGAAGAATTTCTTTCCCAAACTCGTAATATGAACTTGCACGACGTTTCAGGAGGGCCATCTCAAGTAAATCTCTCGCAGGGTAGTAATTCATCTTTAAATTCCAACTCAAAGTTTCACAATTTCCACAAATGGGGGTTGAAATATAATAATGTAAATATGACGGTGGATGAATTTATCTTTCGATTGGAACGACTAAAGAATTGTTACAAATCTACTTGGGACGAGATCGTCCTTAATTTCCACCAATTCGTTGATGGAGAGGTTGAAACCTAGTTTTGGCTTTATTTAAAAGCCAATCCCGCCAGTAATTGGCCAGCCCTTCGCTATGCCATTATTGAAAGGTTCCGCTCCTTAGAAACTGATGGGGAACTTTCTAGGCGTATGTATGATCGTCGTCAAAAACAAAATGAATCGTTCGATGATTTTTACATGGCGATTCAAATACTAAACACGCGTTTACTAGTCCCAAAACCTAACCACGAGATAATAAGCCTATTGAAACAAAATGTTGAAAAGCGTATGGGAGAACTTCTGTTGACATATAAACCTCAAGGATTGAATGAAATGGTCTGTGTTTGTCGAAATATTGAAAAATATCTTAGTAAACATGACGAACAAAAGCCAAAAGGTTCTGGTTTCCAATCGATTCGCAGAAACGTTAGTGAGGTTGAAACCTCAGAGGATTTCTATTCCCCAGTTAATAAAACACCAGCTACAACTACAGTCAAAGCCATTCGCGAAGCACGAGACACCAGCAACTACGTTTGCTGGAATTGTAGGAAGATAGGCCATGGATACATGGAATGTTCTGTTCCACAGAGAACGTTGTTTTGTTTCCGATGTGGAAAGGAAGGTACCACTTCCCCTCAATGCACAAGTGTCAAATGCTCGGGAAACTTACGACAGAGCAAATCGTAACCCGGAACGCCTTGCTCTTTTCCCCGCAATCCGGAGATCCATTAGACACGCAAATTCAGATACCAATTCAGATCAAATTTCTACCCCAACCCGAATTTTAAAAAAATCTTCAGATTCACTACCAATAATCACAAAAATAAATCCCCCAGAACTGAATGTAAACTCTCCAATTAAAAGTCTACACGAACGACAGGTTGAGTATTATGCTGCTAGAAATAGGATTTTTGGTACACCTCTAATCTCAAACAGAATTGCAAGGATACGAAAACTGAAAAAGGATAAGAAAAATGTTTCGAGATGTAGAAGCAACAACCTTGTGCTGCTCTGATGATCCCCGCCCCTATGCGATGGTAAAATTTTTTGAAGAAAACGTGCTTGGACTACTAGATAGTGGGGCCAGCATCAGTTGTTTAGGGGCAGGTGGTGAAGATTTTCTGAGCATGCATAAGGTTCCCTTTACTCGTTTTTCTTCTAACGTCAAAACAGCAGACCGCAAAAATCAACCGATCATTGGAAAATTTGTAGCTCACGTAACGTATAAGAATATGACAAAGCCGATAGACATGTTTTTAGTCCCTAATTTGCAACAAAAATTATATTTAGGAATACATTTTTGGAAAGCGTATAACATTGCTCCGCATTTGATATCTGAAATATCTCCCCTGGACATTTCGTCTGGAAATACCGCTTCAGAGATGCGAGAACTTTCGGAGGAGGATCTATGTAAACTAAGAGCATCCATCAGTGTGTTCCCGTCCTATGCCAAACTTGGCTTGGGCAAAACCACACTGGAGGAACATGAGATCCATACAGGGGATGCCGAGCCAATAAAACAAAGACACTATCCCGTGTCTCCAGCGGAACAAAAGCTGCTATATGAGGAGTTGGATAGGCTACTAGCCATGGGCATAATCGAAGAAAGCAACAGTCCATGGAGCTCTCCTGTAGTCCTGGTGCGAAAACCCGGAAAAAACCGGATGTGCCTGGACTATAGGAAAGTAAACCAAAAGACAAAGAAAAGTGCCTATCCTTTGCATCATATACAAGCTGTGCTAAGTCGTATTTCAGATACACACTATATCTCTAGCGTGGATCTGAAAGACGCCTTTCTGCAGATACCGTTGGAAAAATCCTCACGGGAAAATACTGCGTTTACGGTTCCCGGTAACCCTCTGTACCAGTTCAATGTAATGCCCTTTGGCCTATGCAATGCACCTCAACGTCTTTGCAAATTAATGGACAAGGTGGTACCCCACGAACTTAGAGAAAAAGTTTTTGTTTACTTAGACGGTCTTCTGATAGTTTCTAGTACCTTTGAAGAGCATATACGGTTCCTTTACATTATCGCGGAAAGACTTAAGACAGCTGGGTTAGCTATAAACCTTGAAAAGTCTAGGTTCTGTTTTAAAGAGCATGGGTCAGATTATGCTCTCTTAAGGAAACTTAATGGGGTGAACAATTCGGAAATAAATCTTATTCCTAAAGCAGCAAAAATGAACATTATTCACTCGGCGCTGAAAGAATCGCTTCAAAGGGCTCATTTGACGTACGAACACACGTATAATTTGAGGAGCAAGGATATTAAACACCAAATAAGCGACATAGTTTACAAACGAAATTTCGTATTGAGCGATGCCAATAAGCGCATAAATGCTAAATTATGTCCAAAGTTTACAAAAGCGAAAATTCGCAAGATTATTGGCAACGGTCTGTATGAGTTAGAAGATATGGATGGGAAGGTCTTAAATATTTTCCACTCCAAAGATCTTAAGAAGTAGAATTCATTTTTTTCCGGCTAGCAAAGTCTGTTCATGAGACATATCAGGGGTGGGTCGACTAGCTATGAGAACAGGGGGAAATATCTGAAATCGTTTCGTTTCTTTTCCATTTTACTCACAGGGCTCGTTAAATGAAAAAGTTTTGTAGGAAACGATTTTAAATTTTCAATTTTTTTGAACAAGAAACAGCCAACGGTCACAGTTTGAGATTCTCTTCCGTTTAGCCTAGATACCAACCAGCAAATATAATAAAGGTAATTTTATGCAAAGGATGTGGATCGCATTGGGGATTTTGATGGTGGAAACGGAATGGTGTGGGAGATGAAAACCAAAGAGATAAATTTCGAATATAAATTAGTGCTCTCAAGTTGTCATCCATTTGCTAGACACGAAAGATGATTTTTAAGAGAATATGAAGAAGAAAGCATTATATCTGGCTTGGGTTTTCATGTCACCAATACAAGCAATGTTTAAATGATGGATGCTTTTCCGGGAGTGTATTCTGGATGGGATTTAACTGGAGAATCATGATTTTGGCACACCTATTTTTCAAAAATTCAATAAGGAATTTAGAGACCAAAATCATGATTCTGTGGTTAAAACTCAGTCAGAAACAACATATCCGGAAACGCTTAGATGCCATTATTCGGAATGCCTCTCTTCGAAAATACCTAGCAAATGGTTGTGGACGACGGGTTATAAAAGACCGAGATTGCCAACTTCTTTCTTCTATTGGGTGTAAGATTTTAAAGGGTGCTTTTCGTGGCGGACGGTTTGACGGCAATTTTTTTTTTAACTCGGAGTTACAAGTTAAAAAGTATTACCTAACTTATCTCAAAAGATCTCAATAATCCGAGAATAGAAACTTAAAAATCGATTTTTGTACGCTATATAATTAATAGTTTGTATGAAAAAAGCAAATATTTCGGGCGATCGTTAAATTATAAATCAAAGTGTTTTTTCTTCGATCCCAATCATTGCCGAGAGTCCTTTCCCCACAACACCGTGGGTCCGTTACAGGTGGCTCCCAACGTGGGGCTCGATTCGTCCTTGAATTTCCATCCGATATCAGGTGAATAATTGTAACTGTGGAAATAAGTGTTCTTTTTTTTTTTAATAGAGCACGAATCTAGACTGTTTTCGTGCAGTTTGGTTTGAAATTTTAATTTGTTTTTAGCTTTTTGGAATTGGAGTTAAGATCGGATTCGTCCAGTAAATGGGATGCCATTATTCCCTGTTTAGTCTGTTGCGACGGTTTGTTTCTCCAACCAATAACATCTATTTAAACATTAAGTTCTTTTGCCTGTTGAATCCCTATTTTCAGGTCACGCCAGGATTATAGTCGTTCAACAGATAAATTAGAATTTTGCTTACAGAAAACCATCAGCGTTCGTCCGTTAGAATAAGCCCAGGTAGCATGTTCTAAGTCCGTTGCGAGTTGATAGGTTTTGCGCTGTCTTAAATCAAACGATCAAACCAATATTGACAATACAGAAATAACTGCTCCTTGAGTGTCAAAATCTTTTCAATTTTCTCAATTTTCAACCTCATAGAACCCTTTTTCCCAGTGAGTATTAAACCTGATTTAATTTATATCTTCGGTCTTTATTATTTTTTTTGCTGTCACATCCACCAGACCTATCTATGAAAAGTTACAACCAATTAAATTTTTTTTTTTTTAGAAAACTTGGAAGATTAACCTTCTTTTCGTTTAGTATTTTTTTTTGCACACAGATTTTGATTTTTTTTGTTTAGTTAATATTGATATAATTCGGCCTTTATATATTTAAACATATATATTGATCCCTATATACATATGTATATAGGTATTTTCAAGGGGAATTAATTATTTGTATAACCTTTTAATTAAATTTAATTAATTAATTTGTATAATCTTTTTTTAGTCAGAGTTGAAATTTAGTTCTTAGCTTTCTGTCGACTATACCTATTTCTTTTTATAGTTCTATTTTATCTCCTTTTGTACTCGTATAAGCGATTTTTTTTTGGAAAAGTTGTATTAAATTTACAACGGTTCGGTTAGCTTCGTATGAATTCACTTGGTGGTGAGGCTAAGAACTTTTTGCGTTCAGGTCGCAATAGGACTAACCGTGGTCGTGGCAATAGGAACTACCGCGGTCGAGGCAGTAATAGTCCAGGAACAATGTCTAATACCGGGAATCCGAGTACCTCCGGCCTTCTAGCTCCCGTGAATGAAACATCTGAATCGCAGAATCAAGGTTCAGGCTCGTTAGCTCCGATCCAAAACTCACTCGATCCAGCAATTGTGGGATCAGGCTCTCAACAAAATAGCCTTGGTCTTCCTCAAAATCCTAAACTTCCGGGAAACGGAAATGACGAAATTGACTTGCCAACGTACATCCAAGGGTTGGTAACTGCCTCCATCGGAGTCAGTAGATCTGAGGATTTGCAAGCTATGCGTAGAGAGTTGGAAATAAATAGAGAGGAACTGAAGAAACAAATGGCGGACATTGTTCGCGAAACTTTATTAGCCACTTCCCCTTCGGCACGAAGCGAATATGAGGTCCATAGACGCGAACCACCCCCACCCAATCCTCCTTACGCCTCTTCTATACCATATACAGCTCAAATTTCAGCCACTACTCAGCAAACAGCTCAGGCGAGTAATTTAGATCCCAGTGCAGAAGAATTTCTTTCCCAAATTCGTAATATGAACTTGCACGACGTTTCAGGAGGGCCATCTCAAGTAAATCTCTCGCAGGGTAATAATTCATCTTTAAATTCCAACTCAAAGTTTCACAATTTCCACAAATGGGGGTTGAAATATAATAATGTAAATATGACGGTGGATGAATTTATCTTTCGATTGGAACGACTAAAGAATTGTTACAAATCTACTTGGGACGAGATCGTCCTTAATTTCCACCAATTCGTTGATGGAGAGGTTGAAACCTGGTTTTGGCTTTATTTTAAAGCCAATCCCGCCAGTAATTGGCCAGCCCTTCGATATGCCATTATTGAAAGGTTCCGCTCCTTAGAAACTGATGGGGAACTTTCTAGGCGTATGTATGATCGTCGTCAAAAACAAAATGAATCGTTCGATGATTTTTATATGGCGATTCAAATACTAAACACGCGTTTACTAGTCCCAAAACCTAACCACGAGATAATAAGCCTATTGTGCTTGCTTACACGTGAAGAACTTAAGTGTTCAGATGTGAAGAAAATTATTCTGCAGATTTTGTACTCCTCTTTGTGTTTTTCGTATTTTCATAATGAAAGACACGATTCGATTGGTTGGATTGGATAGAAAAGGCAACACAAAAGAGAACGTCAATTTTCTACACCGAATATTTTCAAATATTTTAAAATATTTCATCCCCCTCCCTTTTCTGCAAGTTACCCCGCTCGCCATCACAAATCGCAGAAAATGCTTGAATTTCTTCACGTGTGATCAGGGACATTGAAACAAAATGTTGAAAAGCGTATGGGAGAACTTCTGTTGACATATAAACCTCAAGGATTGAATGAAATGGTCTATGTTTGTCGAAATATTGAAAAATATCTTAGTAAACATGACGAACAAAAGCCAAAAGGTTCTGGTTTCCAATCGATTCGCAGAAACGTTAGTGAGGTTGAAACCTCAGAGGATTTCTATTCCCCAGTTAATAAAACACCAGCTACAACTACAGTCAAAGCCATTCGCGAAGCACGAGACACCAGCAACTACGTTTGCTGGAATTGTAGGAAGATAGGCCATGGATACATGGAATGTCCTGTTCCACAGAGAACGTTGTTTTGTTTCCGATGTGGAAAGGAAGGTACCACTTCCCCTCAATGCACAAGTGTCAAATGCTCGGGAAACTTACGACAGAGCAAATCGTAACCCGGAACGCCTTGCTCTTTTCCCCGAAATCCGGAGATCCATTAGACACGCAAATTCAGATACCAATTCAGATCAAATTTCTACCCCAACCCGAATTTTTAAAAAATCTTCAGATTCACTACCAATAATCACAAAAATAAATCCCCCAGAACTGAATGTAAACTCTCCAATTAAAAGTCTACACGAACGAAAGGTTGAGTATTATGCTGCTAGAAATAGGATTTTTGGTACACCTCTAATCTCAAACAGAATTGCAAGGATACGAAAACTGAAAAAGGATAAGAAAAATGTTTCGAGATGTAGAAGCAACAACCTTGTGCTGCTCTGATGATCCCCGCCCCTATGCGATGGTAAAATTTTTTGAAGAAAACGTGCTTGGACTACTAGATAGTGGGGCCAGCATCAGTTGTTTAGGGGCAGGTGGTGAAGATTTTCTGAGCATGCATAAGGTTCCCTTTACTCGTTTTTCTTCTAACGTCAAAACAGCACACGGCAAAAATCAACCGATCATTGGAAAATTTGTAGCTCACGTAACGTATAAGAATATGACAAAGCCGATAGACATGTTTTTAGTCCCTAATTTGCAACAAAAATTATATTTAGGAATACATTTTTGGAAAGCGTATAACATTGCTCCGCATTTGATATCTGAAATATCTCCCCTGGACATTTCGTCTGGAAATACCGCTTCAGTGATGCGAGAACTTTCGGAGGAGGATCTATGTAAACTAAGAGCAACCATCAGTGTGTTCCCGTCCTATGCCAAACTTGGCTTGGGCAAAACCACACTGGAGGAACATGAGATCGATACAGGGGATGCCGAGCCAATAAAACAAAGACACTATCCCGTGTCTCCAGCGGTACAAAAGCTGCTATATGAGGAGTTGGATAGGCTACTAGCCATGGGCATAATCGAAGAAAGCAACAGTCCATGGAGCTCTCCTGTAGTCCTGGTGCGAAAACCCGGAAAAAACCGGATGTGCCTGGACTATAGGAAAGTAAACCAAAAGACAAAGAAAAGTGCCTATCCTTTGCATCATATACAAGCTGTGCTAAGTCGTATTTCAGATACACACTATATCTCTAGCGTGGATCTGAAAGACGCCTTTCTGCAGATACCGTTGGAAAAATCCTCACGGGAAAATACTGCGTTTACGGTTCCCGGTAACCCTCTGTACCAGTTCAATGTAATGCCCTTTGGCCTATGCAATGCACCTCAACGTCTTTGCAAATTAATGGACAAGGTGGTACCCCACGAACTTAGAGAAAAAGTTTTTGTTTACTTAGACGGTCTTCTGATAGTTTCTAGTACCTTTGAAGAGCATATACGGTTCCTTTACATTATCGCGGAAAGACTTAAGACAGCTGGGTTAGCTATAAACCTTGAAAAGTCTAGGTTCTGTTTTAAAGAGCATGGGTCAGATTATGCTCTCTTAAGGAAACTTAATGGGGTGAACAATTCGGAAATAAATCTTATTCCTAAAGCAGCAAAAATGAACATTATTCACTCGGCGCTGAAAGAATCGCTTCAAAGGGCTCATTTGACGTACGAACACACGTATAATTTGAGGAGCAAGGATATTAAACACCAAATAAGCGACATAGTTTACAAACGAAATTTCGTATTGAGCGATGCCAATAAGCGCATAAATGCTAAATTATGTCCAAAGTTTACAAAAGCGAAAATTCGCAAGATTATTGGCAACGGTCTGTATGAGTTAGAAGATATGGATGGGAAGGTCTTAAATATTTTCCACTCCAAAGATCTTAAGAAGTAGAATTCATTTTTTTCCGGCTAGCAAAGTCTGTTCATGAGACATATCAGGGGTGGGTCGACTAGCTATGAGAACAGGGGGAAATATCTGAAATCGTTTCGTTTCTTTTCCATTTTACTCACAGGGCTCGTTAAATGAAAAAGTTTTGTAGGAAACGATTTTAAATTTTCAATTTTTTTGAACAAGAAACAGCCAACGGTCACAGTTTGAGATTCTCTTCCGTTTAGCCTAGATACCAACCAGCAAATATAATAAAGGTAATTTTATGCAAAGGATGTGGATCGCATTGGGGATTTTGATGGTGGAAACGGAATGGTGTGGGAGATGAAAACCAAAGAGATAAATTTCGAATATAAATTAGTGCTCTCAAGTTGTCATCCATTTGCTAGACACGAAAGATGATTTTTAAGAGAATATGAAGAAGAAAGCATTATATCTGGCTTGGGTTTTCATGTCACCAATACAAGCAATGTTTAAATGATGGATGCTTTTCCGGGAGTGTATTCTGGATGGGATTTAACTGGAGAATCATGATTTTGGCACACCTATTTTTCAAAAATTCAATAAGGAATTTAGAGACCAAAATCATGATTCTGTGGTTAAAACTCAGTCAGAAACAACATATCCGGAAACGCTTAGATGCCATTATTCGGAATGCCTCTCTTCGAAAATACCTAGCAAATGGTTGTGGACGACGGGTTATAAAAGACCGAGATTGCCAACTTCTTTCTTCTATTGGGTGTAAGATTTTAAAGGGTGCTTTTCGTGGCGGACGGTTTGACGGCAAATTTTTTTTTAACTCGGAGTTACAAGTTAAAAAGTATTACCTAACTTATCTCAAAAGATCTCAATAATCCGAGAATAGAAACTTAAAAATCGATTTTTGTACGCTATATAATTAATAGTTTGTATGAAAAAAGCAAATATTTCGGGCGATCGTTAAATTATAAATCAAAGTGTTTTTTCTTCGATCCCAATCATTGCCGAGAGTCCTTTCCCCACAACACCGTGGGTCCGTTACAGGTGGCTCCCAACGTGGGGCTCGATTCGTCCTTGAATTTCCATCCGATATCAGGTGAATAATTGTAACTGTGGAAATAAGTGTTCTTTTTTTTTTTTAATAGAGCACGAATCTAGACTGTTTTCGTGCAGTTTGGTTTGAAATTTTAATTTGTTTTTAGCTTTTTGGAATTGGAGTTAAGATCGGATTCGTCCAGTAAATGGGATGCCATTATTCCCTGTTTAGTCTGTTGCGACGGTTTGTTTCTCCAACCAATAACATCTATTTAAACATTAAGTTCTTTTGCCTGTTGAATCCCTATTTTCAGGTCACGCCAGGATTATAGTCGTTCAACAGATAAATTAGAATTTTGCTTACAGAAAACCATCAGCGTTCGTCCGTTAGAATAAGCCCAGGTAGCATGTTCTAAGTCCGTTGCGAGTTGATAGGTTTTGCGCTGTCTTAAATCAAACGATCAAACCAATATTGACAATACAGAAATAACTGCTCCTTGAGTGTCAAAATCTTTTCAATTTTCTCAATTTTCAACCTCATAGAACCCTTTTTCCCAGTGAGTATTAAACCTGATTTAATTTATATCTTCGGTCTTTATTATTTTTTTTGCTGTCACATCCACCAGACCTATCTATGAAAAGTTACAACCAATTAAATTTTTTTTTTTTTAGAAAACTTGGAAGATTAACCTTCTTTTCGTTTAGTATTTTTTTTTGCACACAGATTTTGATTTTTTTTGTTTAGTTAATATTGATATAATTCGGCCTTTATATATTTAAACATATATATTGATCCCTATATACATATGTATATAGGTATTTTCAAGGGGAATTAATTATTTGTATAACCTTTTAATTAAATTTAATTAATTAATTTGTATAATCTTTTTTTAGTCAGAGTTGAAATTTAGTTCTTAGCTTTCTGTCGACTATACCTATTTCTTTTTATAGTTCTATTTTATCTCCTTTTGTACTCGTATAAGCGATTTTTTTTTGGAAAAGTTGTATTAAATTTACAACGGTTCGGTTAGCTTCGTATGAATTCACTTGGTGGTGAGGCTAAGAACTTTTTGCGTTCAGGTCGCAATAGGACTAACCGTGGTCGTGGCAATAGGAACTACCGCGGTCGAGGCAGTAATAGTCCAGGAACAATGTCTAATACCGGGAATCCGAGTACCTCCGGCCTTCTAGCTCCCGTGAATGAAACATCTGAATCGCAGAATCAAGGTTCAGGCTCGTTAGCTCCGATCCAAAACTCACTCGATCCAGCAATTGTGGGATCAGGCTCTCAACAAAATAGCCTTGGTCTTCCTCAAAATCCTAAACTTCCGGGAAACGGAAATGACGAAATTGACTTGCCAACGTACATCCAAGGGTTGGTAACTGCCTCCATCGGAGTCAGTAGATCTGAGGATTTGCAAGCTATGCGTAGAGAGTTGGAAATAAATAGAGAGGAACTGAAGAAACAAATGGCGGACATTGTTCGCGAAACTTTATTAGCCACTTCCCCTTCGGCACGAAGCGAATATGAGGTCCATAGACGCGAACCACCCCCACCCAATCCTCCTTACGCCTCTTCTATACCATATACAGCTCAAATTTCAGCCACTACTCAGCAAACAGCTCAGGCGAGTAATTTAGATCCCAGTGCAGAAGAATTTCTTTCCCAAATTCGTAATATGAACTTGCACGACGTTTCAGGAGGGCCATCTCAAGTAAATCTCTCGCAGGGTAATAATTCATCTTTAAATTCCAACTCAAAGTTTCACAATTTCCACAAATGGGGGTTGAAATATAATAATGTAAATATGACGGTGGATGAATTTATCTTTCGATTGGAACGACTAAAGAATTGTTACAAATCTACTTGGGACGAGATCGTCCTTAATTTCCACCAATTCGTTGATGGAGAGGTTGAAACCTGGTTTTGGCTTTATTTTAAAGCCAATCCCGCCAGTAATTGGCCAGCCCTTCGATATGCCATTATTGAAAGGTTCCGCTCCTTAGAAACTGATGGGGAACTTTCTAGGCGTATGTATGATCGTCGTCAAAAACAAAATGAATCGTTCGATGATTTTTACATGGCGATTCAAATACTAAACACGCGTTTACTAGTCCCAAAACCTAACCACGAGATAATAAGCCTATTGTGCTTGCTTACACGTGAAGAACTTAAGTGTTCAGATGTGAAGAAAATTATTCTGCAGATTTTGTACTCCTCTTTGTGTTTTTCGTATTTTCATAATGAAAGACACGATTCGATTGGTTGGATTGGATAGAAAAGGCAACACAAAAGAGAACGTCAATTTTCTACACCGAATATTTTCAAATATTTTAAAATATTTCATCCCCCTCCCTTTTCTGCAAGTTACCCCGCTCGCCATCACAAATCGCAGAAAATGCTTGAATTTCTTCACGTGTGATCAGGGACATTGAAACAAAATGTTGAAAAGCGTATGGGAGAACTTCTGTTGACATATAAACCTCAAGGATTGAATGAAATGGTCTATGTTTGTCGAAATATTGAAAAATATCTTAGTAAACATGACGAACAAAAGCCAAAAGGTTCTGGTTTCCAATCGATTCGCAGAAACGTTAGTGAGGTTGAAACCTCAGAGGATTTCTATTCCCCAGTTAATAAAACACCAGCTACAACTACAGTCAAAGCCATTCGCGAAGCACGAGACACCAGCAACTACGTTTGCTGGAATTGTAGGAAGATAGGCCATGGATACATGGAATGTCCTGTTCCACAGAGAACGTTGTTTTGTTTCCGATGTGGAAAGGAAGGTACCACTTCCCCTCAATGCACAAGTGTCAAATGCTCGGGAAACTTACGACAGAGCAAATCGTAACCCGGAACGCCTTGCTCTTTTCCCCGAAATCCGGAGATCCATTAGACACGCAAATTCAGATACCAATTCAGATCAAATTTCTACCCCAACCCGAATTTTTAAAAAATCTTCAGATTCACTACCAATAATCACAAAAATAAATCCCCCAGAACTGAATGTAAACTCTCCAATTAAAAGTCTACACGAACGAAAGGTTGAGTATTATGCTGCTAGAAATAGGATTTTTGGTACACCTCTAATCTCAAACAGAATTGCAAGGATACGAAAACTGAAAAAGGATAAGAAAAATGTTTCGAGATGTAGAAGCAACAACCTTGTGCTGCTCTGATGATCCCCGCCCCTATGCGATGGTAAATTTTTTTGAAGAAAACGTGCTTGGACTACTAGATAGTGGGGCCAGCATCAGTTGTTTAGGGGCAGGTGGTGAAGATTTTCTGAGCATGCATAAGGTTCCCTTTACTCGTTTTTCTTCTAACGTCAAAACAGCACACGGCAAAAATCAACCGATCATTGGAAAATTTGTAGCTCACGTAACGTATAAGAATATGACAAAGCCGATAGACATGTTTTTAGTCCCTAATTTGCAACAAAAATTATATTTAGGAATACATTTTTGGAAAGCGTATAACATTGCTCCGCATTTGATATCTGAAATATCTCCCCTGGACATTTCGTCTGGAAATACCGCTTCAGTGATGCGAGAACTTTCGGAGGAGGATCTATGTAAACTAAGAGCAACCATCAGTGTGTTCCCGTCCTATGCCAAACGTGGCTTGGGCAAAACCACACTGGAGGAACATGAGATCGATACAGGGGATGCCGAGCCAATAAAACAAAGACACTATCCCGTGTCTCCAGCGGTACAAAAGCTGCTATATGAGGAGTTGGATAGGCTACTAGCCATGGGCATAATCGAAGAAAGCAACAGTTCGCAAGATTATTGGCAACGGTCTGTATGAGTTAGAAGATATGGATGGGAAGGTCTTAAATATTTTCCACTCCAAAGATCTTAAGAAGTAGAATTCATTTTTTTCCGGCTAGCAAAGTCTGTTCATGAGACATATCAGGGGTGGGTCGACTAGCTATGAGAACAGGGGGAAATATCTGAAATCGTTTCGTTTCTTTTCCATTTTACTCACAGGGCTCGTTAAATGAAAAAGTTTTGTAGGAAACGATTTTAAATTTTCAATTTTTTTGAACAAGAAACAGCCAACGGTCACAGTTTGAGATTCTCTTCCGTTTAGCCTAGATACCAACCAGCAAATATAATAAAGGTAATTTTATGCAAAGGATGTGGATCGCATTGGGGATTTTGATGGTGGAAACGGAATGGTGTGGGAGATGAAAACCAAAGAGATAAATTTCGAATATAAATTAGTGCTCTCAAGTTGTCATCCATTTGCTAGACACGAAAGATGATTTTTAAGAGAATATGAAGAAGAAAGCATTATATCTGGCTTGGGTTTTCATGTCACCAATACAAGCAATGTTTAAATGATGGATGCTTTTCCGGGAGTGTATTCTGGATGGGATTTAACTGGAGAATCATGATTTTGGCACACCTACTTTTCAAAAATTCAATAAGGAATTTAGAGACCAAAATCATGGTTCTGTGGTTAAAACTCAGTCAGAAACAACATATCCGGAAACGCTTAGATGCCATTATTCGGAATGCCTCTCTTCGAAAATACCTAGCAAATGGTTGTGGACGACGGGTTATAAAAGACCGAGATTGCCAACTTCTTTCTTCTATTGGGTGTAAGATTTTAAAGGGTGCTTTTCGTGGCGGACGGTTTGACGGCAAATTTTTTTTTAACCCGGAGTTACAAGTTAAAAAGTATTACCTAACTTATCTCAAAAGATCTCAATAATCCGAGAATAGAAACTTAAAAATCGATTTTTGTACGCTATATAATTAATAGTTTGTATGAAAAAAGCAAATATTTCGGGCGATCGTTAAATTATAAATCAAAGTGTTTTTTCTTCGATCCCAATCATTGCTGAGAGTCCTTTCCCCACAACACCGTGGGTCCGTTACAGGTGGCTCCCAACGTGGGGCTCGATTCGTCCTTGAATTTCCATCCGATATCAGGTGAATAATTGTAACTGTGGAAATAAGTGTTCTTTTTTTTTTTAATAGAGCATGAATCTAGACTGTTTTCGTGCAGTTTGGTTTGAAATTTTAATTTGTTTTTAGCTTTTTGGAATTGGAGTTAAGATCGGATTCGTCCAGTAAATGGGATGCCATTATTCCCTGTTTAGTCTGTTGCGACGGTTTGTTTCTCCAACCAATAACATCTATTTAAACATTAAGTTCTTTTGCCTGTTGAATCCCTATTTTCAGGTCACGCCAGGATTATAGTCGTTCAACAGATAAATTAGAATTTTGCCTACAGAAAACCATCAGCGTTCGTCCGTTAGAATAAGCCCAGGTAGCATGTTCTAAGTCCGTTGCGAGTTGATAGGTTTTGCGCTGTCTTAAATCAAACGATCAAACCAATATTGACAATACAGAAATAACTGCTCCTTGAGTGTCAAAATCTTTTCAATTTTCTCAATTTTCAACCTCATAAAACCCTTTTTCCCAGTGAGTATTAAACCTGATTTAATTTGTATCTTCGGTCTTTATTATTTTTTTTGCTGTCACATCCACCAGACCTATCTATGAAAAGTTACAACCAATTAAATTTTTTTTTTTAGAAAACTTGGAAGATTAACCTTCTTTTCGTTTAGTATTTTTTTTTGCACACAGATTTTGATTTTTTTTTGTTTAGTTAATATTGATATAATTCGGCCTTTATATATTTAAACATATATATTGATCCCTATATACATATGTATATAGGTATTTTCAAGGGGAATTAATTATTTGTATAACCTTTTAATTAAATTTAATTAATTAATTTGTATAATCTTTTTTTAGTCAGAGTTGAAATTTAGTTCTTAGCTTTCTGTCGACTATACCTATTTCTTTTTATAGTTCTATTTTATCACCTTTTGTACTCGTATAAGCGATTTTTTTTTGGAAAAGTTGTATTAAATTTACAACGGTTCGGTTAGCTTCGTATGAATTCACTTGGTGGTGAGGTTAAGAACTTTTTGCGTTCAGGTCGCAATAGGACTAACCGTGGTCGTGGCAATAGGAACTACCGCGGTCGAGGCAGTAATAGTCCAGGAACAATGTCTAATACCGGGAATCCGAGTACCTCCGGCCTTCTAGCTCCCGTGAATGAAACATCTGAATCGCAGAATCAAGGTTCAGGCTCGTTAGCTCCGATCCAAAACTCACTCGATCCAGCAATTGTGGGATCAGGCTCTCAACAAAATAGCCTTGGTCTTCCTCAAAATCCTAAACTTCCGGGAAACGGAAATGACGAAATTGACTTGCCAACGTACATCCAAGGGTTGGTAACTGCCTCCATCGGAGTCAGTAGATCTGAGGATTTGCAAGCTATGCGTAGAGAGTTGGAAATAAATAGAGAGGAACTGAAGAAACAAATGGCGGACATTGTTCGCGAAACTTTATTAGCCACTTCCCCTTCGGCACGAAGCGAATATGAGGTCCATAGACGCGAACCACCCCCACCCAATCCTCCTTACGCCTCTTCTATACCATATACAGCTCAAATTTCAGCCACTACTCAGCAAACAGCTCAGGCGAGTAATTTAGATCCCAGTGCAGAAGAATTTCTTTCCCAAATTCGTAATATGAACTTGCACGACGTTTCAGGAGGGCCATCTCAAGTAAATCTCTCGCAGGGTAATAATTCATCTTTAAATTCTAACTCAAAGTTTCACAATTTCCACAAATGGGGGTTGAAATATAATAATGTAAATATGACGGTGGATGAATTTATCTTTCGATTGGAACGACTAAAGAATTGTTACAAATCTACCACAACACCGCGGGTCCGTTACAACTCAAAGCTGGAGGGGTGCCAAAATTAAGTTTTTGTCCCAGTTCGGAAAAACTGAAGATCCGGGGCTGAAAGTTATTATAATCGCAAGTTTTTAACTTGATGCTGCGAAAAAATTACATGCATACATACATACCTACAGACATTATCAAAAAATTTTCAGCTCGAACAAATACGAAAACTACATGCTCGGACACCAAAAAAACACGAATTATTTTTTCTACCATCAGAAATATCTCCACCACAAAAAATATCTTTCTCTACCTACCCACAAGGCCACAAATTATATCCTATACATGGATACAATTACATCACATATTTTTTCCACCATCAGAAATAAAAAAAATAAATAAATTGGGTGGCGCAACAGCTCATGGAGAACCAGGGCCTAGTGACTTACAACTCACAACCATTCCTGTGTGCGTGTTCGTTGGCAGGAATGGAGGGGACCTACAGTTTTTTGCCGAGTCCGAACGGCTAAATGAGATGCACTTTTTCATGACAAGTATACTCTTGGAGGATTTGTCAGTTCCTCGCAAGAGGCAGTACCTCGAATAAAACATTTCTGTTTTTAGGTGGCACGGCTGGGAATCGAACCCACACCTTCGGCATGACAGTCCTACGCACTAACCATCAAGCCACGGGGTACTACCCACCATCAGAAATATCTCCACAAAAAAAAAAAAAAAAATCTTTCTCTACCTACCCTCAAGGCCACAAATTATATCCTATACATGCATACAATTACAATGGACACACGAGTTTATACTTTTTGTTCATCGTTGCAAGCCTGAGACAAGAAAAACGTAGATACCTTGTCAACAACCGGTAAAGCAAAGTAAAATAAAAAAATAGCACTGCCTTGATCGTTGCTTAAAGCCTAGTTTACAGTTCCCAGGCGCAAAAAAATATCTATGCAAATATTCTCGCATGTCAAAAATAATTGAGGTGAAATGTAAAATTAGTTTTTTGCATGATTGGTTTACAGTTTCATGCAAAAAAAAAAAAAATTATGCTGTCATGGAATGTCATGCAAAACAATGAACCGGAAATTGATTTGCATGCGAAAAAAAGTGTGGTGAATAAAATATTTTTTTTTTTGATGGTCGGTTTATACTTCCGAAAAAAAAATATATTCACCTCAAGACATTATTTGCATGCAAATGGTTTTCGCATCCAAAAATAATTATTTTCCATTTTTAGGCCTATAGCTGGTCAATTAAGGGTAAATTAATGACTCAATGGGTGGTTTAGGCCAAAGCAAACGTTTTTCGCCTTGAATATTATTCAACTTGGTGCGCAGAATAGGTGGAAAATCGTTTTGAAAATTTTGATTTTTTTTTTCGCATCGGAACTGTAAACTATGCTTAAGGGCCAAAGCTAGCATTGCAGAAACAAAAATGAAATCGACAGAGAAGAAGAGATAGACATAGATATTTTCCAACAGAGTCAAAGATACAAAATTCTGGGGAAGATGCTTTCATTTTTGTAGTAAAACTCGCTTTTTAAGAGCTTTGAAAAATATAGCTTTTTCAATTTCATAGCTCATTTTGCTCCATATGCGTGAGACATCTGGATATGATTATTTGTGGTATTATCTTGCGCAAGTTGTTAGAAATGAGTACAGTCAAAAGAAATTCAAGATGGCAAACTTACGTGACCCCGTCCGCTGTATTACAACAACGAAGAAAACAAAAACATAAGGATAATTTAAATAACCCTAAAAACCAGGAAGGAATGTAGTTTGCATGATAAAATAATGGTAATAAATACTAAAAAGCTTCAAACAATTGTATTTGCTAATAACAATAATAAATAATAATAATAATAATTTAATTGAATCGTATAAATATATGATACATATTACAATATGTTAAATTTAAATACAATTATAGATATAGATAAATTTTAGTTTTGAATAATTGAATAAAACACTTTTTAAAAAGGAATTTAGAGACGGAGCTCTAGATTCTTGAGGTTATCTTTATTGTTTCAAAGTTTCTTAAAGTCTGACCAGAATGTCGCAGACAACTGGTATTCATAATCTTATTTTCTAAAGGCGTACGTGACTTATTTCATATACGACTTCTGTTTATGTTTTTGGAAGTCTAAATATGATATGTGGTTCGCGACATTCTTTATTATTAATCCTTATGGTTTTGTTTATTTTGTTGTGTACGCCCCAAACTCAGCCTTACAGAGACTAGTTCAGCGCTGATAAATTATTCTCTTGGCTCACTTGCAACACTAGGCAACAGTGAATACCGAGCCTTACTTTTGGGTTACAGCGCCCTCTATTAGTCAAGGTAGGAAGCATTTTTTTGAGAAGATGGAGGAGTACCACCGAAAATTCATATAAGAGATGGAAAACAGAACATTCGAAACGATACATAGACATATCGGGAATACTTTTAAAACTAGCTAGTGGATAGGGGATCGTATGACCCGAATAATGTGGGAGGAGGAATAGCGTAATCAAAGTGGGATGATTCTCCTACTGCAAATTGCTCTGATGACCAACTGTCATACAAAATATTTCCGCTGTCAATCGAATAACAGCTACTCGTCTTATGCTCCTAGGGTATACGACCATTCAAAATACATACAAACAAAAAAGAAACTCATTGGCCTATACTGTACGTGGTGATGCAGATTTGATTTTTTTTTAACATACCTCTATGTCTTAATATCTATTTCCTAAAATAATTAAGTTTTTTTTTATTCGAAAAAATTCAAAATAAATGTTAGAGAAGATATACTTACGAGTTCAATCGATCGGTGGGGTTGTAAAAGCCTTAATAAAACCATAATTTAAACAAAACAAAATATAAGAAAAAGAAACAACTTTATAAGGTGAGTTTCAAAAGTAAACGTTTTTTTATTTAAAATTGGTGCTAAAGTACACAAAATTTATATAGGCATACTACTGAAAATTGAATTTGGGCGGTTCCAGGTTGCCAGTTAAAGACTGGGCTGCCACATCGTTTTTTTGTTGAAGCCCGTTTTTTGGTTGGACTCCGTTTCTTTGTTGGATCCCACTTTTAAATTCGACCTGAAGTCTTTCTTGAATCCTGCGGTACTGGACACATACTTTTCTGAGCAGCCAAATATAAAGTCATCTATATAAGTGGACCAGAGTTAATTTAGTCAGCTTGCCGGTGCTCTGCTATTACCCACGGCAGCTGCACTTTTGGAAGCCCAATTTTGATGAGCCATAGCTACATCAACTCGAACACACCAAACCAAAAAAAAAAAAAAGTTCATCACAGTAAGTTTGAAAGCTAAAAAGAAGACCAGGTACATACAGTTAAGAATTTATATAAAAGTGTTGTATATCAAAAAAAAAAAAGGATTGCTTTTGTCATAAAATTAATACCTTTTTTGTAAGTGATAGGTAGGGTTTCCTAAGCAGTTTTTTTGATCGCGTTCCATACAAAAGATTTTGAATAATCCGTCCTCCTCCAAAGAGCTCTCTAGAGGTGGGGAATTGTACCTTCGAAACTCCCATTTTAATTGTAGAAAGTGCCCAAAAAGGGTACAGTGTAGCTTCTCTTGGGGAAAACCTCGTCGTCACGTTTTTTTTTTTCATCTTTTTTTTTTAACTTTTGTTTGTTAATTTTATAAATTAATTTATGCCTGAAAAGGATATTTCCAATTAACACTTAAAAATAATAACAATTTTTAATTCACTTTTTCTGGATTTATATAATTCCAATTTTTTTGGTACATATGAATATTAACTTACCTGTTTGTCTTTCTAATTTTGCAAGAAAACTTCGCTTAACGCCTTGTTGATGAAATTTCGTTGTTTTCTTGTTTCGTCATTGAACGAAACATGATTTTCTGAGATCCGAATTTTCAGGGGTGTGGAGAGTAGCAAACTTTTTCCGGTGAAGATGGTGTGACTAGAACGTGGATATCGCTGTTTTTGGGAAAATATAAATTTGCCACGGATTTCTTGGTTGGGAGGGTTGGCATCACTGCGACAACACCTGCAGCGCCCTAGAAGTAGTGATTGTCCGTCCGCAGTCTTTTTTTTTGATAGTTTGTCTTAGGCCTGATATATGTTTTGTTGGTGGTGAGGTTAGGTTTCGGGGGCAAGATCCCCCCCATTTCGGCGAGTTCAAGCCGAGCTACGCAAGCATGCCGCGTCCCCCGGAATTTAGCATTTCATTTCCTTTTTCCTTTTCCAAACTCTTCCTAACCCATTTTCCTACCTTTCCCTTTTTCCATCCACTCCTTGGTCCAACGCATCCCATCCTCTTGCCTCGCAACAAATGGCGCCCAACGTCTTAGCTTTTTAGCCAAGATTTTTTGTAGTTTTCGTTTATGTGACAGTCAAACCAAACTTACTGTGAATTTTCAAACCTCGTAAGTCTGCGTCAGGAAAGTCTTAGACAAACCTAGACGTATCGCGACGAGATTTTGAAAATTCACAGTGACTGCGGTTATTGTGTGTTTTTTCCGCTTTCTTAAGCCGGAATTGTGCTGAGTTTTCGGGGTTGTAAGTCTTCACTAGGAAGGTCTAGGACGTACTTAGTGAACTGCTACGAATTCCTGAAGATTCAGTGCAACGACGGCTAAGAAGAGTATTTATTTCCTTTTTCTCTTTTTTTCAATTGGACTTGTTTTAAATTTTTAGATTCGTAAGTCTTCACCAAGAAAGTCCTAGACATACTTAGGTGAATCGCGACGAATTCTAGAAATTTACAACGACCACAGTTACTTTTCTTACGTCTCGATTTACCTTCATCCCTAATCCCAATTTTTACTTTTTACTCATTTTTTGTCTCGTTTATCTCATCGATTCAGGTCTTTTAGAGACTGTCTAAAATCGTGGGACCGATGAGAAAAACAAATTTTTGTCTTTTTTCTACTTCCTTTCCTACCTCACTACTTCAAGGGATTTATTTTTGTCCGTCTGCTGTCTTATCTTACAAAGATGCCATTAGGAAGGTCGCGCCATGACGCTAAGAATCCACCGATAATTGGGCCTATTCGGCGTGATCTTTTGTTCTGCTATTCTGTTATTGTGCTATGAATTTCTATACAAAAGTTTAAGCTGTCAAAAATTCTCTTATGAAATATGATTTTGGTATTCGGCATGCTTCATCTGTTATTACATCTGCTAAGAAATCTGTTATGAACTGCCAAACTTTCGATCTCATACCAGAATCTTTTACAAATCGCATTTTTGGTATTCAGCATGCCAAAATCTGTTACTAAATCTGCTATAAATCATAAAAGAATAAAAGACAAACTTTTGTGACTTTTATCATAAAAGAATTCAATAGTACGCAGGAAAATGAAGTAAAAATGGAAAATTTATCATTTATTTCGTCAAATAAATGTTTTTAAAAGGTGAGGAATGTAAGAAAATATATTAAAGTACGTATGTCTGTATGTACATATGTACATATTTAATAAAACAAATAAGAACATTGAAACAAATTTATTTTTGTTTATGAAAGCACTGCACACTTAATTGAACCAAGATTAAAAAGTAATCCCTTTGATGTTCCTGGCTTACACCTGATACAGTGTCTCAAGTTGGATAAATTTAAGGAAAGAATTCTAAGGAAAATGCAACAATTCACACGAGCAACAAATATGATAATGGTTTCAAATACACACATGTTTTCTTAAAAAAATAAATGCAAACAAAGTTGGTAAATCATTTTTCTATTTTTCATATAGATAATTTTATTTACATATAAATTGAAATAAATATATATTAACAAACAAGAAAATAGTAACAAACAAATTTTTGAAGGCAAAAACACAGATCACTGGTTGGAACTATAAGTTAAAAACAAAAGTAATCACTTTGATCTTTTAGTCACTTTGAATTCTAATTAACAAATAGCAAAATTTACGCGTGCCACAAATACAAGAATTCCATACAGATGAAAGTTATATAAACAAATTAAATGTAAATAAATGTTGGAAAATTTTATTATTTGTCAAACGAAATTTTATTCATAGCAGATCAGATGATTATGACAACAGATGTTTGGTAACAGATTTCGTTTTCGAAGTTTCATAACAGAAATGCATAAAAGGTCGAACTCCTGAATACCAATGGCCACGTTCAAACACCAAACTTAGTGATCTGGATAGGTTTGTGTTGTTGTAATCCCTTGTTAAAACACAGCTGATGACGAAACAGCTGTTGGCAGAAAAGAGATCCCAAGCTATCCTAAAAATTTTAGGATACAAAGCTATCCTATGAGAAATGTCAACAACAGCTGACTTGCGTTCAAACACATACATGGATACAAAGCTATCCTAGATAGGCTATCTATTCAAACATTGAACGCACCCAATTATAAAAGATCTTTTATGGTGAAAATCTTTTATGGTTGATAACAGAAAAAACAGAATAAAAGATGTGGCAGAATAGGCCTAAATGCTACTTGAAGCACCCCGTATGTATATGAAAACCAAATCAAAAAACCAAAATCCATTCAGAAAACTTATTTTTTGAACATTATTTTTCAAAACTCATTTTTCTTTGTATATAATTAGTACGTTTAGTTATTTCCTTTTTTTATTTATTTATTACAAATTTTTCAGTTTAATCTTCTACGTTGCAAATTCTTATATTCGAATATAATCGTTTTCGTAAATGAAAATTTTTTCATATTCTTTTTCATAAGAAAAATTTACCTATATTTATTTGTTACATTTAAGCTACGGTTTTTCTAGATAAAAACGATAACTTAAGAAAACTCATCCTTTCATTTTCATAACTTTTTTGTTTTTTTGTTATTTTTTTTTTGTTAATTTATATTTGGTATAGAAGTTTTTTTTAAGCTTTTTTGTTTTTTTTTTTTATCGATTTTCGTTTAAATTTTTTTTGAAAAATGGAAACCACCAAACAAAGATGAAAATGATCGCATCAACAGGATCATTAGGGACGTAGAAATAGACAGTAATGTCAGATTGACTAGGTCAGTTAGTCAGCAGGGTTGTCAGATGTGGCGATTTGTCGCCAAACAGGCGATATGAAATTTGATTTGGCGACACAAAAATCGGTTTGGCGATGTACCTTAAAAAAGGCGATATTTTTAGGTTTTGGCGATTTTAATTTTTTTAATCAAAGTCGTAATATCTTCGGTCAAAAGGTTAAACTCACGGAGTACAGAAAATATATTAAAGTAAATGAGAATGCAATTAATTTTTTAATCCAAGAGGTCTCATTTTGCAAGGAATTTACTAACACATTGAAATATATGCCCAGGAACTTTATTTCAAAATTTGCGGAACGTGACTTCAGCTTCAAAAAATTCTTTTCAACCTAATTTCAAAAGTATATTTAAATAAATTGTGAGTAGTTTTACCTTTTAAACGAAGACGACATTGTTTCTTTTTTTCTGATCTTCACTTAACGCTGTGGCTCCATTGGCAATTTTTGAGACAATTGCAATTGGAATAGGAATGGCAATTATTTGCTTGGGTGGGCATTTTCATTGCCAGGCAATTTCAATTGAAAAATGTGTGTATAGAAATATTTGACTGCAAATGCAGTCAAATACTGTTTAAATCCCCTATTTTTAATAAAATTTAATTTTAATTCACTATATTTTGTCATGTGCGTTGTCATATTCTACGATTTAATTAATTAAATATTGCCAATGGAGCCGCTGGGTAAACCTCGCATCTTTTTTATTGGTCTGCTAAAATTTAGACATCAAAATCTCATCGCACTCAAAACTGAACATCGATTCTTTCCCATCACTCAAATAATTTTATAACATTTTTGTGATTTTTGAATTTGGTCATTTATAAAGTGGAAAATTTTAAATTTGGCGATTTTTTGGCGATTTATATTTTACCTTTGGCGATTCCGCTTTTTTAAACCTGACAACCCTGTTAGTCAGCAGTTACCCGGAAGTGAGAGACGCCGCGTTATGCATTCTCCTCCCACATTTGAAAGGCCATTCCGATCCTCATCCAATTTTCTGGTTAGTTCCAATATTCCAGCAAGTTCTATCGATTCGGTTTCTCCTCCATCTTTTAGCAACCTAAGTGACTTAGGGGCTGAAGCGTTACCACCGAATCGTATGAGTTTTGGAGCCCATAACGAAACGGTCGTTCCAAATGTAGGTAGGGTACGCATCTCTAGGCCAACTAGTGCAAATTTGCTCCAAGGTGGTGGCTCTAGAGATATCTTAGAGAGCTTGACTCAACGACCTCTACCGATAAAAAGACCCGAACGGAGAATAGTTTCCGAAGATCTAAAAGCTTAGCTTAGCCATTGTAGACGCTTTAACTTCCTACAAAGATTCGGTACCAGGCGCGGATACAGGGGGAGGGCAATGGGTGCAATTGCCCCCCCCTGGGCAACTATGAACGAAGCATAAAATATTAATTTAATAATATGCAATCAAAAAAAAAACATTACTGTATATGTATTACTTTTAGAGAATAGTCAAATTATTTCATACTAGAGAGCAGATTGAGTCCCAAATCGATTTGATTTTTACTTTTCAAATACAAATGTGAATGAAAAATTTCACAATTTTTTAAAAAAATGTTTTAAAAAGTTCTTGTCTTAACCCTTCTCCACAAATTTGTTAGTGTTTTTTTTTATAGTTAAGTGCAAAGGGAGAGGCGGCAGGGGCACTTATCTAAATTTTGCACCTTAACATTGATTTCAATTTTTAAAAATGACAAAAAATTTTAAACAGCCTTTGGTTAAGGGCTTAGCATGATGCTAATTAACAATCTTCTGAATATTTAGTTGTTTATTAGCTCTTCTTCCCAATTTTTAAACCTTTTTTTTGGTTTAACAACTTGTGTCATACTAATTCTTTTCTAATATCAACAGTTCATCTGAACACGTCGAAACAGTGACAGTTCGTATAAAAAACAAGCATTTTTTTTAAATTGCAAATGTCAAAGTGACAACTTACAAATTTTTTGAATTTACAAAACGATATTCACTTGAATATTTAAATAAATACTTTGTTTGGTTGTAGTGCCTGGTTTAAATAGAGTTTGTAAGAAACTCAGCTTTGATTGTGCTGCGACTGTTATTGTCTATGGCAATTAGAAGAAACTTATATAAAAGGGCACTTGAGTCTTGATTCGTTAGCATCCTTAGCCAAAGTAAAATTAATTACGAAAATAAACGAAAAATTTTTTTTTGAGGAAAATGACAGATGTCATGAATTTAGCATTACTAAAAATTTAAAATAGCCATTAAATGATTTTAACATTAGTTAAATATTAAGAGATAGTACGATTCTAAAATCGTATAAGACTAAAACAAATTGTCTTTTTAACTATAGTATCATTTTAAAATTGCTTTAGAATCGTTCTTTTCTTAATCGTTTCAAATTTTGCGCCAATATCTTTGAAATACGTCGATTTAATTAGTTTAAAAATATATTTACTTTTCTTCAAATGCTCGGATCTACATGATAGATATTTATATAAAGTTTAAATAATAAACTACATTTGTGTATACAATTTATTTTGAAATACTAAAAAAATTCATACTAAAAGGGTGATTGAGTCCATTTTATGATAGATATTTGAATGTGCGTTTCCGTTTTAGAGAGTGCTTTCACAAGAAAACTCTCGAGAGCGACTCTTGGATATCTGTTCAAATAAATAAGTTTAAAACTTATCTATTTGAACTTAATTCATTCGCTCCACTAAAACAGAAGAATATTATTTTTAATTTTCTTCAAAATCATAACTTGGATATCTTCCCCTCTGTTGAGCTAATTTCATGACTGTGTCCATTTGCGAGTTTTACTCTCGATTGCTTCTTCAGAGCTGCTCGAAGTCTCTACTCTCAAATGGATACGGGATCTGCACCTGTGTTTCGAGTGCGGTGCTGTACGAAGCGATGCGCGCAGACATGCTGCACATCTGTTTTAGCCATAAAATAAGTTTCCGATGGTGATATTAGTGAGGATGTTATTACTTCCGTGTTCCATATTATTAAACTGGCGAAGAGTACGAATCCGATGAAGAAAATTGGAGAGAAACTAGGAAACGACTGCAGGAGTCCCTGCCGAAGAGAAGTTGGATGGAATTTCTACACCTAAGGATAGTTGTTTTTTGCCGTTTTTGAAAACGCCAATTCGATTGTCAAATGATTGTCATTTCTTGACGACGGAGTTGCAACTGTAATAGCTGTCAAAATTTTGAATACACACAAATTCAATGATGCGAACAGAACACGACGCAGCTGCAGACGGAGCTGCAAACGAAGCTGCAGACGCAGCTGGACAAGTTGGTCAACTTTTAACTTTTGTTTGCAGCTTGTTTGACGTTTCAAAATTGCGAGCAAAACGAAGTGTTTACATGTGGGTTAAAGTGATTTTTAAGCTCTTTTCAATCACTCATAAAGACGTAAAGCAATTTTAGCTTATTTTTCATCATTATTCATTTTTATTTTTGTTTTCATTTTTATTTTTGATGCTAAAATATCAGAAAGCTGTACAGCTGCATTGTGGGCGCGTAAAAAAATCACGTACGACACTTTTTGACAGCTATTCCAATTGCAGCTGCAGCTCTAGTTGCTGTTCTCTGTTCAGCCAGTTAAGCAAACAGCATTATCGAACACAATGCTAAGCAAGTAAAACTTATATTTGCCTTTTCGAACAGAAGACTTTTGCAGTTTGCGTTTGAGAACATTCTGCAAACGCAAATAACGTGTCTGAAAATGGCATTTAACTGGCAAGGCCATTGACGAAATTTGCTTGTCCCTGCTAAAGATGCTGAAACTTTCACTTGAACTGGAACGTAATGTGTGGGAATAGGAACACGCCGATGTGCCATTATGCTTTCCGAAATTTGAGGTAGAAGACGCTGTAAGGACCAGGGTTGATAGATTGGGCTATTTATCATAAATTCTTTTTCTTAAATTTGCGACAAAAATTTTAAAAGAGAAGCCCAATTTCATATTACTTTTAAGAAAATTTGTAACATAAGTCCAGCAATATTCAAATTCGTCCAAATTTTAAGGATCTGCCCATAGAAATTATTCCAAAAACAAGAAGTACGTGTAATATATAAGAAATTTTAGATTTTTAAAAAGAGATTAGGCTAGTTTTTGGGCTACATTTAGGGCAGTGATTTTGGGCTACATGAATTCTGAAATTGGGCTACACAAGTGCTTCTTGACCTGGCAACCCTGGTAAGGACACCATGCTACAGCCAAAAACTGCATAACTTAATTTCACTAAGTTCCAAAGTACCTGCTGTTTAAGACACTCTGGCAGTTATGAAAGACGTAATATTGCTTTCTTCAAATTTCAAACTCATCTCATGCAGAGCGGTATGAAGTGTACTCCAATTTTCTGTAGACCTCATCAAAATTGTGGAAACTCACGAAAATTGCCCCCCCCTGAACGAAATCCTGGATCCGCGCCTGTTCGGTACAGAGTGAAGTTACCATTACTCTGAAAGAGGAGATCGAACAGCAGCTTGGAGGGTTCCTCAGAGAATTGAATCTGGGACGATCCTCCGAGCCAAATACAGATGCAATGCAAAGACCTCCTGCGCCCTCTTACAACTTTCCACCTCCAGTTACTCAACCACCTCCTTTGCAGCGTCCTCAGCCTGAACCCACCAGAAGGATTTTGTTCATCAATTTTCGTGAGATTCCCAAATCTTGATGAAATCTTGAAAATTTCATACCACTCTACAAGCCTGGTCACACAAGGCAATTTGAGTTGATAAGTTTGAAACTTGAAGAAAGCAATTAACTCTTTCATAACTGCCACAGTGTCTCGAACAGCGGGTACTTTGAACTTTGTGAAATGAAGTTTTGCAGTGTGTAGCTATAACATGCTGTTTTAACAGTGTTTATCTGCGTAACTCCACAATAGCTCAGAAAACATAGTGGTACAGTGGTATGTTCCTATTCTGACACGTGACGTTCGATTTCTAGTAAAATTTCCAGCCTCTTCTTAAGATGGGACAACCTAACCTAACTTTGCCAGAAAAGGCCGTTTTTGAGAACGTCTTTAGCATAAAAAATTATTTTGCACAAGATTCTCAAACGCAAACTGCAAAAGTCTTCTGTTCAAAAAGGCATACAAGTTTTACTGCATAAGCATTGTGTTCGATAATGTAGTTTGCTGAAGTCACATGGTCGAAAACATCATGACATGATTGGTGCCAATTGTGTGGTGCAATTCTGCAGTAAAAAAATCGAGTTTGCAACAAAAATATTGAGAAGCCGGAGAACGTGTTCATAAACGTGAAATGCGTTTGCAAGAAAATTGAAGGACGTAGATACTAAAGATTTTGTGCAAAAAAAATCATTGCATTAATTTGACAATAGCTGTATTTTAGCCAAACAAAAATCATAGATAAAAGCCGAGATGAACCGTATCGTTTGCTTCGATGCCTTTGTCCATCAATACAAAACCAAACTTTTCAAAATTGAAATAAAGCACAATGATTATAGTAGAAAATACAAAGAAAAAACCACTCTTTATTAAACCTTTCCGTCCGACGTTCTCGGTTCAGCATTCGATTGTGACTTACTTTCGTTATACATTTCATAGCAATTTACTTTGCCTTCGTTAAGTTTTAATAAAAATGTTTCATATAAGCTCAATTCATCGTTTACAAAGTTGCAGTTCAATACAATAACAATATTCGTGTCGAAAAATTACGATCATTTGACAGTCGAATTGACATCAACTTGGCGTTTTCAATAACGACCAAAAATAACTCTCCTTAGGTGAAAAAGTTCCATCCAACTTCTCTTGGACAGTGACTGCTGTAGTCATTTCCTGGTTTCTCTCCAATCTTTTTCGTTGGACTCGTACTCTTCGCCAGTTTAATAATATGGAACATGGAAGTTCCTAAAACGCATCCACGAAAGTGACATAATCCTCACGAATATTTACATACAACAGAAACGTATATTATGGCTAAAACAGATGTGCAGCACGTCTGCAGGCATCGCTGCGTACAGCGCCAAGCTCGAAACACATGTGCATTGTGCATACTCTTAAGGTGGGTTTCCATTTCAGAGTAAAAAGGCGATGAGCAGCTCTGAAGAAGTTCTCGAGAGTAAAACTCGAAAGTGGACACAAACACAGCCATAAAATAAGCTCACCTGAGGGAAAGACAGATATCCGAGAATCGCTCTCGAGAGTACTCCCTCAAAGAAACGCACATTTAAATATTTATCACGGTTTTAGTATGAAATTTTTTGGTATTCCTCAATGACTTTTATTCACAAATGTAGTTTATTACTTTAACTTTAATAAGATGTCTTTATCCTGTAGAAGTAGATCAGAGCTTTGGAAGCATAGTAAGAAATTTTTGAAGCTTATTAAATCGACGTAGGTAATTTAAAGATTTTTTTTTTATTAAAATCAACTTTTAAGATGAAAATTTAGATAAGTGCCCCTGCCGCCTCTCCCGTTACATTTAATTATTAAAAAAACCACTATAAAAATTTGTAAAGGTGGGTTAGAGGTGGAGCAGTAAATAATTTGTAAATCATTATTTTTCGTATTGTGAGATTTTTCAATCACAGCATTTTGAAAAGTGAAAATCAAATCGATTTGGGATTCAACCTGCTCCCTAGTATGAAATAAATTGACTTTTTTCATAAAATATTATACAGTAATGGAGCTTGATATTTATGTTTTAATTAAAGACCTTAACTTTGAAAATCGGACATCTAAAACCGAAGTTATAAGCTTTCCACGCAGTCGATTTGAGGGCTGTTTGTACATAGCGGAACTTTTCTTAACTGAACTTGGTCTACCATGGGCCAGCGCACAACCACTCATTGCTGCAACGCTGCGCTGCCAAGAAAAAATGTTATCAACGTATAACTTAATAACCCATTTTTTTAATTACATTTTATTAAATTCATATTATATGCTTTGTTCGTTCTTGCCCAGGGGGGGGGGGGAATTGCACCCATTGCCCCCCCTTTGTATCCACGCCTGATCGGAGGCCAGGTTTTTCGGAAAATATCGATGATTAACTGGCGGCAATCAGCAAAATTAAGTCCCAATTGCGCTTATCTATCCCAGAAGTGGAATTGGTAAAAATTCTTAAGAATAATCTTAATGAAAGAGTGGTGAACTTGGTGTATCCGATGCCAATCTATTCGATGGATCAATTGAGGAATGCTTGCAAGGATGTGGAGTCAGCATTCCCGAAAAAAGAACGCGATTTTCCAAAATTAACGAAGCCAACGGGGAGATATGTAGCCCATGAGTTAGAATACGAGGACCAATATCTGGGTCAGGCTTCGGAGGAAAATTTAGCCGCCTTACAGTTCGCAGGCGCCCGTTCAAAATTTCCTCCACGGAAATACGCTGATGTTCCAAGTTTGATATGTTGGAACTGCAAAGCGCAAGGTCACACATACTTTGAGTGCGAATCCGAAACATTGAATTTATTTTGCTACAAGTGCGGACAAGAGGGAGTTAAGACCCCGCACTGTAAGCGATGTAACCCGGGAAACCGCACGTTGAACGCGAAGGCTCCGGGGGATTCGCGTTCGACTCAAAATTAGAACCCCTAATTGTTCAAAAATTTCCAGTTGATGATGCTGAAACAAAATCAAATAAAAGTCCTCTAATTGCAAAGGGCAATTCAAAAATTACCATCCTGAAAAGAGATGAAAATCGAAATTCAAATGCCGAAAGTACTATGAAACCAAATTTATTCAATATTAAACCCTTACATATTAGAATCGAGGAATACTATCGTACTAGGGATAGGAGTTTTAATAATAAAATTCAATTTCCTTCAAAAAAAGTTCTTAAAGCTAGGCAAAGATACAAGTTAAGAAAAGATTTAAGCAAACGTACGCACAAATTTAATTAGAAAATAAAGAAGTTCTAGGATTGTTAGATAGCGGCGCAAGTGTCAGCATCCTAGGGAAAGATTGTATGAAACTTGTCCAAGAACTTAAACTTCCCATAATGACGTTTCACTCAGGAGTTAAAACGGCTGATGGTAAGAGCCAGTCAATTGTGGGGAAAGTGCTTGTAAAAGTACATTATAAAAATAAAGAAGATCAAATTACGTTTTATCCTGTTCCTAACTTGGATCAAGAAATCTACCTTGGAGTAGATTTTTGGAGGACATTCCAACTTGCTCCAAATCTTATTAGCACGATCACTTTTACTGATGAGGCAGATCTCTCGAACGCTCATCAGTTGAGTCTTAATCAGCAGGCCAGACTGGATGCAGTCAGGCAGAAATTTTTGTGTTTTGACCGGGATGGTCTTGGAAAGACGGCGCTCATGGAGCACGTGACAGATACCGGGAATGCACTCCCTGTGAAACAGCGTCACTACCCTGTCTCACCAGCGGTACAGGCCATTTTGTACGAAGAGTTAGACCGGATGTTGAGCCTCGGCGTTATTGAGGAGAGTGAGAGTTTTTTTTTTTTTTTTTTTTTTCAACAACTTTATTTCATTTAACAAACTTAAAGCTAACATTCTTATAAACCAATAATTGTTCAAGATAAAAAAAAAACAAAACTAGCCTTAGTTCATTAAATAAAATAGTTAGGAACATTCAATTACCAAATGGTAAGAGACGAATGCACCATTAACTTAACACTAATTCTGAAATTAAATTGATGGGGATCAATTGTTATAAATTCAATTTTTGTTTCTATTCTTTTTCAATTAAAAAATAATAACTAGGAACAATATGAAGCAAGAAAAAAAGTAATATTCGTTCAATAAAGCTATTTAAAAAGATGACAATAAATTAATATATTAAGCATACACATGATTATTTATTAGTATTATATTAATTCAAACTGTAATATTAACTAACAAATTTATATCATTATGATCAAATGTGAAAAGCCAGTTTTTAATATTTTTTAAAAAACACCGATTTAATCCTCTCGCATCTTAGATTTTCAGGAAGATTATTAAATAGGCGAGCGGAAGTTATTCTATAGAAAAGAGCATAGTGCGATTTTTTAATAGAAGGTACAGTTACCAGATTACGATTGTTCACACGTAAGTTATAAAACCCGTATAGTCTTGAGGCGGAATATCCAGAATTTTCAAAAAATGTTTTAAGAACTTTGTAAAAATATAGGTGTTTTATAGGCAAAATTTCTAGGTTTCTAAACAAATCAAAGCTGTGAGTTCTCCGGTTAACTTTACTTAGAATGCGAATGACATGCTTTTGTTTAGTAAGAAGAGGGTCAATTTTATTACGGTGAGTGCCACCCCAGCAGGTTAACCCATACTGAAGTCTTGATTTAAATAGGCCATTATAAACTAATTTTAAAACGGTTTGGCTACAATAAAGGCTAAGATGATAAAAATGTCTCAAAACCATATTAAAGTATTTAGTAAGGCATGAAGTGTGTTCTTTCCAACTCAATCTACGGTCTAAAATAACTCCCAAGCATTTAAAACTTTCAACATGTTCAATAGTAAAGCATTCAACACAACAAGATTTACTATCATTAAAAGTATAGGCATCTGAATAATGCTGACAGGAGTTTTGCAGGACATATTTAGGACAGCTTGGAGAATGAAATTGGAATCCCAAATCGTTATAAGTGGCACCTGAAAGGCTGTATAACATGAATTTTGTTTTTTCACTTATACAAAGCTTATGACGGAAAAACCAATGGCGGAGAGTTTCCAAATCACTATTGGCAGAAACTTTTAAATCAAAAAATGTTTTTGTAGAGTACGTCAATGCTGTGTCGTCCGCAAAGGCCGTTATTTTGCCCTTAAAGTTTTGAACAAAAAGCGAATTGACATATATTAAAAACAAAATTGGTCCCAATACAGAACCCTGAGGGACACCTAAATTTAAATATTTTTCATCACTAAACATATTTTGAATTCTTACTTTTTGTCTGCGGTTACTAAGATAAGAACTAAACCAGTTATAGACGAACCCACGAAAACCAACCTTATACAATTTATCGAGCAACAGTGCATGGTCCACCGTATCAAACGCCTTAGTTATGTCAATGAATAAGGAAGCCGAAACCTCAGAATCATTTAGGCTAGTATAAACTTCATCACAAAGCTTCAGAACAGCATTTTCTGTAGACCTTCCTTTCCTGAACCCAAACTGTGAATTACTGAAAAAACTATTTTTATCCAAGAAGGAAAGCATCCTTGACTTCATACCTTTTTCAAAGACTTTAGAAAAAACCGATAAAAGCGAAATGGGTCTATAATTGTTGATGCAAGTACTAGCTCCTCTTTTATGTAACGGAATCACGATTGCCAACTTTAAGGAATCAGGAAAAATACCCTTTGTTATACTTTGGTTAAATATATAACTCAACACATCAGATACAAGATAAGAAATATTTTTCAGGATCTTAGCGGATACCAAATCGTCAGATGTGGAATTAGACATTTTGAGAGACATAATAATTTTATGAATTTCAATAGCCGAAAAGTTCTCAAAGAAAAACGTTTCTGAACAAAAGTTTTCAGTAATAAGAGGGCTAGCACATTGGCAATTATTCGTGAAGTTGGTGAGATTAGTGTTTTGGTTTAAATTACAAAAGAAATCATTAAATAAATTAGCAACAGAGGAAGGATTTTTGATAATAGTGCCCCCGCTTTCTATAGACAAATCAACTATTGGTTTATTTTTATTTAAAATTTCATTTACAACTTCCCATTCTTTTTTGGAGTTACCCACGTTTTCGAGAAGCTTGTTCTTAAAATAGTTATCTCTACAAAGTGGAATTTCAGTTTTTAATTCTTTGCTTATGCTATCAAAATACTTTTTTAATCTTAAGTTATGAGGATGTTTTTTAAGTTTAAGAAAGAGTTCATTTTTTTTGTTTATTTTTTTCAGCAGTGCAGTATTCATCCACTGCTTACGACAAGTTAGCTTCTTCTTATTATAATTTACAACTTCTTGGCTGGAGGTAGAAATCAAATATTGAAGCTTACTAAGAAATAAATCGAAAGCAGTTGATGGGTTACAAGCACTATAAACCTCATCCCAAAACTCAAATGTCAAAGCTGTTTTCAAAGCAGAAAAATTGATTTTTGGAAAAGTTTTTACTTGTGCATTTAGTTTTCGTTTTTGACTACAATCAAATTGAATACTTGTTAAACAATGATCAGTAATCCCAAGTTCAAAAACCTCTGTTTGAAATCCCACGTTATTATTTTTATGAAGTCTTAAGAAGATATGGTCCAAGCAAGATGGTCCTCTAGTAGGTGTGTTTACCAAAGAAGTAAATCCAAAGGAGGAAATGGTAGCAAGAAAATTATCAGCATCAGGTGAGGAGGACAGTATATCGATGTTAAAGTCACCTAAAAGAAGCATATTTTTACCACCATGATTGTCCAAAAACCCAGAAAATTCATCTATAAACGCCTTAATTGTAAAAGAATGCAATCTGTACACTCCGACAAAAAAATAACGAGTTTCAGATACTAAGAAATTTAAACAAATCAAATCTGCACTTCTAAGATTCTCGTTTGTTATTTCACACATTATATCGCTTCTATAAAACACCGCCACCCCGCCAGCTGCATAAGAATCATTACAAGAAGCAGCGAAAGTAAAACCAGGAATAGAATAGTTAGATATTTCAACCTCATAGATCCAAATTTCGGAAACAAATATGAAATCAGGCAAATGATCTAAAGATGCGAGATTAGCAAGAAAGGTGTCAAAATTTTTTCTTAAGCTACAAATATTTAGGTGTACTACTGATAAACCTGAATTCAATTCTATAATAGGATGATCAATGCAAAAACAATTTACTTTAATATTATTTGAAGAAGAAATACTAATACTACTTAAGTTATGATTATGAGGATCTGATAAGGACGTTAAAGAGTTATAATTAACTACCATATTAAGGATTAAAAATTAAGTATTTAAAATTAAATTATTCCTTATGAAATCCTCATAACTTTTAATCTTAATAACACTGTCGCCTTCTTTCCTCCGAATTAGAATAGTTGAATCCCTTATCCAGACATATTTGCATTTTTGTTGTTTTTTCAATTCATTAGCATCTTTAAGTAGAGATCTGGTGAACGAAGACGTAAGACTATCATTTATGTATATGCGATCTTTGTTGTTGTTGTCACCAAATACATTTGCAGACAATTTAATTTTACTTTCTCTCATTTTTTGCATCATCATGTTTTTTTGTTTGAGAGAACTAAACTTGACACAAACAATGTTAGAAGAAGGGTTAACGGCAAGGGGGAAATCTCGAGAGTCATTGCGCTTTGTTTTCAAATTCTTAACAAAACAGGTTTCGATTTCATTTTCATCAACATGAACACCCACTCCACTGGTTAAGAGGTGAATGACCTTTTCCATAGCATTAGAACTATTCACATTTGGTATACCTACAATGTCAACTGACGTTTTTTTGTCTTTTTGTTCAAAAACATTGAGTTTGGATTGTAAGATGTTAAGCTTAGACGTGAGTTCAGCATTTTTCTCTTGCAATAAGTTGATTTGAGAGATTGCTTGGCTGTTGAGGAGTTGAAGTTTCTTTATTTCGTTAAAAAGCATACCAAGAGTGATAGGTCTATCTATAGCATCAACGTCCACAGGAGCAACACCTTCAGTTAGATTACTAGTACCAGGAATAGGGGTGGCAGCAGCAGGGGCAGCAGCAGCAACATCAACAACAAAAGCGTCGTCGTCGGCGGCAGCAGCAACAGCAGCATCAACAGCAGCAGCAGAGGTAGATGTAGGATTCCGATTTTGACGATCATTGAAACCCGGGTCCACAGAATAGTTATTTAATGGCAATTGATCTGCCGAAAAAGAACCCCGACGTTGTTTTAAACAAATAACACACTTATGGCTTATTTTGTTCTTTAGCATGTAATCGACTTCAGTTTTTTCTAATTTGGCGCACTTAGCATGACAGTATTTAGTACACATGTGGCAGCGAATCTTAAGATCAATTCGATCAATAATTAAATTGCACAAAACACACTTCATGATAAAAACTTTGTGTCAATTTCTTTTTGTATTCGTTTGTTATTATTATTTTACTTAACTTTACTTTAGATAAAGAATTTAAGTTAGTATATAAAGAAAAATAACTAGAAAGCACTTCTCAAACGATGTGACCCCATCAACACACGAGAGAGAATGTGTTCTCTGAGAGTCCGTGGTGTTCGCCAGTGGTTCTCTTGCGAAAACCAGGCAAGAATCGACTTTGTCTGGATTCTCGCAAGGTGAACTTACTGACGAAGAAAAACGCTAATCCTCTCCCCCATATCGAAGGGCTACCGGATACATTCTACATAAGTAGTATTGATCTAAAGGAAGCATTCTGGCAAATACCGCTGGAGAAACAGTAGGGAAAAGACTGCCTTTGCGGTACCGGGAAGACTCTTGTACCAGTTTACTGTCATGCCATTTGGGTTGTGCAATGCGGCCCAAAGGTTATGCCAGTTGATGGACAAGGTGATTCCTGCATGACTTAGGGATCGTGTCTTTGTCTATCTGGACGATTTGCTAATCATGGCGCCGGATTTCGAGACGCATATCACCCTGGTAAGCGAAGTAGCCGACTGCTTACGCAGAGTGAATCTCACCATCAACATGAACAAATCTAAGTTTTGCTTCAAGGAGCTGAAGTATTTGGGGTTCATAGTTGGTGTTGGGCAGCTTAAAACCGACCCTGCCAAGGTGGAGGCAATTGTGGACTTCCCAGTTCCCAAAACCCCAAGGCAGGTTCGGAGGCTACTTGGTTTAGCAGGGTGGTATCGGAAATTCATTAAAGATTTTTCGAGTCTGACTGCACCCCTGACGGACCTCTTAAAAAAAGGCAATACTAAGTTTAAGATGACGGAAGAGGCACTGAGAGCGTTCGAGAATCTGAAGAAGACGTTAACGACAGCACCGATTCTGACGCATCCTGACTTTTCAAAAAGGATTTACATCCAGTGCGATGCTTCGGATGCGGAAATCGGGGCCGTGCTTTTTCAAAGAAACATGGAGGACGAAGAAGTTCCGATATCCTTCTTTTCACAAAAATTCAACAAAAGCCAGAGAAACTACAGTGTGACCGAGAAGGATCCGAGACCAGATCAAAAGCATGGAATGCCTACGTATTCGTAGTATTGGACCATCTGTCAAAATTTGTTTTTTTGAAAGGATTGAAAAACGCGAACACAACCAGTGTTATTAAGTTTTTACACCATGAGGTGTTCAATATGTTCGGTGTTCCTCGCTTGATCCATTCAGATAATGGTAAACAATTTCTGGCGAAAGAGTTTCAAAACTTCTTGCAAAAGAACGGGATTACTCATATGTGAACAGCGAACTATGCACCCCAATCGAACACGTCGGAGAGAGTCAACCACACGTTGTTGGCAGCTATCCGCGCATACCTCAAGACCGATCAACGTGATTGGGACTACTATCTCAGCAACATAGCATGTGCCCTGAGAAGTGCAGTTCATAGTTTTACCGGGGTATCCCCACACTATGCTTTGTTTGGTACAAACATCATGATGCACGGTAGCAGCTATGAACTGGCACAAAAGTTGAATGCGGTTGACGACGGCGAGTTGTTGATACTTCCTCGACGCGATCGATTGGAGTGCATACGTTAAAGAGTAGGTACGTGAAAACAAAATCGAATGAACGATCGGCGAAAACTTATAACACGCGTACACGGAAGGTAAGATACCTGCCAGGACAGGAGGTATTTAGGAGAAATTTCATTTTGAGTGACGCCTCGAAAAATTTGCCAGCAAAACTATGCCCCAAATACATAAAATGCTGAGTAGTTAAAGCGATAGGTAGTCATATGTATGAACTGGAGAATCTTAATGGCAAGAAAATCGGTATATTTCATGCCAAAGATTTGAAACAATAACCGACCGACGTTGTCACTCAACACATTTCAACCGACACTAAAACCCCGATAAGTTTCCGCAAAACGCACGTTATTCGCGTATCAATGTTTATTCCCCACGTCATATCACTGCATGAAATTTCAAAACCAAATCCAAGAAAGTACCTGATAATCATTTAAGACCTAGTGTTTACCCACTTCAAACATTCGAGAACTATTGTTCTAAATTGTTCACACCGTACCTGATTAAGTAAATAAGCATTCTGTGCTATGTATTTAAAAAGTTCACCACCATAAAAAACTTTCAAAACTAAAAAAAAGTATTTGTTCGTTCACACAGCACTGTACAATCCCAAAATTTATTTATTTTTGTTCATGTCCATCACTTCGTACCTGAGGATTATCCTGTTTCATTTTTATATTTACATGCTTACTATTAAATCTTTTATTTTCAAAGAAAAAAATCAATTTTGCTTCATGGTTTACTTTTTTTGTTATTTATTAAATGTCCAATATCATGCAAAACTTAATGTTATTTATATCTAAATGTTAATTTACTAATATTCACTTAAAGTCGAAGCTGTACTTAAACCTACTTTGTTAGGTACTTGGTTGTTTTTCCAATTCTTGGAATCCATAAACAAAAAGGATAGGCGTGTTTTTTTGGGATTTTATATATAGTACAGTGAGAAATTTCCATAAAAACGCATCCACAGCGGCCTATATCACGACACAAAAGTGAATTTTGTGAAAGTTAAAAGTAGAAATAAACCAAAATTATTAACAAAAACTTAAATATTTGCAAGTTAAATGGGAAATATAACTATATATTTATATAATTTATGGTTTTAATCAAATGTTTGTGTCCCTTTTTTCTATATTTGCCATTTTCAGATACGAAAATTGATTTTGCAGCTATAAAAAAAAGAAAAGGGGTAGGGGTATGTTGCACAGTGGTTTCGCCCATACGACAAAAATAAAAAATAACAGTGATTATTTATTTTGTTTTTTGACTTTTAACAGTAGATTATGGTTTAATATGTAATGTTGCAAACATTGCGTCTCAAATGTCACGTGTTATCAGTATCGTTTTCGCATTCAAAAAGAGCTAATTGTTTGGTCTAAACATACAATCAAATTTGTGTGGAAAATTTACTTATTTAAAAGTGATTTTTTTCTAGATAAAAGTAATATTTTCGAAATTTTTGTTCAATGGGATTAAAGAAGCAAGGTGTTTAAAGTATTGTAATATTTTCTCAGGTTCGTTAATAAAACTTATTTACTTTATTCAAAACGTCCACTTACTTATTCCGCAAAATAAAACACTTTATTTTTTTTAATACAAACAAAACGATTTATTATTCACCACTGAATTAATTCACAAACTTTACTTTTATTACAACCAACTTTATTCATTCTCGATTAAAACCAAACGGTGTCGCTGCCGTTCAAACATGTGCCTTTTATACTTGTTTTCCAAACTCTCGAAATAAGGAGAACGTTCTGGTCTCTGCTTCCAAAGCTTTCCGTAGGGGAAATTTCCCAATAATTTCCCTTCCCAAAGCTTTATTTGACAGCTGGTAAATCTGCTATAATCCGGCAGATGGCGCTTCCTTCGTTTGAGAGTTGCTGTAATTATAGCTAATAAGGGTATGTTTGCACTGCGACCGTAAGCTTTATTGTGTCCGTTTGTTTGCATTTCGGAGTCGTTATAGTTCAAATATGGAAAGTTATTACAGTATTTTATTTTTTATTTAGTGATATTTTAATTTTTATTTAAAAAGTTGTATTGGTAAAACCCAATAGACATTAAAGTTGATTTTTTTAATTTTTCTTTGAAGTAAAAGTAAGGTTTTAACATAGTTCGCAATGTAACCTAAATTTAAAATTTTGTCTGAAGTATCGAGAAAGCTCCCAGCTTTTTGAAAAACATTACCTTAGCACCCACAATCACCCACTAACAGATTTATTCAGGTTTTACTACTGGTGTTTACCGTTTCTGATTTTTTTAATTTTCCCATTTTAAATATTCCTTAGGTTCAATGTACGTTTGTTTATTGTCTTAGAAGAATGTTTACGATATTTGGGCAATTCATTAGAAAAAAGTGCCATGGAAAATTTAAACTTTAACCACTTGAAATCGCGCATATACTACATTTGTGACCGTTTAGCTATTGTATTAAGGGAGTGCAGATACGACAAACAAAATTTTTGATTTTGGTACTACCTACACCTACATAAATGCTATATTTATCTATGTATATCTATATCTATCTATACTATATTATAAAGACGAAACATTTATGTGTTTGTTTGTTTGTTTGTACCTATGTAGGGGGTAATCTCTGGAAATATTCAACCGATCCTTATAAAATTCTTTAATAAATGGAAAGATATAATGTCCCTGAGTAACATAGGCTAAATTTTATTTAGATACAAATTAATTGCAACGTTAAAATCTAAATGTTTGTACTTTTTTGGGGTATTTGTGAGTTTTTGATTTTTATGTTTCGAAATTTCAAAATTTCTTTTTGAGTTTGAAAGGTTATTCCAAGGGGAAGGCCTTACGGTTACAAAATTAAATTTGTAGGGATAAATGGCGTAAAATCAAAAATGGTATGAGATAACAAAAATTCTTTTTCTGTTTGATAGAGTTTACTAAGAGGATGTTGTCTTCATACATAGGGTGAAATGGGGTAGAAATTAAAAATGGGCATATGATTTAAAATAATTTTTGAGTTGGGAAGGTTATTCTTCAAGGCTTTAGGACTGAAAACATTTCAAAATTTAAATACCTTTGGTGTAAAATGGGGTTTGTAAAATATGGAATCTGATTTTAAACGTCCTTTTTGTATTTGAAAGATTATATGAGGCTGTGAGTGCAAAAGTGGTGTAACACACTTTTTTTATCATATTTTTCGTTTTGAATCGATTTTTAATACTATTTGAACCGAAATTCAAAAAGTATGCGTCACATTGTTGGAAAGCTTAGATATTTTAGAAATTAAAATTTTTGCTTTGATGACTTTTGATGCATAAATGTAAAAATACGAGACAAAAATATCAAAAAACCGAAAAAATGGGTTACACCACTTTTGCACTCACGGCCTCATGTGTAGAGGATGTCATTCGAAAATTTTGCCTAACCGAGCAAAGCCGGGGCAGGCCAGCTAGTGCATAGTAAAGTTATACTATGTTTTTATTTTTGTTGCAAAATGTAATTATCTAATTAACGAAACAGTCGAAATTTTCAACATTTTATTTCAAACGTTAAAGAGTTTTGACGCTTCGTCCTTGAAACAAAAAAAAAACAATGCATTAGCACCAAAATGAACTAAAAAGAAGATATGGGCGTGTCAGTGGTGAATATTATTTGTAATCATTTCTCATGCTCTCATTTATCATGCCTCAAAATTGCATCAAAATCGGTTGAGTTGTTTGGATTTTATTGCTTGAGACTGTTCCTTAATATGAAAAAGATGTTTAAAAACACCCAAAAGGTGGGCGTGGTAAACATGTTTGTGTAGACGAATTTCTTAAAAGAGCATTTTCTTAAAAAATATCTCAAAACTTAATATAAGCTAAAGCCAGTTTGGGTGACTATATCACCTTATTCAAAAAGTAGGCGTGGTAGGAGGTGGAAATTTATTGTGATGATTTCTTTAGTAATTTTTTGTCTTATGCTATGTTTCCACCAAAGGTTTATCTCAGATTAGATTTAATAAATCTTTTTGGTGTTTCCACCGCACAAAAAGATTTAAAAAAGATAAATATGCAAATGGCGTTCCAATTTTTCTTATGAAGTGCGAATGAGACAGAATATTTGATTCGTGTGAAACAATGAAGAACTGAAAGCGGGTCTCGAATAAATCGTTCAGCACCATGTAAAAATAGGTTAGCTCGATTTGTAAAACTATTTGTCCTAGGAAGATTTAATAAGATTAATTTCTAATTCTAATAATATTCCTATAAATCTTTCACATAAATAAAGGAAACAACAAAATACTGTAGTAAGTCACCATAAAAATTTATACACACGATTAGAATTTAACAAACAAAAAGGAAATTATCCGATATCACGCCAAAGAATTAAAAAAAAAAAAGATAATTAATTTCTGGATCTATGCTCTGGTTTTACTAGCAAACTGGAATTTTGAACTAAGCTTCAGATTCTTGATGCTTCTTGAGTACTTGATTGTAGTATCTTGAATTCTTGATGCTTTAATTCTAGAAGGCTTGAAAATATTTCTTGGATTCTTGAGGCAGGTGGGTTCTTGAAGCTTGTCATGAGTTTTCTCAGTATACAATGAAATATGATCTTTCTGGATCATACCATAAATGAGGGGGGTGATCACGACTTTCTTTTTCTTGTGTTGTCGATGATCGCCACTTTTTTTTTATTTTAAGTCCTGATAGCAACAAAAAAAGGAAACATATGTAAATATCATTTAAAAAAAATGAATTTAAGAATACGAGAATATATATATAGATGTATATATATATATATTTCTATACAATTTATCAACTATTAGATAAGAGTAATTATATGTATTACGTTCAATTAAAAGTAGTCCGAAGAATATTGCTTTCCAATTTTCTTCAAATTCATAACTCGTAATTACTATATACTATATAAATAACTAGTAGTACCTCGTGGCTTGATGGTTAGTGCGTAGGACTGTCATGCCGAAGGTGTGGGTTCGATTCCCAGCCGTGCCACCTAAAAACAGAAATGTTTTATTCGAGGTACTGCCTCTTGCGAGGAACTGACAAATCCTCCAAGAGTATACTTGTCATGAAAAAGTGCTTCTCATTTAGCCGTTCGGACTCGGCAAAAAACTGTAGGTCCCCTCCATTCCTGCCATTAAACACGCACACAGGAATGGTTGTGAGTTGTAAGTCACTAGGCCCTGGTTCTCCACGAGCTGTTGCGCCACCCAATTTATTTTTATTTATTTATATAAATAACTGAAAAACCACTTTTTCCTTATATATTTCTCTTAGTATTAAATTCCTTTTATCTTTTTTTTTTTTTTATTAATATAAAAGCAACGACTCACCCTCACAAAACAAATTATCTTTTTCGCACGTGGGTGCTTCAAATCCAATAACGTGGATTTGTTCTTGGAACTTACACTCCGCCTGTGACTCCAAAGCTCACGGTTCTTTGCCGTATTTGGCTGGATGATCTCAAAGATTCAGAACTCCCCGATGATCACCAAGTTTCTTTGACATAGCCTGCCGTAGCTTGCTGTAGATATAATCTGCCGTAGACAGTTATATATATATTATATATATATATAAAGAGAGACGCGTCTATAACGGGCTATGTACATAACCTATATACCAAGGATGATAACGTATCAATATATATGTAATATCGAGTACCGTAATTCTTGTATTAAAGATCTTTTAAAGATGTAATTTAGCTTTTCCATGCACTCACCCAAAAAAAAAGGAACAGGGATTTCCTTTGTCTCCCTTGTATTTTTTTCTTCGATTCTGGCCGCACTTAGTCAGCTATAGGTGATTTATATTACACCAACTTGGGACGTTTACTAAATCTTTCCACACTTTATAGTCGGAATTACTTTATATTCGAATTAACGTACCTATTACTTCAACAGTACGAACTGTTATTTATCAGACTAGGTTCAGCGTAAGCACAAAAAAAAAAGCCAGGGTATCTGCTCTCGGCAATGAAGCAGAACCGATCCTTTTCGCTTCGCAGTCTATAAACGTTTACTCTATTCTAATGACAATCCACCCGTATTCCTTCCCAATTCATCCCGAGCCATGAGTTGTTCCTCTGTTCTACCGCACAACCAATCAAAATTGTCCACATCACAGTTGAATTTTCGGAGAGATTTGTTTCATGTCCAACGGCCCAAAGGACATTTACACTTTGCAACAATTGACTTAGACCAGATTTGATTTAGACTAGGACATCTTTCTTTTAAAGTTTTCCGTCACCTTCAAACATAAGGTAAATAGAAGTAGCAATGGCGGTGAGGAAGACGAAAACGCATGTATGGTTCAGTATACCCCACCCCATCCACGCATAGACGGATAATAAAACCACTCCCTGCTGCGTTGTGGAACGCGAATTTTCAACACGCTGTATGCCTCGTTTGCCAATGTTTTGCAAGGTCATCTCTCAACCGAGTTTGAAAGAGTTTGAAACCAGAGCCTTTCAAAGTAATTAATTCAGAAGAACCTTTATTTCATCATACTCTAACACCCAAATGGAACAGGGCTCATATCAATAATAATTCCATTGATACGTTGCATTTCATTTTATTTGGCTTGAATATGATCACAATTTGATAATATCGCAATTGACTCCGCGTACTAAATATCAATAGTTTTCACCCACAAATAGAAACTAGAAAGATTTCATCGTTCGTCTTCCAATCTCATCCTTTTAGGAATAAAACATGCAAAAAAAGTGCAAATCCTTTCCCAAAAAGATCAAATCTTTTCAACAATAAAACGACAATGGTGTTGTGTCTACCTACGCATGTCTAACCACACGGTCCAACTCCTTCTCGTGTAAATGTTAACTAAACCATCTTCCTCTTGTGATTTACAACATCCCTGGACGGGATCAAAATGGAAAAAAACAACCATAAAAATACTTCGAATAAATGGGTAAGTATCTTTATCTCCTTTACCAACAAATACATTCTAATATATTTATAACATATTGATGACTTCTTCCAATTTCAGCGGTGCTATCAACCTTCATAATCGAGGGCGACATCAAGCAACAAGAAACTGCAACCAGCAACAAAAACATCCTAGGTAGGTAGATCATACCTACATTCCGATCTATTAATTTTCGAATTTCTGATTTATTTACAGATTCGCAACAAAACACTGAACGAGGAGAAAAACCCTTTTGTTTCGAGGACAGTGGAAGGTTACTATTATTTTCTTAACTATCATTAGTTTTCACAAGAGTCCCATCCTCAAACGGAAGCACTTATTCATTATTGCTAAGAGCTTGGCTACTGAATTTCAAGGATGGTTTCGTTGAGAATTTCTTTCGTGCCTAATCTTAACGTGATGTGTTATACTGATAGAACGTGGGGAAGAACCTTCGTAAAGCCGGGCATTATAAATTTTTTGCCTGTGATACGTGGGATTTCAAATTTGATTGGTGTAAAGTTTGTATGTTAAGATATACCTGCCGAATTTATATGATAGGTATAGAAAATAAATAAAGTGTTTCGTTGAACTATTAACGCTTGAGTTTTTTCTATTTTTGAAGTTGGATCGTGGGTTCTTCCAATGTTTACCATGCAGAAGATTTCAAACCGGAAATGGATAAGATCACATTCTGGATTTAGATTAATCTTGGCTGATCGATCTTATGAGTTGTTTTCAGCCTACGAACAGTACATAAATATGGCTACATAACAACATTAAATAGTCACATTCCAACGTAGGCATATAATTTTCAAAAAAAAAATAAGATCAATAAATAAACATATACGGTGGAAAGTAATATCTAAAACACTATATTGGACTATAATCATAGTGGATAAGTTAACAAGGTAATCTTAAAAGAATAAAAAAATCAAATTATCGGTAGTTAAATGGTCTAAGAAGATAGAATATGATGCATAACATCAGTGGATAAGTAAATAGGTACAGTAATAAATAAACTACAAAAAAAAATAAGTAAGTAAATAGATTACTAAGATTTCAAACAAAAGGTTTATTTTTCAAACTCATGAGCTAATAAATAAGCAAACAAATAAATCAACAAACAAACTGGAGTAATAAATAAATAAATTAACAGATAAATAAATTAACAAATAAACTGAAGTATTAAATAAATAAATTAACAAATAAATAAATTACCAAACAAATTGAGGAAATAAATAAATAAATTAACAAATAAATAAATTAACAAATAAATTGAAGTAATAAATAAATAAATTAACAAAAAAATTGAGGTAATAAATAAATAAATCAAAAAATAAACTGAAGTAATAAATAAATAAATTAACAAATAAATAAATAAATTACTAAATAAATAAATTTGACTAGAATTATAAGATACTAAACTAAATCTAATATTGCACTTAACCTAAAAATATTATATCACAGGGCTGGATCGATTTCATTGTTTCAACGAAAATTTGAAAGAAAAAAAAAATATCACCGGTCAGATGGACTCCACTGTTTTAACAAATAATTAATAAATTAACATATATATATTTAACAAATAAGTATAAAATAAACTTTTATGGCTACAATTAAATGTAGAATATGAAGATATGAATGAAAATCTAGGACAGTAAGAACAAAATTTAAGCCAATTATAGTAAGATACATATGTAAATAGCTATGAGATGTAATATTTGAATTTCAATCTAGATGCCATAACGAGAAACATAAACACGGAAAGAACAAAAATTAGTTTATTGTTTGATATCTTTAGCATGATAAACACCAATGGTTTTGCCCAATTGATTTTCTAGTTCATATAAATTTTTACCGATTGCTTTTACTATGCGACATTTCACAAACTTAGGGCAAAATTTGGCACTGAGGTATTTCGAGCTGTCGCTCAAAACGAAGTTTCTTCGGAATACCTCTTGACCAGGCACGAATCGTATGTTCCGAGTACGAGTATTGTACTTCTGTGCGCTCTTCTCATTTGCTTTAGTAATGCTCTCTTTGACTTTATCACGCATACATTGTAGGCGAGAATGCCTAGCGAGAGTCATTAGTTCGCCATCTTCAACAGAATTAAGTTTTTGAGCAAGTTCATTGCAACTGCCATGGGTCATCATATTTAAGCCGAAAAGCGCGAAATATGGAGAGACCCCAGTTGATGTGTGGACCGCACTTCTTATGGCACAAGCTATGTCGCTTAGGTGAACATCCCAGTCTCTTTGGTCTTCTTTCAGATACGATCGAATTGCTGCTAGGAGAGTACGATTGACTCTTTCAGAGGCATTCGACTGAGGAGAATAATGGGCTGTCTTAAAATGACGTATACCAAAAGTTTGCATACAATTTTGAAACTCTTTAGCTAGGAACTGTTTCCCGTTGTCGGAGTGGATTACCTCAGGCACTCCAAACATGTCGAATACATTTTCTTTTAGAAATTTGATAACGCTAGAAGTATTTGCATTCCGTAACGACTTTAAAAAGACAAATTTGGACATGTGATCAAGGACGACGAAAACATAACTATTACCAGATTTTGAACGAGGGTATGGACCCAAAAAATCAATATACAACTTTTGGAAGGGACGATCAACATTGAACGCACTTGACATAGGAGGACGTAGGACTTGATTAGACGGTTTACATTGAACACAAGTTTCACATTTGGCAACATATTCATGAATTTGAACAGTCATATTCGGCCAAAAAAAATACTGTCGAATTCTTTGTAGGGTTTTCGCTACTCCACCGTGTGAAACTTTTGGAGGATTATGGGCTCGAAAAATGATGTTGTTAGTGAGACACAATCTCCATGAGTGTTCAACCGTGGTATTCTCATCACATGGCGGAAAAGAGCGCTTGTACAAATATTTGTCATCAATTTTAAGATCTGGCAATCGATCTTGGTTTTCTTTTACGGTATTTATCAAGCTTACATACTCCTCTGATTCAAATTCTTTCGAATTGAGGTTTATTAACGGTGATATGTCAACTAAATCTATACTCTCAATTTCCATGTAAACTCTGGACAAGGTGTCAGGCACTACGTTTAAACTTCCTTTTCTGTGTTCTATGTCGAAAGAATATGCTTGGAGCTGGAGACTCCACCTCGCAAGTCTGCCACTCAAGTCTTTGAGGCTCATGAGCCATTTTAAACTGGGATGGTCAGTTATAACAGTAAACAGCATTCCCTCCACATAGGGTCTGAATTTCTGTATCGCTAAAACTGCTGCCAGGCACTCCTTTTCTGTGACACTATAATTCTTTTTTTTCTTTAGTTTCTGGGAAAAATGTGAGATCGGGGACTCTCCCTCAGCGTCACTTTTCTGGAAGAGCACCGCACCCACACCTGTATCAGAAGCATCACATTGGATATAGAAACGTTCCGTGAAATTTGGATGCGTTAATACCGGAGCTGTTGTTGAGGCCTTCTTCAACTTCTCAAATGCCTCCAGAGCTTCTTCCGTCATTTTAAATTTGGTGTTTCTCTTTTTTAACGTATCCGTAATTGGAGCCGTCAAAGACGAAAATTCCCGTATAAACCTACGATACCACCCTGCTAGACCATGCAGTCTGCGTACCTGTTTTGCTGTTTTGGAGACGGGGAAATTTTCAATAGCTTCAACCTTGGCGGGATCCGTCTTAAGCTTCCCACCACCAACGATGAAGCCCAAGTATTTCAACTCCTTAAAGCAGAACTTTGACTTCGTTACGTTGATGGTGAGCCCAGCTTTATTCAGGCACACAGCAACTTCCTCCAGCAGGCTCATATGTGTCTCGAAATCTGGAGCTATGACGAGCAGGTCATCGAGATACACAAAGACACGGTCCCTTAACCTTGAGGGAATGACCTTGTCCATTAACTGACATAACCTCTGGGCCGCATTACACAGACCAAAGGGCATGACAGTAAAATGGTACAAGGCCGTCCCGGTACTGTAAACGGAGTCTTCTCTCTACTCTGTCTTTCCAGAGGTATTTGCCAGAATGCGTCTTTGAGATCGATACTACTTATATAAATAGTATCATGAAGACGACTGAAGATGCCTTCGAGAATTTGAAGAGGGTAAGCATTTTTCTTGGTATGGGAGTTCAGTTTACGTGAGTCCAGACACAGACGATTTTTGCCGGGTTTCTGTATCAGGACCACTGGTGAACTCCACGGGCTTTCGCTCTCTTCAATAACTCCAAGGCCCAACATTCTGTCTATCTCTGCATACAAAAGGGCTTGTATCGCTGGAGAGACAGGGTAATGACGCTGCTTTACAGGAGCCGCATCTCCGGTGTCAATGACATGCTCTTCAAGCGTCGTTTTTCCGAGACCGTATTTGGTATAACACCGAAACATTTGCCTGACTGCGTCCAATCGCGTTTGCTGCTCTGGAGACAGTTGATGAGTATCAGGAGAAACCTCAACGTCCGGCATCTTAATCTCGCTGACGATTCCAGGTGCGAGCTTGAATGCTCTCCAGAAATCAACGCCGAGGTAAAGTTCCTGATCGAGACTAGGGACGAGGTAAAATGTAATTTTGTTTTTCATATTTTTATACTGTACTTCTAAGTTAAGTTTTCCAATAATGGATTGACATTTTCCGTCAGCGGCTTTAACGTTTGATGTGAAAGGGGACATTTGAATGTTAAGTTCAGTAGCTAATTTTGTACAACCTTTGCCAAGAATACTGACACTTGTGCCGCTATCCAGCAAGCCTAGCATTTCTTTGTCAGCTACTTTTATTTTGGCATACGGTCTGGGATCTCCAAATACATCAATTATGGTAGACAACAAGTTGCATCTTAATTCTTTTCTTGTTTTGTATATCTTTCTAGCGTTAAGAACTTTTTGACTGACAGTGCCATTAAAAATTCGTTCTTTGGCCTTATTATATTCGTGTATTCTTACATGTAAGGGTTTTACATAGCTAAAATTAAAATTTTTCTTACTATCTATTATTTCTTTATCTCTTTTCAAAATTGTGACTTTTGCTTCTTCTCTATCATTCTCAATTTGCTTTCCTATAGATTTTGGGGGGTCGAATTCTCGGGGACCTGCGTCGAACGTGACTCTCCCGTTAAAATCACGCTCTTCTTCCTGTTTTCCGATTTGCATTTCGGACATTTAGAACAAATCACGTTTTCTTCTCCACACCGGAAACAGAAAATGTTTTGTTTGGGAGATGGGCACTCCCAATATAAATGACCATTTACTTTACAGTTCCAGCAATTGAGAACTTTGTTCGGTGGTCTGGGTCGGTGGTTATTGACGTACTGCATTGCTGCGATTTGATCATCAAAAGGATTTGGATCTTCACCATAGTATGATACTTCGTTCGCTGACATTTTAAGAGGAGGCCTATATTGTCTTGTAGCGTTATGCGATGCATCCTTAGAGCAGCCTTTTCTGCTTCTTTGCAGGCATATCTTAATTCGTCTAGCGAAGTTATTGCCATAGGATACACCAGCCTATTGATTTTTTCATTAAGATTTCTTTTAAGCATTCTTACCAGCTCGAATTCAGGTATTTGAACCCTAAGTTGGCCTCTTATCTTAAAAATAGCATTGAAGAAACTTTCACAAGACTCGAAAGAGCCTTGTTTCCGATCAGTGATATCCCTCATGATTTCATAGTCAGATTTTAAATTTCTGAACTGACGTAATATAGCATCTCGTAAATTGGGCCAATCTGGGCGGTAACAGGATTTTTGATATTGCCAATACCAGTCCTTGGCTGTTCCGGAGAGCATTATGTGAAACTGTTTTAAGATCTCCGACCAGGGGCACTCATCCTGATCTTGGAGACTCTCCACTTGAAATATAAAATCTTCAACGGTCAAGTTCTCTGGCTTACCATCAAAAGTTAGCCCCCATCGGTCGACTTTATCTGGAATGCGATTCCCCCGATTAAAATTATAATTCACATCATAATGATTAGGATTAAGAGGACTTTGGTGATAGCTATCATAATTTCTACCCTCCGATTGGTTTTGCGGAAAATAACTTGGAATAGGATTAGATCTTAAGTCATTAATGGGTTTGAATCTATTCGGAGGCTGCGACATTTGAACTGTTGCATTTGCTTGTAAATTTGGAAAAGGAGGTTGTTTCGGTTGCTGCTGTTGGTGAAGATATTGGTGTAGTTATTAAGGAGCGGTTAATCCGGCTCCCCGCCCTTGGAGTTATATATATAGGGTCTGGTCCTCCAGGTTGGGGGTCGTGCCGTCGGGGTGACTTCCCGGCCACGTAAAGCTATTTTAGTTGCGAAGCATCTACAAGCCTCGGATACGGACGGATTTACTGTTGACGAACCTAGCAAACGAAATAAGGACAACGAACTTCGGATCTGCACGTGGAATGTTCTGTCTCTCTATAGACCACGTGCAGCCGAACATTTAGCGGAGGCCCTAGACTGCTACAAAGCAGACATCACCGCCATCCAAGAAGTGCGATGGGATGGGCCGGGCAAAAGAAAACTGAAAGACTGCGATGTATACTACGGTGACTGTTACCGACCACAAGGGCAGCGTCTTTTTGGATGTGGATTTGTTGTTAGAGGCAGACTGAGGCAAGAGGTCTTGAGTTTCAATTATGTGAACGAGCGCCTCACGACAATTCGCATCAAGGCTAAATTCGCCAACATCAGCCTGATATGCGCGCATGCCCCCACAGAGGAGAAAGATGACGACACCAAGGACGAGTTCTACGAGCTCCTGGACAAGACATATGAGCAATGCCCTAGCTATGACATTAAAATTGTCTTGGGTGATTTTAATGCCAAACTAGGAAGAGAAGACGTCTTTGGTGGCACAATCGAAAGATACAGCCTGCACGACACCACCTCCGATAACGGACTCAGGCTAATCGACTTTGCTGCGGGGCGAAACGTTGTGGTAGCTAGTACGCAGTTCCCGCATCTCGATATTCATAAGGGGACATGGCGAATTCCTGATCAATCAACCGCCAACCAAATTGACCACATTGCGATCGACGCAAGGCACTCCTCCAGTATCAAGGATGTCCGAACGTTCCGAGGAGCCAACGTTGACTCGTACCACTACCTCGTTGTAGCAAAGGTAATGCTACGGATATCCAGACTAAAGCCAAAACAGGGAAATACTGTCAGGAAGTTCAACGTCGGACGGCTACAGTCGCAAGAAATCGCCAGGTCCTTTTCCGATCGAGTCTCTCGCGCCCTCTTAACTAGTCCTTTGCCGCCAACTGCAAACATCGAGAACCAGTGGAAAAACTGCCAGGAAGCCATCAGAGATGCCGCCTCTGACGTGCTGGGCTTCGCACGACCACCACAGCGAAACCCCTGGTTCGACGAGGAATGCCGGCAAGTACATGCAGCCAAACAACAGGCATACAAAGCGGCGCTGCATAGAAGGACCAGAGCTGCTCGCGAGCTCTACGAGCAGAAGAGGAAAGAGGAACACAAGCTTCTCAGAAAGAAAAAGAAAGAGCATGAGAAGCGCGCGATCGAGGAATTAGAGGGATGCCACTGCAGGAATGAAGTTCGGAAGTTTTACCAAAAAGTAAAAAGAACCTCCCAAGGTCACAACCCCGAACCGAAGCCTGCAAGGACGACCAGGGGAACATCGTGGTGGAAACGCAGTCGGTGCTGAGGATATGGAAAAATCATTTCTGCAAATTGTATAACGGCGATGACGATCCGAATTCCGCTACCATGCAAATTGCACCATTCAACCTGGACGACGTAGGCCAACAATTCCGTCCACCCGATCTTGACGAAGTGAGGATAGCCATATATAAACTTAAGTCCAATAAAGCTGCTGGAGCTGATGGCCTTGCGGCTGAGCTATTCAAAGCGGCTGGCGATGAATTGGTTAGGAGTATGCACCAGCTCATCTGTAAAATATGGTCGGAAGAAAGCATGCCCGATGAATGGAACCTCAGTATTGTTTGCCCGATCCTCAAGAAAGGCGATCCCCTGGACTGCACCAACTACAGAGGCATCAGTCTTCTTAATATCGCCTACAAGATCTTCTCTGCCGTACTTTGTGAACGCCTGAAGCCATTCGTCAACAACCTGATAGGTCCATATCAGTGTGGCTTTAGGCCAGGGAAGTCCACCATCGACCAAATATTCGCACTACGGCAGATCTTGGAGAAAACCCAGGAGTTCCAAATCGATACCCACCACCTTTTTATCGATTTCAAGGCCGCGTATGACAGCATCTATAGAGACGAGCTATATAGAGCAATGTCTAGTTTTGGCATCCCTTCCAAACTCGTCCGTTTGTGCAGGATGACGATGGAGAATGCACGCTGCTCCATCAAGGTCGGCAAAGACCTCACCGACACCTTTGATGTCAAAAAAGGTTTTAGGCAAGGCGACGCGCTGTCATGCGACTTCTTCAACATCGTTCTTGAAAGAATAGTGCAAAACTCTCACGTCAACACCAGAGGCACAATCTTTCAAAAGTCCGTCCAATTACTCGCTTACGCTGACGACATTGACATAATCGGACGAACAAAGCGTGATGTCAGTGGTGCTTTTGTGAGCATTGAGAAGGAAGCCAAGAAGATGGGTTTAACGGTGAATGAAAGCAAAACAAAATATATGCTGTCCACAAGAAAGGACACCCAACACCGACGTCTCGGACAGAACGTCACTATAGACAGCTATAATTTTGAGGTAGTCAGAGACTTTGTCTACCTAGGATCCGCTATAAGCTCAGCGAACGACACCAGCGCTGAGATCAAACGAAGAATTACTCTTGCCAATCGCTGTTTCTTTGGGCTAAGAAGGCAATTGAGAAGCAAAGCCCTCTCTCGAGCAACTAAACTGTCCCTGTATAAGACGCTTATCATCCCGGTCCTGATGTATGGTGCAGAGGCATGGACACTGCTAACAGTGGATGAGAACGCGTTAGGCTGTTTTGAGAGGAAAATTCTCCGGGTGATTTTTGGTCCCGTCTGCATAGATGGGGAATGGAGAAGATACAACAACGAACTGTATGGGCTGTACAGCGACACCGACCTAGCCACAAAAGTGAAAAGCCAACGACTGAGATGGCTGGGTCATCTAGAGCGAATGGACACCAATGCTCCGGCCCGGAAAGTCTTTGAATCCAACCCCGTGGGACAACGCAGTAGAGGTGGACAGCGTAAAAGGTGGCGCACGCAAGTGGAAGAGGACCTCAACCAACTTGGCGTGCGAAACTGGAGACAGCTAGCTAGAAACCGAGCCGGCTGGAAGAAGCTTGTTGGTTGAGGCCCTGGTCCACCCCGGACTGTAGCGCCACCTTAAGTAAGTAAGTATTGGTGTAGTTGTTGTGGTGGGCTTTGGGATTGTTGTTGTTGCGGTTGTATTTCGGATTGTAATTGTTGATGTTGAAGAGGTTGCTTTGATTGTCTTTGAGGTATTGGCTTTCTGAAGGAGACAGAGCTTGAAGGAGGTTTAGGAATTTCTTCGCGTACGACTAAAGGTCGTGTAGCTGAATTAATTTCCCCAAGGAAATCTACGAAATTATCCTTAATTGACTTTTTAAGACTTTCTGAAACATCTGATTTCATTGACTCGGCGTATGATGAAAAAGCATTCACGATTGCAAAATTAACATAAGCTTTTATGTCACTTGGTATTGCTTCGGAGTTATTAACATTATTATTTGAATCTTTTAAGTTTGTTGTTATTTCTTGATTTCGTATCGTTTGGATACTATTATCAAGGTTAACGGAAGCTCTACCTAAGTTGCTGAGGCTACTGTAAGAAGGAGCTGTAAAGGAATCTGCTGAAACATTCGATTGTTCTCCACCCACCGAAATATTTAGTAGAGGAGGCTGACCTTGAGTCCCGCTTGATGGGGGCGGCGTGTGTTGAACACGAGGACCTAGTTGAATGTTTAAGTTATTCAAGTCCTTATCTAATAATGAATTTTGTTTTTCATTTTGCGTTATCAAACCAGCCGCTCCTTCCGCGGGAGGTTCAGATGGGAATAAATTTGTTCGGTTTTTTGACAGCGGAAGAGAATCGGTAGGAAGAGATTGATTGTTTTCTGATCTCATGTTGTGTTGAGGCGGGCTATGCTGTACCAACGGGCTTAGGCTATTCATTAGTCGTTGTTGCTCATTAGGGTGTAGCCTACTTGAAGCTCTACTGGCTTTCTTTTTAGTACCTGTTTTAGTACTATGACTGGTACCGTTCTTATCTGTTGCTTCCATTTTAATATTTTTTTGATTATACTATAACTCGAAAAATTACGAAATAGATTTCTAAATACCCAATTTGTTAAGATATATAATCTTACCAAAAATTTTGAAATTTTCAAAAAAAACCTTTTTTTTTTTTTTTTCTTTTTTTAAGTTTTAAATGTTTTTGAAACCTAAAGGAAAAGGGAATATCCTTAATAACTAGATATTGAGACTTATGTCTTGTATTACGTTACCTTCATTTAGTAATAAGGGTTGTTTAAATATATGTGGAAAATAATTTTTCGAAAACTGTTAACTTTGTTTTAAATTGTTTTTTGGTGTGCATGAATCATTGCGGGGAAGCTTCAGGCGACATATTCGGTATTGATGTTTTTTTTTTTGTGGACTTGGAACTGAGCTGAGCTGTAAAGGTAAGTATTTATGACTCTATACGACTGTCGGACGGACTATTGTCGAAGAATTCCCCCTTAGTGGTAAATAGGTTCACATAAAAGTTAACATAGGACAAAATAGTTGCTATCTGGCAGCTTCCGCAGTTCTAAACAAAGCCTGAGACTTATGCTAGAAGTCATGAAGCTGTCAGATGAGCAAAACATTGATAAAATTGAAAAAATAAAATTGAGCAACTGTTACGACACTACGTCATCTTACAGGACTCAACTCATTGTAGAAAAACAGGACAAATGAATGAAAAGTGAAAAAAGGAGATGGATAGAAAAGTAAAATTATAACACTTAAGGGATAGGTAGACAAAACAAAACATGGTTTAATTGTAATCGTCATCATCATCTTGTTATCTCGTCGCAAATGAAGAGTTATGTTTGAAACTTTCCTCTTCATGACATACGAGTTACCGATGATGATGACAAGAACAATTAGGAGTAATAAAAAGTTGGGAAAAGGAAAACAAAGACAAGGACCAACGTTGGGCGCCATTTGTAGTAAGCTTGTGGTTCACTAAAAAAAAAGATTTATTGTATGCACTGGGCTGGCATGCTAGTGATTGCGCGGCATTGAACTCGCCGGAGCGGGTGGGATCTTGCCCATGCATAACAATCTCGCTTATTACATTATTACATGCCAATAAATTCGAAATGACTGAAGGTTATTTCGATAAAGTAAAAAAAAATATTATATAAACGGACGGACATTACCACTAAGGAGAGGCTGAGATGTTTCTAGCCTTAGCCTTTCCCACCCTACCAACGGAAGTCATTAGGCAGGTTAATTAACTCCCCCTTTAGTCCAGCTTACCTTTTTAACGCCGCTCAGTCCATCACCGAATTAGTTCTTCGCCGTCAGCATCCCCTGAAAAATTAAACCTAGTGAGCCATCAAGCTATGCGCTTGAATAAAAGATTGCATTTCAACCATCCTGGCGCGATTTACAAAATTTTTACTAAGCTAATCATCAAAAAAAAGGATAACTTACAATATTGAAAAGATTCGAGAAATATTGATAAAGGATACATATAAGATTAAAGAAATATTTTAGAATTTAGTTGAATCATTAAATTTAACTGGTGGTATATAAACAAATAATATTGAAAACCATTTTTACAAAAAAAAAGTAAGGAAAACAAAACAAAACCAAAAAAAAAACTTAAATCTAAAAAAAAATTAGAGTATAAATTTTATATGGAATTAAGATACTATTAAGATGTATATAGGAATTTTCGACGCAATGGAAGTAAAATTGCTTAAGAAAGATTCCACTTTTATGCCTGTGTTTCTTTTATTTTGACAGGGAATTAGAGTACACTATGCTTAGATAAACCTAAATTGAGCTCAATGTAGTTTTTTTTTTAATATTTTTCTTTATTAGGTTTGATTATAACCTTTCACCCAAAATAATAAAAAAAAAAGCGGAAACAAACTTATGCCACTGAATAAGGAAGCGGAATATTCCTATAAATCTTTCACATAAATAAAGGAAACAACAAAATACTGTAGTAAGTCACCATCAAAATTTATACACACGATTAGAATTTAACAAACAAAAAGGAAACTATCCGATATCACGCCAAAGAATTAAAAAAAAAGATAATTAATTTCTGGATCTATGCTCTGGTTTTACTAGCAAACTGGAACTTTGAACTAAGCTTCAGATTCTTGATGCTTCTTGAGTACTTGATTGTAGTATCTTGAATTCTTGATGCTTTAATTCTAGAAGGCTTGAAAATATTTCTTGGATTCTTGAGGCAGGTGGGTTCTTGAAGCTTGTCATGAGTTTTCTCAGTATACAATGAAATATGATCTTTCTGGATCATACCATAAATGAGGGGGGCGATCACGACTTTCTTTTTCTTGTGTTGTCGATGATCGCCACTTTTTTTTGTTTTAAGTCCTGATAGCAACCAAAAAAGGAAACATATGTAAATATCATTTAAAAAAAATGAATTTAAGAATACGAGAATATATATATAGATGTATATATATATATATATTTCTATACAATTTATCAACTATTAGATAAGAGTAATTATATGTATTACGTTCAATTAAAAGTAGTCCGAAGAATATTGCTTTCCAATTTTCTTCAAATTCATAACTCGTAATTACTATATACTATATAAATAACTGAAAAACCACTTTTTCCTTATATATTTCTCTTAGTATTAAATTCCTTTTATCTTTTTTTTTTTTTTATTAATATAAAAGCAACGACTCACCCTCACAAAACAAATTATCTTTTTCGCACGTGGGTGCTTCAAATCCAATAACGTGGATTTGTTCTTGGAACTTACACTCCGCCTGTGACTGCACTTTTTCTTCTCGTTGGGTTTGGGAATTATTTGTGTAATATTTCCGAGTTATATTAATTAATCAACCGAACTTAAACACCGCGAGTTAATTAACTATTAAAATAAACAAAACGAATGTGCACTTGAGCACCACAACAAGAACTTTGACAACTAATAGGTAGGGAAAACAACGAAGAAGATGATAAAGTGAAAACACGAAAAAAGTGCAAACAGCAGCACGATAAAAAAAGCTGCCACCACGGCTGCTCAGCTGGGCTGGGTTCAGCGGAAGAATTTGATGGCAATAAAAAAAGAGTTTTGATTTTGTTAATAAAAATACACGAAGTGTTTTATTGCAAGCACAGTGGCGTGCAATAAAATGTGGGCGCCAGGAATTTTTGTTTAAAAAATTAGTAAAATTCCAAAACTAATTTTAAAAGAAGAAGAACTAATATTGAAGCTGAGTACAAATCACTATGGAAATAAAACACAGAGTTTATGTGCCCAGATAGGGATTCTGAATTATTTATATTTGGGAAACCTTGGATTAGCCAGGATGAAAACCCAAATTTTTTTCAAGAATTTAAAAGAACAAATAGAATTGTATGATTGCTAACGGGGAACCGTTTAGCCAAATTTTGTTGAACAAAGCAAAATGAAATGGGCCGTTAACAAACAGGATAATAAAAGATACCGCGTCCCTTTATTAATTGGGGTTGAAATCGAAATTTACTTTAAAGACAACAACGAAATTTACTTTAAAGACAACAACTTAATTAAACTACCGGAATTGATACAAATTAACGTAAAATCTGCAATTATGCAATTTCCACTCTACTAATCTTTTTTTTTGAGATTCCTCCTTTCTTTGTCACTCCTCTAACACCTCGATTTTTCTGTTTCCTCGATAATTCCTTCACACCTCGAATCACCTTACTTTTCTTTATTACCTCCTTTCTTTTTTTTCTCGATTTAAAAATTTCCAAATTGCTCCTTCTCGATTTTTATTTCAATTTTTCTAATTTTCCTCGAAACTTTCAAAAATGTGACTTATGGTTTGGTAAGCTCTCCAAAGAGTGACTTTCCAACCTTCAACCAATTCCTCCTTCGACCATTCCATTCACTCACACACTCGTACATTCAGCCATTCGTTTTCGTGATCATCGGTCACGGTATATCGGCTTCCTGGAAGGCTTTTTCGCTCCCCAGAAAACCACCGTTGTTGAATCTCAACGAAACTTTACTCTCACTCTCACATACACGAATTCAACAAGTTGTTGGGTGTCTTCCCAAAACTTGCTGAATCACTCTCTCAAACACAAATTCGACAAGTTGTTGGATGCCTTTCCAAAACTTGCCGAATCTCAATGGCCGAGTTCAGAACTAATACAAACTACATTTTCGAGAAAAATCAAAAAGAATTAAAATCGAGAAGAAGCCTTCGCTAGGCATTTTCCTAGTTAACATAAAATACTCGCGAGTGATTCGAAATACGAATTAATTTTTTTTTTAAACCAATTTTCGAGATGAGAGGAGGAAGGTATGTTTTACAATTCAAAACCTACTCTATAATTTCAATTCCGATAGTCTTTTTGTAAAATATTTAGAAATTTATAATTTTAGATTTAAGGAACTAAGACGCGTTAACGACCCATTTTGTTTACAAATATAAAATTAAATTAGTTTTAAGTTAGGATGTTGTTTTCGTTGGTTTTAGAGTAGGTAAGAGTCCGCCTGACTCGTTACCTCTTCAGCTCATCTGCTGGCCTTTTTCTCGTTGCATGAGACCGCCCGTCTGCATGCTGGATAGGTATATGGGTTTCGGAATCGCCCACTCAATGGTTAACACCATTAACTCGAACACCTGCTTGTGTTGCTTTTGCAAAATCCTGGCTTAGTACACCAATGGTTGATGATACCATGGTTGCCCTCAACCTCGCCAGTATTTTGCAGCCACAACGGAGATAAAAAGAAGAAAAAGGAAGCAGTCAAAGACTGGTCATTGTTGCGGTAAAATTTACCGTAACAAATCCCACCCTTACCTCCCAAGAAATGTGTTTACTTTTCAAAAAAGCAAACCATTTCTTAAGGCTCGACTATAGGAAAGGTTTAAAAAAAGGTAAACGACACAACATCGGGGTTTTCATCATAAATTAATTTTTAAAAAGTTCTATAAAAAAAGAAAAAAAGTGGCACATATTATAAAAAAAGTAATAAAAAAGTATTTAACAAAAAATTAAAATGTAGTAAAAAAACGAAAGTTAAAGAGAGAAAAGATTAAGGGACTTTTGACTCAACCATCTATATAAGGTTTTAAATCCTTAACGTGCCACGTCCCCCGATCTTTTCCCTTATCATCCCTAAGCAAATATGTCCAAGGTGACATACGTTTGGCTATACTAAAAGGCCCCACAAATTTGGTAGCCAACTTCGCCGCGTAGTAATTCGCTGCATCGGACAGCGTGAAATTCCTTCTCCACACGAGATCGCCAGGTTGATACTGCGTGTCTCTTCTCCTAAGATTGTAAGTTTTTGCAGCCTTGCTGCTTGCTGCCTCTAACTTCCTAGCTATATCCTCACGAAGTTTCTTAAACTGTCTACTTATTTCTTCGCTACCTTGGTCCCTATCACTAATTTGATTTCCTAAATCATGGCCACTAGTTGCCATGTTCCTACCAAAGTTCGCATAGTATGGCGAAACACCTAAGACTTCATGTTGTGAAGTTCGGATTGCACAGGCTACTTTTGCCAGTTGCAAATCCCAACTTCGATGGTTCTCTGATACGTACGCTCTGAGCGTCGTCTTTATAATTTGGTTAATGCGCTCCGCAGGATTCGCCTGCGGGTGGTAATGCGCCGTATATCTAAGTTGTGACCCGTATGCTTCACTAAGCGTTTTCAGTTCCTTGCTGCGGAACTGGGGACCGTTGTCACAGACGATCCACTTTGGAACTCCGAAAAGAAGAAAAACGTTTTCTTCCAACTCTTTACAGACTGCTTTTGCGGTTGCTGACCGCAAAGCGAACAATAGTGGAAACTTTGTGAAGTAGTCTACCACCGTCAAAATATAAATGAAACCCCTAGAAGACTTCGGCAATGGACCCACCAAGTCCACGCACACCATCTCCCATGGTTTCGAATTCCCTACTCTTTCGGTCATAAGACCAGCTGGTTTCTCGTTAACCGGTTTCACTTGTTGGCAAATCTTACATTTCCTAACGTATTTAGTAATATCCCCTCTCATTTTGGGCCAGTAAAACTTTTCTGCTATCCTCGCAAATGTTTTCTTCACTCCCATGTGTCCTGCTAAAGGACTATCATGGCACTCACTTAAAATACACGACCTATCACTTTTCCCTATTACTAAATTCCACCCCTCACTCTCCTCATGAACCACGACATGGTTCACCCTAACATGTTTATAGAGCCGCCCATTCTCAACTCTCCAGGTTGGGTATGCTAGCGGGCTCTTCTCTACAAGAGATTTCATTTTTATCACCCAAGGGTCCGAATCCGCATCAGAGATTCCAGCCAACTCTGGAACTCCTCGCGACAACATGTCAGGAACGACGTGTTCTTTTCCCTTTCTGTGGATGATTTTAAAATCGAATTGTTGGAGCCGAATGGCCCAACGAGCTAATCTACCCTGCGGATCCTTAAGGTTACTCAGCCAGACCAATGAGTGATGATCAGTTACGACAGTAAATCTAACACCTTCGACATACGGTCGCAACTTCTCAATCGCCCAAAGAACCGCCAAGCATTCCTTTTCGGTCGTAGAGTAGTTCCTTTCATTCCTATTCAATGACCGACTAATATAACGAATCGCCTTTTCCCCATCTTCAAACTCCTGAGAAAGTACGGCCCCGATACCATAATCGGACGCATCTGTCTGAACAACAAACGGCCGAGAAAAATCCGGACAAGTCAGTATCGGTGCCGTAACTAAGCACTCTTTGGCTTTCCTAAAACTCTCCTCACATTCTTTTGTCCATTCATATCTCTTACCTTTCTTTAAGAGATCGGTAAGAGGCCTAAGTAAAATTGCAAAATTTGGTACGAATCTTCGATACCAAGAAATAGTCCCTACAAAACTCCTAATTTCCTTCACATTTTTCGGTGCAGGAATCGTCAACATGCTTTCCACTTTTTCAGGGTCGACGTGAAGTCCATTCCTATCTACTACATAACCAAGAAATTTCAAAGAAGGCCTACAAAAATTACACTTTTCCCTACCTACTTTAAGTCCTGCTTCCCTCAATCTTTTAAAAACTTCTTTGAGAATTTCAAGGTGTTTCTCAAAAGAATCGGTGACGATGATAATGTCATCCAAGTACACAAAGACAAATGGTTCTAGATCGGCGCCTAGAACATCATCAATGAACCTTTGCCAAGTTGCTGGGGAGTTGTGTAAGCCGAAAGGCATCCTCAAAAATTGATAGAGACCTCTTCCCGGCACAGTAAAGGCTGTGTACTTGCGCGATTCTTCCTCCATGGGTATCTGCCAGTATGCAGACTTAATATCTAATGAGGACAAAAACTTCGCATTTCGAAGCTTGTCCAAAATCGCTGAAATAAAGGGGAGTGGATAAGCATCCCTATCAGTAACTTCGTTAAGTTTCCTATAGTCAACGCAGAACCGAAAACTACCATCCTTCTTTTTTACCAGAAGAATCGGAGATGCCCAAGGGCTTTTCGATTTTTCGATCACTCCAGCTTCCAACATCTCTTGGAGCTCTTGATCGATGTGTTTTTGGATCGCAGGTGATAATGGATAGTATCGCTGCTTGATTCCGTAAATTTGTACTCCTAAATATGGCCTACTATCCCTACCATTTGCCGCTAACGTGAAACTCAGTTTTACTCTATCATCCAGCTGGTCGTCAGCAGACGACCTAACTAACGCCGACGGGTCTCTTGTCCTGCTAACACAAGAGCCCGTTGCCCATTTCCCGAACACTGCCTACAATCCCTACGGTAAACACCTAACGCACCACAACCGAAACAACGTTTTGCAACTGAACAGGTATGGGCGAAATGCCCCTCCCTGTTACAGTTGTAACACCTAACAGCCTGTCGGAATGGATTCGAGTCGACAACCGCAACTTGGTTTTGTCCTGACGTACTCGGCCGGTATCCACCGGTTCCAATAAATTTTTGCCTCTAGAAGGCGGAGAAAACGATTCTACATTGGCCTTCAAGGTATCTAACTCCCTACCTAACACTGCGAGTTCCTTAACCGTCCGTGGCTTGGAACTCGAAATCTGCAATTGGAAAAATGGGTCCACATTTTTCAATAAGATAAAAGCGGATTTGAAAAGATGGGTTTCCGGAACATCGTTAGCCAACCGAAGTTCCTCCACCTTCTCCAAGAAAGAATTTACTGATGCTACGTCCGAGTCACCAGTAAATTTCACCCCCCACTTTCCTATACGCTCAGGCCACTTTTGCTGAACAACAAATAGTTCAGAGGGTGCCTCAACCCTCTCTAACCTATGTTCTGGGACCCTAACAGCAATGTCTCCTGCTAAAGGACTGCTGTCACCATGGCTTGGTGCAGCTATAGTCTCTACAGCAGACCCTAAAGAAACTTTGGTTGAACAAGAAGCTAATGGAGACCGCGGACTAACCGTTTCTGTCCGACCAACTGGTACCTTAAGTTGGGTTTCAACCCTAGCTGGAGTCTTCTTTTTCGGCGACTCTTCTTCCCTATCACTGATCTCACTATCCCCTGTGAGATCACCTAATAAAAATAAAACATCATTTCTGATTGAGCTAATCTCTCCTTCCTCGTCTTCTCTAGCTAACCTACCTATACACCATTCTATTTTGGTCATGATTTTAATATATTCCGAAGACTTCGGATTTTTAGGTGGATCCTTTAAAAGAGCCCTAATGTCTTCCATCTTTGCCTTAACGGCATCCCTATCTTCCTCAAAACTAAAAGGATAAGTGAAACTAATATCTATCGAGTTCCTCTTAGCGAGTAATCTCGATGCCCTTAATGCTTTGCGCATTTCCTCAACGGTTCCTACCTTTAAACCCCTGACCTTAATTTCGTAGGCCAGTTCGTCCTGCGCTAAACGACCTATATTCATCTTGAAAATAAAAAAAAAATTAAAACAAAAAAAACTTCCTCAAAATTGTGGAAAGGTAACCCTCAAAATATCCCAAATGTATTCTAAACAATCCGATAAAATCTTAAACCAAATTAATAACTCGATTGGTAGTTCTGTGAACCAGACACCAACTATAGAAATCCAAAAATACCAATTTAAGTTTCAATCTAGAAACCACTGCCCTAAATTCCACAAAAGAAACTCGATCCTAAAACAAAAATGTAACAAAGGGAACGAAACGATAAAAAAAAAATGTCCACGTACTAATTTGAATTTATTCTGTTAACCAGAATAGAATATCCCTTTTCAAAAAAAAAAACTAGTACACGAAATCGCGTTCAATTAATAAAAACTAAAAAAAAATTGGCAACCCTACAATCGTATCAAAATAATCCTTAATTGCAATAAAATTCAAACTACTTTATTTAATTTCAAAAATCTAAACTCGGATCGACAATAATTATTTCAATTTAAATAATTTGAGTTGGCAATCATGAACTGCACTTCCACTCAATGCAATTCAAATTAAAATTCACGAAAGAAAACTCGATTTGAAAAATCACTCAAAAAAAGTTAAAACCACTCAAATGAAACTATCAAGACAAAAAAACTATCAAAACAAAACAAAAAAAATATATCACGAAAGAAAAGAGAAAGAAAATGTCAGCGGAATTTACAAATTGATCAAAACCGGAATAAAGAATTGATAGTTATAAACGATAGTAATAAATTGAATAAAAAAAATAATATCAACATAAATTTAGACATACAAAATTAATATGAAAAGAAAATAAAGTACCTATAGAATAAAAAAATAAAATAAAAAAAAATACTTGCACAACACTTTGTCCTCCTCACGTCTATCACTATGTATGAATGTATATACACCTCTCGCTCTCCTTCGCGTTGTACTGCAAGTTATTTGTTTCCTTTTTAATTTTCAATTTTCACCAGGTTTTCCTCCAATCATTCAATTAAATTATTTTAATAATGCACCTAATAAAAGAGAATAAAACAACAGAATTATATGCTCACAAATAATTAAAAAAGAACACTGAACACGACACAATCACCTAGCCAAAACAATCAGATGAGACATTAAAAAAAAACAAATTCTTCCACAGGTTGGCCCCACACGTTGGGCTCCAATTGTTGCACTTTTTCTTCTCGTTGGGTTTGGGAATTATTTGTGTAATATTTCCGAGTTATATTAATTAATCAACCGAACTTAAACACCGCAAGTTAATTAACTATTAAAATAAACAAAACGAATGTGCACTTGAGCACCACCATAGAAGAAGAAGTAAAGGAAGTGGTGTATATCACATATACAGTGTACGTGAGTGAAGCAGCAAGAATTGAAAAAAAAAAAACAAATTGAGATTCATCTGTCATTTTGCCGAGCTGAAAGGAAGTGTTTTGAAATTTCAATTTGTTAAACAAGTGAAAAAGTTTATTTTAACTAAATAAAAAAGTGAAATAAAAGTTAGAATAGTGAATACTATCAATAATTTATTTAAAAAATATAAAACAGCATGTGATGGCTACGTTAAATCCTCTAAAAACGCCTATACTAAGGAGTAAACAAACATTTTTTTTTACAAGTTAGTTTTTCTGATATTTTCCTATAAAGTAACGTGAACTGATACTTACTTACTTACTTAAGGTGGCGCTACAGTCCGGGGTGGACCAGGGCCTCAACCAACAAGCTTCTTCCAGCCGGCTCGGTTTCTAGCTAGCTGTCTCCAGTTTCGCACGCCAAGTTGGTTGAGGTCCTCTTCCACTTGCGTGCGCCACCTTTTACGCTGTCCACCTCTACTGCGTTGTCCCACGGGGTTGGATTCAAAGACTTTCCGGGCCGGAGCATTGGTGTCCATTCGCTCTAGATGACCCAGCCATCTCAGTCGTTGGCTTTTCACTTTTGTGGCTAGGTCGGTGTCGCTGTACAGCCCATACAGTTCGTTGTTGTATCTTCTTCTCCATTCCCCATCTATGCAGACGGGACCAAAAATCACCCGGAGAATTTTCCTCTCAAAACAGCCTAACGCGTTCTCATCCACTGTTAGCAGTGTCCATGCCTCTGCACCATACATCAGGACCGGGATGATAAGCGTCTTATACAGGGACAGTTTAGTTGCTCGAGAGAGGGCTTTGCTTCTCAATTGCCTTCTTAGCCCAAAGAAACAGCGATTGGCAAGAGTAATTCTTCGTTTGATCTCAGCGCTGGTGTCGTTCGCTGAGTTTATAGCGGATCCTAGGTAGACAAAGTCTCTGACTACCTCAAAATTATAGCTGTCTATAGTGACGTTCTGTCCGAGACGTCGGTGTTGGGTGTCCTTTCTTGTGGACAGCATATATTTTGTTTTGCTTTCATTCACCGTTAAACCCATCTTCTTGGCTTCCTTCTCAATGCTCACAAAAGCACCACTGACATCACGCTTTGTTCGTCCGATTATGTCAATGTCGTCAGCGTAAGCGAGTAATTGGACGGACTTTTGAAAGATTGTGCCTCTGGTGTTGACGTGAGAGTTTTGCACTATTCTTTCAAGAACGATGTTGAAGAAGTCGCATGACAGCGCGTTGCCTTGCCTAAAACCTTTTTTGACATCAAAGGTGTCGGTGAGGTCTTTGCCGACCTTGATGGAGCAGCGTGCATTCTCCATCGTCATCCTGCACAAACGGACGAGTTTGGCAGGGATGCCAAAACTAGACATTGCTCTATATAGCTCGTCTCTATAGATGCTGTCATACGCGGCCTTGAAATCGATAAAAAGGTGGTGGGTATCGATTTGGAACTCCTGGGTTTTCTCCAAGATCTGCCGTAGTGCGAATATTTGGTCGATGGTGGACTTCCCTGGCCTAAAGCCACACTGATATGGACCTATCAGGTTGTTGACGAATGGCTTCAGGCGTTCACAAAGTACGGCAGAGAAGATCTTGTAGGCGATATTAAGAAGACTGATGCCTCTGTAGTTGGTGCAGTCCAGAGGATCGCCTTTCTTGAGGATCGGGCAAACAATACTGAGGTTCCATTCATCGGGCATGCTTTCTTCCGACCATATTTTACAGATGAGCTGGTGCATACTCCTAACCAATTCATCGCCAGCCGCTTTGAATAGCTCAGCCGCAAGGCCATCAGCTCCAGCAGCTTTATTGGACTTAAGTTTAGATATGGCTATCCTCACTTCGTCAAGATCGGGTGGACGGAATTGTTGGCCTACGTCGTCCAGGTTGAATGGTGCAATTTGCATGGTAGCGGAATTCGGTTCGTCATCGCCGTTATACAATTTGCAGAAATGATTTTTCCATATCCTCAGCACCGACTGCGTTTCCACCACGATGTTCCCCTGATCGTCCTTGCAGGCTTCGGTTCGGGGTTTGTAACCTTGGGAGGTTCTTTTTACTTTTTGGTAAAACTTCCGAACTTCATTCCTGCAGTGGCATCCCTCTAATTCCTCGATCGCGCGCTTCTCATGCTCTTTCTTTTTCTTTCTGAGAAGCTTGTGTTCCTCTTTCCTCTTCTGCTCGTAGAGCTCGCGAGCAGCTCTGGTCCTTCTATGCAGCGCCGCTTTGTATGCCTGTTGTTTGGCTGCATGTACTTGCCGGCATTCCTCGTCGAACCAGGGGTTTCGCTGTGGTGGTCGTGCGAAGCCCAGCACGTCAGAGGCGGCATCTCTGATGGCTTCCTGGCAGTTTTTCCACTGGTTCTCGATGTTTGCAGTTGGCGGCAAAGGACTAGTTAAGAGGGCGCGAGAGACTCGATCGGAAAAGGACCTGGCGATTTCTTGCGACTGTAGCCGTCCGACGTTGAACTTCCTGACAGTATTTCCCTGTTTTGGCTTTGGTCTGGATATCCGTAGCATTACCTTTGCTACAACGAGGTAGTGGTCCGAGTCAACGTTGGCTCCTCGGAACGTTCGGACATCCTTGATACTGGAGGAGTGCCTTGCGTCGATCGCAATGTGGTCAATTTGGTTGGCGGTTGATTGACCAGGAATTCGCCATGTCCCCTTATGAATATCGAGATGCGGGAACTGCGTACTAGCTACCACAACGTTTCGCCCCGCAGCAAAGTCGATTAGCCTGAGTCCGTTATCGGAGGTGGTGTCGTGCAGGCTGTATCTTCCGATTGTGCCACCAAAGACGTCTTCTCTTCCTAGTTTGGCATTAAAATCACCCAAGACAATTTTAATGTCATAGCTAGGGCATTGCTCATATGTCTTGTCCAGGAGCTCGTAGAACTCGTCCTTGGTGTCGTCATCTTTCTCCTCTGTGGGGGCATGCGCGCATATCAGGCTGATGTTGGCGAATTTAGCCTTGATGCGAATTGTCGTGAGGCGCTCGTTCACATAATTGAAACTCAAGACCTCTTGCCTCAGTCTGCCTCTAACAACAAATCCACATCCAAAAAGACGCTGCCCTTGTGGTCGGTAACAGTCACCGTAGTAGATATCGCAGTCTTTCAGTTTTCTTTTGCCCGGCCCATCCCATCGCACTTCTTGGATGGCGGTGATGTCTGCTTTGTAGCAGTCTAGGGCCTCCGCTAAATGTTCGGCTGCACGTGGTCTATAGAGAGACAGAACATTCCACGTGCAGATCCGAAGTTCGTTGTCCTTATTTCGTTTGCTAGGTTCGTCAACAGTAAATCCGTCCGTATCCGAGGCTTGTTGATGCTTCGCAACTAAAATAGCTTTACGTGGCCGGGAAGTCACCCCGACGGCACGACCCCCAACCTGGAGGACCAGACCCTATATATATAACTCCAAGGGCGGGGAGCCGGATTAACCGCTCCTTATAGGCCTGAGCTCCGAATATGTCGTAGTAGCCCGTATAAGGTGTTCACTAAGTAGTTCAGCCTAACTGGAACTGTAGACGCCACCGTTGATTCCATCTTGAGAATTCTTCCGCTGCCGCCTGGATGAAGGAGAAGTGCCTTAGTGGGAACACTCCTCCCCCCCTCTCTCGTTTGCTGCCCCCTAAAACCGTCCACAGGGATTGGAACCCCATCTTCAGTTAAAGGTACTAGGCACCCGATGTTCACCGCGTGAACTGATGTTATTTAGGTAAATAAATTATCTTAGAATACTTTAAAATTAAGATTTTATCGCAATTTGCTATAAAAATAACCAATTTGTTGAAAACAAAAATATACTTTAATCCAGTGATTTCGTTGAGACTCATGGTATAAGAATAACAAGGTATGCTTGACAGTTCAGACAATTGAGTCGTGACGTCATTGCGAGTGAATGATCTCAATTGTTTGTCATTTATGGCAAAGAGAGTAAATAGAAATTGTTTATGTTTTGAAGCTATTTGCTATTAAAACTCAAAGTAAAACAATAGATTATTTATGTTTTGAAGTTATGTTATGTTAAATTTCAAGTAAAACAATAAATAATTTATTTTTTAAAGCTATGTGTTGGTGAACACTCGCTATGACGTCACACAAAACAAAATATGGCGACCCTTCATCTCATATACAACATACCTTGTATTTTTATACCATGGTTGAGACTCATCTGTCAAATGAGAAACTCTCGAACAGGGTCGATCTAGTTTTTGTTGGTGGTGGCAAGGCGCTCAAATCCGTTTAGCGCCCGTAGTGCAGTTATTTTTTAACGCTTCAAATAAAATATTTTTAAAAGGGTAACAGCAGAATTCTATTTATCTTGTTGGATTTGTATCCTCGTCACAAAGTGTTTATTTCGGTTTAAAAGTACACTACTATAAAAAAACATCACTTTATTAAGAAGAATATGAGAGAAAACTGTTCTGTGAAAAGAAAAATTTGTGCACCGTATAATAGGCGTTTTTATATGATTTAATGCATCACCACATGTTTTTTTTATATATTTCTTATCAATAAAGTTTTTCAAAGTAATCACTATATTAACTTTCATTTCACTTTTTTATGCAGTTCAATAGGCTTTTTCACTATTTTTATGATTTAAAATCTCTACACTTTTCTACAGCTCGGCAAAATGACGGAAGCATCTTAATTATTTTTTTCTTTTTTTTAAATCTGGCTTCCCTTGGGCGCCCCAGCCTTCAGCCGTGTAACTGCACTGCGACCCTGGGGCAATGCATTTGTGTTTGTGTAACTCACACTATTTTGAAAAATGCTTCACTGTTTCCACGATATGCCAGTTCCTTTACTTCTTCTTCTTTGAGCACCACAACAAGAACTTTGACAACTAATAGGTAGGGAAAACAACGAAGAAGATGATAAAGTGAAAACACGAAAAAAGTGCAAACAGCAGCACGATAAAAAAAGCTGCCACCACGGCTGCTCAGCTGGGCTGGGTTCAGCGGAAGAATTTGATGGCAATAAAAAAAGAGTTTTGATTTTGTTAATAAAAATACACGAAGTGTTTTATTGCAAGCACAGTGGCGTGCAATAAAATGTGGGCGCCAGGAATTTTTGTTTAAAAAATTAGTAAAATTCCAAAACTAATTTTAAAAGAAGAAGAACTAATATTGAAGCTGAGTACAAATCACTATGGAAATAAAACACAGAGTTTATGTGCCCAGATAGGGATTCTGAATTATTTATATTTGGGAAACCTTGGATTAGCCAGGATGAAAACCCAAATTTTTTTCAAGAATTTAAAAGAACAAATAGAATTGTATGATTGCTAACGGGGAACCGTTTAGCCAAATTTTGTTGAACAAAGCAAAATGAAATGGGCCGTTAACAAACAGGATAATAAAAGATACCGCGTCCCTTTATTAATTGGGGTTGAAATCGAAATTTACTTTAAAGACAACAACGAAATTTACTTTAAAGACAACAACTTAATTAAACTACCGGAATTGATACAAATTAACGTAAAATCTGCAATTATGCAATTTCCACTCTACTAATCTTTTTTTTTGAGATTCCTCCTTTCTTTGTCACTCCTCTAACACCTCGATTTTTCTGTTTCCTCGATAATTCCTTCACACCTCGAATCACCTTACTTTTCTTTATTACCTCCTTTCTTTTTTTTCTCGATTTAAAAATTTCCAAATTGCTCCTTCTCGATTTTTATTTCAATTTTTCTAATTTTCCTCGAAACTTTCAAAAATGTGACTTATGGTTTGGTAAGCTCTCCAAAGAGTGACTTTCCAACCTTCAACCAATTCCTCCTTCGACTATTCCATTCACTCACACACTCGTACATTCAGCCATTCGTTTTCGTGATCATCGGTCACGGTATATCGGCTTCCTGGAAGGCTTTTTCGCTCCCCAGAAAACCAACGTTGTTGAATCTCAACGAAACTTTACTCTCACTCTCACATACACGAATTCAACAAGTTGTTGGGTGTCTTCCCAAAACTTGCTGAATCACTCTCTCAAACACAAATTCGACAAGTTGTTGGATGCCTTTCCAAAACTTGCCGAATCTCAATGGCCGAGTTCAGACCTAATACAAACTACATTTTCGAGAAAAATCAAAAAGAATTAAAATCGAGAAGAAGCCTTCGCTAGGCATTTTCCTAGTTAACATAAAATACTCGCGAGTGATTCGAAATACGAATTAATTTTTTTTTTAAACCAATTTTCGAGATGAGAGGAGGAAGGTATGTTTTTCAATTCAAAACCTACTCTATAATTTCAATTCCGATAGTCTTTTTGTAAAATATTTAGAAATTTATAATTTTAGATTTAAGGAACTAAGACGCGTTAACGACCCATTTTGTTTACAAATATAAAATTAAATTAGTTTTAAGTTAAGATGTTGTTTTCGTTGGTTTTAGAGTAGGTAAGAGTCCGCCTGACTCGTTACCTCTTCAGCTCATCTGCTGGCCTTTTTCTCGTTGCATGAGACCGCCCGTCTGCATGCTGGATAGGTTTATGGGTTTCGGAATCGCCCACTCAATGGTTAACACCATTAACTCGAACACCTGCTTGTGTTGCTTTTGCAAAATCCTGGCTTAGTACACCAATGGTTGATGATACCATGATTGCCCTCAACCTCGCCAGTATTTTGCAGCCACAACGGAGATAAAAAGAAGAAAAAGGAAGCAGTCAAAGACTGGTCATTGTTGCGGTAAAATTTACCGTAACAACTCCAAAGCTCACGGTTCTTTGCCGTATTTGGCTGGATGATCTCAAAGATTCAGAACTCCCCGATGATCCCCAAGTTTCTTTGACATAGCCTGCCGTAGCTTGCTGTAGATATAATCTGCCGTAGACAGTTATATATATGTATATATATTTAAAGAGAGACGCGTCTATAACGGGCTATGTACATAACCTATATACCAAGGATGATAACGTATCAATATATATGTAATATCGAGTACCGTAATTCTTGTATTAAGGATCGTTTAAAGATGTAATTTAGCTTTTCCATGCACTCACCCAAAAAAAAAGGAACAGGGATTTACTTTGTCTCCCTTGTATTTTTTTCTTCGATTCTGGCCGCACTTAGTCAGCTATAGGTGATTTATATTACACCAACTTGGGACGTTTACTAAATCTTTCCACACTTTATAGTCGGAATTACTTTATATTCGAATTAACGTACCTATTACTTCAACAGTACGATCTGTTATTTATCAGACTAGGTTCAGTGTAAGCACAAAAAAAAAATACCAGGGTATCTGCTCTCGGCAATGAAGCAGAACCGATCCTTTTCGCTTCGCAGTCTATAAACGTTTACTCTATTTTAATGACAATCCACCCGTATTCCTTCCCAATTCATCCCGAGCCATGAGTTGTTCTTCTGTTCTACCGCACAACCAATCAAAATTGTCCACATCACAGTTGAATTTTCGGAGAGATTTGTTTCATGTCCAACGGCCCAAAGGACATTTACACTTTGCAACAATTGACTTAGACCAGATTTGATTTAGACTAGGACATCTTTCTTTTAAAGTTTTCCGTCACCTTCAAACATAAGGTAAATAGAAGTAGCAATGGCGGTGAGGAAGACAAAAACGCATGTATGGTTCAGTATACCCCACCCCATCCACGCATAGACGGATAATAAAACCACTCCCTGCTGCGTTCTGGAACGCGAATTTTCAACACGCTGTATGCCTCGTTTGCCAATGTTTTGCAAGGTCATCTCTCAACCGAGTTTGAAAGAGTTTGAAACCAGAGCCTTTCAAAGTAATTAATTCAGAAGAACCTTTATTTCATCATACTCTAACGGATTGGGTACGATATGTCGACTTTTAAAATATCGACTTCATAAGATCGACTTTTAAAATCTCGACAGAAAAAATCTCGACTGGTTAAAAGACCGATAGATCAAAATATAGGCACAAATTTGACCGACTTTTTAAAATGTCGATTTTCAAAATGTCGATTCTAAAAATATCGACTGTAATCGAGATTTTACGAATCGAGATTTCAACAGTCGACATTTTAATAGTCGACATTTTGAAAGTCGACATTTTGATCAGATCATAGTTTAGGGAATGATGTTTACAAGCGCGCGCTTGTAAACATCATTCCCTAAACTATGATCTGATCATTATTATCTAATAACGCATGGTCATAGTTCTATAAATCGCATTTTTTGTAATTTAAATTTTGTTGCCTATATATTTTGACGTCCTTATTGCCTCTTATTCAGGGTCGGTAATGTGTTTTAATATTAATACAATAATTAAACATCCAGAAAATGAGGCAGTTAAAAGTTCTAAATATTAGGTATAATGTAGGTAGGCAACAAAAATGAGTTCTATTGAACTTTCTTAAAGCTAAACAAAAGGTTATATAAAACTTATAACTGCCTAAATAAGTTTATTATTATAAGAATCAAATAAGAACTTGTGTCTTAAACATAGTCTTAAATTCTCCACAGTATCAAAAACTGTTAAGTTCCTGTTAAAAAATTAAACAAGAATTTATGATTCTTGAGTTTATAGTTATTCCGTGCAAACATTTAAGGCAGAGCGCTGTTATTTGGTTTACTTTCAAATGACCGACAGACAAAATATCGACAAGTCAAAATGTCGACTGGTTTAAATGTCGATTTATATTTTATATCGACTTTTCTGTATGGGAAAAATTCCGACAAGTCGATATTTTTCTCGACTTCTATCAGGGCAGTCGACTCTTTGTCAAATCGACATTTCAAACTGTCGATACTTTAATGAGTCGGTAAAAACAAAGTCTGTATTTTAACCTACAAAAAAGTCGATAAAAGTCGATATTTTAACCAGTCGACATTTTTTTTGTCGGTCATTCGTACGTAACCCTACACCCAAATGGAACAGGGCTCATATCAATAATAATTCCATTGATACGTTGCATTTCATTTTATTTGGCTTGAATATGATCACAATTTGATAATATCGCAATTGACTCCGCGTACTAAATATCAATAGTTTTCACCCACAAATAGAAACTAGAAAGATTTCATCGTTCGTCTTCCAATCTCATCCTTTTAGGAATAAAACATGCAAAAAAAATGCAAAAAGTGCAAATCCTTTCCCAAAAAGATCAAATCTTTTCAACAATAAAACGACAATGGTGTTGTGTCTATCTAGGCATGTCTAACCACACGGTCCAACTCCTTCTCGTGTAAATGTTAACTAAACCATCTTCCTCTTGTGATTTACAACATCCCTGAACGGGATCAAAGTGGAATGAAACATTTAATGTCAAACAAAAAAAAGCAAAAAAAAGTTTTCAATCAAAACAAACGACGGAGCCACATCAAAATAAGAAAAAAACAACCATAAAAATACTTCGAATAAATGGGAAGTATCTTTATCTTCTTTACCAACAAATACATTCTAATATATTTATAACATATTGATGACTTCTTCCAATTTCAGCGGTGCTATCAACCTTCATAATCGAGGGCGACATCAAGCAACAAGAAACTGCAACCAGCAACAAAAACATCCTAGGTAGGTAGATCATACCTACATTCCGATTTATTAATTTTCGAATTTCTGATTTATTTACAGATTCGCAACAGCATTTACCTAGTTTTCCACTGGAAATTTTTTAACTCACCAATTGTGCCAGATTAACTGAGTACATTATAGTAGCCAAATAAGCCTGAACCCTCCTTAAACTTCAGTTAGTTTCAGCTGTACTAACTGGTTCAAAATTTGATCCATGGTTTAGCATTTGTGACTCATCGATTTTATCGGATCTACTGAAGTGCAACGATGATTCCAAGGTTCAAGTATGTTGTAATAACAATTTCAAGCTGGACCATTGTTGAACCTCAGTTAAACTGCCGAAATCAGTGAGCTAAAACAATTGAACCACGCATCAAAGCTTGAACCACGTTTGTACAAGTAGCCTTTCCACCAAAAGCAGTGACTTAAAATTGCTGAGCATCGGATCAAAATTTGAACCATGTCTATACAAACTCTTCCTTATAGACCAAAAGGTTTACAAAAAGAGCTGAGCTGCGAATAGTGAATTTTGAAATGGGAATGATCGTGAATTTTGACCTTCCATTCCCTTGAGTAATTTGTTTGGTTGCCTATAGAAGAAAATGTGAAGAAAAATGCTTTGTGGAATGCGTCTTGATGTTGTGGTTTGCAAATTATCGTTCGACAGTCGGCAGAATATATCTTGTTTGTCACCTATAAATAAAAATGCTAAATTTTGCACTTTAAACTAATTTAAGGCAGCGTTTTTTTAGCATAGCATAGGAAAGGATCATTTTTGCATTTTGTCGAAAAGGTAAAACAAAACAACCATGCACTTACAAACGACCCTGTTTAGACTGTAATTGCTCACTACGCCACCATGACGTAAATTTATGGGTGAAAATTTCTCTTCACCGATTTCTTCTATAAAAGCATGGTCTTGACGAAGTGAAAAGTTACAGTCTAAACAGGGCCATTCATTCAACATAATTCTACTCTACAAACATAGCCATCGAGAATTCGAGACACATTAAAGTACCAGTCGTACCAATGACAACACACAAAAATCCTATTCAATTGAGTTCGATACTCGAACAAACGTCAAAAGTTTATCGGCAGCAAGATTCTACTTTAACTTTTATCGGCAGCGATTTTGCTGCCGATGCTGTTTTTGTAATTCATATAAAATTTCACTGTGCTGCAGATAGCTTTTCCAATAAAACACACCTGATCATTCTTCAATAAGAATTTATATCTTTTTTTTCTTGATCTGGATTTCATTTGAAGTCTAATTATTACACCTTGAATAAAAAAACCTGTGATACTTCAACTGTGATATTATTTATATAGATAAATCAAAACTGTGATGACTCAAAACTGTGATATTATATATAATAAGAAAAAAAAAATCCATCTGTGGTATAGCATGCTAGTTTCTTAGCTTTTATTTATTTGTTCAGTCTTCAGTGTTATTTATTTATTTTTTATTTTGGTACAGCTATTGATTCCTTGTTTGTTTGAATCACTGGTTAGTTTTTTATTAATCCATGTTAGTCATAAAGTGTTCACAAATAACAACTCACCAATAACGAATAAAAAAACTGTCTTCGTAGCACCAGCGTCTGCCTTCGAAGGTCAATGACCTTTAAACCAAACCCTGGCATTTTCTCCAAAGAAAAATTATATTTCCGAGTAGCTGGGAATTTTCGGGTTCATCCTGCTGATTGCGCCAATAAGTAATATAAAATCTGAAATGGAAAAGAAAACAAACAATAAATAGATAAACTTAAGAAGATTAAATTAATACCCACCAAAGACTTAATTGTACATTTTTTGATTATGCTACAGTATATAAATAGTAGGTACTTAAGAATTAACCAATTAAACGGTGTTCGCGGTGGATGCGTTGGGGTGCGATGAATTAACATTTGCCTTGAAACCTAGAAAAAAAATTGTTCATGCGTTAACTGTACTGGTGCTGAAGTGATTTTGCATTGCTTTCCATAACATAACGGCGCAGCGGCTGGGTATAAGCGTGGGTAGCTCACCACGAAAATTAAAATTTTTCTTAGCACACTTAGCCAACAACGAAGAGGGTACCTAGAATAGCATAACTTATTGTAATTTAATTGAATATAAAAGAATACAAAAATGATTTAAAAATAATCATAGCTATAACTACTGAACTGACTACAAACTCAGGACGGGCCGAACTTGAGGGCTATTCAAGGAAAGGTGGAGAAAGGAAAGGATGGCCTCTTGCCTCCGCCTGGCTCTCACCCAACTGCGAATACGTCCAATCAAGCTAGGCTAGACGACAATCCGCCACGGCCGGGAACTACGGGAACCGACACACTCAGGACGAGCCAAACTTGGGGACTGCTCAAGGGAAGGTGAAGAAAGGAAAGGACGGCCTCTTGCCTCCGCCTGGCTCTCACCCAACTGCGAGTACGTTCTACCAAGCTAGGCTAGACGACAATACGTCACGAACAGTTAGTACAAACGAATAGACTGATCAGGAGGCCCGCAGCTGGACAGCTGAGGATTCTAAGGCCATCTGCACACGACGCGTCTCGTCATAGACGCGTACTGCGCTTGTATGCAGATAGTGTGCAGCGCACATTGATTTAAATGAATAACTGCACACGAGGCGTACGCAACACACATTCGTCACAGCACACAAGCAACAAATCGCTTGTCGTACAGCAGTGTCAGTGTCTTCGATGACGCCGGTCGTAAATGTTTCATTATGTGCATGGACAATTTGTTTAAAATGTCAGATTCATCGAAAAATTTGTGTTATTGGTGGAGAGTGAGTGTTTGTATAATAATACATGGCAAGAATACTCCAGAAGAGACTTGAAAGAAAAAGCATAGGTAGCAATTGCAAAACAAATGCAATGGTCAGATGAATTTAATAAATAAAGAGACTGATATCTTATATAAGATATTACATAAAATGCAAAATCAAATAGATTTTTGCAAAAAATATTATTTGACGATGACGATACGCTTCGTGTGCAGAAGATTGGGCGTAGAGAAGTCGTCGCTGCATGACGAATCTTGTACACGTCTATGACGCGACGTATCGTGTGCAGAAGGCCTAAGCCAACTAAGAGGAACCCACAACGTAAGAACCATGGACAAGACACACAAAACAGAAAACAAACTAGCGGGGATATACGCTAAACCGTCGGTAGAAGTCGCGGCTGCCGGTGCGGCGTGGGCTTGGCCCCTCGAAACGAACGAGGGGAGAAGTCGCCATTGACAAAAAACATTTACAATAAAGACAAGAACGACACGAAAACGGAAATGACCGAGGAAGAGGAAGACCTTCTTCTCAACCCCTTTGCCAATCTCGGTGTGGATGATGGGGCCAGCATCATAACTGTTGACACTGACGACATCAGTGACTCCTGTTCTGTTGCCAGCTCCAACATCTCACGGCTTTCAACTTCTTCAGTGCGGGGTAAATACCGCAACTGTAGAGGAGTGATTGAACGACTTGGCACAAGGAGTTGGGAAGAACTTACGGAACTGAAACGCAAACGATTGCATAACGCACGTGCGCTTCTACAGAAGGAGTCTGCAATGGAGGTTGGGCCTCTTGTCCTAACACCGGCGAAGGCTACTTCTGTGGAAGACACAAACGATGGGACCACCCAAACCCCCTGCCGGTAAATCCCAGGTAAGGAAAGGGACGGCCTTATCAGCTGTGCATGCAAATACTGACACGACAAAAGACAAGATGCATGAACCAGCTCCTGGTCCATCCAAACCATCAACCAGCCGTTGCGCGGTGCATATTGCTCCAACGGGCCTGGAAGGTGGGGAGGTAACCACGGGAGTGGATGAGTTAGAGGAGTCGCACTCGGATTGCGTTCGGGCTCAGAACCCTGAATGCAGTCCAGATGAGTCCACTTCTTCTCAGCCAAGGGATTGCAAACCGACCGACTCAACAATGGACTCCGTGAAGACTGTTTTGGAGGCCCGAGCTGAGCGTCGCAAGCGCAAGGTGAAAGGTCTCCTGGACGATAAGCAAGTACTCCGCAGGCAAAATCGGAGCGCTGAGAGGATCATCCGGCGGCTAGGTAAGAGGAATCCTGAATCCTTAACGGCCAAGGAAAAGCTAGCCCTGGATAGATCCACTCAGAGTCTATCGACCACGACATTAAGCACGGGTACGGACAGACGAACCAAGGACAAGCCGAACTTGAAGACTGCTCAAGGGGTGGTGAAGAAGGGAAAGGAAGGCCTCTTGCCTCCGCCTGGCTCTCGCCCAACTGCGAGTACGTCGAACCAAGCTAGACTAGACGACAATCCGTCACGGACGGATAATACATGTATGGACAGACCAACTCAGGACGAGCCGAACTTGAGGACTGCTCAAGGAAAGGTGAAGGTAGGAAAGGACGGCCTCTTGCCTCCGTCTATCTCTCGCCCAACTGCGAGTGGTTCCAAAAGAGCTAGGCACGACGACACTACGTCACCAGCTGTTCCCTCACCGTGGAACAAGAAGAAGAAAGCAAAATTCTCCCGGGTGACCATGGAGGTCCAACAGACTGCGATTGCAGACTTTGGCAACCCTTCAAGGAAACTGACGGATGATCAATGGCAACTGATAAAACTTAGAATTCTGGACGGGGTAAACGAGGCTATCGTCAAGAACAGGCCTCCGCCACTCTTCGGTAGCCTCAGCACTGTCCACGGATTCAAGGTGATGACACGGTACACTCTCACATGGCTCCGAGAGTTCATCGAGAAGACCGAAGCTCCTTGGCCGAACGCTGACCTTTGACTAATCAGTAAGAAGGAAATCAGCGAACTCAGCAGGCCAAAGGCAGTGCTGCCACATAAGGGACCCGTGATACCAAGAGACCGGATAGAGCGGAACCTCAAGTCCCTGAACACCGAACAACTCAGCCAGAATTGGGAGGTTGTTCAGGTTAACAAACCAACCAAAGATGGCACCGAAGTGATTGTGAGTCTAAGCCACAAATCGATGCCACTTCTGCGGAAAATTGTCTACAAAGTACGCGTTGGTACAAACCGATGCAAGCTTAGGTTCATAGCCAATAAGAAAAAGCAGGTAAATAAGGAGGTGGTAGTTAATAACTTATCATGAAATTTGTACAAATAAATCTTCATCATATTAAAGCTGCCAGTGCCAACCTGGTCTACCTCATGGAGAGTAGACAAATAGACATTGCCCTAATTCAAGAACCCTGGATATCAGGTGGCAAAATTAGGGGGCTCCACTCAAAAGGACTTACACTGTTTAAATTCTCTAACACAGGTACTAACAGTAATTATAGAACATGTATTGTAGCTAGAAAACAGATTATTCTCTTTCTTCTATCCACATACAGTAACCTAGATCAAACTGCGATAAAGTTGGAGTGCGATGTGCTTCCACCGCTTATCTTGGCATCATGCTATATGCCGTACGATGGGACGGAGGGACCTCCTGCAAATGTCACGTGCCAACTTGTTCAACGCGCAGCTGTGGAGAAATGGGACCTTGTGATAGGATGTGATTCTAATTCACATCATATTCAATGGGGCAGCACTGATATCAACGATCGGGGTGAGTCTCTTTTTGAATTTATCATAGAAAATAACATACTAGTAGCGAATAGAGGCAATGAACCAACATTTGTTACTAAGAACCGCGAGGAAGTACTCGATATCACCCTTGTGAGCAACTCGAATACTGTCTCAATAGAACAATGGAAGGTACTTAAGGAAGAATCTTTTTCCGATCACAGGTTAATTGAATTCTTTATACTTAATACAACAAACTCTCAAAAACCTTTTAGAAACTTCAGAAAAACTAACTGCGATATTTTTAATGGGGAAGGAGAGAATGAAATCAAATTGCTTAATACCAATGCAATTGATAATCCTGAGAACTTAGACAAAGCTGCCGAGAAATTCACAGAAATATTCAGCAATGCTTTTGTCAAAGGATGTCCATTAAAACCAGGTAAAAAGGGCAACAAAAAACCACCTTAGTGGACAGTAGAACTGGGCGACATTAGGAAAGAAACGAGGTGACTTTTCAATGTCGCCAAGCGCACCAGATCAGACATCGACTGGGAGATCTACAAATCCAGTCAAAGAAAATTCAAAGCTGAAACACAGCGAGCGAAACGCAGCTCGTGGAGAACCTTCTGCGATGAAATAGAAGGCACCAATGAATCAGCTAGACTAAGGAAAATTCTCTCCAAAGAGCCATCCACCTCAGGTTCCTTAAAAGAACCAAGTGGTCGCTGCAGGCTGGACAGAATCATGCAGTGAAACTCTAAAACTCTTAGTTAATGCTCACTTTCCCGGGTGTAGCTCTAACCCATCCATAACCAGGAAACTGAGATATATACAGAGCACAGAACACCGTCGGACATTGTAACGGAAGAAAAGATTAAATGGGCAATAAACTCTTTCTCCCCTTACAAACCCCCGGCACTAGATAGCATCTTTCCAATGATGTTACATAAAAGTGAAAACCTCATTACTTTACACCTGAAAAACATATTCTCAAGTAGCCTCAGATGGGGATATGTACCTCAAGCATGGCGTGAAGTCAAGGTTGTATTTATAGCAAAGGCTGGTAAACCCAGCCACACGGAAGCTAAAGACTATAGACCAATCAGTCTCACGTCGTTTACTCTTAAAACTTTCGAGAGATTGTTGGACATCTATATTCGCAGCTTACTGAACCCGGAGGTGATTTCTCCAATGCTGCATGCCTACACGAAAGGCAAAAGCGTAGAAAGTGCACTTCACTGTGTTGTTAATACAATTGAAAAACTCTCAAAGACAAGGAATACACTCTTGCTGCTGAAAATAGATTTAAGCATATATTTTTAAATTAAGAGCTTCAATGGATTCCTGCAGTAAAAACATCGATTTATGGGAGAGGAAGTGGAGGAATGTTATTCGGGTACTGCGTGAATCTTAAAGGAATGTGTATCAATTTTAAAAGAATTGGAGAACCATATGTGCTGGATATAAAAACTTGTAGCTACAAATTAGTTCTAATACCTGTTTATTTAAACTGTAATCACTGGCAACGTGACTATGATGCTTTATGCGACTCGTTGCTCGATCTAGAAACAACCAATATTATGCTTGTTGGAGATTTTAATGGGCGGATAGGATATTCTCAAAATAATTTTGCCACGGGACAAAGCGGTAGATGTTTATATAATAACCGAACATCCAAGGACTCAGTTTGCGATAATAAAGGAGCTAAAATTCTTCAACTTGCGGATGCATACGACTGTCGTGTATTGAACGGAAGCTGCTCAGGTGATCCGGATGGTGAATTTACCTTTCTTTGAGGAACATCATGCTCAGTAATAGATTACTGCTTTGTATCCGGTAAATGGCATGCCCTTTTGGAAAACTTTCATGTAGGAGCTGAAATTTACTCGGACCACATGCCCTTAGAAATAACATGCTCAGTGGGTATAAGTGAAAACGGATGGAGTACGAGACCGTTAGGTCTATTACCAACACTTTTTTGGAGCGATGCAATGCGCAGCACTTATCAGCAAAACCTGAACGTGGAACTTGAAAAGATGAAAATAAGTAATTTAACGTGTGATATTGATGTGCTAACAGAAATCATCAAAAAAGCCGTCCCGAAACGTGGATCATCTGGCGTAAAAACCGTGTTCAAGCAAAAGTGGTTTGATCAGGAATGTTTGAAAGCCAGAATCAGATCTTTTAAATTTTTAAAGCTGTTAAGATTAAAAAGAGCTAATGTTTTCAAAGTTCTGTACAGCGAAGCTAACAAGTATTTTAAACAATTATGTGTTGAAAAGAAACAATTATATCAACAACTCAATATCAGCCGGATAAATAACACTCGCTCCTCTGCTGAGTTCTGGAAAGCAGTTAAATATATTAATGGACAAACCAACACAATAGCTGTGTCTTTAAATGCTCCTTTACTCAAAACACACTTCTACAACCTGCTAAACACCCCTCCAACCTCGTCTCCTCTTCAATATGCAGCCCCGTCATCTACTGATGAAAAATTAGACGCACCGTTTACGTTAGAAGAAGTCCTGGAAGCTGTCAAAAACTCCAAACTAAACAAGGCCCCGGGAAACGATCGAATTCCTTTTGAATTCTATAAGAATTCTTCGAGTGAGTTTATAAATGCTACGATTGAATTCAATCGAATCTTCGAAGCCCCGGATGTCCCAGATAGTTTCAAAAAATCAATTATTTCCCGCTTCATAAAAAAGGAGACTTCAAAAATCCAGCAAACTACAGAGGAATATCCTTCTTAAACACATCAGCCAAGATATTTTCAGCCTTAATATTCAAAAGATTAACCGAGTGGGTTCATGAAAAAAATATACTTATCGAATTTCAAGCAGGATTTAGAAAAGGCTACTCCACAATTGACCAAATTTTTTCACTCATCAACATTGCTGACTCATATAAAAAGAAACAGAAAAAACTGTATGCTTTCTTCGTTGATTTCCGTGCGGCGTTTGATACGATATCACGAGAAGCAATTTTTTACAAACTCTACAAAATCGGACTATCAAGCAAAGTTATTAATTTACTCAAAGCTTTGTACGAGAACAATGTTGCATTTGTTTGGGACGGCGACTTAATCTCCGATGAATTTGAGACATCAATGGGTGTGAAACAAGGGTGTATACTTAGCGCACTACTATTCATATTATTCATCAATGATATCACTGATACAGTAAGAGGAGGTAGCATGACCACGCATCTGGAAGAAAAACTATCGGATGCTAAACGAGCAATTTCTCCGGTATGGGGAAGTTGTATCAACAACAAATATGTGTCGCACAGCTCGAAAGAAAAGCTGTTTCATTTTACTGCAGCCTCAATTTTACTTTATGGAGCCCAGGTCTGGGGATATTGCTCATATGATATTGTCGAAAAATTCAGCCGTTACTTCTTAAAGAGAATATTCCAGTTACCGAAGAACACTCCAAACTACATGCTGTATCTAGAAACTGGCACACCACCTTTATTTTTGTATACTTTGGAAATGCACTTCAATTATATAATAAAAGTTATGGAAATGGAGGACGCAAGAATTCCGAAAATTATCTTGAAATGTATAATGAGAACAAGAGGAAGTATTGTGGAAGAGTGGCAGAAAATATCATCCGAATGTGGAGAAGGAATGGAGATAGTGGCAAGTGAGCAAGCTATTTCACTTAGAAGAAAATTCAATAGGATATTGGAGAGCTTGGGTCGAACTTTGTACGACAGATACTCTGAGGAAGCTGGATCTTCCCTGTATAGGTGTTATTACAGCAAACTGAACCACCATCTAAGGGACACAACCTACTTCCTTAATTCCTACTCAGTTCACAAAATCAGCACAATTTTTAAAATAAGAGGAGAGATATTGAATTTAAATTTTGTTCCCCACCGTTCTGACCTACCAATTCAATGCAACCTCTGCAATCTGAACACGAGAGAGGACATCTTTCATTTTCTTGCAATTTGCCCAATTTTAAAGGAGTTTCGTGCTATGTTCTTTGGAAAACCTACTTTGGAGATAAATGAAGCATTCAGCATTTTAAACGGCGCCTTTTTTTTTGGGATGTTTTATACAAATACACCACGGCTGCACTTCGATATAGAAAATGCATAATGGAGGGAGATTTCTGAAACTTAAATTTCATTTTGTACTAAATGTATCTAAGGTCAACTTATAATATTAGGTTATATATTAGGTATATTGTCAATCTGGTAGACGGCCATAGGCCAAACCAAAAAGACTTATTATTATTATTGTATTATATTATTATTATATATACACATTGTTAAAATAAAATGGAAATAAAAGTCACTTAAAACTAAAACTAACACTCTTGCTGGCTTTCTAGATATTGAAGGAGCTTTCAATTGTGTGGAAAACGATGCAGTTAAGAGAGCCCTTGTAGAGCTGAATATAGAAAACTCAATTATAAATTGGACTATGTGCATGTTAAAAAACAGGTATATTAATACAGAACTTGGAGATTCACGTTTAAAAGTATCCACATCCAGAGGAACACCCCAGGGAGGGGTGCTTTCTCCGCTTCTTTGGATACTAGTTATGAACGAAATTCTTGTGAAATTAAAATATAGTGGAATCAAAGTAGTATAGCTTATGCAGATAACCTAGTACTACTTGCGACAGGTACATTCCCATCCACTATTAGTGAACAAATAGAATATGCGCTGTCAAAGGTCAACACACGGGCAAAGAATTGTGGTCTAATGGTCAATCCATTGAAAACTGAATTGGTTCTCTTCACTAACAGAGGAAAAATACCAATGTTTAGATTACCATCAATTGCAAGGACTCCACTGAAAATTTCGGATCAGGCCAAATACTTGGGTTTGATCTTTGATAAGAAACTGAACTGGAGTCTCAACACTAAAGAGAGAGCAAAGAAAGCTATGGTTGCGTTCTATTCCTGCAACAGGATCTTTGGAAAATCCTGGGGACCCAATCCAAAAATTATCAGGTGGATGTACACGGCAATAGTTAGACCGATACTACGATAATTTAGTTTGGTCGAACGCGACTGAGAAAGCAACAAACCTGAAAACCTTGACAAAAGTTCAAAGATTAGCATGCGTAGGTATTACGGGGGCGTTGAAAACCACTCCCACAGCGGGACTGGAAGCGATACTCAACTTGAGACCCCTAGATCTATTCGTGCAAGAATCTGCAGCATACAGTGCCCTGCGCCTAAGCCAGACTAAATGCTGGAAGCAAAGCACATCGGGCCATACTCAGATTCTGCAGAGATATGTGGGAAATAATGTTTGCACAGACTACACAACACCCCATTTAAACTTCAACAGACCCTTCAAAACCTCTTTTCCTAATAGAGAGGAGTGGGAAAACAACCAACCTTTCAGTAATGCATCTACGATAACTGTCTTCACTGATGGTTCGAAGATGGACACTGGAGTTGGTGCAGGAATTTTCTCGGAAACTCTGGGACTAGCTAGCTCCTTCAGACTTCCGGACTTTTGCAGTGTCTTCCAAGCCGAGGTCTTGGCAGTGACAAAAGCAGCTACGCAAATATCAATGATGGTGATACCACGAGCAGATATCACCCTCTTTATTGATAGCCAAGCAGCAATAAAAGCAATTTCTGCCACCGAGATACATTCGAAGCTTGTGACTTCCTGTCGCGAAGAGCTTAGGGTTCTTGGCATGCAGCATATCATTAGACTCTGCTGGGTTCCCGGTCACAGTGATGTACAGGGAAACGAGAGAGCTGATGAGCTGACGAGAATGGGTTCGTCGCTTGATTCAAGTCAAGCCGAACAAAATATCAAAGTACCAACCTGTAGCATCAAACAGGAAATTGGTAACAAAATATTAGAAAAAACCAATGAAAGATGGAATCTGCTTGAAACATGCGCCACAACTAGAAAGTTATGGCCTGCAGAGATATGTGGGAAATAATGTTTGCACAGACTACACAACACCCCATTTAAACTTCAACAGACCCTTCAAAACCTCTTTTCCTAATAGAGAGGAGTGGGAAAACAACCAACCTTTCAGTAATGCATCTACGATAACTGTCTTCACTGATGGTTCGAAGATGGACACTGGAGTTGGTGCAGGAATTTTCTCGGAAACTCTGGGACTAGCTAGCTCCTTCAGACTTCCGGACTTTTGCAGTGTCTTCCAAGCCGAGGTCTTGGCAGTGACAAAAGCAGCTACGCAAATATCAATGATGGTGATACCACGAGCAGATATCACCCTCTTTATTGATAGCCAAGCAGCAATAAAAGCAATTTCTGCCACCGAGATACATTCGAAGCTTGTGACTTCCTGTCGCGAAGAGCTTAGGGTTCTTGGCATGCAGCATATCATTAGACTCTGCTGGGTTCCTGGTCACAGTGATGTACAGGGAAACGAGAGAGCTGATGAGCTGACGAGAATGGGTTCGTCGCTTGATTCAAGTCAAGCCGAACAAAATATCAAAGTACCAACCTGTAGCATCAAACAGGAAATTGGTAACAAAATATTAGAAAAAACCAATGAAAGATGTAATCTGCTTGAAACATGCGCCACAACTAGAAAGTTATGGCCAAATTTCAATAAGCAGAGAAAAGACAAAATTATGCAAATGAACAAGAAACATCTCCGTTCCCTTGTCAGCATAATCACAGGACACAACCTACTGAGATACCATAAAAAGAAAATGAGGCTCAGTACTGACGACCTTTGCAGAGCGTGCAGCGATGAAGAAGCACATGAGGATACCTTACACTTCCTTTGCCACTGCCCAGCACTCTGTCATTCAAGAAAGAAACATATAGGAAATCATTTCTATGACGACCTAGAGGAACTTTCTAGAACTTCGGCTAATAGCCTACTGAATTTCATCAACGCCTCTAAATGGCTTGATTGCTAACAGAGGACATAGGTTTTTACATTAAGTGGAATACAATTTCCTAGGGTATCACAACGGATCTACATAGATCTAAGTGTGACGGTAACGAGATCAACTGTCAGCCCTTCTACCTAACCTAACCTAACTACTGAATATATATAGAATATGTTTAACTTACCCGTTCATGAATCAATATCTTAGATGTTCTTCTTTCGGCTTCTTGTTGGGAAATGAAATGGAAGATGAAATAAGTTGACAGTTGACGAAGGAAAAATAATTTCCTATTCCAAATGTCAGATGGTTGCGTTCTAGGTTGAAGAAGAATTTGTATAGGGAAATTTTAAGGATGGGTTGTGAGACTGCGAACCTATGAACAAAATTGAGGCGATACTAGACCGCTTTAAAAAATTCAACAAATATGAAGCGAAAAGAGTACCGAATTTGTAGGACAAACGAACTTACTTCTCGGGCAACTTCTGTTTTCGTACTTTAATTGGAGTATATCCAACAAAAACACGGATTTTGTTGTGTATAGAGCTGTAACGAATCGTATGTATTCGTTACTAATATACGGGTATTCACTTTGATACTGAGTAACGAAACGTTACTACCTAAATAATCTCGTTACTCGCATGTTTCGTTACTTTTTCAATACCATACAAAAAGTACTATATCGGATATCGCATCATTCGGACTCGTCGCACGTACGGAATGAATTTGAAATGGCACAGCAAGCAAAACTTTTCTTGTACCGATATCAAACATACTACATTATACATACTAAATAGACATACCATATACCAACTAACTAGACACAGGCACTAGAGTAACTTTTCCTTTTCCTCTTGTTATTTTCTTTTGAGTATGGATATGAACAATTTGAACTGAAATTAATAGGTAGGTTTGTTTCGTTTTGCATTTGCTTGCATTCATTTATATTTTCCTACTTGGATTTGGAAATTTGGATGTATGAACGTGAAGGCAGAGTAACGAAATCCCGATTCACAAAATCCCGAATCACGAAATCCCGCCGAAAATAAAAATAATAATCCCGTCGACAGATATTTTTAGAAATATTTGCGGGATTTTCAATACTTTTTTAAACAATACTTTTGGAAGAATATCGTTGATGATTTCCAATCAAGTATGTTTTTGGAATTAAATTTATTTTTGAGAGGGAAGAATTTTACGTGGGATTGTGTTTGGCGGGAGTTGGGAGATTTGGTGTGAGGTGGTCTTTAGACTTGGACACAGGTGGGAATTTTTTTTTTTTCAAAAAATTATAAAAAATTTTTAACTTTATCGCCTTTTTTTGTAAAATTATAAAAAAAAGAAAAAACTACTTTTTTCAAAGTTTTCTTATAAGAAAATATAAACTTTTTCGACTTTTTTTTTGAAAAAAAAAAATTAGAAAAACAAGTTTTTTTGAAGAAAATTTCAATGAAACAATTTTACTTTTCTCAACTTTTTTTTTCGTTTGTTAATTTTTCTTCGAAATATGAATACAAATATTTGTTTTTGGAAAATTTCAATCAAAAATTAAACGTTTCTCAGCTTTTTCTTCGTTTTTTTTTATTTTTCTTCGAAATATGAATGATAGGTACTGTTTTGCTCAAGAAAACTTGACATTGGCGCTTGCCAGACGACTTTAAATACCCGAAGCGGAGCAACGGAGTTGCGTGAGCGGGACAGATGACCCAAAAAGGAGGGTTAAAATCCTGAGAATCCTGGGCCACGCAATGTCAAGAAAACTTGACATTGGGAAAGAAACTCGCTATAAGCGTCATATTCGCGATTTGTGGCTAAACTAAGCTTCCTATACGCATCAAAGTTGACACCTTTAAACTTGATTTGCGGCTAAACTGAGTGTCCTAGCGACTTTAATGCAAAAGAAAGTTTGAATATACCCAACCTCACACCCACCCCAAATCCTATAGTGAGCCCAGATAGGGGGTTGCAGGGGGCAGCATGCCCCCCCATACATACTTCGCTGTTTATTTGCATTTATTCGCCACCCAAGGCACTGTTGCTCAAGAAAGCTTGACATTGGCGCTCAATTGCTGCATCGCATTATACGAAAATTCGACTTTTATCTTTAAACGCGATTTAGAGGCATTTGCGGGTGAACTAAGCGTCTTAGCTACTTATAAATTCATATTCGTGTTCTAGGAAGTTCTAAAAATTTAAACAAATGTTGGTAAAAATAGTTTTTTCCTTAACTTTCAAACAAATATATTCAGTTTTGCTTCTAAACTTTCTAAACTTTCTCAACTTTTTTTAATTTTTCTTGGAAATATGAATGAATCTTTTTTTTGAGAAATCCTTAAACACGATTTGCGGCTAAACTAAACGTCCTAAACACATCAAAGTTGACACCTTTAACCTTGATTTGCGGCTTAACTAAGCGTCCTAGCGACTCATTAAATGCAAATTTATCTTAAAAATACATTTGGCGCAAACGCAATTTTATTCAAATTTGTAAGAAAAAATTTACAAAAAAAGTTCTTTTTTTTTAAGAAATTTTCAAAAAGAAAAAAATTTTAAAGTTTTGTTCAAAAAAAATGTATCCTTTGTCCCAGTTCCAGACCCACCTCCAGAAACTCTATCCCAGTTCCCAGGAGCCAAGACTTGCCTACGATATGATGCCCGCCGTAACATAGTCATCGACACCGTCCTGCCCGTCATCGTCATGGCCAATCGTGTCGTGCGTCGTCGTGACCGTAATCGTCATGGCCGTCGTCGTCGTCGTCGTAGCCCCAGTCGTCGTCTGCATATTGTGAAAATGGCATTTTAATAGGAATGTTCGTTCTTGTTGATTCTCGTGCAATGGTGTCACAAATTGCATAGGAATGACAAATATCAGGCATTTTCCTTTGGAAGTGGTGAAGTACTTGCAAGTACTTTGCTAGCTTTTTTCAATGAAACACATCAAACTTCTTTCCCATGCAAAATGTATCTACTCGCACATGAGAGCATGTGCAGTTGGTAGTACTAGATTAGGTTTTTCATCTACTCATAAGTACTTTGCCACCTCCAAAGGAAAACGGCTATTAATGAGCTGTCACATTGTGGTAGAAACGGCGGGATTTCGATCGGTGGGATTTTGACATGCGGGATTTGACCCCAACCCTCTCTCACGATAAGGATATAAAAAGATCCTTAAAAGAATCATAATCACTTTGTGAATTGATTTATTTTTTGAAATAATTTTTGCTGAAACGGGGAAAATAAAGTCATTTAAGTTAAATATAGAAATATTTAAATAGAAATATTTTTGAAACACCCTGTTTTGAAAATATTTTTGTCTGTTGAAATTCTATCTCAGCTTTCACCTGCGTCAAATTCATTGAAAACATTGAAGGAACAATGAAGTTGAAAAATGATGAAAATATTTTGAAAATATTTTTACTTTTTAGTTATGTCTCAAGTCTCAGCTATCACCTGTGTCGATTACATTGAAATCACGAGAGAACGAATCATATTTTATCATTCTCCGAACCTTGGTTATTATGTAGTCCAAACCAGTTCGAACCACATACAAATACATAATCATATTCGTATCGTTACAATACAAAATGCGAAATGCGAAATGCCTTTTCGATTTTCAGGGTATCTACATACCAATATAACGAAAGTAACGAGAGTAACGAGTAACGATACCAAAGTAACGATTACTCGAACCAAAAGTAACGTAAACATGCGGGTACTCATATTGTCGTTACTTTTACAGCCCTAGTTGTGTAGCCTCAAACTCAGCCTTACAGGGACTAGTTCAGCGCTGATAAATTATTCTCTTGGCTCACTTGCAACACTAGGCAACAGTGAATACCGAACCTTACTTTTGGGTTACAGCGCCCTCTATTAGTCAAGCTAGGAAGCATTTTTTTTTTTTGAGAAGATGGAGGAGTATCACCGAAAATTCATGTGGTGGTACTACTGAGAATGCCCTATTTTGCTTTATAAAGCGCAGCTCGCTGATAGTATTATATAAATATATTAGAAGTAATATATATATATAATAGAAGTGGCAAAAGGTGCCCATATAAATGATTCAAGTCAACGTGTAAAGTATGATCAAGAATGATTTTATTATTCAAAATTCACAACTATTTATACTTAAAAATTATCGATATATTCTTACAAATTATTGGGGACAATTCTATTACTCATTGCTTTCTGGAGTAGTGTAGTAAAATACATTCTGTGTCATTCATAATGCATCGTCATCAAAGCGACGTCAATGCTCTCAGCTTCGTTGGTCAAAGGGGACAACGAAAATAGGTGTTATGTATCAATGCAATTGGTTGTATTACAGAATTTATTTTATTGTATGGATTTGTTTACATGATTATTTTTGTTTACGTTTGAATGAACTAATTAATGAATGGTTATTCTTATTACACTACATCCCTCCCCTTTAATAAAATGATATTTGTTTACAATTATAAATGCTTAAATAAATATTATTTTTTTTGTATGTGAACATTTTTGTGTTTATTTTTATGTAAAATGTTTAATTCTAGATTTAATTAGATTGTTATTATGAATAGTATATTCCTTATTGTCTATTAATATCGTACTATTTACACCATTTTGTGAAATTATTCTATATGGTCCTCTAAATGGTTTATCAAATTTTCTTTTATTTTGATTTTTTAAATATACATGATCTCCTACGATAAAATTTGATCTATTAACATTTTTTTGAAAATTCTGTTTTTCATATTTATCATTGATTAAGTTGCTTTTTGCTTGTTCATGAGCATGTCTTAATTTACATTTAAATTCATTCAAGTAATTATCGATGTTATAAATTGTATCTTTGTTTTCTATTACTTCACATGGAAGTGTACATAACTTTCCAAATACTAGTTCAAATGGTGAATATAAAGTGCTACTGTGTGGTGTTGAGTTATAACAATAAGTATAGTATGGTAACCATTCTTCCCAGTTATCTTTATCTCCTACGCTCATAATATATTCATTAAATACCCTATGATTTCTTTCTATTGATCCCATTGTTTCATGGTGAAAAGGTGTGGAAACTATCTTTTCTATCTTTAAAAGTGTACAAATATTCTTTAGTAATTCATTAGTAAATTCTGTTCCTTTATCTGTTTTTAGTTTCTTAAAACATCCGTATTTAAGAATAAATTTTTCGACTATTGTTTTTGCTACAGTATTTGCTTCTTTAGTTTCTATCGGGAATGCTTCTACAAATTTCGTTAAATCACATTGTACTGTTAATATGTATCTATAACCATTTGATGGTCTAAGTGGCCCTACAGTGTCAATTGTTATTGTTTCAAATGACGTACTGGGTGTATCTGTAATTACAATATTTTCTTTTGTGTATCTGGTTATCTTTGTTTCATTGCATGTATCGCAGTTGTTAACAAATTTCTTAACCATTTTGTTCATATTCTTCCAAACATATCGTTGTTTTAATTTATTCACGCATCTTCTGATACCGCAATGACCTCCTATTTTCGTATTATGGTGTTCTTCTATTAACTTGTGCATTTCTTTCTCATCTGTTATCTGTTTTGGAGGAGTATATAATATTATATCTAGATATTTATATTCTTCTATATTTTCTTGCAGCTTATTAAATATATTTTTAAATTCTTGTATACATACTTTATTAAATATAAGACTGTTTCTTGCTAGCGCTAGTCTTTTAACACCTGCATTGTTCATATTGAATATTAGCTTCCTCAGAATCAATTTTATCTCTGATAAAGATTTATCGCTAAATTCTACAAATACAGTGTTTGCTGCTATTATTATTTCATTTCTCTTTCTCTTTGTAACGTTACATTCTTTAAATTCTATCTTCTTTAATCGCCTTATGTCCGATATTGATGTACAGTCCCAAATATGAAGGTAGCTAGTCTTCATATTAGAGTCCAAGGCTGCTGCACAATTTTCTTCCTCATTTGGTATCTTTTCTTTATTCTTCTTCATTGCTCTTGTTAAAACGTCAATATTGTATTTTGGTAGCATCTCTTTTAACTTCTCTGAATCAATTTTTATTCTTGATAGGGCATCAGCGTTCGTGTTCATTTTTCCTTTTTTGAATACTATTTCAAAATCATAGTCCATTAAATCAACTCGAATTCTTGTTAACTTAGATGATGGGTTTTTGTGAGTAAATAAACTGACTAATGGTCTGTGGTCCGTGTAAACTATGAATTTTTTACCGAAAAGATATGGCCTAAAATATTGTATTCCCCAATGTATTGCTAACAATTTTTTCTCTTCTCAATATTATCACTCAGTGTATCATTTACAAACTGTATTAAGTTAAGGAAGTTATTAAGCTTATCCACTTCTCCTTCATACTCAGGAATTATCTTAAAGCTTGTTAAAATATCAAATTTTTCCATCTTTGTATCTGCCCTTTTAGTTGTAAATTAGCCTTTTCTTAATCAATTCGATTTAATTTTTATTTATTATTTTTAATTCTACTTGAAAAATTGTCAAAATAATAATTAGAATCCTCTGATTTTTATCTTATACAATTTGATTATATTTTGATTAACATCTATATCTAATAATTTTAACATATCAATTTCTTTTTTTTTTTTTATTTACGTTATTATTTTACATTTATTCTATGTAGGTACATACTCGTATATACCTTCTTATTCATCCAAAGTAAATCTAGTTTTAAACTTCTTTTTAAGTCATATTTTTTTTTTTTATTAAATTTTTACAATAGTTTTTATTAAAATTATGTATATAATTATTATAAAATAACCAATTATAATAACGTGTTTAAATTGTAAATTCTATTTTACTATTTTCAATAGAGAACATTTTTCGACTCATATTGAGTATAAAAATATTTTTTTTTTGTTTTTTTTTTTTGTTTTTAAGAAGCAAAATAGTTATCCGAAGTAAGATCAATCACTTCTTCACCTTCAAAAATCAATAATATATGTGGTGGGAAGACCATGGATGATTGAAGAGTTTTGAATCTTTTTTTGATTGCTAACTCACATGTTGTTGCAAGCTTCGCTGGAAAATTTTTGTTTGAATAAAACCACTGTAGCAGCTTTACATATTTTTCATTTTGTATCGGATCTTTAGCTGTAATGTACTGCAGAAAAGGAATATACTTCCTAATTTCATTGAATCTCTTCCGATCCAACTTTCTCCTAGCATTTTCAACATCATCGGACAAATCGATAACACCAGTTTCCATTTTGAAATGAATGCTAATATGCGTATCGTTTCGATTGTTTCTTTTTTTGTCTAGAAAACTAGCAGGATCGAGTTGGGCAGGATCGCCATGTGGTGGTACTACTGAGAATGCCCTATTTTGCTTTATAAAGCGCAGCTCGCTGATAGTATTATATAAATATATTAGAAGTAATATATATATATAATAGAAGTGGCAAAAGGTGCCCATATAAATGATTCAAGTCAACGTGTAAAGTATGATCAAGAATGATTTTATTATTCAAAATTCACAACTATTTATACTTAAAAATTATCGATATATTCTTACAAATTATTGGGGACAATTCTATTACTCATTGCTTTCTGGAGTAGTGTAGTAAAATACATTCTGTGTCATTCATAATGCATCGTCATCAAAGCGACGTCAATGCTCTCAGCTTCGTTGGTCAAAGGGGACAACGAAAATAGGTGTTATGTATCAATGCAATTGGTTGTATTACAGAATTTATTTTATTGTATGGATTTGTTTACATGATTATTTTTGTTTACGTTTGAATGAACTAATTAATGAATGGTTATTCTTATTACACTACATCATATAAGAGATGGAAAACAGAACATTCGAAACGATACATAGACATATCGGGAGTACTTATAAAACTAGCTAGTGGATAGGGGATCGTATGACCCAAATAATGTGGGAGGAGGAATAGCGTAATCAAAGTGGGATGATTCTCCTACTGCAAATTGCTCTGATGACCGACTGTCATACAAAATATTTCCGCTGTCGATCGAATAAGAGCTACTCGTCTTATGCTCCTAGGGTATACGACCATTCAATATACATACAAACAAAAAAGAAACTCATTGGCCTATACTGTACGTGGTAATGTAAATTTGATTTTTTTTAACATACCTCTATGTCTTAATATCTATTTCCTAAAATAATTAAGTTTTTTTTTATTCAAAAAAATTCAAAATACATTTTAGAGAAGATATACTTACGAGTTCAATCGATCGGTGGGGTTGTAAAAGCCTTAATAAAACCATCATTTAAACAAAAAAAAATATAAGAAAAAAAAAACAACTTTATAGGGTGAAATAATAAACATAAATAACGAACACCTTTTTGTTTTTACACTTTGTGTTTTCTAATAGGATTCGTAACACTTTTTTTTTTGTCGCGACAATTACAATAAAAACAATAAAAACGAAAACGAACGAACAATTAAAAACACGTACCTGTATGCATTTCGGACTGTTTACAGTCCATCATCAGCATCACGACGGGTCCAAATGGTGTTCTTATTGGATAATTATAATTTCGGTCAGATGAGAGAATAGAGGTTCGATGAGAGGTTACCGTTATCAGCGTTGATAGCATTGTTATCTTTTTGTATATAATAGCTTTCATACGCATCCAATTTTCTCTCATCTGTAACTTGCTTTTTTAAACTCACACTGCTTGCACTGATGTTGAAATGGTTGAGCTTTAGGACGTGATCTGCGATGGAGGAACCTTGACTTTTATTTTGTTTGATATAAGCATTATGTTCCTTAAACCTTTTTTCTATGGTTCGTTTAGTTTGCCCATAATAAACTCCATCGCAGTCAACACACTTAATTGCAGTGTTTGTTGGAAGATATTCAATTTCTTCAATTATTGTGCAACGTTATGCCAAATTTTATTAAAGTGACGTGTTCGTTTAGTAATTCTCGAACAGAAAAAATAATCGCGTTTGCCCAAAAGAAGTGGCTAAGAATTCCCCCAATAGTATTAAAAAGGTGTAGACATTATATTAGTTCAGCCCCTTCAATCTTTATTTGAGCTTTCTGTAAAATCAGGGAAGTTTCCTTGCTTATGGAAAAAATCATTTTTAACTCCAGTTTTCAAAAAGGGTGATAGGAACGATATAAGGAATTATAGGCCAATATCAAAACTGTCTTGTATACCGAAACTTTTTGGAAAAGTTATTTGTGAAAGCTTGGCATTTCATAGTAAAAATTTAATATGCGAAAAACAGCATGGATTTATGCAAAGAAGATCAACGGTAACAAATCTTCTTACTTTCTTACACAAATGCTCCAATGCTTTAGAGAACGGTAATGAAGTTGATTGAAAATGCCAAACAATTACTTTCTCAAGAAAACGAGTTGCAAGTGTTTTATGCTTGGATTTATAAAACGTTGGGCAAAAGAATTTAACGATCCGTATGTTACTCTTTCTCTGTATAACTGTTATGTACGACCTCATCTTGAGTATGCCTCTCAAGTTTGGTCTCCCTTCTATGAAATTCATAAGAGTCGTATTGAATCAATACAACATAAATTCATTCGCTTCGCTCTGAAGGGTCTCCCTTGGGCTGATCCTTACAACCTCCCACCATATGAACATCGGATTCAGCTACTGCAGGTCCAAACTTTATATTGTAGTATTTTCTCAGGTTCGTTAATAAAACTTATTTACTTTATTCAAAACGTCCACTTATTTATTTCGCAAAAATAAAACACTTTACTCTTCTTACTACAAACAAAACGATTTATTATTCACCACTGAATTAGTTCACAAACTTTACTTTTCACTTTTATTACAACCAACTTTATTCATTCACGATTAAAAACAAACTGTGTCGCTGCCGTTCAAACATGTGCCTTTTATACTTGTTTTCCAAACTCTCGAAATAAGGAGAACGTTCTGGTCTCTGCTTCCAGAGCTTTCCGTAGGGGAAATTTCCCAATAATTTCCCTTCCAAAAGCTTTTATTTGACAGCTGGTAAATCTGCTATAATCCGGCAGATGGCGCTTCCTTCGTTTGAGAGTTGCTATAATTATAGCTAATAAGGGTATGTTTGCACTGTGACCGTAAGCTTTATTGTGCCCGATTGTTTGCTTTTCGGAGTCGTTATAGTTCAAATTTTGAAAGTCATTACATTGCCCCCCTCTTAGGATTGATCGTCCCGAGCAAATCCATCACTTCCTTCACCATTATAATGATGTAAACGGTCGCTGTGAACTACTTTTAGTTTGCCTCTTAATCCTCTCTGAATGCGGTAGACGACATCGTTTATTCGTGTTACGACAGTATAAGGGCCTTCCCAATTTTGTTGAAGCTTCGGTGAGAGTCCCTTCCGACGGTGGGGATTATAAAACCACACAAGGTCTCCCACTTGGAATCCTGTCGTTGTGGCTTTTGCGTCGTATCTTGTTTTCATCCGATCACTCGATAGCTTTATATTTGCCCTCGTCCTTTCGTGAATGTCAACTAGCTTTTCTTTGAGGTTGTCCACGTAGTCGTCAATTCCTTGTGGCTCACTTGTATAACATCCAAATTTGATTTCGCTTGGTAGTCGTATTGTGGTCCCGAGCAGGATTTCTGATGGTGTATGTCCTGTTGAGCTATGTACCGCACTTCGATAGGCCATCAAGAATAATGGAATATGCCGATCCCAGTCTCGTTGGTTGTCGCTTACAACTTTGGAAAGGTGTTCTTTAAGGGTCCGGTTGAATCGTTCAACCATCCTATCAGATTGTGGGTGAAGCGGTGTTGTCCTCGTCTTCTTAATGCCAAGGAGTGTACAAACTTCCTGAAAGATTTTGGACTCGAAGTTCCTCCCTTGATCTGAATGGAGTTCCATAGGTACACCAAACCTGCTTACCCAGTTGAAAACAATCTGATCCGCGACTGTTTTGGTTTCCTGATTTGGGATGGCAAATGCCTCAGGCCACTTGCTGAAGTAGTCCATTACTACCAGGATGTATCGGTTTCCGCTTCTGGTTTCTGGAAAAGGGCCTGCAACGTCTATTGCAATTCTTTCAAAAGGCGTGCCCACATTATACTGCTGCATCTTACTCTGGACTTTTCTGCCTGGTCCCTTGCTTGCAGCACAAGTATCACATTTTCGGCACCATTTTTCGACGTCTTCTCTTGCGTGTATCCAGTAGAATCGCTACCTTACCCTTTCCAGTGTCTTATTGACACCCAAATGTCCTCCGGAAGCTCCATCATGCATCTCTTGCAGAACGTCATTAACTTTGGAACGGGGTACGACTAGCTGCATCACATATGATTTGCCGTCTGTGGACTCCCATTTACGTCTTAGTACTCCTTCTTGTACATGAAGCGAGTCCCATTGTGCCCAATATGCTTTAAGAGTTGGACTTCTATCGGAGATGTCACCCCATTCTGGTTTCTCTTGGTGTTCCTTCCATGCAAGAATGGGTTCAATATCCGAGTCTTCTTGTTGGGCAGCTCTTATTTCTTCATTACTCTAACCGTAAATAGGATCGGCTCTTAATCGCTGGATGGAAACAAGCTCCTTCTTTTCTTGACGTGTGCAGTGCTTGCAGTCCGGTTTGCATGGTCCCCGAGATAAAGCATCTGCATTTGAGTGCAACCTTCCTCTTCGATGTTGGATCTGGTAGTCATATGTCTGCAATCTCTCAATCCATCTTACTTGACCTTCTGGATTTTTGAAGTTCAACAGCCAATTAAGTGCGCCATGATCTGTTCGAAGAAGGAACTTCTGTCCATAGATGTACTTATGGAAGTGTTTTGTTGCCGATACTAGAGCTAGAAGTTCTCTTCTGGTCACACAGTAATTTCTTTCTGGATTTGAGAGCACCTTGCTGTAATAGGCAACGACCTTCTCTTCTCCTTCGTGGACTTGTGATAGTACAGCACCAATTCCTACGTTACTTGCGTCAGCGTCGATGATGAAGGGTTTCCCTGGTGTCGGATAGGCCAAAACTGGTGTATTGCATAGGCGCTGCTTAAGTTCCCGGAAGTTCTCGCACTCGCTTGACCATTTGAACGGTTTGCCTTTCTCTGTTAGCTGGTGCAAACTTTTCGCAATTCCAGCAAAATCCTTCACAAATCGTCGATAGTACGTGGCTAGACCAAGAAAGCTTCGGAGTTGATGTTTATCCTGTGGTGTTGGCCAATTCTTTACGGTGTCAACTTTTTCAGGATCAGTCTTCACTCCTTGAGAAGAGATAATATGTCCCAAATATTTTACCTCAGACTAGAAAAATTCGCACTTGTCTGGATTTAATTTCAAGTTTGCTTCTCGAAGCCTCTGGAACACGGCCTTAAGGTTTCCACAATGCTCATCAAATGTCTTACCATAAACGATGACATCGTCCAAATATATTCTAGGCAAGATTTCCAAGTAAGTCCTTGTAAAACACACTCCATCAAACGCTCAAATGTTGCCGGAGCGTTGCATAGTCCGAAAGGCATCACTTTAAATTGCCACAGACCATTTCCTGTAGAGAAAGCCGTCTTTTCTCGATCTTCTGGATGGATTTCTACCTGCCAGTAACCACTCTTCAAGTTCAATGTTGAGAACCATTCAGCTCCTTCCATCGCATCCAGAGTATCGCTGATTCTTGGCAGAGGGTAGCTGTCTTTCTTTGTCACATCGTTCAGCCTCCGATAGTCTACACAGAATCGAGTACTTCCGTCCTTCTTTTTGACAAGAACAACTGGGGATGCCCAAGGACTTTTAGAGTTTTCGATTAGCCCATCTCGCTTCATTGTCGATATCATCTGTTCAACTTCGTCTTGTTTGGCTAATGGGAGACATCTTGCTGGTTGTCGAATAGGTCTCGCGTCTCCTGTGTCGATTCGATGCTGCACCAGTTGTGTTCGACCAAACTGCCCACTGGGTGAAGAGAGTATATCACCGTACTCGTGAAGGAGGCTTCCAGCAACACTTAGCTGACGTTCAGTTAATTTGGATGACTTCAGAATTTTTGCCTTCATAGAGTTCACTTTCCCGGGGTCCACAGATTTGTGTGCGTCAGCTTCTGTGATCGTAGTTATTGCGGAAACAGATTCGCACTTTCCAACAATTTCTCCTTTTCTTAGCTTAACTTCGTACGGTTTGATGTTAAGTATCCGTACGGGTACCATGTTGTTCTTTGGTGCCACAAGGGTCTTCGCTAGGATGATGTTTTGGGAAGACTGTTCAGAGTCTGGTTCCACCATTAGGTATCGATGGCTACCCAAATCACCTTTTATTTTCGTCCAAACGAACACTTCTGAGGAAGGCGGCAGGCATATATCTTCTTTTATGACAGTCCTGAGAGTTGATGAGTTTTCATTGCCGTAAACCATAGGAATCTCCACATTTCGGTACTTGAGAACTTGCTTCCCGATGTCGAGAATTACTCCGTGCTCTTTCATAAAGTCGATTCCAACGATGCACTCGTCACATATATCTGCTACCAGAAACAGATGTGAAAACTCCAGTTCTGCTAAACGGATTGTAAGACGAACTTCCCCGTAAACTCTGGCTGCCTCTCCTGTTGCAGTTTTCAGGTGGTAAGTGTTGGTGTTATGCAGCCATGTCATCTTCACCGAGTCCTTTCGAACAATGGAGGCAGTGGCACCGGTGTCGATCGTAGCCACTTGCTTTTTGCCGTTTAGTGTTGCCTCCACAGTCAGACTTTTATTGTTTCGTTTCGTCTGTGAGACCTGGATGGTGGTTCTGGGGCCATCGATACCAGAAACCATCTTCTGCCCTTCTGAGTTGGTGCTTATGCGTTTCCCGGATGAAAAACAGGCCGAGTTGGAGTACTTACTGTTGTTTTTGGTGTTTCTGCTTCCACAATGTTGACATGCAGTTCTTCTAGGTGGCAATCTGCACTGGCGTTGAAGATGTCCTGTTTTGTTACAGTTCCAGCATCGAGCAGGTCCATCTCGCTGGTTCCTATGGAATGCAGTTCTCTGGCAAGAACTCTCCTCAATTTCTATTTCTCTTACCCGATGAACTCCTTGAGAAGCCTGTTCTGCTGCTTCCATAGTCAGGGCGAACGCTAATGCTTCAGGGAGCGTGCGTCTTCCAGCCGTTCGAATTGCTCGCTGAAGGTTGATGTCAGAAACAGCACGAACAAAGGCTTCTGTTGCGAATTGGTTAGTGATTTCATCTCCTGCAGCTGGATATGCCAGATGCGCCAATCGTTCGATGTCTGCTTGAAGCTGTTGCAGAGTTTCTCCCCTTTTCTGGACTCTTGTATTGAGTTGAACACGGAAGACTTCTTGCATATGGCCATCTCCAAAGCGTTTGTCAATGGCCTGAACAAGAACGCTGAAGTTGCCATTCTTTTCTGCTGGTATGGTTTGCAGCAGCTCAGCAGCAGTTCCTCTTAGAGCAAGCGTTAGAGCTATATATTTGTCTTCGTCGTCCCAGCCGTTCGTTGCTGCAGCTGCCTCAAACTGCTTCTTGTAGATTGACCAAGAAGTTTGTCCATCGAAGGTTGGTGGATGCATCTCCTTTCTCCTTGGACAGTCACCAGAACTTTCTCGAACCTTCATTTTCCTTACTTTGTCCAATTCCTTGGTAATGGATTCGATTTTATCTTCTACCTTTTCAAACTTTGCTTCAACAGTCGAGAATTGTTTATCGGCACGCTCGTCAAGGGCAACAATTCCGTTGTCAAAGGCATCTAATTTAACTTCGAGAAGATTTCGAAGATTTTTTGTTCTTGGCCTTGTTGTTCTAGAAGATTCTTCTGCTCTAGGCTTTGCTGTTCGAAACGTTCGAGAAGATTCTTTTGTTCACTACGTTGTTCTTGGCTTTGCTGTTCTAGAAGATTCTTTTGTTCTTCAAATTTTGCGAGCAGCTGAGACAGCATATTGGTCATGCCCGATGTACTTACTTGCTCTTGCTGTTCTTCCATTTCAATGTCGAATATAAACGTGTCCGGATTTTTTCCACATCTTCTTAAATCTTCTTGCAGACGAATTATAAGATCATTCTTTGTTCCAGCAGTAGGAAGATCTCGCTTATTCAGTTCTGCCTTAAGTTCCACTAAATTTAAATCATTCAAAGATTTACCCATTGTCTTTTTTTTTCACTTTCCACACAATAAATCTACTGAGTGCACAGATAAAATAAGTTTTATCCCACTTCTGACACCAATGTAATATTTTCTCAGGTTCTTTAATAAAACTTATTTACTTTATTCAAAACGTCCACTTATTTATTTCGCAAAAATAAAACACTTTACTTTTCTTACTACAAACAAAACGATTTATTATTCACCACTGAATTAGTTCACAAACTTTACTTTTCACTTTTACTACAACCAACTTTATTCATTCACGATTAAAAACAAACTGTGTCGCTGCCGTTCAAACATGTGCCTTTTATACTTGTTTTCCAAACTCTCGAAATAAGGAGAACGTTCTGGTCTCTGCTTCCAGAGCTTTCCGTAGGGGAAATTTCCCAATAATTTCCCTTCCAAAAGCTTTTATTTAACAGCTGGTAAATCTGCTATAATCCGGCAGATGGCGCTTCCTTCGTTTGAGAGTTGCTATAATTATAGCTAATAAGGGTATGTTTGCACTGCGACCGTAAGCTTTATTGTGTCCGTTTGTTTGCATTTCGGAGTCGTTATAGTTAAAATATGGAAAGTTATTACAATATCAAAGGCGGGTTAATAATGACTTAATATTTCTTCATCAACTTATGAGTGGCCAAATTGATGCTCCTGACTTGTTAGCCTATATTGGCATAAATTATCGCGGAGGATCTCACCAGCTGCGAAGATTTGAACTTTTACACGTCAATTTTCATCGAACTAACTACGGAATACATGAACCTCTAAGCCGTGTGTGTAAGCTTTTTAATTTAAATTCTTCCTCGGTTGATTTTAACGTAGGTAAAATGGGATTAAAAACATTGTTTAGAACCAGTGCTCCACGATCTTGACTGTCTTATCTACTGTTTAAGATACTTTAAATGTTTTTTGTATTATTGTTTTGTATATTAGGTATTGTTTTTATTTTTAGTTTTATATACTTTTTGTTTGTAAGCATGTGTTGTTTTGCATTATTTTACTATTTTACTAACCACTAACACATGCACTTATGATGAGCCTTTGTTTGTAGGTTGCAGCTTGATTTAAGCTCACTACAACATAAAATCTGAAGTGTTAAAAAGACTAGAAATAAAACATCATTTCGAAAAATTAGCTAAAATTGAATTAGAATTATACAGTTTGCATTTGGAAATAACAAAAAGCTTAACAGAAGCGGAATCATTGAATTGGTGTGAGTTTGAAAACAAAGTACAGGAACAACTTTCAATTGTTGTTAAAAAGAAAAAAGAAACACTTCGAAAAAAATACAATACATTAAAAGAGAAGAATGAAGAAAAGTGCATAGAACCGAAGTTCATACCAGATTGTATATGCAATGAATCTGATGTCGCGTTTAATGAAAGTGAACTAGCGTTACTTAACAAAGGTTTAAATTGCACCCCAAAACCAAATCAAATACAATTAGTAGATGCAGTAGTGGATATCGAGACTGCTTTGAAGTTTAAGACATTCTCTGTTCAAGATGATGTTAGGCGGGCTACAAAAGGAATTATTGAAGAGCTAAAAAATTCTACATACTCGCGAGGAAAAAATGATTATTTCGATATCATTAAATCATTGAAAACAAAAGATTGCGTATATGTGAAAGCTGACAAAGGAAATATTTTAAACAAAAGTGATTATGAATAAAGGATGTTGAGTGTTATCGATAAAAGCGATTACAAAGAAACAAACAAAAATCCTTTGCCGAAAATGGTCAGAGACAGTAACGAACTTATAAAAAAAGTGAGCTCTGTTTTTGGTTTTTGGTTAAAAAGAAAATTGTCAGTTTCTAACCCACAAGTACCGCTTATTTATTGCCTTCCTAAAATTCATAAATCTGGTGATAGACCAATCGTGAGCAGCATCTCATCTCCTTGTTATTTATTGGCAAAATGGCTTGTAAACGAAATAAAACTATTACCTCCAATTAATAGCCTCTCAATAAAAAATTCATTCGATTTTGTTGAAAAAGTGATGAGTGAAACAATACAAGATGATGAAATAATGGTGTCTTTTGATGTTGTGTCTCTATTCCCAAGCATTCCGGTTGATATTGCATTGTGTGAATTTGAAAATTATTTGAATGCCCTTGATTTAGACCGTGAGAAAAAAGTGTGTTTTTTGAGTGTAGCAAAATTGTGCATGCAACAAAACTTTTTTCAATTCAGAAACAAGTTTTATAAAGTCGAAAAGGGAACAAATATGGGAAATCCCTTAAGCCCTCTAGTGTCTGAGTTGTTTATGTCGTCATTTGAAATGAAACTCAAAAACACAAATTTTCTACCGCGGTTCTGGTGTCGATATGTTGATGATGTGTTTTCTATTGTCAAAAAAGATAATATAGATTATACTATAAGCGTCCTTAACAGTCAATTTGAAACAATAAAATTTACGACTGAAACGGAAAAAGATAAAAAAATCTGTTTTTTAGACCTGGAAGTGACAAAAACATCAAACAATAAAATAGATGTTTCGGTTTATCACAAGCCGACAAGTACTCCGTTTCATTACAAGTGATTCACATTGTCCAATGCAACATAAACAAGCCGCGTTTCATTCAATGATATACAGAATGTGTAAACTCCCTTTATCAGCAACAAATTACAAAGCTGAATATGAATATATTAAAAAAGTTGCTGAAGTAAATGGTTACAGTGAAACTTTAGTAGATAAACTTATAAAGAAACATTCAAATAATATTAAAAAATCAAATATGTCTACATTTTTCTCACAAAATAAAGATCAAAGTGACATGAAACGAGTTTCAGTTTCGTATGTGCCTGAAATAACAAATAAAATATCAAAAAATTTCCGCGAACATAATATGCAACTTGTTTTTTCGAGCAAAACAAAATTTAAAAACTTACTCGGTTCAACAAAAGATAAAATCGAGGATATGTAAAAATCAGGCATATGCAATTAAGTGTGGTGACTGCGATGGAGTTTATTATGGGCAAACTAAACGAACCATAGAAAAAAGGTTTAAGGAACATAATGCTTATATCAAACAAAATAAAAGTCAAGGTTCCTCCATCGCAGATCACGTCCTAAAGCTCAACCATTTCAACATCAGTGCAAGCAGTGTGAGTTTAAAAAAGCAAGTTACAGATGAGAGAAAATTGGATGCGTATGAAAGCTATTATATACAAAAAGATAACAATGCTATCAACGCTGATAACGGTAACATCTCATCGAACCTCTTTTCTCTATTCTGACCGAAATTATAATTATCCAACAAGAACACCATTTGGACCAGTCGTGATGCTGATGATGGACTGTAAACAGTCCGAAATGCATACAGGTACGTGTTTTTAATTGTTCGTTCGTTTCGTTTTTATTAATCATGTAATTGTCGCGACAATCCTATTAGAAAACACAAAGTGTGAAAACAATAAGGTGTTCGTTATTAATGTTTATTGTTTACGGTTTTCACGGGTTCAATTAAGATTTATTATTTATAGGGTGAGCTTCAAAAGTAAACGTTTTTTTATTTAAAATTGGTGCTAAAGTACACAAAATTTATATAGGCATACTACTGAAAATTGAATTTGGGCGGTTCCAGGTTGCCAGTAAAAGACTGGGCCGCCACATCGTTTTTTTGTTGAAGCCCGTTTTTTGGTTGGAATCCGTTTCTTTGTTGGACCCCACTTTTAAATTCGACCTGAAGTCTTTCTTGAATCCTGCGGTACTGGACACATACTTTTCTGGACTCCAAATTAGCTGATCCGACGTTGAGCAGCGAAATATAAAGTCATCTATGTATATAAGTGGACCAGAGTTAATTTAGTCAGCTTGCCTGTGCTCTGCTATTACCCACCGCAGCTGCACTTTTGGAAGCCCGATTTTGATGCGTCATAGCTACATCAACTGGAACACACCAAACCAAAAAAAAAAAAAAAATCATCACAGTAAGTTTGAAAGATAAAAAGAAGACCATGTACTGTACATACCGTTAAGAATTTATATAAAAGTGTTGTATATCAAACAAAAAAAAAAGAAAAGGATTGCTTTTGTCATAAAATTAATACCTTTTTTGTAAGTGATAGGTAGGGTTTCCTAAGCAGTTTTTTTGATCGCGTGCCATACAAAAGATTTTGAATAATCCGTCCTCCTCCAAAGAGCTCTCTAGAGGTAGGGAATTGTACCTTCGAAACTTAGAAAGTGCCCTACAGTAAGGGTACAGTATAGCTTCTCTTGGGGAACACCTCGTCGTCACGTTTTTTTTTCATTTTTTTGTTTAACTTTTGTTTGTTAATTTTATAAATTAATTTATGCCTGAAAAGGATATTTCCAATTAACACTTAAAAATAATAACAGTTTTTAATTCACTTTTTCTGGAATTATATAATTCCAATTTTTTTTGGTACATATGAATATTAACTTACTTGTTTGTCTTTCTAATTTTGCAAGAAAACTTCGCTTAACGCCTTGTTGATGAAATTTCGTTGTTTTCTTGTTTCGTCATTGAACGAAACATGATTTTCTGAGATCCGAATTTTTAGGGGTGTGGAGAGTAGCAAACTTTTTCCGGTGAAGATGGTGTGACTAGAACTTAGATATCGCCTTTTTTGGGAAAATCTAAATTTGCCACGGATTTCTTGGTTGGGAGGGTTGGCATCACTGCGACAACACCTGCAGCGCCCTAGAAGTAGTGATTGTCCGTCCGCAGTCTTTTTTTTTATAGTTTGTCTCAGGCCTGATATATGTTTTGTTGGTGGTGAGGTTAGGTTTCGGGGGCAAGATCCCCCCCATTTCGGCGAGTTCAAGCCGAGCTACGCAAGCATGCCGCGTCCCCCGGAATTTAGCATTTCATTTCCTTTTTCCTTTTCCAAACTCTTCCTAACCCATTGCCGGAATTGTGCTGAGTTTTCGGGGTTGTAAGTCTTCACTAGGAAGGTCTAGGACGTACTTAGTGAACTGCTACGAATTCCTGAAGATTCAGTGCAACGACGGCTAAGAAGAGTATTTATTTCCTTTTTCTCTTTTTTTCAACTGGACTTGTTTTAAATTTTTAGATTCGTAAGTATTCACCAAGAAAGTCCTAGACATACTTAGGTGAATCGCGACGAATTCTAGAAATTTACAACGACCACAGTTACTTTTCTTACGTCTCGATTTACCTTCATCCCTAATCCCAATTTTTACTTTTTACTCATTTTTTGTCTCGTTTATCTCATCGATTCAGGTCTTTTAGAGACTGTCTAAAATCGTGGGACCGATGAGAAAAACAAATTTTTGTCTTTTTTCTACTTCCTTTCCTACCTCACTACTTCAAGGGATTTATTTTTGTCCGTCTGCTGTCTTATCTTACAAAGATGCCATTAGTAAGGTCGCACCATGACGCTAAGAATCCACTTATAATTGGGCCTATTCGGCGTGATCTTTTATTCTGTTATTCTGCTATGAATTTCTATACAAAAGTTTAAGCTGTCAAAAATTCTTTTATGAAATATGATTTTGGTATTCGGCATGCTTCATCTGTTATTACATCTGCTAAGAAATCTGTTATGAACTGCCAAACTTTCTAACTCATAACAGAATCTTTTACAAATCGCATTTTTGGTATTCAGCATGCCAAAATCTGTTATTAAATCTGCTATAAATCATAAAAGAATAAAAGACAAACTTTTGTGACTTTTATCATAAAAGAATTCAATAGTACGCAGGAAAATGAAATCAAAATGGAAAATTTATCATTTATTTCGTCAAATAAATGTTTATAAAAGGTGAGGAATGTAAGAAAATATATTAAAGTACGTATGTATGTATGTACATATGTACATATTTAATAAAACAAATAAGAACATTGAAACAATTTTATTTTTGTTTATGAAAGCACTGCACATTTAATTGAACCAAGATAAAAAAGTAATCCCTTTGATGTTCCTGGCTTACACCTGATACAACGTCTCAAGTTGGATAAATTTAAGGAAAGAATTCTAAGGAAAATGCAACAATTCACACGAGCAACAAATATGATAATGGTTTCAAATACACACATGTTTTCTTTAAAAAATAAATGCAAACAAAGTTGGTAAATCATTTTTCTATTTTTCAGATAGATCATTTTATTTATAAATTGAAATAAATATATATTAACAAACAAGAAAATAGTAACAAACAAATTTTCGAAGGCAAAAACACAGATCACTGGTTGGAACTACATATAAGTTAAAAACAAAAGTAATCACTTTGATCTTTTAGTCACTTTGAATTCTAATTAACAAATTGCAAAATTTACGCGTGCCACAAATACAAGAATTCCATACAGATGAAAGTTATATAAACAAATTAAATGTAAATAAATGTTGGTTAATTTTATTATTTGTCAAACGAAATTTTATTCATAGCAGATCAGCTGATTATGACAACAGATTTTAGGTCTGTTTGGTAACAGATTTTGTTTTCGAAGTTTCATAACAGAAATGCATAAAAGGTCGAACTCCTGAATACCAATTATAAAAGATCTCTTATGGTGAAAATCTTTTATGGTTGATAACAGAAAATTCATAGCAGAATAAAAGATGTGGCAGAATAGGCCTAAATGCTACTTGAAGCACCCCGTATGTATATGAAAACCAAAACCAAATCAAGAAACCAAAACCCATTCAGAAAACTTATTTTTTGAATATTATTTTCAAAACTCATTTTTCTTTGTATATAATTAGTACGTACAAGAAAACGTTTTTTCTTGATTTCTAGTTTAGTTATTTCCTTTTTTTTTGTTATTTATTACAAATTTTTCAGTTTAATCTTCTACGTTGCCAATTCTTATATTCGAATATAATCGTTTTCGTAAATGAAAACTTTTTCATATTCTTTTTCATAAGAAAAATTTACCTATATTTATTTGTTACATTTAAGCTACGGTTTTTCTAGATAAAAATGATAACTTAAGAAAACTCATCCTTTCATTTTCATAACTTTTTTGTTTTTTTGTTATTTTTTTTTGTTAATTTATATTTGGTATAGAAGTTTTTTTTAAGCTTTTTTGTTTTTTTTTTTAATCGATTATCGTTTAAAATTTTTTTTAAAATGGAAACCACCAACAAAGATGAAGATGATCGCATCAACAGGATCATTAGGGACGTAGAAATAGACAGTAATGTCAGATTGTCTAGGTCACATAGTCAGCAGTTACCCGGAAGTGAGAGACGCCGCGTTATGCATTCTCCTCTCACATTTGAAAGGCCATTCCGATCCTCATCCAATTTTCTGGTTAGTTCCAATATTCCAGCAAGTTCTATCGATTCGGTTTCTCCTCCATCTTTTAGCAACCTAAGTGAACTAGGGGCTGAAGCGTTACCACCGAATCGTATGAGTTTTGGAGCCCATAACGAAACGGTCGTTCCAAATGTAGGTAGGGTACACATCTCTAGGCCAACTAGTGCAAATTTGCTCCAAGGTGGTGGCTCTAGAGATATCTTAGAGAGCTTGACTCAACGACCTCCACCGATAAAAAGACCCGAACGGAGAATAGTTTCCGAAGATCTAAAAGCTTATATCAATTTAGCCATTGCAGACGCTTAACTTCCTACAAAGATTCGGTACAGAGTGAAGTTACCAACACTCTGAAAGAGGAGATCGAACAGCAGCTTGGAGGGTTCCTCAGAGAATTGAATCTGGGACGATCCTCCGAGCCAAATACAGATGCAATGCAAAGACCTCCTGCGCCCTCTTACAACTTTCCACCTCCAGTTACTCAACCACCTCCTTTGCAGCGTCCTCAGCCTGAACCCACCAGAAGTGCTTTTGTGTCTTCTGCACAGCAACGAAGGAGACAACAAGAACCATTGAGGCGAAGCCAGGATCGAATATCCCAACCTGAAGTTCCTCAAGACGATTTCTACGGACAACAGAGAAATCCCTATGACACGTGAACTTATTTCAATCCCCAAATGCCTTTCCCACCGCACTGGTTGAATTCGGGATACAAGGCTCCCATAATGATCAACAAGTGGGGGCTGAAGTTTGAAGCTCAACCAGATAAGATGACGGTTGAAGATTTTGTGTTTCGGCTTGAAACTCTTCAGAGCCAATATGGTTGTCCGTGGGCAGAAATACTGCGAGATTTCCATCTATTGCTAGGAGGAAATGCCCACGACTGGTTCGGGCAGTGAAATAACAGCGTAATAACTACCGACCCGACTGGCCGATGCTGAAAGACGCTTTGCTGCGCCAATTTAAAAACAACCGTTCCGATTACGATATAATGCGTGATCTGATGGATCGGAGGCAGGCGCGGATCCAGGATTTTGTTCAGGGGGGGGGGGGGGCAATTTTCGTGAGATTCCCAAATCTTGATGAAATCTTGAAAATTTGATAACACTTCATACCACTCTACACGCCTGGTCACACAAGGCAATGTGAGTTGATAAGTTTGAAACTTGAAGAAAGCAATTAACTCTTTCATAACTGCCACAGTGTCTCGAACAGCGGGTACTTTGAACTTTGTGAAATGAAGTTTTGCAGTGTGTAGCTATAACATGCTGTTTTAACAGTGTTTTTGAGTTCCCTCTAGATCTGCGTAACTCCACAATAGCTCAGAAAACATAGTGGTACAGTGGTATGTTCCTATTCTGACACGTGACGTTCGATTTCTAGTGAAATTTCCAGCCTCTTCTTAAGATGGGACAACCTAACCTAACTTTGCCAGAAAAGGCCGTTTTTGAGAACGTCTGTAGCATAAAAAATTATTTTGCAGAAGATTCTCAAACGCAAACTGCAAAAGTCTTCTGTTCAAAAAGGCATACAAGTTTTACTGCATAAGCATTGTGTTCGATAATGCAGTTTGCTGAAGTCACATGGTCGAAAACATCATGACATTGATTGGTACAAATTGTGTAGTCCAATTCTGCAGTAAAAAAATCGAGTTTGCAACAAAAATATTGAGAAGCCGGAGAATCTGTTCATAAACGTCAAATGCGTTTGCAAGAAAATTGAAGGACGTAGATACTAAAGATTTTGTGCAAAAAAAATCATTGCATTAGTTTGACAATAGCTGTATTTAAGCCAAACAAAAATCATAGATAAAAGCCGAGATGAACCGTATCGTTTGCTTCGATGCCTTTGTCCATCAATACAAAACCAAACTTTTCAACAATGAAATAAAGCACAATGATTATAGTAGAAAATACAAAGAAAAAAACACTCTTTATTAAACCTTTCCGTCCGACGTTCTCGGTTCAGCCTTCGATTGTGACTTACTTTCGTTATACATTTCATAGCAATTTACTTTGCCTTCGTTAAGTTTTAATAAAAATGTTTCATATAAGCTCAATTCATCGTTTACAAAGTTGCAGTTCAATACAATAACAATATTCGTGTCGAAAAATTACGATCATTTGACAATCGAATTGACGTTGACTTGGCGTTTTCAATAACGACCAAAAATATCTCTCCTTAGGTGAAAAAGTTCCATCCAACTTCTCTTGGACAGTGACTGCTGTAGTCATTTCCTGGTTTCTCTCCAATCTTTTTCGTTGGACTCGTACTCTTCGCCAGTTTAATAATATGGAACATGGAAGTTCCTAAAACGCATCCACGAAAGTGACATAATCCTCACGAATATTTACATACAACAGAAACGTATATTATGGCTAAAACAGATGTGCAGCACGTCTGCAGTGTAGTAAAATACTACTTAGTATTAACACAAGCTTCCAACATTGCTATGGCAACACTAACAGACTAATAGACAGACGAACTGAGAGCAATAGACAGATATACAGAAATATTAAGACAGAGGCAGGACAGAACAAAAAGAGATATCGTTGTAAGAACTTTATGTAAAGTACATATATAGAAAATTAATAAGAGAACGAAAAAGCATTGAATTAATAAAAATAATTGTGAATACGAGTCTTTAAACTATTATTAATCCATTCGAAAAATAAACTTAAAATTAAAGTTAAAAATTAATAAACTTAATTTAATTGAAAATAAAACGGTTTATGAATAAAACTGAATTCAAGCGAATTTACACTATGTAAAATATCACATGGCGACCGTGAAAAAAAAGCATGGAATTCACCTTCAATATAAACCTTAAATTGCAATCACAGACTAATAAAAGTAAGTGCAAAATACACACATTAAAATTTTGGGCGCCCCTGGCCGTGTATTTGTATATTCTTTTCGTTTCATATGACGAATAAAAATAAAAAAAACAACATTTTTGATCACCTACATCAATAATATTAATTGGCAAAGGCGCCACATGTATAATCGGAACTTGTAGACAAATCCAAAATATTAAATCATCACATCATCATAAATCTATACGGTACTCTATAGTATACTTAAACTGTGTTTAACATACTTATCAAACAGTAAAACTATATACATGCCCATATGTATGCACCAGCAAATAGCAGTAAACAAAAAAAAATAATATACAACTATTCGTGTTCAGAAAGACGAATAAATACTTTATTAACTAATTATAACTAAAACTAGCCTTATGAAATAATAATTAGCAAAACATATCATAAACGTTATTGATATTATATTTATTAACTAGCTTTGATTATCTACTAAACATATAATTACATAAATCTACATTTTACGAAAAATTTTAACATCATCGAAGGTATAAAAATCAAAATTTTGTGATGCTTTGGCTTAGAGTACCAAATTTTGTTCTCTTATAATATTTTTTGTTTTTTTTTTTGGTAGTTTGTTTTATCAAACCTATTTACTTTTCTCTTCATCATATGCTCTGTTAGCTTACAAAAAATTAATTACAATCGTATTCGTGGTATTTACTCAATGAGCGATAAAGAAATTAAACTAAAAAACCTTTTCAGTCAACTGAGTGCATTTATTGATAAAGTAAAACACAAAGGAGATGAGTTAAATGAATTATTGAAATCTAATACAATTAAAAGCTTAAAAAAATTACTTGAATCTTACATTAAATATTTTGATAAACATTTTGAATCATTCCCAGAATATAAAAAAAAAATATACAAACGCCAAAGGGGCTTAGCGGTAACAAAGTGCAAATCCTGTGTTGAATATTTAGGGTTTGAATTTGCTACAGATTTTGAATTTGCGTTAGAGTTGTCTGAGGAGAGCTCCGATACAGATTCTGAATACGAAAACAACGCTCTTAATAGAAGTAAGCTTGCCTTGAATTTAGATGAAGTAGTTAAAGATACTTCCTTAGATGAAAAAATTAAACTAAAAATAGAGAATTATTTAGAGACACAATACAATATGGCTGCATTTGATTTAAAATTAGCTAACTCCTTAATACCAGATTTCGATGGGAACCCTAAGAATGTAACCGACTTTATTGATAAATGCGAGTTTTATAATGATACACTTAACAATACTTCAAGAGCTACTTTATTACAATTCCTTTTAAAGGTAAAGTTGTTACAAAATGTAAAATGTAAATTTAAAACGGAAGCTACGCCAACGGATTTTGAGTCGTTTAAAAAATCTATTAAGGATAGGTTTTGTGATAAAACAACAAAAGAGGAAAAAATAAATCAATTAGAACAATTAAAACAAGAGCATTCAGTAGCAAGCTTCGCAACTCAGGTTGAAAACTTAAGTGCCGAGTTGATTGAGCTTAAAATGCAAAGTAAGGATGAGGAGGCGCGCCCTATTATAAGATCTGAGGTTGACGAAGTAGCAGTAAGAATTTTTTCAAGAGGTTTGGAAAGGACTGAAGTTAGACAAGCTTTAATATACAAGGAACCTAAAAGCTTGAGCGAGGCCATCAAATTTGCACTAGAGGCGGATTCAAAATTTACTCGTTGTGTACAGACTGCTAATATCAATAGTTTAAGATCTCAAAATTTAGAAAACGATAGTGAAGATAATCAAAACTGTTATTATTTTCGGAATTCAAGGAATCCTAGAAACAATTAATTTCCTCAATCCACATACAATAATATGTACAGATATCAAAACTCATACAATAGAAACTTAGACGGTAACCAGAGTACATCGTATAATAATTCAAATATACCGCCGATGAATAGATTTTACAATAGAAATAATAACAACTACAGAAATTATGACAATAGAAACCAAGGAAACTTTAGACATAATCAAAACCAATATAATAGTAGAAATTTTTTCAACCAAAATAGAAATAATAGTTTGAATAACCAAAATCGAAACAGCCGAGGTAATTTCCGGGACGCCAGCCAACCACAAGTTCAGGGAAACTCCAGTCGCCCTCAACAGGGAAGCCAAGTGGTAGCCCAGTTGGGGGATTGTCTAAACTAAATATTTGTTCAATAAATGATCTTTCAGGATCAGATTTCGTTAAAGTCAAGGTCGAAATGACTAATAATAAATGGTGTTATTTGATGATAGACAACGGGGCTTCAATTTCAATATTCTCTTCAGCGAAAATAGATCCAAGTCAGGAAGTGATTTTAAATGAAAATTGTATTATAAAAGGTGTTACTCCTGGAGAAATAGTTACCATAGGAAAAACCTTTACAAAGCTAACTTTTGAAAATGAATTTTCTCTTACACATGAATTTCAAATAGTACCAAAAAAATTCCCTCTAGAAGTAGATGGCATTTTAGGACGCGATTTCTTAAAGAAGCTTAAGGCAACTATTAATTACTCAACTTACCTTTTGGAATTTAAATCTAACTCAGATGATCTTATTGCGATTCCACTTTGTGATAAAGTAGAAGACTTAATATATGTACCAGGTAGGTCAGAAGTTATAAGACGTCTTAATTTAGAATTTAATGAACCCAGTTTAATACTATCTGAAGAAATCGAACCTGGGGTCTTTATTTCAAACTCGCTTGTACATAATACACCATACCTAAAAATTGTTAATACGAATTCAGACAAAAAAATAAAAAACTTTACTCCAAAAAGTATTTCCTTATCAGAATACCACATTATAGACCTCTCCAAGAAAGAGCAAAACATTTTTAAACTTAATTTTTTAAATACCTACAAATCAAGAACATTCAAAAATAAAACAAAGCATGCGATTAGACCAGATTAAACAAACTCTTAACTTAAATTTAGTTCCTAATTATGGAATAGACTCAATACAAAATATTTGCTTTGAATTTGAAGACATTTTCTATTTGAAAGATGACTATTTAACTACAAATACGTTTTATAAACAGAAAATAAATCTCTCTGATGATATACCAGTGTATACAAAAAATTATAGAATTCCGCAAGCCCATAAAGAAGAAATTAATAGGCAGGTAGAAGATATGCTTAATAATGATATAATTGAACATTCTTATTCTCCGTATAACTCACCTTTGCTGCTAGTGCCAAAGAAAAATAGTTCAGATATCAAAGCCTGGAGAGTGGTTGTCGATTTTAGAAATATTAATAAAAAGGTTATTTCCGACACTTTTCCACTTCCCAGAATTGACGAAATCCTAGATCAATTGGGAAGGGCAAAGTTTTTTTCAATATTAGATCTTTATTCGGGATTTCATCAAATTGAAATCAACCCCGATTCAAGAGATTGTACAGGCTTTTCAACGAGTTCTGGACATTATCAATTTAAAAGACTACCGTTTGGTCTGAAAATCTCTCCTAATAGTTTTCAACGTATGATGACCATTGTGTTATCAGGCCTTTCTCCTGAATCCTGTTTTCTTTATGTAGATGATGTTGTTGTTTTTGGTTGCTCGCTTAGTCACCATAATAAAAACCTTATCAAAGTATTCGAAGCTTTGCGAAAGTATAATTTGAAACTCAATCCAAATAAATGCCAATTTCTACAAACTAGTGTTACCTATTTAGGTCACCGAATTTCAGATAAGGGTATTCTTCCAGACCCATCAAAATATTCTGTTATACAAAATTACCCTGTTCCCAAAAGTTCAGATGACATACGACGTTTCGTAGCGTTTTGTAATTACTATCGCAGATTTGTTCAAAACTTTGCAAAAATTGCACATCCTTTAAATAAACTACTAAAAAAAGATATTGAATTTAACTGGACACAAGAATGTCAAAATTCTTTCCAAACATTGAAAAATAAATTAATGAAACCCCCAATTTTACAGTATCCAGATTTCTCGCAAGAATTTAGGTTGACTACAGACGCTTCCCTATCCCTATGCACACCTCCGCGTGGTGGAGGGTGGGTAACGCTAACGTGCAGGGGGACCGAATGGATGCCGGGATAAGCAGACAACCCAGCTTTGCTGGTCAGGGCACAAACTTGTCCTTGGGATGGTTAAAAGCCCCCTTAAGACGGATGAACTGCAGGTGGCGGTCAACGGCATGATAGTCTGGTGGCGGAGGAGCGTTTTTGTTAAAAGGCCAACGGCAGCAGCAGGTAGCGTCTGTAACCCATATTGGGCGGCTACAAAAGGCGTCTGTTTTCCCCTAGTGGGCGGCCTCGAGCAGTTATATGTTTGACCATACAAAAGGCGGGTGTGCCTGTCAAATCTGAGCTTATGTATGTTATTAATCGTATCTCGGAAAACACCATGGTGGAAGGATATATGCTATTACATGAAATATGACAACAATTGGAAATGAGTCCCCAAGAGGTAACCATTTTATGGAGAATCCTTCTGCAGCTTCGGCTGCTGTAAACCGCACATCGGATTTGGGGGTGCGGCATCTTTCGTGTACCAGCGTCAATCAAGACGCCATAACAATAAATGAATCGTTAACAAATAGAAGAAGTCTTTTAAGAAGAGCAAATGATACTTTTGGCTACCGCATACGTACGAAAATCGGAGCATGGAACGTTCGATCCTTGTACGGCGAAGGTAGATACGAGCAGGTTGAGCGTGAAATGCTTCACCTTAAGATCAGTATCCTGGGCATCAGTGAAACTAGGTGGAGAGGAAGAGCCGAATACAGAGCTGACTCTGGGCAAACGAGAATGCTGTATTCCGGGGAGGATGAAAGAGAGGGTGGCCAAAGGCTGCATGGTGTCGGAATTATGTTGAACGAAGAAGCAAGGCGTAGTCTTATATCCTGGGCGCCCATTTCTGCAGGAATAATGACAGCAAGGTTCCGTTCAAAAATTCGCAACGTCACAATAATTCAGTGCTACGCCCCCACAAATGAAGCGACCGAGGAAGACAAAACCGCTTTCTACACTCATCTTAACTCAGTTTACAGTGGTGTTCCAAGAGCCGACATCATAATTGTCATGGGAGATCTCAATGCCCAAGTCGGATCAGACAACTACGGTCTGGAACGCGTCATGGGGAAAAATGGCTTGGGGTCACGAAATGAAAATGGCGATTTGCTGGTCGATTTTTGTAACGCTAATCGTCTTGTACTGGGTGGAACTGTGTTTAAACATAAGACTTGCAACAAAATCACCTGGGTACATCCGGATGGTCAAACTGAAAACCAAATTGACCACATCATGATTCAGCAGCGATGGAGGAAGTCAATGTGCGATGTTCGGAGCATAAGAAATGCCGACATTGGAAGCGACCATCATTTGGTTCTCATGAGTCTCAAGCTACGAACGGCAGCTGTACAACGTCAATCACAGGGTGCAGCAAGGAATTCGCAGTTCAATACAAATGCTTTAAGTGATCCCAACATATGTCGTAACTCAGCCCCGGATCTACGATTTTTCCGAACCGGGGCAAAACTTGATTTTGGCGCCCTTGCCTTTTTTGATAAAAATGAAAAAAAAAAACACATATTTTCTTTGTTGGATTTTTTGTCACTGGGAGAATAAAACTTTTTAATGGATGTGCATAGCCTATACCTATTTAGCAACTTATAACTATAGATAAGAAAATTAACAATGCCTAAACAAAGACGATACACAACCAAAGTTCGTAGAACGATAAAATATGATTCACTCTGTCGTGAACAATTCAATAGAATTTTATTTTTGTTCTATCGCGAATCTTTTTTTTTGGTTCCTAGTAAGATTTGTTTTCATTCGAATCAAATCTGCAAGGATCTGTAAAATATGGTTCGTTCCCGAATTTATCATGGGAGAACTATTGAAGATCCATTCCCTGATCCGAAGAAAGAAAAATGTAAATTTACGATAGGTCACAATTTCAAAAAGCCAAAGTTAAGCAAAACATAATATCGAAGCACAAAAGTCCGAAAAAAGTTTTTTAAATCCTCGGGACTTGAGACTTGAGACAGAGTTATAGCAGAATAAAATATTTTTAAAATAGGATGTTTCTAAAATATGTCAACGTTTTCCAACTTCGTTTTTTCATGAGAGATTGCAATGAAATTTACTCAGGTGATAGCTGATACAGAATTGTAACAGAAACAAATATTTTACAATAGGATTTAATCAAGAAATTTTAACATATTATTATAACTGTAACGAAGTCACATACTTTATACTCGTAATCACCCGCACCACCCAACAGGGAAAGCAAAACACTTGGATTTCATTACATCAATTAACCAGCTGAAGCAATAAACAAGTATTGCATACGAACGAGACACCCATACAAAGTACAACAGAGGATACAACCTGCCGCTTGCTACGACGTCAGCAACTACCTAATTGCCGCCAAGCAATTCATACCCTAAAGCGCCCATGCGATTTTCAATGGAGGTAATCTGATGGCAGTTGGTTACGTCAACAAACGAAGTTCATTTACCCGCTTATAGTCCACAGTTGGTTATGTCAGCAAAGTTGACTAGTAAGGGTGGAAAATGCACTAGCATTCAGATTCTTCTTGCCATAGAAAGATCTCGCTTTTATTAGTCACACTAATAAAGAGGTACGCTGCTGGCTACTTTTGTGTACCAGTTAGAAGCTTCAAAACTTTTTGGCTTACGCCGTGAAATATCCCCCCCCGTCCGCCTCCTTATAAATTTTGTTCTGCCGTTTGCTTTAAGTGCTAGGGAGTACGTCCCAATCTACGCTGCCTTGAGCTTCGGTTAGACTAGCGAGCCCGTTCCGTCGCTGCTCCGCCGATTATAATTTTGCTCTGCCGTTCGCTTCAAGTGCTAGGGAGTACGTCCCAATCTACGCTGCCTTGAGCTTCGGTTAGACTAGCGAACCCGTTCCCTCGCTGCTCCGCCGATTATAAATTTGTTCTGCCGTTTGCTTCAAGTGCTAGGGAGTACGTCCCAATCTACGCTGCCTTGAGCTTCGGTCAGACTAGCGAACCCGATCCTTCGCTGCTCCGCCGTCTTTAATTTTGTTCTGCCGTTTGCTTCAAGTGCTAGGGAGTACGTCCCAATCTACGCTGCCTTAAGCTTCGGTTAGACTAGCGAACCCGTTCCCTCGCCGCTCCGCCGATTATAATTTCGTTCTGCCGTTTGCTTCAAGTGCTAGGGAGTACGTCCCAATCTACGCTGCCTTGAGCTTCAGACAGACCAGGGAACCATTCCCACCTTGTTTATACGAAGTACTTTTATCATATTATTATGTTATTTTATTTTAAGAAAATTACGAATTGTCAAGTATATGAAATACCATGTTAGCATAAGTAATAATATTTTGTAAAGTAAGGAAATATTAAATTCACAAGAATACCGTATTAAGAATAACAAAAGAAATAAAAATAAAAATATATTGGAGTTCCGAATCTTACTCAAACCTAGTTTTCCTTGCTTTCTACGGTTAAACCCTGGACCCCGCTGGCCTACCTCAGCTGGAAACTAAAAAAGCATCACATTTTGGCGCCCGAGCAGGGACTTTTAGAAGGATCATCCGAGCTCCCACCGACCGACCGTAAATCTTTCGAAGGCAACACCGTCCGCCGCCGTATCCGTTTTTCTCCGAAAAGTCCTTTGGAAAGATTTATCCGTGACCAGACACCGATTCACCGTGACCCTTCGAGAAAGTTCCACCGATCCGTAAACCAATCCGCCGCCGACCCGTTTCAACATGTCCGCATCCGAGTCCGACGATTCACCAATGGAAGACATCAACCCGTATAAGAACCTTGGGTTCATATATTTCTTAGAGAAATCCGAAATTATCCACTTGTTAAAAGACCAACAGTTGGACACTAGTGGTACCGTACCGACATTGCGTAAGAGGTTGGGCCAACACTTTAAAAAGTTCCGTACAGATGTTTCCACACAAAACCTGTGTGAAGAATGGGAAAGATTCGTTGAGAAAAGAAACAACGCCGATACATCTGACGACACTCCGCCTACCAACACGCAGCCGTTCATAAGCCAAATTGATATTCCCGCCCCGCTAGCCCCGTTTAAAGCATCATCGTTCTTAGCCGTGCCAGGACCGAGGAAACCATGTATCATGCACCCTCCGATATATCAACCAGCTTACAACCTGACCTATCAAATGACTTCTGCTTACCGACCTCATACTTCTACAGGCACTTCACTCCCCGAATCTACACTGCCACCGCAGCCGCCACCGCCGTCGAGATTAGACCCAAGTCCAACATCCAGCCGACTCTCGTTGAGCTACGAAGCTGAGAGAATGAACACAGTCCGAAAATGGGGACTGAGATTCGATTCCTCTGGAAACCCGTTGGAATTTTTCGAGAGGCTAACCGAGCTGACACGATGTTACAACATCCCGCCCAACGATATGTTACGGACACTACCTGAGCTTTTCCGCGGAAGCGCTTTACAGTGGCTCCGAGTGAAAAGTGACAGTTTTGTTACCTGGGAAGATTTCCAGGAAGCGTTCATAAGACATTTCCTGCCTGCTAGGTTTTTACAAAAACTAGAGGAGGAAATATTGCGCAAACGTCAAGGACCCCGCGAAAAAGCGAAAGATTATATTTTGTCCGCACAGTATCTAATAAGACAGCACCCCCGAGTTTCCGTGGCCGATAATATCGATCGAATTTTTGACAATATGCGACCTGAGTATCGATTGTATATCCGCCGTCAGGACTTTAATACCCTGGACGAACTTGCGTACCTTGCTGAAGAATTCGAGTCGATTAAGAATGATGAACGAAATTTCCGACTCCCGACAGCCCCCACACCGTTTTCTCCAACAACAAGAAATCCCGTTGCCGTTATTACTATGCCACCGCAGATGCATCCGCAGATACCACCGCAGACACCGCTGCAGACTCCGCAGATGCCACCGACACCACTTCGAGCGGTACTTGTTAAACCCCGAAAAGACGAGGCGCAGCCACCGCCACAGATTCCACCGCAGATGACACCTCCGCAGATGTCACCGCCGAAAGCACTGAATCCACCCCAGGGGGATGAAGAAATATTTCATACCTGCTCGGTGATTTCTAACCTCCCGATCAAACAGCAAAATAGTTTTCCCGAAAACTATCAGCCATCTTCAAAATCCGACGCCGCCGAACTTAATCATATTATTGAAGATGAGCAGACCGCAGCTTTCGTCATTCAAAGCCCGACCATCGATCCAGACAGTCAACCAGAGTATTCTTCTCTGAATCCATCGTTTGAGCTTTGTCGAAATCCAGCCGTCACGGAATGTGGACCTCCACTATCATTCAGTCCATCACCGAATTCCGAACGAAGCAGCCCCACAGTTCCGATTTCTACCCCGGAAATAAAAATGAATCAGACATCGACCAAATCTCGGGCCGAACAGAAAGCCGTGACTCATCCTAACCGAAACCTCAGGATGCACAACCAGAGTTATGAAGGCACAAGCTTCAACCACCTGTTATCCCTCGAGCATGTTGCTCACCCGCCGATCCGAACCGCAGCAAGCCCAGCAACCATGACCCGAAAACCAATTCGTATCAATCGCATGACTCGCTGTACTAAGTTTAAACCAAAGCCGACTGCCGCCGATAATTATTGTTCTTTACCCTTTCCCCCCGTTTTCTTTTATTCAAAAAAAAAAAAAAAAACAGTATATGCCTATGTAAATTAGCTTTAAGAAAATACCGAAAAAATTAATTAAGATAAAAAAAAAAAAAAAAAAAAAATACCGAAATAATTAAAAGAAAAATATGCGAAGAAAATATATTGAGAAAAAAAAAAAGAACAGAAAAAAAATATATTTATATAAACAAAAATTTTACATAATTATCTTATATTTGAATACGATTATTAAAAGCTTTGCATTCCAGATGGAATTCACGACGAGAGGTCTCGTCTGCCGAAGAAAGGGGGGAATGTAACGAAGTCACATACTTTATACTCGTAATCACCCGCACCACCCAACAGGGAAAGCAAAACACTTGGATTTCATTACATCAATTAACCAGCTGAAGCAATAAACAAGTATTGCATACGAACGAGACACCCATACAAAGTACAACAGAGGATACAACCTGCCGCTTGCTACGACGTCAGCAACTACCTAATTGCCGCCAAGCAATTCATACCCTAAAGCGCCCATGCGATTTTCAATGGAGGTAATCTGATGGCAGTTGGTTACGTCAACAAACGAAGTTCATTTACCCGCTTATAGTCCACAGTTGGTTATGTCAGCAAAGTTGACTAGTAAGGGTGGAAAATGCACTAGCATTCAGATTCTTCTTGCCATAGAAAGATCTCGCTTTTATTAGTCACACTAATAAAGAGGTACGCTGCTGGCTACTTTTGTGTACCAGTTAGAAGCTTCAAAACTTTTTGGCTTACGCCGTGAAATATCCCCCCCCGTCCGCCTCCTTATAAATTTTGTTCTGCCGTTTGCTTTAAGTGCTAGGGAGTACGTCCCAATCTGCGCTGCCTTGAGCTTCGGTTAGACTAGCGAGCCCGTTCCGTCGCTGCTCCGCCGATTATAATTTTGCTCTGCCGTTCGCTTCAAGTGCTAGGGAGTACGTCCCAATCTACGCTGCCTTGAGCTTCGGTTAGACTAGCGAACCCGTTCCCTCGCTGCTCCGCCGATTATAAATTTGTTCTGCCGTTTGCTTCAAGTGCTAGGGAGTACGTCCCAATCTACGCTGCCTTGAGCTTCGGTCAGACTAGCGAACCCGATCCTTCGCTGCTCCGCCGTCTTTAATTTTGTTCTGCCGTTTGCTTCAAGTGCTAGGGAGTACGTCCCAATCTACGCTGCCTTAAGCTTCGGTTAGACTAGCGAACCCGTTCCCTCGCCGCTCCGCCGATTATAATTTCGTTCTGCCGTTTGCTTCAAGTGCTAGGGAGTACGTCCCAATCTACGCTGCCTTGAGCTTCAGACAGACCAGGGAACCATTCCCACCTTGTTTATACGAAGTACTTTTATCATATTATTATGTTATTTTATTTTAAGAAAATTACGAATTGTCAAGTATATGAAATACCATGTTAGCATAAGTAATAATATTTTGTAAAGTAAGGAAATATTAAATTCACAAGAATACCGTATTAAGAATAACAAAAGAAATAAAAATAAAAATATATTGGAGTTCCGAATCTTACTCAAACCTAGTTTTCCTTGCTTTCTACGGTTAAACCCTGGACCCCGCTGGCCTACCTCAGCTGGAAACTAAAAAAGCATCACATAACTTTGTTGTTCCTTGAACGATTTCAATGCAATTGACACACAAACTCAAACCTTAAAAGTACGAGAGCTAAGACAACGTCAAAACACAAGGAATTTTATGTTGGCTGGTTCCTCGATACGCGTGAGAGCAGTCTCTGGCTGGTGGGAAATTTTGTGTTATCCGCCATTTTGAAAAACTGTGTTGAAAAAGGTTTTTGATTTTGTAAGTTAAATATCTTTTAAATTTTTTGTTTCCAAAAATTATCGACATCATGAGAAATTGTTGTCGAAAATTGAAAAAATGGGTTTCAGCGTTTATTTCACTTTTTGTTCATCTGAACGAAAACATTTTTACTAAACAGTTTTTTTTAGAGCACCTGATTTTCTACATTTTTTTGTGGGTATTTAGATTTTTGTGAATTAAAAAAGTTGTCAGTATCCATCAAATAATTCGTTAGACAAGACTAGGATTTGTATGGCGTGGTGCGACGCTTGTAGAGGGACACAGTTCAAATGTTTTTTATTGAAGAAGGAGGATCTATCTCCTACAGTTAAGTGAGGAGGGAAGTTTTCTAAAATTACACTTACATACAATGCAAAAAACTATAATTGTTAAAAAACATCAGAAAAACTTTTAACAATGTATTATAGCTCGTTTATTTTTTTAATTTTTAATTTTAAATTATTTTAAATGGAGAAATAATAAAAGAAAACTGCTAAAGTTTGGCGGAGAAATACAATTTGATATTGCATTGCCGCATCTTAATTAATTTTATTTCATTAAGTGTCGCAATTCTCAGTTTTTTCAGTCATGTAGATTTGGCGCCCCTGTAAGCTGCCGCCCGGTGCACAGGCCCCGGTTTGCCCCCCCATAGATCCGGGGCTGTCGTAACTATGTCACCAACCTTAACGACAGAGCTTCGTCATTAAATGGAATACAACATTCAACAATTGATGAGATGTGGGGTGATATAAAAAGTGTTTTTATGGATGCTGGATCCGAAACTGTACCCAAGCAGTCGAGAGTTAGAGACTCTTGGATATCCCAAGACACCTGGGATAAAATCGAGCTTCGCAAATCGTTGAAGATGCAAATAAATACCGAAGCAGATGCTCAACGAAAGGCTGAATTGCGAAGAGAGTATCGCTTAGCACATAAGATGGTCTATCGCTGTGTGAGACGAGACAAGAGGGTGAGGTTAGACGGTCTCGCAGAAAATGCGGAAAACGCTGCAAGAAGAGGAGACATGAGGGAATTGTACCAAATATCCAAGGAAGTTGTCGGGAAGAAAACCAACACCAATAATCCTGTAATGGATGTGGATGGTACACTTTTGGTATCAATCGAAGATCAGCTGCGCAGGTGGAAGGAGCACTTTTGTGCCTTGCTTAATGAGGATTCTGTCGAGCAGAGTGCTGAAGTGCCCCAGCTTAACGAGATGCGTAGATCATATAGGGGTATTGACATCGAGCCCCCTACAGTACTGGAAATTCAATCTTCGATAAATCTTCTCAAAAACAACAAAGCAGCTGGACTTGATGGTATACCAGCCGAGTTCCTGAAAGCTGACCCTGTCAGAACGGCTAGTATTCTACACCCGTTGATACAAGCTGTGTGGGAAAATGAAATCTATCCCAGCGACTGGAAGGATGGTGTAATTGTTAAGTTGCCAAAGAAAGGTGATCTTAAGAATTGCAACAATTGGCGAGGTATTACAGTTTTGTCCGTTTTTCCAAAATTAATGGCAACCATCATTCTGGAGCGGATAAAGGTTAGAATCGAGTCTACACTCAAGAGGCATCAAGCTGGTTTCCGCAGTGGGCGGTCTTGTGTCGACCATATCAACACTCTGCGTATCGTTCTTGAGCAGTCTGCGGAGTTTCAATCACCGCTTTACCTCATGTTCGTGGATTTTGAGAAGGCCTTTGACCGAGTCAACCGTGAATGTATATGGAGATCACTTCTTGGTAGAGGAGTTCCCCCAAAAATTGTTGCCATTATAAGAGAGTCCTATAACAACGCAAGATGCTTTGTTTTACACAATGGGCAGCTATCCGACTCTTTCGAAGTGCGGCAGGGTGTGAGACAGGGAGATGTTCTATCGCCAATTCTCTTTCTACTGGCGATTGACGATGTCTTGACGGCCAGCGTTGGAACATCAGAGAGGCAGGGCATTCAATGGAGACCGTTTGAAAGGCTTAGCCACTTAGACTATGCCGATGATATATGTCTCTTGGCAAATAACATCAGCGGGCTGAACGGGATGTGTCAAGCTCTGAAGTTAAAAGGAGAGGCGAGTGGTCTTAAAATAAATAGCAAAAAGACAAAAATAATGCTCACAGGCCGCTCCACACATCAGCGTATTTTAATACAGGAGACGCCAGTTGAAGAGGTTGAACAATTTAACTACCTTGGAAGTATTGTTTCAGCAAATGGTGGTACTGATCTGGACGTTCAAAGTAGAATAAATAAATCTCGCACAGCCTTCGGTTCTCTCTCCCAAATTTGGAACTCATGTCAAATCTCCTTGCGCACAAAGTTGAGATTCTTCGAATCCAATGTCAAATCCGTGCTGTTATATGCTTGCGAAACCTGGAAAGTCACGACTACCATCTCAAAGAAATTGCAGGCTTTTGTGAACCGTTGTCTACGCCATATTCTAAAAATTCGCTGGCCACAAATTATATCAAACGAGGAATTGTGGCGCAGGACAAGCCAGGAGCGGCTGGACGTTGACATAAGAAAGCGTAAATGGCAATGGATTGGTCACACACTGAGGAAAACAAACGATGAAATTGCAAAGCAGTCATTTGAATGGAATCCTCAGGGTGCACGGCGGGTTGGAAGACCAAGAAAACATGGAAATCAACAGTTCTAGCAGAAGCAGACTCCCAGAGAAAGACGTGGCCACAGTTAAAATATCTATCTGCAGACCGAGAAGGATGGAAACGATTTGTTGGCGCCCTATGCCCCAACCGGGGTTACAGGACTTGATGATGATGATGACAGACGCTTCAGATATTGCCTGTGGAGCTGTTTTGTCCCAAGTCAAAAATGGTCATGATTTACCTATTTGTTATGCTTCAAAAACGTTTCAAAAAAGCGAAAAACATAAACATCCCTCATTGAAAGAATGTATAGCAATCCATTGGGCTATTGAATATTTTAAACCGTATTTTTTAGGACGAAGATTTAGAATTTTTACAGATCATAGACCACTTACTTATTTGTTTGGAATGAAAAATCCAACTTCAAAATTGACCAGAATGCGCCTTGATTTAGAAATGTATGATTTCACAGTTGAATTTGTAAAAGGGAAACATAATGTCTGTGCTGATGCACTGTCGAGAGTAATACCAGTAGATAGTGACGATTTAAAGCAAATGTGCATCAATGCTATAACAACCCGAAGTATGACAAAACAGGGAATTTGTAATTATCCTCAAAACACCGAAAACTCTAATAATAACATTAATGACTTAAAAATATACCCAGCTTTGAACGAAAGCGAAACTAAAAAATTTCATGAAATATGTTTCTATATTCAACCAAACTGTGACAAACAATCCTATAGTATTAACTATAACTTGAAAAAGAAATTAGTCTACTTTAATATATTTTTACAATCTAATTCTTTAGGAGATATCTACTGCTCTAGAGCAAGCAATTTCTTATATGGAAATAGAGTTAAATAAATCTAAAATACGTAATTTAAAAATTTGCCAAAAAGATTCCATATTTAAGTTTATTACAATCAATCAATTTAAAGATATTGGGAATCAAACATTGAAAAAAATAAAAATAGCTATTTTACCGCTAAAAATCAATATAGACAACCAGAATAAAATAAATGTAACTCGATTAATTAAAAAACTTTCACAAAAATATACAATCGCAAATATGAAAAAACAAATACAGACATATATTTTAAATTGTAAAACATGCAAAATAAATAAATATAATAAAAAAAATACAGAATACATGCAAATCACAGATACCCCAAACACTAGTTTCGATACTATTTCAATAGATACAGTCGGTCCTCTACCTAGAACAATCAAAGGCAATAGATACATTTTAACTATTATCGATGAGTTAACTAAATATATAACGCTATGTCCGATCATAAACAAAGAAAGCAGCACCGTAGCCAGATCTTTCATTGATAACTACATTTTAAACTTTGGTGCAGTTAGAAAAGTAAAATCAGACATGGGAACAGAATATATGAATTCACTTTTTAAAGAAATAATGCAAATCCTAAAAATTCAACACAGACATTCCACACCATACCATCCAGAAACAATAGGTTCATTAGAAAGAAACCATACAAATTTAAATGAATTCCTCAGAATACATATCAATAATGAGCTCAGTGATTGGGACGATTGGGTTAAATATTACGAATTTTGCTATAATACAACACCCTGTGTTGTAACCGGTTATACACCTTTTGAGCTAGTATATGGAAAAAAAGCTAAGCTGCCAATGGATTTAAGATCTCAAGAGACTGATCCAGTTTATAACATTGATGATTATAGCAAGGAATTCAAGTTAAAATTAAAAACAGCTCACGAAAGAGCCAGGCAAATGGTAGAAAAGAGTAAGGTAAATAGAAAACATAATTTAGACTCAAGGATTAAAACACAAATTGAATTTAATGTTAATGATAAAGTAATGCTAAAAATTGTAAACCAAAGCAAATTAGAGCCGATTAAAAAAGGGCCATATGTTATTGTTAAATTAGAAGATCCAAATGCTTTAATCAAAGAATTATCTACAAGCAAAATGAAATTAGTACACAAGAATTTATTGTCAAAATATTGAAAAAAAAAAAACAAATATGTTAAATTGATGTAAATTCTAAAACAAACAAAATTTAAATTCTGTTAATTAAATTTTTTTTAAGGAGGGAGGTGTAGTAAAATACTACTTAGTATTACACACAAGCTTCCAACATTGCTATGGCAACACTAACAGACTAATAGACAGACGAACTGAGAGCAATAGACAGATATACAGAAATATTAAGACAGAGGCAGGACAGAACAAAAAGAGATATCGTTGTAAGAACTTTATTTAAAGTACATATATAGAAAATTAATAAGAGAACGAAAAAGCATTGAATTAATAAAAATAATTGTGAATACGAGTCTTTAAACTATTATTAATCTATTCGAAAAATAAACTTAAAATTAAAGTTAAAAATTAATAAACTTAATTTAATTGAAAATAAAACGGTTTATGAATAAAACTGAATTCAAGCGAATTTACACTATGTAAAATATCACAGCAGGCATCGCTGCGTACAGCACCAAGCTCGAAACACATGTGCATTGTGCATACTCTTAAGGTGGGTTTCCATTTCAGAGTAAAAAGGCGATGAGCAGCTCTGAAGAAGTTCTCGAGAGTAAAACTCGAAAGTGGACACAAACACAGCCATAAAATAAGCTCACCTGAGGGAAAGACAGATATCCGAGAGTCGCTCTCGAGAGTACTCCCTCAAAGGAACGCACATTTAAATATTTATCACGGTTTTATTATGAAATTTTTTGGTATTCCTCAATGACTTTTATTCACAAATGTAGTTTATTACTTTAACTTTAATAAGATGTCTTTATCCTGTAGAAGTAGATCCGAGCTTTGGAAACATAGTAAGACATTTTGAAGCTTATTAAATCGACGTAGGTAATTTAAAGATTTTTTTTTTATTAAAATCAACTTTTAAGATGAAAATTTAGAATAGTGCCCCTGTCGCCTCTCCCGTTACATTTAATTATTAAAAAAACCACTATAAAAATTTGTAAAGGTGGGTTAGAGGTTGAGCAGTAAATAATTTGTAAATCATTATTTTTCGTATTGTGAGATTTTTCAATCACAGCATTTTGAAAAGTGAAAATCAAATCGGTTTGGGATTCAACCTGCTCCCTAGTATGAAATAAATTGACTTTTCTCATAAAATATTATACAGTAATGTAGCTTGATATTTATGTTTTAATTAAAGACCTTAACTTTGAAGATCGGACATCTAAAACCGAAGTTATAAGCTTTCCACTCAGTCGATTTGAGGGCTATTTGTACATAGCGGAACTTTTCTTAACTAAACTTGGTCTACCATGGGCCAACGCACAACCACTCATTGCTGCAACGCTGCGCTGCCAAGAAAAAATGTTATCAACGTATAACTTAATAACCCATTTTTTTAATTACATTTTATTAAATGCATATTATATGCTTTGTTCGTTCTTGCCCAGGGGGGGGGGACAATTGCACCCATTGCCCCCCCTTTGTATCCACGCCTGATCGGAGGCCAGGTTTTTCGGAAAATATCGATGATTAATTGGCGGCAATCAGCAAAATTAAGTCCCAATTGCGCTTACCTATCCCAGAAGTGGAATTGGTAAAAATTCTTAAGAATAATCTTAATGAAAGAGTGGTGAACTTGGTGTATCCGATGCCAATCTATTCGATGGATCAGTTGAGGAATGCTTGCAAGGATGTGGAGTCAGCATTCCCGAAAAAAGAACGCGATTTTCCAAAATCAACGAAGCCACCGGGGAGATATGTAGCCCATGAGTTAGAATACGAGGACCAATATCTGGGTCAGGCTTCGGAGGAAAATTTAGCCGCCTTACAGTTCGCAGGCGCCCGTTCAAAATTTCCTCCACGGAAATACGCTGATGTTACAAGTTTGATATGTTGGAACTGCAAAGCGCAAGGTCACACATACTTTGAGTGCGAATCCGAAACATTGAATTTTTTTTGCTACAAGTGCGGACAAGAGGGAGTTAAGACCCCGAACTGTAAGCGATGTAACCCGGGAAACCGAACGTTGAACGCGAAGGCTCCGGGGGATTCGCCTTCGACTCAAAATTAGAACCCCTTATTTTTCAAAAATTTCCAGTTGTTGATGCTGAAACAAAATCAAATGAAAGTCCTCTAATTGCAGAGGGCAATTCAAAAATTACCATCCTGAAAAGAGATGAAAATCAAAATTCAAATGCCGAAAGTACTATGAAACCAAATTTATTCAATATTAAACCCTTAGGTGGCAACACTGGTTCGTTTTTAGCTAGTTGTGTAGAATATCGCTCTTGTGTTTAATTTTTGTGCTTATAAGTATTTCGTTAATTTTAATTAGTGTAATTGACTTTATTCACTGCATAAGTGAATAATTTAATTTAAATTTATAACGTTTTGCTTTATTTGTGCTTAGTTGTGATATAAATCACATTATTGTTTTAGTGCTTGGTAAGAGTATTTTTTTAAGTTTTCTGTGTAGTGTTTAATTTGTGTTCCTCTATTTGAGTGAACTTACCATATAGTTTTTTTTTGTCTCTCCTCTGTATATCAATGTGTTTGTGCCCACTATTTTTTTAATAATATTTCCCCTACTTTTTTTTGTTATAGCCAAAGCTTTTAAAAGCTAGCTATAATTGTCCCTTTCCTTCCTGATTAACAAATACTTTCATAAATCCTAATCCTTCAATCGCTACCCTTCGGTGGTGCAGTCAGTAAACACGCGGATATCCGATCTTCGTAGCGCTGGTTCGATTCCCAGCGGGGTTCACTTTTTTTTTTCTTAATTTTTTTTTTCTTCTTTTTTTTCTAATTTAATTTATATTATTAACACACAAAAAAGAGCTCTTTTTTTTTAATTCTTATTAAATATCTATTACAACGCTTAATTTTCATTTTTCAAAATGACTTGCTCTGCAAAAAATTGTACGGAGAGCTCAAGTTCTTCCCCCCTGTTTGCCTGTTTTGGACCTTGTGGGAATCTTTACCACGCAAAATGCATCGGTTCAACTAATGCGTTTATCGAGAAGATTACCAATTCTAAATTTGCGTATTGGTATTGCACCGATTGCCGTAAACTTTCCTTGTCTCAGCTGGCTTTCAAAATGTCTAATTTTAAAGCGGACATTTTGAAACTTTCAAAGGGGTTCGAAGAACTGCTTAGTAATTTTAAAGACGCAGTCTCTGGCTTTAGCTCATTAAAACTCCCAAATGACCCGGTAGATGTCGGTACATCTACTGATGATCTATTACAGGACCCTCTTCCTCTTTTGATTCCTCCCACGAAAGATGATTTGCCTGCGCAATCCTGTTCAACTGAACGTACTGATAACGAATCAGTTGCCAAAAAGAATAACAAAAGGGGACGTGATAATACAGTTGTTGTTAAAAACTCTGGTCCACCTTCTAAACGAACAAACATAACTATTAGTCCCCATCTTGATTTAGAATTAGCTTCTCCGGCTGAGGTTATAAATCAAAGTTCAATGATGGTCGTAGAAACAATCTCTGATGCAGATTGTGCTACCATTGCCAGTATAATAACTGATCCTAGGCCAATAAAAGCTGTTTCAAAACCTAAGTCCATATTTATTTCTCGCCTTGAACCAGATATTGCTGCGGATGATATTGTTTCCCACTTATTAGCTTATAATTGTATGCCTACAAATAATTCTATTAAGTGCACAAAAATCAGCAAAATAAATAGTTTCGTTTCTTCTTTCAAAATAGTAGCACATGCTTCTTATTTTGATTCTATTTGCAAAATAGAAATTTCTGTAAAGAAAAATAGATCCACCCGAAATTTACCCAAAAATGAATCAAAAAACTAAGCAGGATTACCCTCTTCTACCAAAATGTAAGAGGGCTTCGCAGCAAAACTGCTGATATTTATATGAACTCCCAAGCTTTTTCACATGACATCTTTGTTTTGACTGAAACTTGGCTGAATTCAAGTTTTTTGGACACGGAACTTTTCAATCAAGAGTTTTTAGTATATAGAAAAGATCGTCATGTTGATAAGCCAAAAGAAGTGGGAGGTGATGTTTTAATTGCAGTTAGAAATAAATTTACGTCTTCGTCTTTATATTTCCCTTTTAATCTCTCAATTGAATTAATCTGCATAAAATTAACAATACAAAACAAACAGTTTTATATATTAAATGCATATATTCCTCCGAAAAGTTCGGACGCAGTTTATGTGGAACTTTCTAAGGCCTTAGATTTTGTTATTGACTTGTCTTGCTCCAACAGCAACATATTACTTCTTGGTGATTTTAATTTACCCCACATAGAGTGGGTTCCCTCTGATGACGAATCCTACCAAGAAGCTTCTTTAACTTCTTCTCACAATGAGTTACTGCTTCTTGATAGAATAATTTCAATTGACTTACAGCAAATAAGCTGTATTAAAAACTCTAAAAATCGAATTCTCGATTTGGTATTTTCTTCAGACGCTAATAGTACTCTGGTTCTAGAATCTAGTTCCGGAATAACTAATATAGATAACTATCATCCTCCTTTAGATATTTTTTTTGACCTGAGCAATCACCTTACTGAAAACAGTAACCCTTATAATTGCTCATATACTTTGACTACAGAAAGGCAAACTTTCAATTGCTCTCAGATGAAATAGCCAGGTCTGGTATTGAGAATATATCAGTATCTGGCGATATTGACGAAGCAGTTTTTAGTTTTTATTCCATCCTTAATAACTGCATTAATAATACTATCCCTTTAAAATTATCTCAAAATAGAAACTTTTGCCACTCATGGTATACGAAAGAGCTAAGAACACTCCGAAATAAAAGAAACAAAGCATGGAAAGTGTACTTAAAAACTCTTTCGCCAGTAGACCACAACTCATATATTACCCTTTTTGAAGAATTTAAAACTCTTTCAAAACATCTATACACTAACCATGTAAACGAAATGGGTAGTTCTCTAAAAGATGACCCAAAGGCATTTTGGAGGTTTGTTAATTCGAAAAAAAACTCAGATGGTTATCCAGCAAACTTCATGTATGAAAATTGTTCGTTGCAGGAAACCATTGATATTTGTAATGCTTTTGCGAAAAATTTTCGAAATTCTTTTGTTGACAAGCCCTTAGATGTCGACGAAAATTATTTTAAGAATTTACATACTTATGCTCAAACAAGTTGCAACAATATCCCAGTGCCACCGAGTACTGTTTTAGACTTTCTCTCATCATTAAATGATGATTATTCATCTGGTCCAGATGGAATTCCGCCTATACTATTGAAAAAGTGTAAATTTATACTAGTTCAACCCCTTCAATTGTTGTTCGAGTTTTCTTTGAGGACAGGAGTATTTCCCAATTTATGGAAGAAATCGTTTCTAACACCAATCTTTAAAAAGGGTGACAAAACTGATATAATGAACTATAGGCCCATAGCAAAGCTCTCTTGTATTCCAAAGCTTTTTGAGCAAGTTGTATGTGAGAGCCTAGCATTTCATACTAAGAGTATTATATGTGATCAACAGCATGGATTTGTGAGAAGAAAATCAACGGTAACAAATCTCCTTACCTTTCTGCATAAATGTTCTAATGCATTAGAAAACGGGAATGAAGTTGATTGCATATACACTGACTTCTCAAAAGCATTCGATCAACTTAGTCATGAAATTATTGTATTCAAACTTAAAGCCTTTGGTTTTCCAACTTTTGTTACATCATGGATTAAGTCATACCTTGAAAAAAGATCTTACCAGGTAAAATTCAGAAATTGTCTTTCAAACCCATTTAGTGCTCACTCGGGTGTACCTCAGGGAAGCCATCTGGGCCCGTTTTTGTTCATTCTCGCTATAAATGATGTTACTTCATGTATCCGGTGTAGTAATATTCTTATATATGCTGACGATATGAAAATTTTTAAAACAATACAATCAAATCATGACCATATTCTCCTGCAGGCTGATATTAACAATTTTAGCGTTTGGTGTGGGAAAAATGGTCTTTCTCTTAACCCAGTAAAATGTCAAACTATAACTTTCTCAAAAAAACGAGTAGTGAGTGCTTTTGACTATTCCATTTCACAGCACACACTCTGTCGTGTTTTTGGTTTCAAAGACCTGGGTGTTCACTTTAGTTCTGATCTAGATTTCATAGTACATATTAATTATATTGTAAATAAGGCGAGTTCCATGCTTGGATTTATAAAACGCTGGGCAAAGGAATTTAAAGACCCGTATGTTACTCTCTCTTTATATAATTGCTATGTAAGACCCCATCTTGAGTACGCCTCCCAAGTATGGACTCCCTTTTACGAAATTCATAAAAGCCGTATTGAATCAATACAACATAACTTCATTCGTTTTGCCTTGAAAGGTCTTCCTTGGGCTGATCCGTATAACCTGCCACCTTATGAACATAGAATCATGCTTCTGCAACTTCAAACTTTATGTCAAAGGCGTGTTAATAATGATTTAATATTTTTTCACCAACTTATCAGTGGCGAAATTGATGCTCCTGACTTAGTAGCCTGTATAGGTATAAACTACCGTGGGGGATCTCACCACCTTCGAAGATTTGAACTGTTTCACGTTCCTTTTCATAGAACCAATTATGGTATTCACGAACCTCTTAATCGTATGTGCAAACTTTTTAATTTGAACGCTGCCTCAGTTGATTTTAACATAAGTAAAGTAGGGTTAAAAACACTGTTGCGAACCAGTGTTCCACTCTCGTGAATTCCTATGTCTTGATTATACCTTAACTTATTTATGTATATGTTTTATATTATCAGCCTTATTCATAAACGCATCATAGCTTGTGCATAGTGCTATGTACTCGTTATAATGCATCTGAACGCAAAAACCTTATTCATAAAACTTATGCAACGTTACATAGACTCATTATAAGCTAAACGAGTTTGGAGGTTGAATGGTGGCAACATAAGGATATTTTAGTATCAAAATGTCACTAACACACACAAAAGTGAAATATTTTGATATGCGCACATATACATATCTATACCTATTCTTCCCAATAAAAATGTGAGCAAAGAAATAATGAAATAAAACAACAAAACAGATTATTTTCTCAAAAAAACTAATTTTCTTTTATTTATGCACATATGTAAATGCGTATCTATACTATAAACAATAGATAACACAATGAAAATAGCATAGAAAAACAAAAATAGAGAAACTAAAAACAATCCAACCAGTGGCGGCAGCGCAGCAGGAAAACTGGGGGTTGTTTTGTTTTTTTTTTTATAAAAATTCACTGAGAGTAAATGGAATGGAATTGCTATGAGTTTTTATCGAAACTTTTATTTATTTTTGCTAAAAATGAGTAATGACACAAGAAAACTACAAAATTATAATATTATAGACACAGAAATTGAAAAGACCGAACTGGAAGCATTTTTCTTTTATTGATTTTTCACAAACAGCTGATGTTTGTTTATGTGAAGTTGAAGTAAAACGTAATAGATTTCCTCTTTGTGGTACTTTATTTGACACAAGCGTTGCATAACTAAAATGGATGGGGAAATTTTTTATGAATAAGGATTTATGTAACGTTACATAGTGGCTACATAAATCCTTATGCAGTGCATAACTATTCATCTGTTTAGCGCATTCTAATGAATAAGGCTGTATGTGTCTAATTGTGTAATTTGTTTAATTTTGTATATTTTTATTTATTTATGTGCTTGTGTTAGCTCTGCTTAATCTACTAACCACTAACACATGCACTCATGATGAGCCTCTGATTGTAGAATGCAGCTTGCTTTAAGCTCATTACAATACAGAATTATGAAGTGTAAAAAAAAAAAAAATTACATATTAGAATCGAGGAATACTATCGTACTAGGGATAGGATTTTTAATAATAAAATTCAATTTCCTTCAAAAAAAGTTCTTAAAGCTAGGCAAAGATACAAGTTAAGAAAAGATTTAAGCAAACGTACGCGCAAATTAAATTAGAAAATAAAGAAGTCCTAGGATTGTTAGATAGCGGCGCAAGTGTCAGCATCCTAGGGAAAGATTGTATGAAACTTGTCCAAGAACTTAAACTTCCCATAATGACGTTTCACTCAGGAGTTAAAACGGCTGATGGTAAGAGCCAGTCAATTGTGGGGAAAGTGCTTGTAAAAGTACATTATAAAAATAAAGAAGATCAAATTACGTTTTATCTTGTTCCTAACTTGGATCAAGAAATCTACCTTGGAGTAGATTTTTGGAGGACATTCCAACTTGCTCCAAATCATATTAGCACGATCACGTTTACTGATGAGGCAGATCTCTCGAACGCTCATCAGTTGAGTGCTAATCAGCAGGCCAGACTGGATACAGTCAGGCAGTTTTGTGTTTTGACCGGGATGGTCTTGGAAAGACGGCGCTCATGAAACACGTGATAGATAACGGGGATGCACTCCCTGTGAAATAGCGTCACTACCCTGTCTCACCAGCGGTACAAGCCATTTTGTACGAAGAGTTAGACCGGATGTTGAGCCTCGGCGTTATTGAGGAGAGTGAGAGTCCGTGGTGTTCGCCAGTGGTTCTCTTGCGAAAACCAGGCAAGAATCGACTTTGTCTGGATTCTCGCAAGGTGAACTCACTGACGAAGAAAAACGCTAATCCTCTCCCCCATATCGAAGAGTGTTCCCACTAAGGCACTTCTCCTTCATCCAGGCGGCAGCGGAAGAATTCTCAAGATGGAATCAACGGTGGTGTCTACAGTTCCAGTTAGGCTGAACTACTTAGGTAACACCTTATACGGGCTACTACGACATATTCGGAGCTCAGGCCTATAAGGAGCGGTTAAGCCGGCTCCCCGCCCTTGGAGTTATATTGTAAGGGTCTGGTCCTCCAGGTTGGGGGTCGTGCCGTCAGGGTGACTTCCCGGCCACGTAAAGCTATCTTAGTTGCAAAGCACCAACAAGCCTCGGATACGGACGGATTTACTGTTGACGAACAAAGCAAACGAAATAAGGACAACGAACTTCGGATCTGCACGTGGAATGTTCTGTCTCTCTATAGACCACGTGCAGCCGAACATTTAGCGGAGGCCCTAGACTGCTACAAAGCAGACATCACCGCCATCCAAGAAGTGCGATGGGATGGGCCGGGCAAGAGAAAACTGAAAGACTGCGATATCTACTACGGTGACTGTTACCGACCACAAGGGCAGCGTCTCTTTGGATGTGGATTCGTCGTTAGAGGCAGACTTAGGCAAGAAGTCTTGAGTTTCAATTATGTGAACAAGCGCCTCAAGACAATTCGCATCAAGGCTAAATTCGCCAACATCAGCCTGATATGCGCGCATGCCCCCACAGAGGAGAAAGATGACGACACCAAGGACGAGTTCTACGAGCTCCTGGACAAGACATATGAGCAATGCCCTAGCTATGACATTAAAATTGTCCTGGTTGATTTTATGGCCAAACTGGGAAGAGAAGACGTCTTTGGTGGCACAATCGGAAGAAACAGCCTGCACGACACCACCTCCGATAACGGACTCAGGCTAATTGACTTTGCTGCGGGGCGAAACGTTGTGGTAGCTTGTTCGCAGTTCCCGCATCTCGATATTCATAAAGGGACATGGCGAATTCCTGTTCAATCAACCGCCAACCAAATTGACCATATTGCGATCGACGCAAGGCACTCCTCCAGTATCAAGGATGTCCGAACGTTCCGAGGAGCCAACGTTGACTCGGACCACTACCTCGTTGTAGCAAAGGTAATGCTACGGATATCCAGACCAAAGCCAAAACAGGGAAATACTGTCAGGAAGTTCGACGTCGGACGGCTACAGTCGCAGGAAATCGCCAGGTCCTTTTCCGATCGAGTCTCTCGCGCCCTCTTAACTAGTCCTTTGCCGTCAACTGCAAACATCGAGAACCAGTGGAAAAACTGCCAGGAAGCCATCAGAGATGCCGCCTCTGACGTGCTGGGCTTTGCACGACCACCACAGCGAAGCCTCTGGTTCGACGAAGAATGCCGGCAAGTACATGCAGCCAAACAACAGGCATACAAAGTGGCACTGCATAGAAGGACCAGAGCTGCTCGCGAGCTCTACGAGCAGAAGAGGAGAGAGGAACACAAGCTTCTTAGAAGGAAGAAGAAAGAGCATGAGAAGCGCGCGATCGAGGAGTTAGAGAGATGCCACTGCAGGAATGAAGTTCGGAAGTTTTACCAAAAAGTAAAAAGAACCTCCCAAGGTTACAAGGCCCGAACCGAAGCCTGCAAAGACGATCAGGGGAACATCGTGGTGGAATCACAGTCGGTGCTGAGGATATGGAAAAATCATTTCTACAAATTGTATAACGGCGATGACGATCCGAATTCCGCTAACATGCAAATTGCACCATTCAACTTGGACGACGTAGGCCAACAATTCCGTCCACCCGATCTTGACGAAGTGAGGATAGCCATATCTAAACTTAAGTCCAATAAAGCTGCTGGAGCTGATGGCCTTGCGGCTGAACTATTCAAAGCGGCTGGCGATGAATTGGTTAGGAGTATGCACCAGCTCATCTGTAAAATATGGTCGGAGGAGAGCATGCCCGATGAATGGAACCTCAGCATTGTTTGCCCGATCCTCAAGAAAGGCGATCCTCTGGACTGTACCAACTACAGAGGCATCAGTCTTCTTAATATCGACTACAAGATCTTCTCTGCCGTACTTTGTGAACGCCTGAAGCCATTCGTCAACAACCTGATAGGTCCATATCAGTGTGGCTCTAGGCCAGGGAAGTCCACCATCGACCAAATATTCGCACTACGGCAGATCTTGGAGAAAACCCAGGAGTTCCAAATCGATACCCACCACCTTTTTATCGATTTCAAGGCCGCGTATGACAGCATCTATAGAGACGAGCTATATAGAGCAATGTCTAGTTTGGGCATCCCTGCCAAACTCGTCCGTTTGTGCAGGATGACGATGGAGAATGCACGCTGCTCCGTCAAGGTCGGCAAAAACCTCACCGACACCTTTGATGTCAAAAAAGGTTTTAGGCAAGGCGACGCGCTGTCATGCGACTTCTTCAACATCGTTCTTGAAAGAATAGTGCAAAACTCTCACGTCAACACTAGAGGCACAATCTTTCAAAAGTCCGTCCAATTACTCGCTTACGCTGATGACATTGACATAATAGGACGAACAAAGCGTGATGTCAGTGGTGCTTTTGTGAGCATTGAGAAGGAAGCCAAGAAGATGGGTTTAACGGTGAATGAAAGCAAAACGAAGTATATGCTGTCAACAAGAAAGGACACCCAACACTGACGTCTAGGACAGAACGTCACTATAGACAGCTATAATTTTGAGGTGGTCAGAGACTTTGTCTACCTAGGATCCGCTATAAACTCAGCGAACGATACCAGTGCTGAGATCAAACGAAGAATTACTCTTGCAAATCGCTGTTTCCTCGGGCTAAGAAGGCAATTGAAAAGCAAAGCCCTCTCTCGAGCAACTAAACTGTCCCTGTATAAGACGCTTATCATCCCGGTCCTGATGTATGGTGCAGAGGCATGGACACTGCTATGCTCTATCCAACAAAAATTGTCAGTAAAGGGAAGATAGGACGTTTGCCTCTCAGTCTGGTTGCATTGGCTTGCATACATCTGTCTCAAGTTAAAGCTCTCACAGGGTTTCCGTACTTCTAATTATAAATTGCCACAAATCGAAGAACAATGTGCATATGGTTACCATTGATACCATTTCAAACATATTAAAAAAAGATCCATTTATCTTTTTTTTACCACAGCACACCTTTTTAAATAAATTTGATCACGTAACGCTTTGTGAATGTTTCAAAACTTAGCGCAAATAACTTTTTTCTTCTTAAAGACTAAAATCGTACAAATTTTAAGTGCATTTTATAGCTTTATTCAAATATACAAATAAATAATAAGGGGACAATCAAAACGACAACACTTTTGGCTCTCACCTTTATAAATATTGTTCTCAAAAGCTTCAAAACTGAAAGTTCTTTCATAAAAACCACTGAAAAAGCTCTTTCGTACTGTTGCAACATGGCAAAGGCAACTCTGTTGGAGTTAGAATTTTTTGTTTTATTTCACTCAGCGAAGGTAGAAGCGAAAGCGAGTATACGATCAGAATGCTTTTGGCATTGAAAGACGACGGTCATGTTGGAGCGTACGAAATGATTCAAGGAGTTGCAACAACAATTCCTGTATGTTCAGTGGTTTAGTATCTTTTTCAGTGGCAGGTTTGTTATTTGAGTGTTGTGATGGTATACACTGGCACCACTGTTTTGAAAAAAGCTCGCCCATAAGGCCTGTACTGACAATTTTTGCTGGATAGACTATAACGGTGGATAAGAACGCGTTAGGCTGTTTCGAGAGGAAAATTCTCCGGGTGATTTTTGGTCCCGTCTGCATAGATGGGGAATGGAGGAGAAGATACAACCACGAACTGTATGGGCTGTACAGCGACACCGGCCTAGCCACAAAAGTGAAAAGCCAACGACTAAGATGGCTGGGTCACCTAGAGCGAATGGACACCAATCAGCGTTGCCCCCCTACTACAGCTGTAGTGTTTTTACTACATTTAATTTCCCAAAAAAGTCGCTACGTACAATCCTAAAATATTCACAAAACACTACAATTTTAGAATTTCAGAAAATATAAAAAATTGATTATAGTTCTGTTCGCATACTGCCCAAAACTACGAGTTTCTGCGAATCAAGTGCAGAGTTCGGTCAAAGTTCATATATAAAAAAAAAATATACTAAAATTCGTAGTTTGCGGAAGTAAACGAAAAGACTGATTGATTGCTAAGAATGGTTTTTTTTAAGATTATAAACGATGTCAAACTCACTTTATATTTAAACATTTTCATTAAAGTTAAAATCGTCAAAGCCTGATTTTAATTTGTCAGTATAACTCTAGCTCGTATGACATCTGTCACATTTTTTCTCAGGAACTGTCATTGATTTAGTTTAACTTAAACTTGTTAAAAAAAATGGCTTTAACGCTCGTGTTTATAGTTAAGGAAAAGTAAGAGAGTGATGCAGCTCTCTAACTTTTCCTTCAGTTGAAAATTGTTAATTAGTGTCACGTTTATAAAAAAAAAATACAAAAAAATGGCTTTAACTTTCGTGTTTATAGTTAAGGAAAAGTTAGAGAGTGATGCAGCTCTCTAACTTTTCCTTGAGTTGAAAATTGTTAATTAGTGTCAAGTTTATGTCCTTAAAATAGGATGTTTATAATTTTGCGCCACTAATTCTAAAGAAATGATAAAAATCTGCAATATCTATTCTAATTTTGAAGTGATTTTATAGTTACATAGGCTATAAAAGTAAAAATTTTAAATTATTTGATATGTAATTTTTATTAAAATTTCTAAAATTCGATAGGTTTAAATAATTCAATTAGTGTATTTTGTACGTTTTCAAGTAAACTAAATCAGCCACGCTCACGCTACATTTTCAACCAGTTGGGGGGGCAACACTGACACCAATGCTCCGGCCCGGAAAGTCTTTGAATCGAACCCCGTGGGACAACGCAGTAGAGGTGGACAGCGTAAAAGGTGGCGCACGCAAGTGGAAGAGGACTTCAACTAACTTGGCGTGCGAAACTGGAGACAGCTAGCTAGAAACCGAGCCGGCTGGAAGAAGCTTGTTGGTTGAGGCCCTGGTCCACCCCGGACTGTAGCGCCACCTTAAGTAAGTAAGTAAGTATTGAAGGGCTCCTCAGCCGGCTACCGGATACATTCTACATAAGTAGTATTGATCTAAAGGAAGCATTCTGGCAAATACCGCTGGAGAAACAGAGTAGGGAAAAGACTGCCTTTGCGGTACCGGGAAGACTCTTGTACAAGTTTACTGTCATGCCATTTGGGTTGTGCAATGCGCCCCAAAGGTTATGCCAGTTGATGGACAAGGTGATTCCTGCACGACTTAGGGATCGTGTCTTTGTCTATCTGGACGATTTGCTAATCATGGCGCCGGATTTCGAGACGCATATCACCCTGGTAAGCGAAGTAGCCGACTGCTTACGCAGAGTGAATCTCACCATCAACATTAACAAATCTAAGTTTTGCTTCAAGGAGCTGAAGTATTTGGGGTTCATAGTTGGTGTTGGGCAGCTTAAAATCGACCCTGCCAAGGTGGAGGCAATTGTGGACTTCCCAGTTCCCAAAACCCCAAGGCAGGTTCGGAGGCTACTTGGTTTAGCAGGGTGGTATCGGAAATTCATAAAAGATTTTTCGAGTCTGACTGCACCCCTGACGGACCTCTTAAAAAAAATCAATACTAAGTTTAAGATGACTGAAGAGGCGCTGAGAGCGTTCGAGAATCTGAAGAAGACGTTAACGGCAGCACCGGTTCTGACGCATCCTGACTTTTCAAAAAGGATTTACATCCAGTGCGATGCTTCGGATGCGGAAATCGGGGCCGTGCTTTTTCAAAGAAACATGGAGGACGAAGTTCCGATATCCTTCTTTTCACAAAAATTCAACAAAAGCCAGAGAAACTACAGTGTGACCGAGAAGGATCCGAGACCAGATCAAAAGCAGGGAATGCCTACGTATTCGTAGTATTGGACCATATCGCTGGCCGAGAACTATAAGGTTGCATGGACAAAAAAAAATTTCCGAGATAATCGCCTTCAAAGTTTTAGAGGGCTGGTTTTCGCATTAAACAGTTAGATATCAGTAAAGTATTGATGCAATATGATAAAGAACCATCAAAAAGTCATAAAATCATTAAAAAATTGTTAATTTAATCACTTTAGATGATTTTACAAGCATTTTAAAAAACGACATAGAACTTTGTTGAGAAAAGGTTGATTAAAAATTCCGAAAAAGGTTCTATGTACAACATAGAACCTTTTAGTACTGAATAGATTATATGGGAGATGTTTTTTTGTATGGAGAAAAAAGCATTTATCCTAAAAAAAGACCTAAATTGCATTTGATTGATGTTTTTATATTAAAACAATAAAGAAAAATCAATAAAAATATATTTTTCTCAAGTATAATAGTCCACAAATCACTGACAAAATGCACATAAAATCATTGACAGAAAGTTCTATGTTTCATTGTTAAAAAAAACGTAAGCCTTTTTGCTTTAATCAAAAAGTATTTTGAATTCAAAAAGGTTCTATGTGATTAAATTTTGAGCAAGAAAGTTCTATGTAACCTAAACGCGTTTGTTTTTTGTGTGACAAAAAGAACGTTAAAGGTTCTATGTTGAACATAGAACCCTATAGTACTGAATAATAGTGCAAATTCAATGAAAGTTCTATGTTCTTTTTGGCTGTAGTGCTGCCAGCAATTTATTTTAATTTATCTTTTTTGTTCTATCTGAAAGCCGCTAAAATTACGAAAATTTTGGTATATAAAACTCATTTTCGGCATTTTGGTCGACAAACTACCTTATAGTTTTCAGCCAGCGATATGTCAAAATTTGTTTTTTTGAAAGGATTGAAAAACGCGAACACAACCAGTGTTATTAAGTTCTTACACCATGAGGTATTCAATATGTTCGGTGTTCCTCGCTTGATCCATTCAGATAATGGTAAACAATTTTTGGCGAAAGAGTTTCAAAACTTCTTGTAAGAGAACGGGATCACTCATATGTGAACAGCGAACTATGCACCCCAATCGAACGCGTCGGAGAGAGTCAACCGCACGTTGTTGGCAGCTATCCGCGCATACCTCAAGACCGATCAACGTGATTGGGACTACTATCTCAGCGACATAGCATATGCCCTGAGAAGTGCAGTTCATAGTTCTACCGGGGTATCCCCACACTATGCTTTGTTTGGTACAAACATCACGATGCACGGTAGCAGCTATGAACTGGCACAAAAGTTGAATGCGGTTGACGACGACGAGTTGCTGATACTTCCTCGACGCGATCGATTGGAGTGCATACGTAAAAGAGTAGGTACGTGAAAACAAAATCGAATGAACGATCGGCGAAAACTTATAACACGCGTACACGGAAGGTAAGATACCTGCCAGGACAGGAGGTATTTAGGAGAAATTTAATTATGAGTGACGCCTCGAAAAATTTGCCAACAAAACTATGCTCCAAATACATAAAATGCCGAGTAGTTAAAGCGATAGGTAGTCATATGTATGAACTGGAGAATCTTAATGGCAAGAAAATCGGTATATTTCATGCCAAAGATTTGAAACAGTAACCGACCGACGTTGTCACTCAACACATTTTAACCGTCACTAAAACCCCGATAAGTTTCCGCAAAACGCACGTTATTCGCGTATCAATGTTTATTCCCCACGTCATATCACTGTATAAAATTTCAAAACCAAATCCAAGAAAGTATCCTGATTGGTTAATAACACCTCACATAGTACCAGATAATCATTTAAGACCTAGTGTTTACCCACTTTAAACGTTCGAGAACTATTGTTCTAAATTGTTCACACCGTACCTGATTAAGTAAATAAGCATTCCGTGCTATGTATTTAAAAAGTTCACCACCATAAAAAACTTTCAAAATTAAAAAAAGTATATGTTCGTTCACACAGCACTGTGAGTACAATCCCAAAATTTATTTATTTTTGTTCATGTCCATCACTTTGTACCTGAGGATTATCCTGTTTCATTTTTATATTTACATGCTTACTAATAAATCTTTTATTTTCAAAGAAAAAAATCAATTTTGCTTCATGGTTTACTTTTTTTTGTTATTTATTAAATGTCTAATTGTTGCGAGTCAGGGTACCACAGGGGTATATCTTCGGTGCATGAAGAAGAGGCGTGGCATGCTTGCTCTGGCTCGGCCAGCTCTAAGGATTGGTGTGGTTCTTGCCCCTCTTCATGCACCACCCACTCAGCAAACAAAAAAAAATCATGCCATGAATAAGATTAGGAAAGGAGTAGGATACTAGGAAGGATAATCAAAAGGATCTGGACTAAAAAGGAAGCGCATAAACCTGGTTACCTATGCCACTGCTTGTAAGAAAGGATGAGGATAGTTGACGATTCGCATGTCCAAACAAACAAACAAAATTCTTAAAACCTAACTAACTGCTAAATCCCTAGTGTCTATTAATACATCTACATATATTCCAAGTGAATATATACAGTTTATAAAAATGTATGTGTACATGTATATGGGTATATATACCCCTATGCATATATAAATCATCTATATTTATAATATGTACTTACTACTCTAATTAAAAATAAATCCTATCTTTATTTTATTTTGTTTTCGGACCAACAAAATCCCCAAACACCCCACTGTCTCTCCCAAACAGTGGTTCGTCGAGATCACAGTTGGTCTTCCCTGATGTATTTGGCAAAATCAATTCAATTTCTTTTATTGAACATTATATATACAATCTGGCTTATAACTAATATGATACTATGATAAATTTACATTTGTTGGAAGTATTTGGCAAAAGCCTGGCCATCCCTCCCTTGTATCCAAGATACAACCAAAACGTTGTCTTCTTGGCCAAATCTTGAGAAGACAACCCCTACTATAACTTTCAGCCGCACTTAATCCATTTTTGGCTCGTAAGTATTTTGAGTTCACATCCTTAGTCTTTGTTGTCCTATGTTGACAGTCATGTAATGTCGTAGTCTACAACCCTTCTCATCTTCTTGGTAGGCCTAGCCAAGCCTCCACACACTTTTAGCTTTAATTTAGCAACTCATCTTACAATAAAGAAAAACCCTCAATTAGAAATCATATAAATCCAACTTTTATTGAAATTGATCATTCGGACATTCGGTCATAATCTCAAACCATGGATAGCTAATTTTACAATTCTAATTAAAAAAAAGGCAAAAAGGCAAGAAACTTCAAAAATCCACACCGACGAAGAAAATAATTTGTTTGTTAAACCTCTTTTTTTTTTAAACCGTATGTGTTTTATAATGAAAGGTCTGTTCCTTTACTTTGAATTTCTGTGATTTTCTGTGCATTTCAGCGCATTTTAGTCCAAACTTGTGTCAAAGTTCATATAAACAAAAAATTTTGACACACGTTTGGACTAAAAATCACAGAATCCCAAAGTAAAGGATCAGACCTAAAGTGATTAGCTCTGGTCCGTCTTTCGTTACCACGGTATATACATATATATAATTTAAATCAAATTCAAATATAACCAAACTTACTGCTTAATCACGTCCCTCGGTGTCCTGCCGGCAGCACTAATCCAGGATACGGTTTGTGCACTCTCTTTCACGAGTTGCTTAATTTCACACTAGAAAATATTACATATATATATATATATAAAAAGGTAAGTCCAAGCACTCAAAAGAATCACTTCATGAATCGTTAATCAACTACTTTTGTTTCTCTTTTTAGTTTTTTCAGACGTTAATTTTCTTCCTCGGATTATTATTTTCAAAATTTGTACACTAAATTCAATTAATTAGTTCTACTTTACTCTAATTCTTATTTGGTTTTTCACAGGTTATGTTTTAACACTATTTATAGGTTTAGTTTCTTTATGTTCATTTACGGGGTGGGTATTTAGGTTTATATTGTATTTTTACTCTTCCTTAAGTTAAAAGGTAAGTAGGTATTTCTTGGTAGGTATTTCGATTTTGTATTTATCACTTTTCTCTAGGTAATAAGGTAGGTATTTCTTGATGAGTATTTTTCGATTTTTGTATTTTTCACTTTTCTCTAAGTATGTAAAAGGTAGGTATTTCTTGCTAAATATTTTTAACTTTTGTATTTTTCACTTTTTTCTAGGTAAAAGGTAGGTATTTCTTGGTAAGTATTTTTAACTTTTGTATTTTTTCACTTTTCTCTAGGTAAAAGGTAGGTATTTCTTGGTAAGTATCTTGATTGATCTTATGGTTTTAATTACACTTTCAAATTAGTTACAAATTGGGTAACTTTTGGTAGGTACCTATTGCAAATGCTTTTTTTTTTGTAGATTGTTTTCACTTTCTTTTTGGTATTAAAAGAAACATATGTAGGTATACCTACTAAACTAACACTACGCGGAGTAAAAAAAAAATCTTGGGCTGCCAAAAGAGTACTCTGTCCACCAGAATGGTTGCTTTAACCTCTATATGATCCCCTCCAAGGTCAAAATAGCAGAGGCTTAGGCCACTATATTCGGTCTCGTGATCTGGCCTATGGAACATTTTATACGGCGGCAGGCACCACGTTCAAGCGAAACGAATGTCTCGTTTGACCCAAACCTGAATATAAAAACCTCTGTTATCAAAATGTATAACTTGGACAATTCAGTCACGACATACCTCTGCTTATTCTTAAAGAAATTTCCCTCAACGAAAATCAAAACCTGTCCTCAGAGCTTCCTCTTTGTTCCTTTTGAATTTCAGATTTTTTTGTCCCAAGTAAATCTCAATAATTCGTTTTTTCCTCCTTCAGCTAAATTTTATTCGTTTTATTAATATTGTTGTATTTTCAGATTGGAATCTATTTTCATTACCTTTGTTAGTTTTTTTCCTATAGTGCTATCTAATCACTGGTAATATTTTCCTTGTTCTTCTATAGCCACCTGTTTGCTTGAACTTGAACTTGAAATGATTTGATTAAGTATATACGTACTATCATACCACTATCCTATTTCTTTCGATTTGCCTCATTAGCAAGGTCTTTGACCTGAAGATTCAAGCTTTTTCCCCTTTTTGTTCATCCCAACGGTTTTAGTTATTAGTTTCATGATTTTTGACTTAGCTGAATATATCACTACATACTAGTTCCCTATCTATATTGCACTCATACTATCACATTTTTAAAGCTTTTCGGAGAAGGTTCCATTCCCTTGTTCATATGTTGGAGTTCTTAAAATAGACCCTCCCTGCTTGGATGAAGTCCGAATTCTAAACTTAAACACCCGAATATTTTAGTCAACTAATTATCCCCACATCTCACATGAAACATTTAATTGAATGTGTAAAATATTTACCTATAACTAGTTTTATTAACGAATGCTGAATATCGACGCGATTATTAAAAGAAAGATAAATCTTCACTATCGTCAAAGAGGATACGAACCTCTCCGAACCGATCCTTATCCATTTTTCCGAACTTTTGGAGACCCATTCTCGCCTTTTTGTTGAACACGCCTAATCTGCAGTCACTTAAAAGCTCTATGTCTGACATCTTTGAAATGTCATTTAATCCGTGCATAATTGTGAAGAGTCAACAACATAAATACTAAATTTTCAAAAGGTTGGGACGAAAATTAAACAAAAAGGACATAAAAACAGTGCAAACCTAATCGGACATTACATAAAACAGATGAACTGAAGCCAGAATCCTAGAGACATAGATAAGTTAGCATTTGCCACTGGAGATCGTCCTACTAGCATATCTAAGAGATTTGCAGCAAGACAAACTTCAGCGGCAATTGTTTTTAGATTCATTTAATAATTTTTCTTGTTTTTTTTTTCTTTTCAGATGCTGGTTATTCCTAAGTGAAGCCCTCCACCTGACTTCATTGGATTTATGGATGCTCATGATTGCGGCCGGTGGATGTAACAATCTCGACGGTAGTTTTTGAGAGGCCACGAGAACACTGCCCTCGCAAAGATACACACACGGAAAAAAGTATTGGCACAGTTGCAACTAATAAGATTAAATTAGTGTATACAAATAAATATAAAGTATTTTCATAATTTTTTTTTTACATCATTTATTTTTATTTGTTTTCTATTAGATAACATAAATAAAATCACTTTGGAGTTGATTAAACAAACACAAATTAGAAAACACTTGTAAAAATACAATTTAAGAAGGAAAAAAAGTATTGGCACAGTTCAGGATTAACCCAAAATACGCACTAAAATGCAAGATGAAATAACTCTTCAGTAATGGTTTGGCATCACTTTGTTGTTAATGACTTCCTTAAGCATGTTTTGCATCGAAAAAAAAACTGTTTTTTAGTAACCTGTTGGCCAATCTTACTCCATTTAGGCTTAAGCACCGTTTTTTAAGTGATTTTTATTGGTAAAAGCGTGCTTTCTAGTTCGTTTTTTTCAGCACGTCCCACAGATATTCAATAGGATTCATGCCTGGTGATTGTGGTGGTGTCTCTAAAGTATGTGGAGTGTTTTATAAGAGCCATTTCTATACTTTATGGGCATATTGTTTGAGGTCATTATCATGCTGGAACTAAAAATTGCCTGCAAACCCCAATTGTTTTGCACTTTTTCCAAGATTTTCACTGAGAATATTCAAAAGGACCATCTTATCCATAATGCCATCTATGAATACCAACTCCCCTACTCCAGATGTTTGCCAAACATAGACCAGGACTATCCAACCTCAATATGTGTATTTCTCTCGAAAGCATGATTTCTTTCTGCAACGCAGTGCTTGGTTTTTGCCAATATTATTCCCAGCCATATTTCGAAAAATACTGAATTTGCTTTCGCTGACAAAATAATCTTGTTCCAAAAGTCTAGAACATGGTAACATAAGCTTTTTAGAAATCCAAACGTTTGGCTTTATTTCTTTAAGTAATGTCTTGGGATCCGAGAGTGATATATTGAGGTTGGGGGGTCCTGGTTTGGGGATATATGGCTACATCTGCAGTAGGGAAGTAGGTATTCATAGATGGCATTATGGATAAGATGATCTTTTTGAATATTCTCAATGAAAATCTTGGAAAAAGTGCAAAAAAAATTGAGGTTTGCTGGCAATTTTTAGTTCCAGTATGATAATGATCCAAAACAAACTGCCCATAAAGTATAGAAATGGCTCTTATAAAACACTCCACATACTTGAGAGACACCACCACAATCACCAGGCATGAATCCTATTGAATATCTGTGGGACGTGCTGGAAAAACGAACTAGAAAACACGCTTTTACCAATAAAAATCACTAAAAAACGGTGATTAAGCATAAATGGAGTAAGATTGGCCAACAGGTTACTAAAAAAACAGTTTATTTCGATGCAAAACATGCTTAAGGAAGTCATTAACAACAAAGTGATGCCAAACCATTACTGAAGAGTTATTTCATCTTGCATTTTAGTGCGTATTTTGGGTTAATCCTGAACTGTGCCAATACTTTTTTCCTTCTTAAATTGTATTTTTACAAGTGTTTTCTAATTTGTGTTTGTTTAATCAACTCCAAAGTGATTTTATTTATGTTATCTAATAGAAAACAAATAAAAATAAATGATGTAAAAAAAATTATTAAAATACTTTGTTCCGGGGCAAGACGTACCCACGAAATATAATGTAAAGTTAAGATACAAAGGCAAGATGTACCACCGAAGTTTGATCAATTAATCAACCAATTTAATATATTTTAATTAATATATTACTTAAATTTTTGGTACGTTAAGGTGTCGTACTCAATATTTTAGATGAAATAAAAATGCGCTCTTTTACCACGTTATAATATTCAATCAACCACTTTATTACAATTTCAAAAGAAAAGTGATAAAATTACAGGTGTCTGAAAACTTTATACCTCGGTGTTAATTTTACATAAAGAAATCAGCTGTGAAGTTATATATTTCAAAGGTTATTAACCTTTGCAGACTGGAAAGATATTCTTTAAGTTGATATAATACTTTAATATAATCTTACAATGTATTTGTTTCTATGTTCTGCACGGTGCAACAGATGTATACAAAAATGTATTGTTTGACTCTTTTAATTAGTTAAATATATTATTTAATATTGAGACAAATAGAGTTTAAATTAATCTATATAAAGGAGAAAGGGAGAAAGATAGAACTTAGTTTGCAGACTGCATACAATTTCTGCAAATTTGACAGTTCGATTCTAATTGTTCGTCGGCGTGTTTCTTTCGGGCTTTTAATTGTATTTAAGTATAAATATATATGAATATACAAGTTTTTAAGTGAAAAAAATTATCGTTAAAACTGAATTTCAGTTTTACAAGCAAAGGAAAAATTCATTTGCCTGGGTGCTGAGACTGTACGGCTAATTTTATAGCTAAAATAATATGCATCTCAACACCTCAGTCAAATGCATATTTCCCGCCATTCTTCCTATCTCCCATATGTGCATTTACATACAAAATTATAAATATACTTGAATAATTCAATTATTGAGTTTTGCAATGTTTTTAAATGAAGTTAAAAAATGATAAATTCAGTTAGTGATAAGTGGTTGATTATATAAGAAAATATGTTGGGAAGCAACATGCTCCCACCCAAGGTGAAAAGTTTGTTATGTGTTTGGCTGGATGTTGATGTGTTGTTGTTGCATGAGTTTGATGGCCTTGACTTGGATTCAGACCCTTGGTTTACAGCCGGGATCTCTCATCTTTGCCGTCGGGATTTGTCATCTTAATTTGCCGACGGGGTTTTGTCATCTTCCTTGTTTATGAGTGTGTTAGATTGAGCTCAGTACAAAAGTTCATCATCGCAAATTTTGATCATGAAAATTATAAAAAACAAGGTTAGTGAATTTTTCAAAACAAGGATAATTATAATTTAATATAGTTATCTGTTTGGCTTGAGTGATTTCATTTCGTTGATTGAGGATCGAATTTCATTTGATGTTCGTGGGTTAAATGACAAGGGTGTATTTTGTATGTTTTTTTTAAATTATGATATGGGCATTAGAATTTAAATGTTTTGAGATACTGTTCATAAGTTTTATTAATTTTATGAGATTAGGGTAGGTAGTTATAATTCACTTTCAGTCCATAATAGTTCATTGGTTCTGTGTATTATATTATTAAGGAAATCAATGTTCATTTTCGGATATGTTCGAATTCGACGGTTTCGTAATCGGCAAAGGGGATAATTTTGTGATAGGCCGTTTGAGTGTCGACCTTTCGGTTTTGATTGTCACGACCGACGCGCGTCAGACCATCTGTTCCGGGGTGTAGTTCGAGCACACGAGCGAGTGACCATAATGAAGGTGGTAAATTGTCGTCCTTGACTATGACAATGTCCCCAACACTAATGTTTTGTTTTTGTTGAAGCCATTTTGGTCGTTGTTGGAGCAAGTGAAGATAACTGTTACTCCATTGTCTCCAAAAGTCTTGTAGCATTTTTTGACTATGTTTATATCTATCCAGATTGTTTACAATCTTCTCTGAATGATTTCTATCAGGTAGCAAGTTCAGTGGGCCTCCTATAAGAAAATGTCCTGGGGTCAAGACAGTGAGGTCGTTTGGATCAGATGTCATTGGACAGAGGGGTCGTGAGTTGAGACACGCCTCTATCTGACTTAAGAGAGTTGCATACTCTTCGAAGGTTAGTTTTGTGGAGCCAATCGTTCTTTTCAAATGGTGTTTAAGGGATTTGACGCCTGCCTCCCAAAGGCCGCCAAAATGTGGGGCTAATGGGGGATTGAAATGCCATGTAGTGTAGAGCGAGGAGAGTGTTTTTGAAACCGTGGATGACCATTCAGATGTTATGAACTTACTGTCCTTTTGAAGCTCATTGTTTGCACCCTTAAAATTTGTGCCACAATCACTGAATAAGTTACTGCATATTCCTCGTCTAGCTGTGAATCTTCTAAAAGCTGCAATAAAAGTAGCTGAGCTTAGATCGCTTACCAACTCCAGATGAATAGCCTTAGTGGATAGGCATACAAACACAGCTATGTAGCCCTTTGTGAATTTGTTGCATCTGCCCTTCCACATTTGTATTTCTAAGGGTCCAGCATAGTCGACGCCGGTGTTTGTGAATGGCCTTGTGATGATCACACGTTCAGTGGGTAAGCTCCCCATTAGTTGCGTTTGCATAATAGCACTGTGTCTATGACATCTTACACATTTGAAGATTGTGGATTTGACAAGCCTTTTTAAGTTGGTTATCCAGTAGGCATTCCTAATTTCAGGCATCATCAGTTGCTGTCCCCCATGTAAGGTGCGTTGGTGAACATCACATGCTACAAGTTTGGAAAAATGATGGTTATCTTGAAGGATAATTGGGTGCCTTTGACTGTAGGGAAGAAAAGAATTTTGGAGTCGTCCACCTACACGTAAGACACCATTTGAGTCAAGGAAAGGGGTTAAGTTTAAAATTCCACTTCCTTTCGGTAAAGCGATTGATTGCCTTAATGCATTTATTTCTTCTGAGAAAAGTTCCTTTTGGACTAATTGAAGTATATTCATATGAGATGAGTTAAGTTCTTCGATTGTGAGTGGTTGAATATCTAATTTGATTGTGATTTTGTTTTTAACTTTACGTTTGTTATATATCGTCACCATATGGCTATGCTACGAATAAGTCTTCTTAGAGTTGAGACTCCTTTTAAGAACTCGTTGTCTATAGCAACGCAATAAGCTGTGATATGAGAAAAGTGTGATAATATTCCCTTCAGTTTGTCATTGTAGAATGAGTTTGTGTTCTTTTTGTTTTCCTTCTTTGTTTCTTGTTCGGTCTCGATAGTGTTTTCTGATGCATGATCTTGTAGTTTGAAGTTTTTAAGAAATGTTGGCCCATGCCACCACATTTCATTTTCAATTAGTTGTTCAGGAGTAGATCCTCGTGATCCTAGATCTGCTGGATTATCCTTGGTTCCTACATGATTCCAGGAATCCACGCTTGTCAAGGTTTGTATTTCGCTGACTCGATTAGCCACAAAAGTAGTACGTATTGATGGACTACCCTTTATCCATGCTAAAGTGATCATGGAGTCAGTCCACGCATACGTTTTGTAGACTTCAAGTTGCATTGATGTTATGATTCTTTTCAGAGGCCTTGATAAAAGAAGTGCTGCACTTAGTTCCAGTCGTGGTAGAGAGACGGATTTGACTGGAGCAACCCTGGTCTTGGACGCTATTAAGTGTATGTGCTCCTTGCCATTTTTAGTGATGCGAATATATATCACTGCTGCGTAAGCCTTCTCTGAGGCATCACCAAAGCCATGCAGCTCAACTTCTGATCCGACTTCATAATCTATCCAACGAGGGATTTTTAATTCGGAAAGTTTGATCAAACCATTACGAAGCTCGGTCCAAGATCTTTCTATATCTTGTGGAATAGGTGTATCCCAAGATAGATTTCTAACCCAAAGCTGTTGAAGAATCATTTTTGCCTTAACGACACAAGGAGATACCCATCCCAATGGATCAAAAAGACGGGCGATGTCGGCTAGAACGGATCGTTTTGTAAAGTTGGTGGTTTTGGGTAAATTAATTTTGAAACTGAAGTAATCTTTACTTGGATTCCACTGAATCCCTAAAGTTTTGATAGCATCAGTAGATTCGAAATCGAGAGGAAGATTTATTTCTCTGTCACATTCTGGGATGCCTTCCATAACTTGTAGTGAATTGCTAGCCCATTTTCTAAGAGAAAACCCAGCTTCTCTTAGCGTTGACAAGATATCCTTTTGCAACGTTATTGCTTCTTCTTCAGTGTTGGATCCATATATAAGGTCATCGACAAAGAAACCTTCCATGATGGCCTTTGTTACATGAGGGTGACTATGCTCAACGTCTTCAGCCAACTTTTGCAAGGTGCGCACTGCTAGGAAAGGGGCTGATGCGGCTCCAAATGTCACTGTGTTTAATGTATAAATTTTTATAGGTTCATTGATGGCAGATCTCCATAAAATATGTTGATAAGGTGTGTCATCTGCAGCCATCCAAATTTGCCGATACATTTTAGTGATGTCCGCAACCAAAGCAATTTTAAATCTTCTCCATTTTGCGATCAGATCAATAATATCTAGTTGTAGCCGGGGTCCTACCATAAGACATTCATTTAATGAAAGTCCATTCGAAGTTTTGCAGGATCCATCAAATACCACACGAAGTTTTGTGGTGGTACTGGATTCTTTCATGACAGCATGATGAGGAAGATAATAAGAATAGCCTGGATTTAGTTCATCTTCCATTTTTACTTCCTTCATATGACCCAAGGTAATGTATTCATTCATACACTCCACATATAGTTTTTTAAAGTTACTATTTGATTTCATACGTTTTTCAATTTGTAAAAATCTTGCCATTGCAGCACGTTTCGAATTGCCTAACAATGGTTTTTGTTGTTTTTAAATGGGAGGCGTACCTCATATCTTCCATCGGATCTTCTCTTGCAGGTATTCTTAAAGTGTTGTTCGCAAATTGTCTCTTCTTCTGTAAGCTTTTTCTGGTCAAGATTTTCTTCGATTTCCCAAAATTTGGTGAGTTGGAAGTCCAATTGGGTATGGTAGCTCTGTATAGTTATTGGATTTGGCCTTGAATGAATCCTTCCGGTCAGAATCCAGCCTAGTTCGGTCAATTGGGCTACAGGGTGTCCTGTGTTCCCTTTAACTACGCCATCCAAGATGATTGTAGAATACACATCGGCACCTATCAAGAGATCTATTTTTCCTGGAATGTTATAGGTTGGGTCTGCGAGCAAAAGATTTGAAACGTGCATAAAATCAGTGATATCGATTTTTTGAGTTGGCAACATCGAGGTTAAGCTGTTAAATACGAGCGCCCTAACCTCAATACAAAAATCAGGATTGTTTAAAGAGAATAGTGTTAAATTGACTTCATGTTTTGATGTTCCAGTTTCTGTGTTGCCAAGTCCCTTCACCATAGCATGACTTTTGTATTTTTTAAGTTGTAGAAGCTGAGTAGCGTTTTCAGTAATAAATGTAGCTTGGGAACCTGGATCGATGAGAGCCCTTAGAATAAGTTGGGTTCCATCTGGCTTAAATACCTTAACTTGTGCAGTAGCTAGTAAGGCTTGAGATTGCATTTGATTGAAATGGGTATTGTAATTGATTGGTTGTACATGAGAACAGTGTGGTTGTGATTCGATATTGGGTGAATCTTGAGTGGATTGATTATTTTTGATTATTTTGCTGAATAAAGTGAGCTTGTGTATTTTGCTGACCATATTGTTATGAGTATGGTGTATTTTGTTGAAACGTGTTTGAAAATTTGTTAGGTTGATATACATTTTGTGACTCAATATGCAGTAGGGTATGATGCTTGAGTCCACACTTGTAGCATCGATTAGTGCTGCTGCACCCTGAAGCATGATGGTCGTATCCTAAGCAATTGGAGCAAATTGCATGTTTTTTTGCGATTTTCAATTTCTCTGGTTGCGTATGATGGGCTAATTGAAGATTTTTCCGAAAGGAACTTGCCAGCCCAAGGTTTTTTGAACTTTCAGTCATACCCAAAATGTTTTCTAATGAACTGAAACGACCTTCAATAAATGATAAGAAGGTTTTCCAGTCAGGAAGCGATTTTGATGCACCTAGTTTACTTTCCCAATCTTTTTGGGTCTGGTATGGCAATTTTTGAAATATGATGAAGATTAAGATGCTATCCCACATATCTACAGGAATTTCCAGGTTTGCAAGTGCATGAACACATTCGACACTTGTATCGTGAAGTGCCTTTAAAGCGGCAGCAGATTCAATATTAACCTTTTTTTGTTCTGTTAAGTTTTTAAGATGCGTATTTATTAGTTTCCGCTTATTTTGAAACCTTTCAGTAATAATCTGCCAGGCTGACTCATAACTTTTGGTTTCAACGGGTAGATGTTGTATAAGACGCGCAGCATCACCCGTTAAAGAAGTTTTGAGATATTGCAACTTTTGAATGTCTGCAAGATCTTCATTTTTATTGATTAAATTATCGAAAAGATTGTAAAATTCAATCCAATCTTCGAAATTACCAGAAAATGGCTCGATTTGAATACGTGATAGACGCACATCCGAGTGACCAGACTTTGTGGTATTTAAATTATTGTTAGTACAATTGAAGGCATTAGTATCTAACGAAATTGTAGCTCTTTCAGCTATAAGTTTATCTTTGTCATCATTAATGATGCCAATATGTTTATAATAAACGAGTTTAATTTTCAAAAAAATTTCATCTGTATAGTACTTCTCTTTTGTTGCATCAGAAGCACTCTTAACTATGACCGCGTGGTCTTTCTTAACCCGCGCAAAGGACTCTTCTACCTCTTTGAGACTCGCGTTAACGAACCCCTTTGATTTTCGCGACGCGATTTCTTTTAAATAGTCTTCATAACCACTAAACATTTCAGCTAGTGCTAAAGTCTGACCTTCTATGACCTTTTGTAACTTTGACATAATTATTCAAGAATTTGAACTTCAAGAAAAAAATTTAAAATTAAAGGTTCGTATATAGTTTTAGTTGTTTAATAATGTTTAGTTTGTATTTTAAATGTTCACAGTAGTATAAATATCGGACTTGAGGAACAAAACTGTGCTCCTAGTGTAAAAAAAAGTGCTCATCTAGTCAAAATTGCTCCTCATAGAGCAAGTAGTACTGTGTACGAAGCGGTGTGTGTGTGTGTAGCGATGAATGGATTGCTTGTGCATGGAAAAAGGTGGATGAAATGTGTAGGATAAATGTGTACGATTTATTTTTAGAACTGAAGAAAATGTGGTAAGAAATTTGGATCTGATAAATCAATGAAAAATGTAAGGAAAATGCGTTATCAGGAAAACTATTGTCGCGACTGTAGGAATATACTTTACAGGGATGGGAAAAATTGAATGCTGTGTAATTACAACAACTATACAGTAGTATAAATATCGGACTTGAGGAACAGAGCATTTGGGTGAATGTATTTTGTTGGTGTAAATGTAAAACTTTGGGGTGAATTTAGTTTTCGTGACTGTGAATTGTGGCTAGTGATGTACAGAGATATTTGTATGGTTTTTTGCTTGAAGGTTGACGAGGTGGATGTGTAGTAGGTACATATATGCAAGTAAAAGGAATTCTTGTATGGTTTGTAGGTATGTAGATTTGGAGTGGGCATATGTTGATATGAGTTTTGAGTGGTGACGGGATCATATACTACGATGGGAGTTCATTGACTTTGAGATGCATTGGTAGGTTGAAGGGAGATAATGATTTAAGAAATTTAGGAACAGAAAGGAAACAAATAATTTTTGTCTTTTATAATAATTGTGATTTATTAATCCATGAATTGTTAGCCGATGGGAAGCCAAGCCATTTAACATATACATTGTCTCCATTACTTTTAAGTACTTTTTCAACGAGATAAATATTAGGATATTTAGTCTTTTGTAATTCTTTTTCGTAAAAACATCCGCTGATAGGTTGACCATTAAAATCTTCAAGGAGATATGTTGCTGGATTGGTTAGGTTTACTTTTCTTATCGTAAAAATTTCCGTTGTCCAATTTGGTGTGTAGCCTTTCTCAAAAACGTGTTTGAACTTGCTTATTCTAACATTGTCCCCAACTCGAAATTTACCCCGTGGAGCGATTTTAATTCTATTATAAGCCGTAGATAAGAGTGTTTTAGAGTTTTCCTGATTCACATCAATGGGACACATTTTTATAGTTCTATGCACGGAGTGATTGTATTCATTCACCAAATCATCAACAATGGATGTCCATTTGTAATTACCATTAAAACTAAACTCCTTCCACATTTTCTCCTTAATTGTGCGATTAAAACGTTCAACAATTGATGCCTTAAGTGGGCTGAATGTAGAGTAATGGTTTATATTGTGTAATATCATTAAATCATGAAATATCTTATTAAAAAATTCTTTCCCATCATCAGTTTGTAGATTTTTAGGCTTTCGTGATGATTTGATGAAAATTAACGTCATTGCTTCTGCAACAGATGAAGCTGTCTTATTTTTTAGAGCAATTGCCCACGCATATTTAGAGAATGTGTCAATGACTGTCAATAGATATTTGTAGCCATTATTTGCCTTATGATAGGGTATCATTTCAACTAAATCAGCTTGCCAAAGGTCATCAAAACCCTTGATAACAACCCTACGCCGATTGAAATTCTTTCTTGCCGACCTGTGAAGCTCTTCAACAACTTGTCGTTTACTCATTTTTCAAAAGAATGAAATAAAAAATCAAATTTGTATGGTTTTATACATACAGGTGTAGTAAAATTATTTATTTTAATCTATGATACAATAACATTAGTTTTCTTAATCTTATCAAACGTTGTTCAATCAAACAACATCCACAAGTATCTGGTCCCACTTTACATGTATTTGAAGACCACGAGCAGCTTACGAAATGACATCCAAACTTTGATTTAACACGATCAATATTTTTGTAATTACTAAAAAATGAAATATTTCTTAAAAACTCTTCATGATGTTCTTCAAGCAAATCATGTTTATGAACCCTTAAAAAAGTCAAAATTTCATTTAAAATTAATGATATATTGATATAAGACATGTTTGTGGAATCGTTTTGATATACTAATAATAACTGAATCTAAGATTGGCTTGTTATGTTTTCTTATATGAAAATTACTTTGGTTCCCCTTCTTGATTCTCTTTAATTTTTCCTATCTCAAGAAGAAAATACTTTCGAAGATCATCCAACAAGCGGATAGTATTAAAATTTTGTAGATCAATGTATTCTCTTAGTATTTTTTCTTTATTTTCCAATTCATCATCCATGTATGCTTTGTTCACTGCTTGATTGAGCATTGTAGGAGTGCCAATATTGTTTAGACATTTTCCTTCAATATCATAGTCACCATTCTCAGTTTGTCTAAATCCATTACCAGGAGGTCCTGGAGGACCAGCGATTGGTCTTTGAAATTTATTAGCGCTTCTTCCGAACTTGTCAACACTCATTTTGTTAATAAATTAAATTTTGTTCACGCAATTCTTCCACAATAGAATTTATCTCATTTTTATGGTTGTTATGCCCTGATGTTTCAGATGCAATTAAAAGTCTCATCCTATTTACAAGCTCATTTGGATTGTCCCAATACACATAGTCAATAGGATTATCTGAGTAAATCATTGTAGGTGAATTCATGTATGCATTTCCAACTTTCTTCTCTTTACTTTGTGCCATACCCTGAACCAAAGGTTTAATGATTTTCTTATACTTTTGTCCTCTATTACCTTTAACCTGTGAATTCATATCATGATTTCTCAGGTGTGCGCATGTTTTCTGTAATATTTTCTTATACTGGTTTAAATCTTCATTAGTATAAATACTCTTTCGAGGATTTTTATGTAGAACAAGTTCAAGAAGACCCTCAGTTCCATTGAAAATTTCTTCATCAATTACAATATTGTTGTCATTGTTAATCTGAAAATTTGACCTCCCCAACTTATTTGAATTCGATTCAACGTCAAAGTACGGACCATAGATTTTATCATGATCAGAATTTGAAATTAAAGTTTGACTTATCGGAGTACTTTCATTAAAGCTATTTGAAGGTGTCTTAAAAGAAGAGTCATCATCGACTAAAACTGAATTCGATTTAAATAAATTGGAATCTCTCTCTGGAGAAATATTTTCATCTTCTTCTGCTTTTTTTATAGAACTTTCAAATTTAAGACGACGTTTTACAACGGTAGATTTTATTTCTTTAAGTTCACCATTCGTGGCTTCTTTACTTTCCATATTTTTTGCGATTTTTTGTAAGGGTTCAACAATTGGCTTAAACGTATTTTCAATTTCAGTATCTTTAATGAATTTTCCAGTCTTGAGGAACATATACTTTTTCTTCAAAGCCTTTTTCGTCTTTATAAGATTTTTAAGCGTATTCATATTGGTATCCATGTCCGTAGATATATGCATGTATCCCCTCAAACAGAGCAATTCAAAACAGGGCAGTTCAATACAGGGTAGTTCAATACAGGGCAGTTCAAAACAGGGCAGTTCAATACAGGGCTGTTTAAAACAGGGGGCAGTTCAATACAGGGCTATTTTATGCAGAGCAATTCAATACAAGTAGTTCAAAACGAAAACAGGATAGTTCAATATAAGACTTTTCAGTACAGGGCAATTCAATAGAAGTTTTAATATAGGTGTTTTAATATGGGTAGCAGTTTAGCGACTGTGTCACTTTTATAAAATAACTGTTTCTTTAAATGATTTTTGTATCGCCCATTTTTAACACAACTATCTTTATCAATAACTAAAAACCCATACAATTCCTTCCAGCATTCAGAACAGAGCTCTTTAAATTGTTTAAATGACATATCAGAATTTATATGATCATTATAAATATGTTTCAGATTAAGATCATCTTGCTTAAAGAGAATTATATAGTTAGCGTTATCTCGAATCAAATGTTTTGGAATGTGTGTATATGATTGACATAAGTAAAAGCTATCTACACCGCTATGGCGCCCCATACAGAAATAGTCTCTTATGGTATTTTGTTTTTCGCAAGCCACATCATCAAATATAAAAACTGAATTGGGTTTAGCCCTAGAAGGCAACATAATTTCACAATTATTTGAAAATTCATAATACTGCATTCCTTTTATAGATCTTATAAGTTTCTTAAGATATGTATACTTTGGTTGCTGTAATGATTTAGAGTATATGTAAATGTTCTCAAACTTCAAGCCATTGACATCTACAAGAATGCTTAACATAACGTTTGTTTTTCCACAATTAGATGGACCTACAATTATTCCTCGAATACTACTTGGAAATAATGCTCCATGCTTCTTTTTTTGTTTTACATTTCCATCAAAGTTTTGTACACGAATAGATTCTTGCTGTCTTACAAACTTCATTTTGAAGAATGAACCTTCCCCCTATAAATCACGGTGTTTTATCAACATTATTTCATAATCGATCCTTTCGTATAATACAACAGTTATATAATGATTAATTTCACGACACACTCAGTTAGTTCGATTAATTCAGTTCATGGAAACGGATTGCTTAATTCATTAATAAACAAGCTTCCATTTGAGTTGCATCTACCATCTTATAATTTTTGTGGTCCTGGAACTAAACTTAAGGAACGTCTTGCAAGAGGAGAACGGGGAATTAACCCATTAGATGAAGCTTGTCGTGAACACGATATAGCATACAGTAAAAGTAATAACTTAAATTACAGAAACGCTGCCGATAAAATTTTGTCAGAGAAATCCTGGCATAGGTTCAGAGCTAAAGATTCCACATTATCTGAAAAATTAAATAGTCTTTTAGTTACTAACATAATGAAGACTAAATCTATGGTGGCTAGAGTTCGATGCTGATTATTCAAGTCTATGTACTTTTGAAGCCAACGAGACTGTTTAAATTCTAAAAACCGATGCAACTTTTATCGCAAATTGACTTAGAATATCAGCGAAACTGTCTGCTATGCCATATTTGTAACAAAGAGTTGGGCATAGATCGAGTTGCCGATCATTGTCATTATACTGGCAAATATAATGGTCCAGCCCATAATTCGTGCAATTTAGCTTATCGAAAACCAAGATTTTTTCCCATATTTTTCCATAACTTCTCGGGTTATGATTGCCATTTATTGATCAAGGAACTTGCTTCACTTAATGGTAATATATCTATAATCCCCCTAAATAAGGAAAAATATGTGTCTGTATCAAAGACAATCTATTTACCTGATAAAAAAACCATCGAATTGAGGTTTTTAGATTCATTTAGATTCATGCCATCTAGTCTTGATTCATTGGGAAGGAATCTTACGGTCGGTGATTTCAAATTAATTAGTTCCAACTTCCCAATTGAAGAAGAGTTTATGCTTCTGACTAGGAAAGGTGTATTTCCATATGATTTTATAAAGTCATGGCAGAGTTTGGAAGAAAAAAACCTTCCCCCTCAACATAATTTTAATAATAAGTTAACTGGAGAACCCTGCTCTTTAGATGACTATAATCATGCGAAAAAGGTATGGAACACTTTCAAATGTCAAAACCTTTTAGACTATATGGAGTTGTATTTGAAAACCGATGTTCTTCTTTTAGCAGATATTTTTGAAAATTTCAGGAGTATTTGTAAAAATATTTACAAATTAGATCCCTGTCATTATTATACAGCCCCGGGATTATCTTGGGATGCTATGCTAAGAACAACGAAGATCAATCTTGAGCTTATTCAAGATATTGACAAATACAATTTTATAAAAAAGGGGATAAGAGGGGGCATATCTCAATGTTCTCATCGACATACCGTTGCAAACAACAAATATATGGAATGCTATGACAAAGAAAAAGAGTCACAATACCTAATGTATGTTGATGCAAACAATTTGTATGGTTGGGCTATGTCATCCCCTCTTCCATATTCTTCAATCAAATGGGTAAATGAGTATGAAAATATTGACATAATGAATATTTCAGACGAATCAGAAATAGGATATATTTTTGAAGTTGACTTGGAGTATCCCAGTTCTCTACACGACTTGCATAATGATTTGCCATTTTGCGTGCAAAACAAAAAAGTCAATAATTCTAAATTCTATAAACTTATAGCAGATTTAACACCAAAACAGAATTATGTCATTCATTATAAGACTCTTCAGCAATGCATTATAAATGGGTTGAAGCTTGTTCGTGTGCATAGGGTTTTAGAATTTAAACAGTCTCGTTGGCTTCAAAAGTACATAGACTTGAATAATCAGCATCGAACTCTAGCCACCAGTGATTTTGAGAAAAAATTTTTCAAATTAATGAACAATAGTGTTTTCGGAAAAACTATAAAAAATGTGGACAAGCGAAAAGATGTTAAAATTGTGACTTCTTGGGAAAATAATAAAAAGCGTCTTGGAGCTAGAGCTCTGATAGCAAGACCAAATTTCCATAGTTTGACTAAATTTGCAGAAAACATGATGGCCATACAAATGAAAAGAGTTAGTACCTATTATGACAAGCCTTTATATTTAGGATTTTGTGTCTTAGAGTTTTCAAAGTGGAAAATGTACGACTTCCACTATAGCTATATGAAACCTAAGTATGAACAAAATCTAAGACTCAATTACATGGACACGGACTCTTTTATTTACACTGTAAAAACTGATGATTTTTATAATGATATAAGAAATGACATAGAATTGTATTTTGATACTTCAGCATACTCAATAAATAATCCATATAGTATCCCCTTGAAGAATAAAAAGGTGTTAGGGATGATGAAAGATGAAAATTCGGGAAAAATAATGAAAGAATTCATAGGTTTGAGATCGAAAATGTATTCCTTTTCTGTTGAAGAAACGGAAGTCAAAAAAGCAAAGGGTGTCAAAAAAATTGCACTCAAAGACATTAACCTGGTTAACTATAAAGATTGTTTATATAGCAAACGAATCTATCACGGGGAAATGTTTGTTTTTCGATCTTTTGCTCATCAAATATACACCCAACAGCTGAATAAGATTGTTTTAAGTCATCTCGATGATAAGAGATTCATAAGGGAAGATGGAATAAGTACCTATGCATGGGGTCATTTCAGAATAACTTAATAATATAGTCCTTCTTGTTTTAAGTTAATTATATTTATTTATTGAGTAATATGTATTTAGATAATTGTAAGAAAATTGTACATGAAAAACTTATACCTATGTAAAAAGAAAATAAACTAAATAAAAAAAAAAAAAAAATATATATATGACAATATTCTTCTTATTTCTTTAAGAAAATTTCAGGAAAACTGTTGTTTAAAAAGTTATTTAATAAGAACACGTTTTGCAGGGCACAGCATTTGCTATGTGATAAGCATCTTGTCTCACTCGGAAAAAGAGTTTTTAGTTCTTTGAAGCTGGGGCAGTTTATATTTTCAACATTTATTACTTCAGCGTTTTCATTTAGGAGTCGCTTTATCCATAGTAATTTTTCATCACCTTTAACATAAACGATGTGATTTATAATATTATCTCGAAAAAATTCTTCTACTTTATGATATTTTGTGAATCCGCCATTCCAGTGCAAACCATGATGGTTTTGATACAGCCATTTTGCTTGTCTTTTTAACGATGTTGGTAAATGCTTGAAATCAAACGGAGGTGTGATAATGAAGTGGTGATGGTTACGACCACGCAGAATAGCTACTTCTTTAACTATAAACTTATCATTAGGTCCTCTGAAACCTTGAATATCAACAATGAATGCCATTGCTTGGGCTGGTGTGTTCTTGATTAAGAGCTATACTGAACTAAATTATTTAAATATTTCGAGATACTAATTGACTTAGAGGATTGTAGTTTATAATTCGATCATGTAACATTAAGCAATACGCTGATGTATTTAGTGGTAGTTCCTTTGCTGTTTTAATTTCCAAACGAATATCAACTGGTCCAGTTTTAACTACTTCATTCTGATGTCTACAATCAATCACAAAAATAGGTGCTTGTGACTTGAAGAGATTTCTTGTCAACAGTGGCTCTGCAACTGAGCAGTTATAATAATTTTTTCTAAACTCATTGTACATTTGGTAAAGAATACTAAAGTGGTTTTTTTCAAATGATATATTTTGATCTTCATAGGGATAAACGTCAGAATTTAAATATGCTTTGATGTTGGTAACGTTACAATGATCAAAATAGGAGGATTCTCTTTCAGTTGGTTTCTCTTGTTAGTTTGTAAGGCAACGATAATGTATCTAGGCTTCTCAACTTGTGAAGTTGTCTTTACATTCCAAATATGATGGTCACTTGTAGGTAAGGCTGGGTATTCATATAAATCCCAATTACGAAAGGCGATTTTCATGATGCCATTATCATTTATAGATTTGAATAGTTTCAATTTCAAAGAATCAGCAAGACAAACATGCGGCACTTTCCATTGAAGTTTGTGTAATGTGATCTTCGCTTGCTCATCTGCATCAGCTATTAGTGAATTTTCATCACTACGAGAACGTGTTAGAATTAAGTCATGTCGAGCGTTAGGAATTATTTTTTTGAAATCCTCTGCAAAACCCAAAAGTTTATTAAGTGGCAAACAAAAATTAAAATGTGGTCCATCTAAGCAAACTGAAGAATTTGGACACCAGCCTCCATTATACAACATAACGCTTTCATTTCGATTTAAAGAAATATAATTTTTAATAGAAGTTGTGATTCCAACATTTCGATTACTATCTATTTCAATACCATTCAGTTCATATCGGATTTCATCAAATAGGAATGCAATACAATTGTTTACAAGTTTTGTTTTCTCGACTTCCGACCCATCATTTTTCGAAACAGTCCCCTCAACATAAATGTAACTCTCCGAAGGTAATATATTGAGATTTTGATGTTGCACGCAGATGTGGATGATATCATTTTTACCAAAATTATTTAAAAATGGTGAATAGGAATGATATTCGTATTTTAAAATACTATCATCAAATGCTGGTTCTTGAAAAATATTTAGCATATCTCAGTGTTTTAAGTTATAGTTATTCTTTTCTTCAATTTGAATCCTAATGATAATAAAAACGATTGGTTTTCTTTTGTTAGCACTTGTACTTTCTCTTTAGGAGATAATGAAGTATTGATTATAGAACTCAATAAATCCTGTCTTTTATAGAAGTTATTAGAACCAGAGAAAGTATTATAAACTATCATTTTTGACGATTAAGGTGTAATCGAATCGTTATTAATTCACCTCGAAAGTTAATAAGGTTTCCGTCTTGGTCTAACAAATTTATTGTTATTGAACTTATCTTCCTCACGTTCACTGGTAAATAAATAACATTTTTAGGTACCTCAATTATTTTATACCCCGGGCTGACTTTGATTGAAAATTGATGAAGTATATGCGCAGGTTGATTATTTATAAATGTTCCATTAATTAAGTTACACTCAACTCTCACCGTATTAACACGATTGATATCAACGTAAAGGTCTGATTCATGCATTTGTTTTGCAACCAGTTTTCTCTTACTGAACCCTAGCAGTGAACCAATAGAATTAGGATGTGTGAAATCTATATCTTCTGTGCTGTATATTTCACATTTTAAAGTGTTGTTATTTGCTCTTATCTTTACGTTTGCCGTATTATTTTTTTTTAAAGTTCTCCTTGAATAAAATTCCTTATGTCTTCAATTTCGTATGAGCCAATAGGAAGTTTAATTACATCATTACCTAAATGAAATAAATTATTCATTACATCTACGTTAGGTATGGAGTTGTATGTTTGGAAGTCCACTAGTCCACAAACATAACTTGAGTCTAATACTACTGGCGGAAAGTACTCTGTTGTGAGAGTAGATTTGTTTCCGCTCAGCGTTAGTGTTATCGACATTGTCGATGTTAAAGAAATGAAACAAATTTTATATTGCATAGCTTATTTATTTTGATCAACAAGAAACTCCAAACATAAGTGACCGCAATTGAATGTGTTAAAACGTTGTAAACATTTATGATTGTAATAAATATTATTTGCATACAAGTATCTTACTATTTCTTGAGGAGGTCTTAAATTTCCGAAACTATCAAAATATTTCACATTGTTTTTATTTTTGATATATGCTACCCAATGCGTGCCGATTCCGCTATTATTGTCTAAATTAACTACTCCACTTTCCGTTTTAAATGGTTTAGCTGGCAATGTATCCCTCATAAAAACACCACGGAAATTTGGAATATAGTTTTTACCAAAATTTAATATATCTATATTAGTGAGAGGGCGCTTGGGTAGCTTTTTTAATAGTTTTTTGATTCTTGTGGACTTAAAAATAACCCCAAGCCATTTTTATATGGCTTCAGATAAAGACCTTTCCCTTGTTTAAGTTTTATTGCTTCCATAGTTTTATTATGTCGTTTATTTTCTTCCAATTGTTGTCTTCCAATCTTTGAATCGTTAATAGCTTTCGCCATTCCTGCAACACCACCAGTTAGGGAACCTACAGTAGATAACCCTGCTAAGATAGGAAGCAATGGTAAAAGTCCTCCAACTTTTGGAATTGGTATCACCCTCGGTAATGTAATATCCCTACGTTTTTTCTTTATGATTTGTCTAGCTGCATGTAAGGCAGTCGTTGCTAATTTATTTGTGTCTTCAGTGCTCAGATTTTGTATTGCCACTTTAGCTTTTTTTATTGCATTTTTGAATAAATTAGTTTTCTTAATCCTTGGACACTGACGGCTCTTCTTTGTCTTTGTTTTTGATAATATACCCATACCAAGAGAAGATTTAGTCTTCATTATGTTAGTAACTAAAAGACTATTTAATTTTTCAGATAATGTGGAATCTTTAGCTCTGAACCTATGCCAGGATTTCTCTGACAAAATTTTATCGGCAGCGTTTCTGTAATTTAAGTTATTACTTTTACTGTATGCTATATCGTGTTCACGACAAGCTTCATCTAATGGGTTAATTCCCCGTTCTCCTCTTGCAAGACGTTCCTTAAGTTTAGTTCCAGGACCACAAAAATTATAAGATGGTAGATGCAACTCAAATGGAAGCTTGTTTATTAATGAATTAAGCAATCCGTTTCCATGAACTGAATTAATCGAACTAACTGAGTGTGTCGTGAAATTAATCATTATATAACTGTTGTATTATACGAAAGGATCGATTATGAAATAATGTTGATAAAACACCGTGATTTATAGGGGGAAGGTTCATTCTTCAAAATGAAGTTTGTAAGACAGCAAGAATCTATTCGTGTACAAAACTTTGATGGAAATGTAAAACAAAAAAAGAAGCATGGAGCATTATTTCCAAGTAGTATTCGAGGAATAATTGTAGGTCCATCTAATTGTGGAAAAACAAACGTTATGTTAAGCATTCTTGTAGATGTCAATGGCTTGAAGTTTGAGAACATTTACATATACTCTAAATCATTACAGCAACCAAAGTATACATATCTTAAGAAACTTATAAGATCTATAAAAGGAATGCAGTATTATGAATTTTCAAATAATTGTGAAATTATGTTGCCTTCTAGGGCTAAACCCAATTCAGTTTTTATATTTGATGATGTGGCTTGCGAAAAACAAAATACCATAAGAGACTATTTCTGTATGGGGCGCCATAGCGGTGTAGATAGCTTTTACTTATGTCAATCATATACACACATTCCAAAACATTTGATTCGAGATAACGCTAACTATATAATTCTCTTTAAGCAAGATGATCTTAATCTGAAACATATTTATAATGATCATATAAATTCTGATATGTCATTTAAACAATTTAAAGAGCTCTGTTCTGAATGCTGGAAGGAATTGTATGGGTTTTTAGTTATTGATAAAGATAGTTGTGTTAAAAATGGGCGATACAAAAAATCATTTAAAGAAACAGTTATTTTATAAAAGTGACACAGTCGCTAAACTGCTACCCATATTAAAATACCTATATTAAAACTTCTATTGAATTGCCCTGTACTGAAAAGTCTTATATTGAACTATCCTGTTTTCGTTTTGAACTACTTGTATTGAATTGCTCTGCATAAAATAGCCCTGTATTGAACTGCCCCCTGTTTTGAACTGCTCTGTATTGAACTACCCTGTATTGAACTGCCCTGTTTTGAATTGCTCTGTTTGGGGGGATACATGCATATATCTACGGACATGGATACCAATATGAATACGCTTAAAAATCTTATAAAGACGAAAAAGGCTTTGAAGAAAAAGTATATGTTCCTCAAGACTGGAAAATTCATTAAAGATACTGAAATTGAAAATAAGTTTAAGCCAATTGTTGAACCCTTACAAAAAATCGCAAAAAATATGGAAAGTAAGGAAGCCACGAATGGTGAACTTAAAGAAATAAAATCTACCGTTGTAAAACGTCGTCTTAAATTTGAAAGTTCTATAAAAAAGCAGAAGAAGATGAAAATATTTCTCCAGAGAGAGATTCCAATTTATTTAAATCGAATTCAGTTTTAGTCGATGATGACTCTTCTTTTAAGACACCTTCAAATAGCTTTAATGAAAGTACTCCGATAAGTCAAACTTTAATTTCAAATTCTGATCATGATAAAATCTATGGTCCGTACTTTGACGTTGAATCGAATTCAAATAAGTTGGGGAGGTCAAATTTTCAGATTAACAATGACAACAATATTGTAATTGATGAAGAAATTTTCAATGGAACTGAGGGTCTTCTTGAACTTGTTCTACATAAAAATCCTCGAAAGAGTATTTATACTAATGAAGATTTAAACCAGTATAAGAAAATATTACAGAAAACATGCGCACACCTGAGAAATCATGATATGAATTCACAGGTTAAAGGTAATAGAGGACAAAAGTATAAGAAAATCATTAAACCTTTGGTTCAGGGTATGGCACAAAGTAAAGAGAAGAAAGTTGGAAATGCATACATGAATTCACCTACAATGATTTACTCAGATAATCCTATTGACTATGTGTATTGGGACAATCCAAATGAGCTTGTAAATAGGATGAGACTTTTAATTGCATCTGAAACATCAGGGCATAACAACCATAAAAATGAGATAAATTCGATTGTGGAAGAATTGCGTGAACAAAATTTAATTTATTAACAAAATGAGTGTTGACAAGTTCGGAAGAAGCGCTAATAAATTTCAAAGACCAATCGCTGGTCCTCCAGGACCTCCTGGTAATGGATTTAGACAAACTGAGAATGGTGACTATGATATTGAAGGAAAATGTCTAAACAATATTGGCACTCCTACAATGCTCAATCAAGCAGTGAACAAAGCATACATGGATGATGAATTGGAAAATAAAGAAAAAATACTAAGAGAATACATTGATCTACAAAATTTTAATACTATCCGCTTGTTGGATGATCTTCGAAAGTATTTTCTTCTTGAGATAGGAAAAATTAAAGAGAATCAAGAAGGGGAACCAAAGTAATTTTCATATAAGAAAACATAACAAGCCAATCTTAGATTCAGTTATTATTAGTATATCAAAACGATTCCACAAACATGTCTTATATCAATATATCATTAATTTTAAATGAAATTTTGACTTTTTTAAGGGTTCATAAACATGATTTGCTTGAAGAACATCATGAAGAGTTTTTAAGAAATATTTCATTTTTTAGTAATTACAAAAATATTGATCGTGTTAAATCAAAGTTTGGATGTCATTTCGTAAGCTGCTCGTGGTCTTCAAATACATGTAAAGTGGGACCAGATACTTGTGGATGTTGTTTGATTGAACAACGTTTGATAAGATTAAGAAAACTAATGTTATTGTATCATAGATTAAAATAAATAATTTTACTACACCTGTATGTATAAAACTATACAAATTTGATTTTTTATTTCATTCTTTTGAAAAATGAGTAAACGAAAAGTTGTTGAAGAGCTTCACAGGTCGGCAAGAAAGAATTTCAATCGGCGTAGGGTTGTTATCAAGGGTTTTGATGACCTTTGGCAAGCTGATTTAGTTGAAATGATACCCTATCATAAGGCAAATAATGGCTACAAATATCTATTGACAGTCATTGACACATTCTCTAAATATGCGTGGGCAATTGCTCTAAAAAATAAGACAGCTTCATCTGTTGCAGAAGCAATGACGTTAATTTTCATCAAATCATCACGAAAGCCTAAAAATCTACAAACTGATGATGGGAAAGAATTTTTTAATAAGATATTTCATGATTTAATGATATTACACAATATAAACCATTACTCTACATTCAGCCCACTTAAGGCATCAATTGTTGAACGTTTTAATCGCACAATTAAGGAGAAAATGTGGAAGGAGTTTAGTTTTAATGGTAATTACAAATGGACATCCATTGTTGATGATTTGGTGAATGAATACAATCACTCCGTGCATAGAACTATAAAAATGTGTCCCATTGATGTGAATCAGGAAAACTCTAAAACACTCTTATCTACGGCTTATAATAGAATTAAAATCGCTCCACGGGGTAAATTTCGAGTTGGGGACAATGTTAGAATAAGCAAGTTCAAACACGTTTTTGAGAAAGGCTACACACCAAATTGGACAACGGAAATTTTTACGATAAGAAAAGTAAACCTAACCAATCCAGCAACATATCTCCTTGAAGATTTTAATGGTCAACCTATCAGCGGATGTTTTTACGAAAAAGAATTACAAAAGACTAAATATCCTAATATTTATCTCGTTGAAAAAGTACTTAAAAGTAATGGAGACAATGTATATGTTAAATGGCTTGGCTTCCCATCGGCTAACAATTCATGGATTAATAAATCACAATTATTATAAAAGACAAAAATTATTTGTTTCCTTTCTGTTCCTAAATTTCTTAAATCATTATCTCCCTTCAACCTACCAATGCATCTCAAAGTCAATGAACTCCCATCGTAGTATATGATCCCGTCACCACTCAAAACTCATATCAACATATGCCCACTCCAAATCTACATACCTACAAACCATACAAGAATTCCTTTTACTTGCATATATGTACCTACTACACATCCACCTCGTCAACCTTCAAGCAAAAAACCATACAAATATCTCTGTACATCACTAGCCACAATTCACAGTCACGAAAACTAAATTCACCCCAAAGTTTTACATTTACACCAACAAAATACATTCACCCAAATGCTCTGTTCCTCAAGTCCGATATTTATACTACTGTATAGTTGTTGTAATTACACAGCATTCAATTTTTCCCATCCCTGTAAAGTATATTCCTACAGTCGCGACAATAGTTTTCCTGATAACGCATTTTCCTTACATTTTTCATTGATTTATCAGATCCAAATTTCTTACCACATTTTCTTCAGTTCTAAAAATAAATCGTACACATTTATCCTACACATTTCATCCACCTTTTTCCATGCACAAGCAATCCATTCATCGCTACACACACACACACCGCTTCGTACACAGTACTACTTGCTCTATGAGGAGCAATTTTGACTAGATGAGCACTTTTTTTTACACTAGGAGCAAAGTTTTGTTCCTCAAGTCCGATATTTATACTACTGTTCACTTCTTATTTTTAATTTGGGTTCGATGCTGGGACCATAAGAGAGTTTATATAGATTTATATATTTTGTTTAATGAATATATATAAAATAAGCGGTAACGTTTTATTTTACCTTTGATTGACCTCTATTGAAAAGATCTCCGTTAGGGCAGAAGAAGTATCTATTCCTTGTGGTAGGGATACAGCTAGTACGGGATTTTGGGCTCGTGACTGTCCACTGGCTAACGGCTTGATGGATTCTTCTAGATGCTGGTTTTAACTGTCCACTTGCAGGTTCTATCAGCTTCCTTGATGTTCTTATTCACGTTTATACTGCACTTTAGCTTTTTTTTTTAAATTGTCTTTTATTTGCACTATCTGCCACTTTTGTATAAAATTGTTTTTTTTGTTTAATTCACACGTTTTAAATATTCGTAAGTTCTTTACTTAAAGCTCGAAGGACCATGTTCCGGGGCAAGACGTACCCACGAAATATAATGTAAAGTTAAGATACAAAGGCAAGATGTACCACCGAAGTTTGATCAATTAATCAACCAATTTAATATATTTTAATTAATTTATTACTTAAATTTTTGGTACGTTAAGGTGTCGTACTCAATATTTTAGATGAAATAAAAATGCGCTCTTTTACCACGTTATAATATTCAATCAACCCCTTTATTACAATTTCAAAAGAAAAGTGATAAAATTACAGGTGTCTGAAAACTTTATACCTCGGTGTTAATTTTACATATAGAAATCAGCTGTGAAGTTATATATTTCAAAGGTTATTAACCTTTGCAGACTGGAAAGATATTCTTTAAGTTGATATAATACTTTAATATAATCTTACAATGTATTTGTTTCTATGTTCTGCACGGTGCAACAGATGTATACAAAAATGTATTGTTTGACTCTTTTAATTAGTTAAATATATTATTTAATATTGAGACAAATAGAGTTTAAATTAATCTATATAAAGGAGAAAGGGAGAAAGATAGAACTTAGTTTGCAGACTGCATACAATTTCTGCAAATTTGACAGTTCGATTCTAATTGTTCGTCGGCGTGTTTCTTTCGGGCTTTTAATTGTTTTTAAGTATAAATATATATGAATATACAAGTTTTTAAGTGAAAAAAATTATCGTTAAAATTGAACTTCAGTTTTACAAGCAAAGGAAAAATTCATCTGCCTGGGTGCTGAGACTGTACGGCTAATTTTATAGCTAAAATAATATGCATCTCAACACCTCAGTCAAATGCATATTTCCCGCCATTCTTCCTATCTCCCATATGTGCATTTACATACAAAATTATAATTATACTTGAATAATTCAATTATTGAGTTTTGCAATGTTTTTAAATGAAGTTAAAAAATGATTAATTCAGTTAGTGATAAGTGGTTGATTATATAAGAAAATATGTTGGGAAGCAACATACTTTATATTTATTTGTATACACTAATTTAATCTAATTAGTTGCAACTGTGCCAATACTTTTTCCGTGTGTGTAGTCACTGGCCGACACCGGACTCAGATTACTTTATTCGTCCTTTCTTCTTTTTTTTATCCTTTTGTATTGAAGCGAATAAGAATTACGGATGGGTGTTAAACATGTCGTTCGTCTCGTGTGGCACGTCCCACTCCCTGATTAGTCTCGAAAGGTCTGGGCTTCTTTTGGTGATTTTTGTTGTTTATTTTGTTTTGTTTTTGTTTTTTTGTTATTTGGTGGATTGCTTCTCGTGAAGAAACAAATAAATTAAAACCATTTGAATTGATCGTTTTTGTTCTTTCTTTTTTTCTTTTTATTTTTATTTGTATTTTGGCTCTGGTTCGTTCTTCTGAAAGGCTAGGTATTTTGAAGGATTTACTGAATTTTGTTAAATGCGGATTATTCATGTTATGGATTTGATTATGAGTAATCCTTGTTGGGTCTTCAATCCAACAGTGAAAGAAGTTCGTCATTAGTTTCTCTTATTAAGATAGTTAACAAAAGGGAAGAGGACATATGCACATGTCTACGAATAGTAGTCGCAACTAAGTCAGGTTGCAATGGATATGGGATAGATAAGACTATGATTACTAAACTTACACAAAGTTCAAAAGTCTATACTAAATGATTACATACATAAATCTCTATTATAAATTACTTATATCTATATCACAGAATAAGCAGCAAAATAATTACCTATCTTTGTATCTACATCACAGAATTATCCAACTTATAAATAGATATAAATCTATAGAAGACAATATATTATACATATATCACAGATTGTACAGAAAGGCAACAGCAGCTGAATGCGTCTGAAGTTTCAAGAATGCAAATCTTTTGCATGAAATACCCCGACTTTCTCTCCCTTCAGGTTGCCTACTTCATAAAGCGAATTTCCCATGGGTCAGAGAACAACTGCTTTTATAAATTTAGGACCTAATTTAGCGTTGTAATGGTCTGGCAGATTGCTCTGTTTGAAATTACGTCGATATACTATTTGTCCGGTTTTGTAAGAAATGTCTTTGGATCTTGTGTTGTATATTTTGTTTGCTTTATTGTGGGCGAGTTTTAAATTTTCAAAAATTTGCTTTCGTAGTAACGCTTGTTTATCAGCCCTAGTACAAATATTCATGTCGGGGTCTTTCAACATATCAAGTTTCCTTAATAGTTTATAAGACTCACCGTTTTGAACCATTTGAGTTCCGAATACGGCATAGTACGGTTCAATAGTAGTCGAATCATGTACTACGCTTCGATGAGAGAAGGCCGTGCTGCTGACATGTGTGTCCCAATTTCGTTGGTCGGTACTGATATAGGATCGAATTTTCGCAAGCACGGACCTATTTACTCGTTCCGAGGCATTAGCTTGTGGTGAGTAAAAGGCCGTGCGAATATGTTTAACGCCGTATTTCTTCAAGAAGCAGGAAAACAATTCCGAGACGAATTGTTTTCCGTTGTCAGAGTGGATGAATTCAGGTACCCCAAACATGTGAAACACACCTTCTTCTAAATATCTAACTACTTCAGCTGCTGTTGCTCTTCTAATGGGTTTTAGGCGTACTTACTAAAGTGATCTAAAACAGTAAATATGTGTGTGTGTCCCTTCTTAGTTCGTGGGTAAGGTCCTAAAAAGTCGATGTATAACCGTGGGAATGGCCGTTTAGTAATTTTCTGTTGCCCCATGGGCGGCCTTGATGTCGCGTTCATGGGTTTGCTGCATTTGCAGATGTCACAATTCTTGACGTATTCTTGTACCTCGATGGTCATGTTGGGCCAGAAGTATCTTTGCCTAAGTTTAGCCAAGGTCTTATGAATCCCTCCATGACCAGCAGCAAAAGAGTCATGAGCAGATTCCAAAAGACCCCTACACAACTCCTTCGGGACCCAGAGTTTCCAGGCTCTGTCTTCTTGAATGGGGTCTCCAGTTCGTCTGTCCGTTCGTTTGTACACAAATCCGTCTGATATCGTCACGTCAGGTAGTTTGTCTTTGTTCTCTTCTACTGTCTTCTTCAGCTCAACATACTCTTCAGAAGAAAAATATGGTGAGTTGAAGTCAACTTCCGGTATTACGGTAGCGATGTCATCCATATGGACTCGTGAGAGAGTATCCGGGACTACATTGAGGATACCCTTTCGGTGCTCAATTTTGAAATCAAACCCTTGGAGTTTGAAACTCCAACGAGCTAGCCGACCACTCAAGTCTTTCTGTGTCATAAGCCACTTAAGACTTGCGTGGTCAGTGATAATAGTAAAGGGCAGGCCTTCAATGTAGGCTCGGAACTTCTTTACTGACAGAACGGCTGCATAGCACTCAAATTCCGTCACACTGTAATTCCGCTGAGCGGAATTGAGCTTCTGGGACATGAAAGCTATCGGTCGTTCGCCTTTCTCGTCATCCATTTGAAAGAGAACGCTCCCTACACCAGTCGATGAGGCGCCGCACTGTATATAGAAATGTCTGGTAAAGTCGGAGTTCGTCAGTATGGGTGCTGTCACAAGCATAGTCTTTAAGTCCTCAAAAGCCACAATGGCTTCGTCAGTCATCGTGAAGTCTTTCCCCTTCTTCAGACAGTCTGTCATTGGTGCTGATATAGACGCAAAATTTGGAATAAAGCGTCTATACCAACCCGTCATCCCTAAGAACCGCCGGAGTTGTTTAGGAGTTTTTGGGATCGGAAAGTCTCGAACTGCGGATACTTTTTCGGGGTCAGTCCTCAGACACCCATCACCAACAAAATAGCCTAAGTACTTTATCTCTTTAAAACAAAACTTGCTTTTTTCCACGTTTATCGTCAGACCCGCTGCCCGCAAACATCTCGCCACCTCTTTGAGAACGCTCATGTGGGTTTCAAAGTCTGGAGAGCAAATCAAGAGGTCATCTAGATAGACAAAGACATTCTCTCTCAAACGAGCGGGAATGACTTTATCCATCAGCTTGCACATTCTCTGGGCGGCGTTGCACAATCCAAACGGCATAACCGTGAATTGATACAACGGCCGTCCAGGGACTGTGAAAGCCGTCTTCTCCCTTGATTTTAGCTCCAGAGGTATCTGCCAAAAGGCGTCCTTCAATCGATACTCGAGATGAAGTGCGTATCGCGGAGTCGACTCAAAATCCCTTCAATATGGGGGAGAGGGTACGCAAATTTGTTCGTTGCTGCGTTCACCTTCCGTGAGTCTAAACAAAGTCTGTTTTTGCCTGGCTTCCTGACCCACACGACTGGAAAGCTGTATGCGCTATTGCTTTCTTCGATGACTCCTAACTCGAGCATCCGATCAAGCTCGACATACATCAACTTCTGTACTACCGGTGAGATCGGGTAATATCGTTGTTTGATGGGAATGGTGTCATCTTCCATCTCAATGACATGTTCTTCGACTGTCGTCTTACCCAATCCCAACACCGCACAAGAAGGAAATGTCTGCTTGACCCGCTCCAACTCTTCAGATTGTGCTGGCGAAAGCTGTCGCTTAAGATTGAGCTCTTGCCCTTCCGTTGATGATGGCATGTCAAGAGCACTGACTATGGTGGGGGCAACTTTAAAGTTCCTTCAAAAATCTACCCCTAGATAGAGCTGCAGTTGCAAGCTTGGAACAACATACAGCTCCATCTTTTGGGTGTTGCCGCCCCATGAGATTTTGGTCCTAAATCGTCCGTGAATTTGTTGTTGTTTTCCGTCTGCCATGCGTATGTCTTCTGTCATCGTTTTCATGTATATACCATGTTTCTTAATGAAACCTATTGCACCATTACCCATGCAGCTAACTGAAGCACCGCTGTCTAACAGCCCTAAAATTTCTTCCCCTTTTATCACTACTTTTGCATAGGGCCTATTGTCATCGTTGACCACTAGCACTGATGCCTCAATCCTGTTTTTCCTAGCCTTTTTTATTGCAATTTTCCCTCTTAGCCTTTCGATTTTCTTAAAATTCCTACTCTTACTAGCTATACCACAGATTTCTTCATTAAAAATTCTCTTCCTCGCCTCATCATACTCTTTCATTCGTTGATGAAGAGTTTTGTATTGCACTTCTGTTCCTGGCTGATTTTCTTCTATCGTTCTAGGTTCCCTTTTTAAAATTTTTACTTTACCGGATTCGGGTTCTCCGGGAATGGCTTCTTTGTCGGCTGGGTGTTCCCGGAAACATTGCCGACCTTCTTGTTTTCCTGACAAGAGTTACACTGGAAAGAGACGTTACCTCTTCCGCAACTAAAACACGTAAGCGCGTGGAAGGTTGAAGGACACGTTGCTGATGGTTCTGTGTTGTCCTTTTTCATTTCTGTCTTTCTTTCTCGGTCATTGCTTAGGTAGTTTTGGTGTCTTTTGTCCGGTTTTAAGTTTGTTTGCGGTCTGTCGTTTCGATTGTACTGTACAGCAGCAACATGTAATTCATCTTCCTCTTCAGATTCAACGAGATAGTTTCTAGATCGGCTAATTTCGTGGTCTTCTAGCTCACTCACCTGTCTCTTTACTCTAACATCCCTGGTCGCTTAGAGTTTTTCGGCTTGAATACAACTATCTCGCAAATCTCGGATGCTTCTTATAGAGCACCCAAAGATCAGATTTGCGACCTTATCCTTAACATTCGTTCTGACCATTTCAATTAGGTCCTTTTCACTAGGCCTATTTTTCAATTGTAGCGTTAGTCCCCTAATATCCTCATAGAAATCGTCGAACGATTCCTGAGGTTGTTGCCTCCTATCCATGATACTCCTTAAGATCTCATGATCTCCCTTACTGTTCCTGAACTGCCTCAACAATTCAGTTTTTAAATCAAAATAGTTCAGTAGATCATCTGATTTATTTTCCTCCAGGTATTGCCAGTACCACCGCTCTGCTGAACCAGAGACCAGTACCTACGTTCTGTAACTCTCGCATCGATAAAATCAGTCGAGAAACGTTGACAAATGGAACAAAACTCATGCATTTTGTTTCAATTTTCATCGTTTCTCGACCAGTTTTTTCGATGCGAGAGTTACAGAACGTAGGCACAGGTGATGGAAGTTGGCGAATACCTGCTCGTTCATAACCCCATTTTTCTTTTGGAGTGTTTCAATTCGAAAGTTGAAACCCTCCACTGTCATATGTTTGGATTTTTTTATGGCCTTTAGTCCTATAAATTGGCGTTTCGTTCGGCTTACTCACTTGAACTCATCAGTGACATAGTGAGGGCTTTGTCATACGCAATTTATATTAAGTTCAGTTCAACTTACATGAATTTTTCAACGAAAATCCACTGTAAACTATATCCAACAAGATTAGAATTCCTAATCATTAAGCTGGAAGTTTTTTTGCCCTGGGCCAGGCATAGTTTCTATATAAGAAGGTTTTATAATACAAATTCTATATACTACTGAAATAAATCAGCCAAGTAGAAGACTTAGCATTAAGGATTGGACTTGTTGAATTATTGATTCAAAATATAAAAAAAAAAAAAAAAAAATATGTTTGGATGTTCCATCGAATTTAACACCCCATTTATGGATGTCGGCCCTTTTACCTGGCTCATTACTGGAAGTAATAATTCTTTGTTGGCTTTCTTGCACCTGTATTGGAGGAGGATTGCTGTAGGGTTTTTGGCTCTGATCAAGTTTTCGGTTCTGATTACCCAGAGACATTCTTTCCTGTTGCTCCTGCCGTTCATATAGCGAAACCGTCGATTTCTCTACTATTTTAAGCCTCTCACTTAACGTCATCACGCTCCCCGTAACCATTTCGACCATTGTACGCATGCTATTCATATTTCTCATTTGCTCAGTGAGCAACTTCATCGTTTTACCATATGTTTCATTCATGGAGCGTGTAACAGCACTATCTATAACCTTGGATAGGTTCTCACACCCCTCATATGCAACCGATTGCTCACTATCGTTCAGCAAGTCAAACTGGATAAGTTCAGCTCGCTTTTTCTCTAGATCTTTTGTCCTTGCGCCAATACCATCCCTAGTTTCCCCGGTTTCAGAACCTAAAGGACTGCGTTCATGTGGGGAAGTCTCCATAGGAGAGGCAGGTTGTGGAGACACTTCTGGGATCGATCCCCTAACTGCAACTTCTTCTTCGGGATTACCTGACTCCTGAGGACTATTTCGTTGCCCAGTTGCTGTTTGAGGAATCGATCCCTGAAACGCCTCACTCAACGCTCCTCCTTCGAAAACTCCCCCAGGGTCGCCCCCTTCAGCCGCTCCTTCGAGGTTATTTTCAGAGAAGGCAGGGTTAAGACTTTTAGCAGGTAGCCGCCCTGTTCTAGTAGTCTTCCTAGTAAGAGCTGGTCTACCCTTACCTGTCTCAGAATCTGAGTTGGACTTTGTACCCTTCTTGACAGCTCCAGTATTTTTACCATCCATCCCAATGGATTTTCAAAATTTCAGAAGTTTCGAAATTTAAAGTTGGCTTTACTTCGAAAAAAAACCCAAAAGGTCAAAAAAATTCAAAAAAGGTGCACTTCAAAAATTGAATTTCAGAAAAAAAATAAACTTTTAAAATAGTCCAGTAACTATATACATTAGACCTTGCGTCAGGTCCGGTAGTTCTGATTTTTTGCTGAGTTATTTATGATGTTGGCCTAGTATTAAATCTGATTTTTTGACCTCGAGCGCCGAACGCAACATTGGTAAAAATCCAAAAAACCGCGAATTTTTCGCGGTTTTTTCACTTATTGGCTATTTTAACCATTACGCCTTAACTTCCGAATAAAACATTGCTCTACGATTTCAACCTTACTAAATTTGCTTCAATTTGAGCCCAAAGCCGGTTCTGTAGACATAACGGTTTCCAAGGGACGGCATTTCAAAATATAGTAATAAAAAATTTAAAACAACAAGTAGTATATAAAACAGTATAATAACAAAAACATGGTCTTTGACATATGCTGCATCAAAGCAATAGAGCGTGTAGATTGGGCCAAAATGGATGGGGGGTATATATCCCCCCGTTTAGGCGGGAGGGGCAATTTTAAGAAAAGTTGACTTCAAATAGAAAAATAACCATAAAAATACAATGGTAATATCTGGATGAAAATCCATTCCTCATCTCAAAGCCAGAAATCCATTCTTTAATTTTTTTTAAATAAAGTTTTTTTAGCTGATAGTTTTTGAAAAATTTACTTTCAAACTCAAAGTTTTGAGAAAAAGACGATTTCTTTTTGTTAATCTATTTTTTTTTTTATTTAATGGTATTAAGTACTACTTTTGATTTTGATTTTCAATGCCCTTATTAATTCTTAGTTAAAAACTGAAAACCAAATGCTAAAATAACTTCTAGTTTTTGAGAAAACTGAAATTAACATGATCAACTTCACTGTTTTCAGTGTAGTATCCTTTTTCTTCGGGGTGGGAGGGCTCTGCCTCAGATGCGGTAGGTTGGCTATTTTAACCTTTAAGGCCTGGTTTTCGATTATAACTTTGCTCTACCATTTCAAAATAATTAAATGGGCTTCAATTTGAGCTAAAAATCAATTCAAATTGTGAATCTTGCTCTCGAACCTGGGGGCTGGGATTCGAAAATTTTCTTGGCTGGAGCGTTGTTGTCCATTCGCTCGATGTGGCCGAGCCAGTGTAGTCGACGTGTTTTGGCTCTTTGGACTACATCCACATCTTGGTACAGCTCGTACAGTTCACGATTGAATCTTCTCCTCCAATCGCCCTCTTCGCATATAGGACCAAATATCCGCCGTAGAATTTTTCTCTCGAAAGTGCCCAGGATCAATTCCCCTTTTTTACTTATCGTCCAGCACTCGGCGCCGTAGAGTAGAACTGGTAAAATTAGAGTTTTGTATAGCGTGCACTTTGTCTTTCGAGAATGGAGTTTTGAACCCATTTGTTTGGCCAAACCGAAGTAGCAGCGGTTTAGGGTAATTCTTCGTCGGATTTCCACTAAGGTGTCGTTCGTGGGATTGATGTTTGTTCCGAGGTAGGTGAACTCCTTGACTACCTCGAAATTACTGCTACCAACAGTGACGTTTTGTCCTAGGCGATGGACAGATGAGGCTTTGTTTGTTGATAGCATATACTTTGTTTTGTCCTCATTCACTTCAAGACCAACGCGTTTCGCCTGTTCATCAATAGCTGTGAATGCTTCAAGTACAGCTCTCTTGGAACGGCCGATGATGTCGATGTCGTCCGCATAACCAAGCAGTTGAGAAGACCTGTTAAAGATAGTGCCTTCCATGTTAACACCACTCTTGCGCACTATCTGCTCCAGGACTAGGTTGAAGAAATCACATGATAGCGCATCTCCTTGTCTGAACCCTGTACACGTCTGGAATAACTCGGATGAGCTGTTACCCATTTGCACGTTGCACCGCGTATTTTGTAACGTCATGCGGCATAGCTGGATCAGTTTTTTCGGGATCCCGAGTTCCGACATCGCCAATAGAAGCTCTTGGCGACTTATGCTATCATATGCGGCTTTGAAGTCGATGAATAGGTGGTGGGTCTCGACTTGAAATTCGTTGGTCTTTTCCAGGATTTGCCTCAATGTGAAGATTTGGTCTATCGTTGATCTGCCTGGCCTGAAGCCACACTGGTACGTGCCGATCATGGTGTTGCAGAAAGGTTTTAGACGCTCACATAGAACGTTGGATAGGATCTTGTAGGCAACATTAGGCAGGGATATGCCTCTGTAGCTTTTGCAGGACATAGGATCGCCTTTTTTGTAGATTGGGCATATGGAGCTATTTGACCAGTCGTCGGGCATACTTTCCTCCTCCCAAACTTGGTTGATGAGCTGGTGCATGCACCCTACCAGAACATCTCCTCCATACTTGAAGAGTTCCGCTGGTAGGCCATCCGAGCCGGCGGATTTGTTGTTCTTAAGCTTGTGGATGGCTTTCTTAACCTCTTCAGTACTGGGTGCTGGGACTGGATCTTCATTGACTGGTCTAATGCTTCTTTGTTCCTCTATTGCCTCCTCTACATAATGCCCATTAAGCAGCTGCTGGAAATGCTGCTTAAATACGTCTACAATTCCCTGTGCTTCGGTGACTAGGTTCCCTTCGCTGTTTCGAAGAGCTTGCGTGCCAGTCCTATAACCAGATGCCAGTTGCTTGGCTGTTTTGTAGAACCGGCGGGTGTTGGTGGCGGTGCTGGACTCTTCGAGATACTTGAGCTGAGAGGCTGCGGATGCTCTTTTCTTTCTACGCAGGGTTTTTTCCTCTTTCCTTCTCTTTTCACGGTACTCCTCTCTTGCTGCTCTTGTTTTCCGTAGCAGCATTTGCATTCGTGCATTTTCCGTCTCCTGCTTCAATACCGCGCATTCATCATCATACCACGGGTTCTTTTTTCTGGGTGGTTGATAGCCTATGGTGGTCTCGGCTGTCTCCTTAATAATGTCGCGATACTGGTTCCACCGGTTGTTGACGCTTGTGGCTGGGTGTACGGCAGAGAGTTTCCCGGTCAATTGCTCACTGTAGTCTCTGGCTTTCTCAGATGTGCTAAGGCATGCGATGTTGAACTTCTTTCTTAGGGCGGTCTTCGTTTTCTTTTCGTTGGACAGTCGGGCTCTGAACTTTGTCACAACAAGAAAGTGGTCAGAGTCCACGTTTGCACCTCAGAAAGTTCGCACGTCCAAGATGTTCGATGCGTACCTTGCGCCAATTAGCACGTGGTCGATTTGGTTGGCCGTTCAACCATCTGGAGATCGCCAGGTTGCTGTGTGTATCCTTCACCTGGGGAACCTAGTGCTACTTATCACCGTATTACGAGCTGCAGCAAAGTCCATTAGTCGGAAGCCGTTGTCTGTTGTCGTTTCGTGGAGGCTGTGCTTTCCAACTAATCCGCCAAAGATGTTTTCCTTTCCGACTTTAGCATTGAAGTCTCCGAGCACGACTTTGACATCGTACTCCGGACAGGCTCCGTAGGCTCCGTCCAGGAGGTCGTAAAACTCCTCCTTGTTAGACCCCTCAGCTTCATCGGTAAGGGCGTGTGCACATATTAGGCTGATGTTTTGGAAGGTAGCTTTGATGCGGATCACAGCCAGGCGATCGCTTATCGGCTTAAAATCGATGACTTTCGATCTGAGTCGATTTCCCACGACGAATCCGCATCCTAGCATGTGCAGTCTTTGGTGACAGCTGTAATAAATGTCGCAATCTTTTCTTTTCGTTATACCTGATCCTATCCATCGTATCTCCTGGATCGCGGTAATGTCTGCCTTGTACCGCGAGAGGACAGATTCAAGTTTTTGAGTAGCACCTGGTGTGTAGAGTGTCCTTACATTCCAGGTGCATACTCGTAGATCATAGTCCATTTTCGTTCCGGGTCTGGTTGCCATTTGAGGGGGGTCGTTATCCGAGGCTTCACGCGTCTCTCTCATAACAATTGGTTTTTTTTTACTGTGGTCGGGTCGTTAGCCCAACGCACTAACCTCCAATCTGTAGGGCCATGGGTTTAATGTTGCAATTCTTTCCTTGATCAACATTCGCACTTACAAGTTTAGCAAGTCCTGGCATAAAGCCAAGACCAGTATCCGGCGGCTACCAACTTGGAGGTATTGTAAGCACTTGATGTGTAGGAAAAGATACAGCTCGAGGCCCCCAGTTCCTACAACATCCAACCACCAACATCATAAACAACTCATCTAAAAATCAGAACTACCGCATCTGAGGCAGAGCCCTCCCACCCCGAAGAAAAAGGATACTACACTGAAAACAGTGAAGTTGATCATGTTAATTTCAGTTTTCTCAAAAACTAGAAGTTATTTTAGCATTTGGTTTTCAGTTTTTAACTAAGAATTAATAAGGGCATTGAAAATCAAAATCAAAAATAGTACTTAATACCATTAAATAAAAAGATTAACAAAAAAAAATCGTCTTTTTCTCAAAATTTTGAGTTTGAAAGTAAATTTTTCAAAAACTATCAGCTAAAAAAACTTAATTTAAAAAAATTAAAGAATGGATTTCTGGCTTTGAGATGAGGAATGGATTTTCATCCAGATATTACCATAGTATTTTTATGGTTATTTTTCTATTTGAAGTCAACTTTTCTTAAAATTGCCCCTCCCGCCTAAACGGGGGGATATATACCCCCCATCCATTTTGGCCCAATCTACACGCTCTATTGCTTTGATACAGCATATGTCAAAGACCATGTTTTTGTTATTATACTGTTTTATATACTACTTGTTGTTTTAAATTTTTTATTACTATATTTTGAAATGCCGTCCCTTGGAAACCGTTATGTCTACAGAACCGGCTTTGGGCTCAAATTGAAGCAAATTTAGTAAGGTTGAAATCGTAGAGCAATGTTTTATTCGGAAGTTAAGGCGTAATGGTTAAAATAGCCAATAAGTGAAAAAACCGCGAAAAATTCGCGGTTTTTTGGATTTTTACCAATGTTGCGTTCGGCGCTCGAGGTCGAAAAATCAAATCTAATACTAGGCCAACATCATAAATAACTCAGCAAAAAATCAGAACTACCGGCCCTGACGCAAGTTCTCAGTACTATGAAACTACAAGGTTACTGGACTAAAAAGATTGAAGTTCACTTTAGTTAAAACAAAATAATTCACAAATAAAAAAAAAGGATAACATTTAAAAGAATTGAAGATCACTTCAGTTTTTAATAACCATAAAAAAATTTTCAAAATTTCAAAAAAAAGGAAACAAAAACTAAAAGGATTTCAAAAAAGGTATTCACTCAAGATATTTACCAGAGTAAAAGAAAAAGGTAGTATAACTAAGAGTAACTAAGCAAAATAGAATTAAAAAAATGGAAAAATTAAAGGTTAAAATGCCAAAATTTGAAAGCTTCATTGTTTCTCAATTTCAAAAAAATTTAAAAATTCAAAATATTAGATACAGAATTTTTCCACTTCTATTTTAGGGTGAAAATCTTATGCATGGGATTCGAAATTATAAAAAGGAAAAGGTTTATATGAACTAAAAGATAGAAAGAAAATCGAATTTAAAAAGAGTTTGGATTTCAAACAAAAATTTGTACTTTCTTAAAGATTTAGATTTCAAGTATCGCTAAGTGTGTCGAATTTTGGCTAGGTTTCCACGTACAGTTTCAAAAGTTTCAAAAGTTTTTTTTTTTATTTGCGCTAAAATCAATCAGCCCTATCAGGAGTTTCGCCCGAATGTCATTCCACTCGGAAAAAATCCCTTTTTTGCTTTTCCCTTATTTTGAGTTTCACCCGAAAAATGCTAAATCTATACAGTCGGCAAATTTTTAAAATAAGTTGGCAAATTCCTAAAATAAGTCGGCATTTTAATGAAAGTCACCCCCCCATGGCTCGAACCCTCGCTACGCCACTGCCTTCGTTAATTGTATTTGTAAACTGTCCTAGCAGCTTTTCCGTACTTTTGCTTTTCTGAAACCCGTATTGGTTTGGGTGCAAAATTTGATGTCTGTTAATAAATTTATTTAGTCGTTTTACAACGATTTCTTCCAAACATTTCTCTACGATTGACAGTATTGCGATTGGCCTATAGTTTTCAACTTTAGTTTTAACGCCTCCCTTGTAAATAGGTCGAATAATTGATGTTTTCATCAGCTTTGGAACGCAACCTTGTGCCAGGCTACGGTTGATTATGGTTTGTACCACCGGGGCAAGAATTTCGGCGTTAATTTTGAGGTCAATGGGTCTAATGTTGTCTGCTCCAGGGCCTTTCTTGGTGTTTATTTTGCTCAGAATTTCAAAAATCTCCTCTGCGCTGGCTTCTTCTACATAAATGCTCTGCTGTACTTGCAAGTTTGCATGATTCGAGGTTTCAGTTTTAATATTGCACATATGTATAATGTTTAATACTTGGTTTGCAAATTGATCCGCAAATTTTTCCACAATACTACACTGACCATCGGTTCTCGTTGTAAAATTGTTTTGTATAACCTCATCAATTGATGCTTTCTTTCTTCCCAACAGCTCATTTATCACGTGCCATGTTTTTCTGGGGTCATATTGTGCATTCATAAATTTTTGTTTGTAAAAGGTGTTTTTGGTGATTTGTATGTTTTTGTTAACTACATTTCGGAAGTTTTTGTACTCATGCTCATAGCTCTGGCTTCTTGGACTGTTTTTCCATCTCCTATAAAGCTCGTCTCTTCTCTTACACATTGTAATAATTTCATTGTTGATCCAAGGTTTTTGTTTTCGATTTTGTTTTGTTTTCTTATATTTGGTTGAACTTGTATAAATGTAATTTATTTTCAGTACGAAGTTTTCATACAGGGTTTCAACATTGTTTTCTTGAAGCGCATCTTCCCAATTTGTTTGCTGTATGAGTTCATTAACTTTCTGTTGGTCAACATGCACAACATCGATTTCTTCGATCATTCTATTGTCATTTAGGCCTTTTGTAGCATAAAGTACTGCATAATGATCAGCAAGTTCAGTTTCGACGGCTGCTGAAAATATTTCTTCCCTAGTTATGCTAACGTAAATGTGGTCTAGAAGTATTTCGTCTGATATCAACACGTGTCGGTTTTTGTATTACATTTGTAAGTCCTTTTGATGCCATCATCTCCATGTATTTCAATACAAGCGAGTTGCTTTCATCTAATATATCTATATTCACATAACCTAAAACAATATTTTCCTTTTTTTCATTGATTATTGTACTAATTTCTTCAATGAATCGAGTAACGCTTAGTTTCGGTCGCCTATATATTGCATGAACATACTTCTTTTCGTTTCTATGCCTTATTTCCAAATGAATTCCTTCGTAGTTAATGGGGTTTGAAGGTATAATTTCATATGTTATATGTTTTTTTATAAATATCGCCACACCCCCTCCTTTCATTCCTTCCCGATTAAAAAATTCTGATTTAAATCCATCTATGTAAAACATATCATTTTTACTTTTAGGTATGTTGATTTCATTTAAAACTAATAAATATATCAACATAGTTTAAAATATTTTCAATTTCAGTTAAATAAATAGCCCACGTTTTAGTAATTGATCTTATATTTAAGCAAATGCAACAAAAATTCATATTTTTAAAAAATTCATTTTCGATGCCAGTAAAACCATGTATTACCCTAAAATTTATATCTGCTTCATTGTATATGTTTTCCATCATTTTGTTTGAGTATAATTTATTCTTCTTTTAAAAACATACAAACATATAGACTAGTTGCATATTTTAGCAATATCCTTGCACGTCCCAATGTGTATAGTTTCACCATTCTCCTGTTTTTTTGCGAGTATTTTGCCGTTGCTCTCCCACACAAATTTCCAATCACATTGTCTCGCTTTGTTTTTGGCTTGCCAAAGAAGGTGCTTATTTGTTGGTGTAAGATGATTGTTTACATAAATAGGTGCGTGTCTTTCGTTTGATGTTGCAGTCAGATCATTGATTTTTGTTTCCATTGTGAAAATTTGTTCGTCTTTTTTCATGTTGCTTTGTTTTAATTCTTTAATCTCATTTGAGAGTTTATGCAGCAATTCATTATTTGAGTTCATATGCTGTTTTATGTCATCATACTTGTTTGCAAGAAATTCGCAGCTTGATTTTATGTCGGTCATTTCTTTTCTCATTCTTCGCATTTCGTTTAATATTTCAATACGTTTAATATTTCAATAAAAGTAAAAGTTAAAGTTAATGTAAAAGTAAAAGTAAAAGTAAAAGTAAAAGTAAAAGTAAAAGTAAAAGTAAACAATAATTTCATTTTTAATAGTTTACCCACAAAGCAAAGTGCTTATCTGCAGGTGGTTCTAAACATTTGTATTATTAAATATTGAAAGTGATTGAAGTAATTCAGTTATTATTTTTGTTTCAATGATCTTTTACATATTTATAGTTTATTTACATAGTAAGAAAGATTAAGTTAAAAACTTGAGTGTTAAATTATAAGAATAGTTAATTATTATTTTTATTATCGAACGAAATTCACTTCTAGAAAATATTTTTTTATTTCTTTTTTTCTTTTCTTAAAATTTCGAATACTTTTTAAGTTCCCAGGTACCTACTTCATTTAGTATTTTTGGTATAGTACATCTCAGCTCTCTTTTCCCGTATACGTTGAAAATTGTAGGAATTTCAAACATCCCAAGCGCTCTTCTTCTAGTATTTTGATTATGTCTTATAGATTGTAGAAATCGTTGGTCATCCATGTAATGTTCTAATGCTGTCATACGGTATATAGCGTTTATATCTAAAACTTTAAATTGATTATTAATAGGTTTAATTAATTTAACTAGACGATGTTGAAGATTGAGTATCTTATCTAGGTGCGTTTTTGAAGCATTTCCTCAGGCTAGGATCCCATATCGAATTCGAGATTCTGTTAACGAGTAGTAGACTTGCTTCATAACTTCAAAGTTAGAAAACCTTTTGAGATACACTAAGGCAAACATTGTGCTTTTGAGTTGAAGACGCAGAGTGTTTATATGATCACGCCAAAGAAAATGTTCGTCTATAGTGACTCCAAGATATTTGATCTTTTTGACGGTTTCGATTGGTTTGTTATTTGTTAACAGTGGACAAAGATCGTTTCGGTAATAGATGTTGATAATTTCTTCCCTCTTCATTGGTTGGCGTATGTGCATTACTTTAGTTTTGCTGGTATTTATAACAAGTCCATGGTCATGACACCACTTGGATACAGTGTCCAGATGCTCTTGAAGTATTTCAATTGCTGAATTTAGGTGCTTGTGTTTGACTATGATGGCTATATCGTCTGCATATGCGTAGGCTGTGTTATTCGTGAATAATCGTAACAACTCGTTTGTATACAGGATACATAAAATGGGTCCCAATTTTGAGCCTTGTGGAACACCATATACGGTGCATCTTTCTGGACTCACGGTCGTTGATACCTTGACCTTAATCGATCTAACAGTTAGATAGCTTTTGAGCCAGTCGGACAAATATCCCCTCACACCGATGCTGTTTAAACATTCAATAAGCTTTTCTGCACTAAGAGTGTCGAAAGCTTTGCTGAAGTCAATGAATAGCACAAGTACGTGGTGATTTCGATTAAGCCCTGCATTAACTGTATTTGTAAGCTCTCCAAGCAGCTTTTCTGTACTTTTGCTTTTCTGAAACCCGTATTGATTTTGATACAAAATTTTATGTCTGTTAATAAAAATGTTCAGCCATTTGACAATGATTTCTTCCAGACATTTCTCTATGGTTGACAGTATTGCAATCGGTCTATAATTTTCGACTTTATTTTTTATGCCTCCTTTGTAAATAGGACGAATAGTTGATGTTTTCATCAGTTTCGGTACGCAACCTTGCGCCAGGCTCCGGTTGATTATGGTTTGTATTACAGGGGCAAGAATTTCGGCGTTAATTTTGAGGTCAAGAGGTCTAATATTGTCTGCTCCAGGACCTTTTTTGGTGTTTATTTTGCTTAGAATTTCAAATATCTCCTCTTCGCTGGCTTCTTCTACATAAATACTCTACTGTACTTGTAAGTTTTCATGATTCGAAGTTTGGGTTTTAATATTGCATATATGTAAAATGTTTGATACCTGGTTTGCAAACTGATCCGCAAATTTTTCCACGATACTACACTCACCATCAGCATTTGTCGAAAAGTTGTTCTGAATGATTTCATCGATTGAAGCTTTCTTTCTTCCCAACAGCTCATTTATCACATTCCATGTTTTTCTGAGGTCATATTGTGCACTTATAAATTTTTGTTTGTAGAAGTCGCTTTTGATGATTTGTATGTTTTTGCTTACAACGTTTCGGAAATTTTTGTATTCGCACTCATAGCTTTGACTTCTTGGGCTGTTTTTCCACCTTCCTATATAACTCATCTCTTTTCTTACACATTTAGGCCTATTCTGCCACATCTGTTATTCTGCTATGAATTTTCTGCTATGAATTATAAAAGATTTTCAGCATAAAAGATCTTTTATGATTTCTATTCAGGTGTTCGAACTTTTATAAAATTCTGTTATGAAACTTCGAAAACGAAACCAGTTTATGAACAGACCTAAAATCTGTTGTCATAATCAGCTGTTCTGTTATGAAATAAATTGAAAAAAGTGGGCAAACATATTTTCATTTTTATTTTCTGTGCTGCAGCTAAAAAGAGACTTATCCCTACACCTTAGGAATCTAGAGATTAGGAGAAACCACCAACAACCAGGAAATAAAGTTGGATGATGGTGCCGTTGGAGTGGATAAATTTCGTTTATCAAATACAACTCCCAGAAGCGTTCTTTCAAGAGGAATTCTGGGCAGTTTAGTGTTTAGTTCAGTGTTTGATTGTAGCTTAAATAAATAAAACAGAAAGAGTTTCTAATAAAGTTGTTTTTGTGTGGCTAGGGCTGTCGTGATGACGATCGTCGTTTATTGTCATGCTTATCTTCTGCGAATAGTCGGTACAAGGACTCGATTGTTTTTGCAAGGTGATTTGAACGGCGTTTTCGTGTAATAACCAAACACACTGGGGCTATTAGGACATTCAATAGACTCCGCTTACCGCTTAGCCGATGGAGTTTGTTGATCTAATTGCAGCGAGCTTTCCTGTGCTCTGCGCTTTCTTCTACATAGATAATTTTATTTTAATTTGTTTATAAAACTATTGTTTTAACATATTTTCTTACATTTGTCTCCTTTTAAGAACATTTTGTTAAAGAAATATCCATTTTTACTTGGTATACCTGAGTTCTTATTGAAATATTTTATGATAAAAGTCACAAAAGTTTGTCTTTTATTCTTTTATGATTTATAGCAGATTTAATAACAGATTTTGGCATGCTGAATACCAAAAATGCTATTTTTAAAAGATTTTCTTCTGAGTTCGAAGGTTTGACAGATCATAACAGATTTCTTAGCAGATTTAGTAACAGATTGAGCATGCGGAATATCAAAATCATAATTCATAAAAGATTTTTTGACAGCTTAAACATTTGTATGGAAATTCATAGCAGAATAACAGAATAGCAGAATAAAAGATCACGCCGAATAGGCCCAATTGTTATTATTTCACTATTGATCCAAGGTTTTTGTTTTCGATTTGGTTTTGTCTTATTAAATTTGGTTGAATTAGTATAAATGTTGTTTATTTGTAGTACAAAGTTTTCATACAGAGTTTCAACACTGTTTTCTTGAAGCATATCTTCCCAATTTGTTCGTTGTATTAACTCATTAACTTTCCGTTGATCAACATGCACAACATCAATTTTTGCATTCATTCTTATATCCGTTAGGCCTTTTGTAGCGTAAAAAATCGCATAATGATCAGCAAGATCAGTTTCAATGACTGCTGAGAAAATTTCTAGCCTTTTTATGCTCACGAATATATGATCAATAAGAGTAGAAGTGTTCTGTCTTAAATTAACACGTGTAGGTTTTTTTATCACATTTGTTAGTTTTTTTGATGCCATGCCGTAGACCCCTGACATTTTGATAATAGATAGTTATTAGCTTCGGTTTTGAAGGGTGAGGATTAGGAACGAAAAAGATTATTTGTTCTTTGCCAATTTTTGTTTTTGAAATCGACATATGAAGCATAAGCGGATAAATCATTTTGTACGTCAGTAGACGTTAAGTTAAAAGTTTCGTGGAATAGCTCGAATATTTTCAACAGCTCGCTGGTGTTAGTTGGAAGACCTTCCTCATGAATGGAAACCATAATGTTGGTTCTGGTAACACCATCAACGCATATTGAGTCATTTTTATTATGCAGATATGCAAGGTAAAGACGAACATTTGCATAAATTCGATGATCTCTTAGCCGTGAAAGTACATACCGTGTGTCATCATTAAGCTCAGCAAATTCTCTAGTTAGTCTTACCACAGGAGGATTAAGAGGGTCAAGGAATTGTGACGAGGTTTTGGGTAATGTACAGTTAGCATATTTACTTGAAGATGGGGAAGTATTATTGCTGGAATGAGGGTGTGGGTTGAGTGTATGGGAATTAATGAAGTTAGGGTATTTGGAACTAGGAGGGCATTTAAAAGTAGAGTGGGTTGAAGAAGGATGCAAATTGAGGTTAACATTGCGGGAAAGACTTATCGGTAGTGGCTTTTGGGTGGGTGTTCGGGTTTGATTTTGATTTCTGGAATGTAAATTATAAGAAGATTGTTCAAAAAACTTAGGTCTAGATTTATGAATAAGATTATCAGATGATCGATCAATCCAGGGCGTCAAAATCATGCCCCCAATTTTGCGAGCCTTAGTTTCATTGAGGAAGAGCCATTCGTAACTAATTGGCACTTCTATTTTGAACGATCGTGGCCTTTTCATTATGAGCTGGCCAAGTATGTCAGAGATGCCGAATCTTTCTTTGAAAAAGCTTTATATCCACGAAATATCTGCTTTCTTTGGAGCGCCTTTCAAGTAAAAAGAAGATGAAGATTTGATATTTGGTTTGCTCAGTCGCATAAGACGGTTTTCCCATTCAAGTTGAGTCCAAGATGTTCCAAACTTGATGATATTAGAAGAGATGAATGAATCAGTAGCTTTTTCAATATTTTCTACAATGTTGGAGTTACATGCATTGGATGAAGTAGTAGCTTCTTTATTGGTTGAATTTCAGCAGAGTTTGTAGTTTTTTCAACTAAAATAAGGTCGTTGGGGCTGTCGGTTGTATTTGAAGTGGTATTATTTTCATTTTGGTTTACAGCAACTTGTAGTTCATCAAGTAAAGACTTATTTAGATGTGGGTTCAGTGAATCTGGATAGGGAACGGGTCGACTAGATATAATTTTAAGTTCTTCCAGGATATCGTTCATTAAATTTTTCGTAGTTGTATATTCATCTAGAAGGTAGTTTATGGCTTGATGGATGTTTTTGGAGGACTCAGAATCGTTAGTTATATTAGAGTCCATTTTCTTCAGCAGTGAATACATATTCGATGAGGTTTCATTTGAAGCTGAAATAAGAGTACAGATGGAAGAAAATGTATCACCAACCGTTATCGAGGATTGTTGAGGTGTTGAGACAATTGTTTGTCTAATGGTTGAATTTAAATCATTGGTGCAGCTGGACATTGCGCTGGTTATGTAGTCGCAATGGTCGGAGATGAGCGTGCTTGCTTGTCGGTGTTCGAGGTCAAATTTAGCTTCCAAGGTTGAAACAGTTTCGATTAGCGACGTAATTTTGTCATTGTTACAGCGGATGGCCAGTAAAATATGAGCTGATGATATGGTTTTGCATTCCTCGCATAGAAACCAAAATGTTTTTTAATATTCATTAAGATAAGTTCTAGCATTTCTACTCAATCCAATACAAACAGGATGGAAAGAATTTCCGCAAATTCCTTTACATTCAAACATGATTGATTTAACCTCTGTATCAGTGCAGTTCGGTAGTGCACACGAAGGCATTTTTGATTTTGATATCGATGTTTGAATTTCTTGAAAGATTATTATTTTTTATTATTTTTTTTTTTTTTTTTGCGTGTTTGGTAATAATTTAGAATAATATTTGTTTGAGTGTATATTCTTGTGGATTATAATCTATTTGCTCAGTTTGGTTGTGGTATTTGATAAAGCTCAGCTTAGGTTTAGAAATTAACTAAAACAGGTACGTAAACTTGTGCAGCGTTGAAGTTTATTGTGAATGAATCTCAATGTTGTTGTTATTAGTGTTTTGTATTGGCAAAAAAGAGAATGAAAGTTGGCTTGTAATATCATTAAAGCTACAGGCAGAACATCTACTAAAATTGAACTCACCAGGACAGATGAGACGGAAAGCACGTAGATGTATGTATGTAGATCTTGCAATATGAATATAGATGTTTATGAATCAATTCGGGCGGATGAGACAAAAGCAAAAAGCGAAAACTTCGGTTTGTCTAGAGGTAGATGATGATTGACGGTACTGGCATGAATCACAGTATATGGCAGATTGCAGCTCACAGCGTTAGGAAGGCACATAAGAGATTGGAAAATATTTTTTATTTGTAGTTTCAAAAGTTTTGCTTCATTGAGGCAGAACATATACAAATAAAATTGCACTCACCTGGGCGGACAAGGCAGAGATTATTTAAGGCAATCTCGGTAAAGAGTGAGAGGGACAGATGAATGTTTGTTGCTAGAGAATCACTCAATTGACAAATTAAATTCTTTGAATTTATCAAATTATAATTTCACAAAAATAAGCAATTCTTCAATAAGAAATCACACGCGTGAAATGAGAATAATTAACAAAAATTGTTCAGTTGTTAAAATAACACAGTTTTATAGTTGAAAATTTAAAATTTCTTTTATAAATTATTTATTTATAGCAGAGGTAAAATATGACAAGCGAATGAATAGGAAACAGGGTTCGGATATGAACAATAACAATAATAACATCCAACTACCACCTAACTCCGCTGATCGGGAATTGAATCGATCGGGCTCTTTAGAGAGCCCGGTTGCCCCAATCACAACAACCCCATTATTTTACAAAATAGTCCAAAAATCTACCTACTTAACAAAAGAAACCACAACAATCCTTCAATGGAATATGAAAGGCTTCATTAATAATTACAGCGAATTGAATATTCTTATTAAAGAATATCTCCCCCACATTATCTGCCTTCAAGAAACGCACTGTGCATTTCAATTCAAGCCCAATATACCCAAAACGTATATAGGTTATTTCCATAACCTATCACAAAACACTTCATCTAAACAAGGAATAGCTATTTTAATAAAAAAAGGTGTGCCGCATAAAAAAGTAATTATTAACTCACACATTCTTAGCCTAGCAGTGGAAATTGAACTTGCACGCAAGTTTACAATAATATCGATATATATACACACAAATCAATCATTTTCAATTAATGATCTGGAAAATATAACTAAACAAATAAATACTCCAGTCATCTTAGACGGTGATGTTAACTCCTTGGAAAGGTTTTTATCTAACTCTAACCCACTGATCTCTATAATACACTGGATAGTGTATCGATACAAAAATATTGCTTCCATTTGAAGAATTGTTATATTATGAAGCTGACCACTTTTTTGTATACCAGTATAACTGTATAACATGTAATACAAAGATAATCCATTAAACAGACATCCAAATCTCCGTTCGTTTCATCCCCCGAGATCTGTTTGCTAACCTTTGTTGTGTTCGTAATTTAAATTCATTCTCGAATAAGTAAATGAAACGGAATAACAAACGTAAAGAGTGTGACAAGGAGGTAAAATCATTTAAAAAAAACGCAGAATATGCAATCGCATCCTCCTCATCATAATTATTCATTAGCTGTTTTGCTCAACTGGTTCGCAAACTGCAATGATTTTTCTCATTCCACTATTTAATAGTAGTAAAAAAATATACCAAATGAACACAGTGAATAACCTAAAGATAATAAATAATAAAACAAACTTCCACAAAAGTTTATATTTTCATATCATGGTCTGTTTCCCTTTCTTCAGATAGACATCTGGAAATAGGGATGAGCGATTTTAATCGATATTTGCAAATCGATAATAAAGATTTCGATGTTTTGCAACATCGATATTAACATCCAAAACATCGGCTTAAAAAACAAACAAAAAATTAGTACGAAAATTATTGATTTTGCTAGTAAAATCTAGATGGAGTGACTTTCATAGTTTTTAAGTCATCTGGAACATTTGGAATTTTTTGAAAAAGGAAATTATCAAAGTATCTTTCAAACCAAATTTAAAAATTCAGAACCACAACGAAACTTCCGATGTGCAAAAAGGCACAGATATAAGTTTACACATGAAGTGCCTATCAATTTTGCTTCCATCAAATTTTTTTGTGTTTATTTGTGCAAAAGAAATATTTTTACATCGATATTCAGGCATTAATATCATCGATGCTCAGCAAGACGCATTTTAAACCATACAAGTTTTTATACACACTTTTGTAAGTAAAAATATCTTGCAATATCGTTAGATAACAGTGTACACATGAATTACTTGCAATATTGCTTCTATAAAATCTGTGGACGATATATTTTGCAAAATATATATTTTAACATCGATTTTCACTTTTCATCCATTAAAAACATTGATGCCTAGAAAGATACCGCTTACACGCGTATTTAGCACACAAGCTTCTGTGCATTATTATTTTGCAATATCGGTGTTTAAAGTTGAAATACCTTGCTTATGACTTCATATTTTTGATTTGTATAAAAACTTAAATCAATTTAAAAAAGCTTAAGAAAAAATAGCCGGCACCAGAAATTTTGAAAGCAAAAATACATTAGAGCATAGTATGACGCATTTTTTGCTTTGGGCAAACAAAAACACCTGAAAAAAAATCGATGTTAAGTAGCATCGATGTTTTCGGTTCGATATTAATTGACATCGATGTTTGGTCTTCGATGTTGAAATCGATGTTGTTTCAATATCGCACATCCCTATCTGGAAAATACTTTTTTTTGTGTAATTCAGACGTCAAATTATGAAGCCGACCACCTAATTGTCATCTTCAAATGGAAGCAAAGAAACTGTTATACATTATAAGGAATACACTATCCAGTGTATTATAGAGATCAGTGCTCTAACCTCATAATTCTCAATGATGGTTCCCCTACTCATTTTTCTACGCATCAAAGCTTCACACACATAGAGATCACCACCTGTTCACCTGGATTGTATCCGATGATCTCATGGTCGGCTCTTGAAAATATTTACAACAGTGATCATTTTCCTATAATAACGACACTAACTTTCAGCCAAAATCTCCAAAGATATCGTGCTACTCCCAAATTTAAAACCGACCTAGCAAACTGGAATTTATTCTAAGATCAAGACAAAAATTACCATCCCAAAATGTGTCCTCAAATATAAATCAAGAAGCAGCTCCAGTGGCGGATCCAGAGGGGGGGCTATAGGGGCTGAAGCCCCCCCCCCCCCCACGGCTGATTCAGAAAAGAGTTAGACAAAAAAAATTATGATTGTGGCTACAAAATTTAAATGTGAGCTGTATTTTTCCAAGTTTTAGCGAAATTGAACGAATTTTTGGGCTGAACCATATATGCAACTGTGTTTTTTTTTTAAGCCCCAAGAGAATTGGATGACAAAAAGCGATCATATAAAAAATCAAGTGGCTCTATTTATTTCAAGCTCTTAAAGTATTAGACGAAAAATTGAGGCTTGGGGCTAAACCTTTACGAAGCGTTTTCCTAACCCTGCAAGGGAATCTGAGGAAAACTATAACACTGATAGGGCTAACAAATTTGCATAGAAGCTGTGTTTTTCTCCAGGCATTAAATAAATCCGACGAAAATAAGAGGCAAGAGCTAAAAAATTTGCATGAAAGCTGTTATTTTCTGAAGTCCAGGGAACAATGGAAGTTGGGGCTTGACAAATTGGATGTAAGCTTTGATTTTTCCAAGCCCTTAGGGAATCGGACTAAAGAAATTAAAAAATTTGTTGCTAGTAAGTATGCATACCTAAATGCTGTGTTTTTTTCCAAGTCCTTTTATTGAAGCTAGTGAGGTTGACTTTCATGCTATTATTATTCCCTAGATTTCCTTGGGTATCGACATTTCTTAAAGATCAAAATAAATCAATGTTATCTTTTTATTTAACTCCCCTTGATATTTTTCGGACTTAGCTGAACCCAGATAACTTTTGGGGCTTTAGTTTAAAAACTCAGCTTCCGGTTTAAGAAATCACCCTGATAACAGAATCCGACGAATGAGTCAGGCTCAATTTTGACATTTGGCTCATAGTAAAAATGTCAAAATTCAGTCTGATTCGCTCCACAGCTCACTCGACAGATGCTATAGGTATAGGGCTGAATAACTTTGAAATGGATAGTTTGCATCAGAGAATATGAAATAAAGAAGTCAATCCTCAGCTGTCAATTTGATTTGCCTACAAGCTGGAAGCGAACAGCTGATGTATTAGATTTGCAAAGTATTAGTGAAAAGCAGTGCAAAACGCACACATAGAATCAACTAGTCATTCAGCACATCATTCAGCACAGGTCTTGTTGTTGTTGCAATTCACATCTATTTCTTCGACACGAAATGAAATTACAAATACAACAATGTAAACAAATGGGTTTTGGGGGGTGAAACGTACGAAGGATTGGCTTCTTTATTTCATATTCTCTGGTTTGCATGATAACTTCAAAATAATGTTTTAGAAATTGAAACTTATGTTTTTATATCAGATTGTTTTCGTGTGCTGAAGGATATTTTGACGATTTCAAAGACTGCTTTAAGACGAAGCGATTTTTGATCTTAGTTTCTCTTGCGATTTCCTTTGTGCTCTAACGAAAGATTAGAGAGCTCTTCCCGCGAGTAATAGGTATTCATTAAATGAAATGAAAAAGAATTCCAATTCACTTCGAACTCGTTTTCGAAATGTCAAAATCAGCTGTAACGGTTAATGTTTTTTTTTCTTTAAAAAGTGTAATATACATTTTTGTTTTAATATAAACCAAATACTCGTATAACTATAAATAAATAGAAATTGAAGGGCAGACAAAATTTTTAACTCAAATTTTTTTCAAATCTTCGTCAAACTGTAAGATTTCAATTGACAAAAAATATGAATGGAATTCACTTAAAGTAGTTAATGATCGGAATGTTGAACACGAGTTTTTATGTTCGAAGTACCAATCCACATGGACTAAACACTAAACTCATTTTAAATGGAATAGATACAGAACATTCAAACTCATTTGTTTTTAATTGAAAAACGTGATTTAGCTAATTTCTTGGAACGTCTACTTGTGCACAAAATTTGCAATTGTCTTTTTTATATCGAGCTTAATTACCTTTCTTTTTTGACATAGCATGCTCTTCTTAAGGAATTAAATATTAAGAATTAGATAGGTGAGATAAAAGGGCGTACGCCGGAACATCGATTAGGTAAGGGCAAACTTATTAAAAAAATAGTTTTATTACAGAAATCTTGCTTAAAAATGCTTTCCAAAAAAGAAACATTGAATAATATATAATATATTCTGATTAGGGGGGGCAAGCGCATGTAGCTGCCCCCTTTGCATTACGCCCTTTTGTTTCAATTTTTTCCATATATTTTTCGCACGGATCTTACGTTAGTTTCAAATTAATCAAATCTTGGACAACCAATTCCGTTATCCAAGCTAAAAAATTTTAGGACAACTGTAACCTACAAAGTTTATCAATAATTTTTCGGAGGTAGACAAAGTACTGTGGGATGAGTAATTATGTATAAATCCTACAAAAAATATTCAAATTAAAGAAAGGTACCTACTTATTTAAAGTTCCTATAAATATATCGTAACAACTTTCTTATACGATGTGTCTTTGTGGAGAAACTGGTTGTAGCGTCTTCTTAAAATAGCAGCTCAAGCTCACTAATTCAAGATGCTCCATTTCAAATCATAAAATTTTGCAGAATTTTCCTATTAAGTACATATATTTTTGCATTATACAAAATCTTTTGAATTCAGCTGCCGACTAAACTACTTTCTGAGAAAAGAAAATTTGGGTTGGTAGGGCATTCGTATATGATTAAGAATTTTTTTAAAAATATGTGTCTAAGGGAACTCCAAGCCCCCCCCCCACAGCCAAATCCTGGATCCGCTACTGAGCAGCTCTAAAGCTATTCGATTTGCAGCCAGTAAATCGATACCCCAAAATTCTCCAAAAGATGCAACTCGTACAGTACCTTGGTGGAACTCAGAACTACAGCGTTTACGAAAAGAAAAGAACAAAGCATGGAAACTTTTTAAAAAGTATCCTAATCAGCAAAATCTTATTGGTTTCAAGAAATCGAACGCGAAATTTCGCAGGGAAGTGAAAATTTCTAAGGCAAACAAATTCAACGAAATCACATCTGCAATTAGTCCCAAATCCTCCCCATCGAAAATATGGCAAGAAATCCGCTGCCTTACAGGTACATATACACCCTGCTCAATAATGTGCATCTCGGAGCAAGACCAACAAATTAGTACGCCTTACGAAATAAGCAACCTTTTCGCAAAAACTTGGTCAAATCACTCCAAAGATGAATTCTTCTCTGATGCTTTTAAAATAAACAAAACAAATACGCTAAATACGCTAAATACGCTTTTAAACAATAATTATTTATCACCTCAATCCAAGCATATAGAAACACCCATTTCATTACTCGAACTTGAAAGTTGCCTCTCCAAATTAAAAGGTAAAATACCTAGCAGGGATCGTATTTCATATCCTATGCTCAAGAACCTTCCAACAATAGCTAAGCACAGACTTTTGAAACCCTACAGCAGTATTCTTGACACAGGGATCATTCCACAGAGTTGGAAACTCGCAACTATATTGCCTTTGCCTAAACCAAACAAATTAAATAACAAAATTAACGGTTATCGTCCAATATCACTGATTCCATGTAGTTCGAAAATATTGGAAAAAATTGTCGCAAAAAGACTGCTTTGGTTTTTGGAATCCAAAAACATCATAAGCTCTAATCAAGTCGCCTTTAATGCCAATAAAGGCTGTGAAGACGCACTCCTACACCTGGATTTTTATATTACAAAGGCTCTATCATCTCGAAACCATGTCACAATTTTGTCATTAGACTTCGAAAAGGCATTTGAAAGGATTGGTATCCATCAAATCTTAAACAAAATTATATCTTGGGGTATTGGCCCAAAGATATCTAACTATATCAAATCCTTTTTGACAAACCGGAAAATTTGTGTCAAAACGAACAACTGTTTTTCAAATTATTATCCTCTCCACAATGGAATCCCACAAGGATCTCCGTTGTCAGTTGTGTTATTCCTGATTGCATTTGATGAAGTCAGTAACATTATTTCAAAACACCCACAACTCGATCACTGTATTTACGCAGATGATGTTTACATCTTATGCAAACACAATAGCTTAATTGAACAACAAAATCTCTTTTCTAATGCACTTACAGATATTTTGACATGGTGTAACACCTCCGGTGCCAAATTATCCGTAGACAAATGCAAAACCTTACACGTTTGCCGGAAAACATCTTGTAAACAAATCAATTTTAAATTTAATAATGTTAACATAGCCAATGTAAATAGTCTTATGCCCAGTTGCACCAAAATTCACTAAAAGTGGTTTTTGCTAAAATGGAGTTAAAATTTATCGGACTGATAAATTTATTTGGGTTGCACCAATCTCTTTTGTTAAAATAACACAGTTTTATAGTTGAAAATTTAAAATTTCTTTTATAAATTATTTATTTATAGCAGAGGTAAAATATGACAAGCGAATGAATAGGAAACAGGGTTCGGATATGAACAATAACAATAATAACATCCAACTACCACCTAACTCCGCTGATCGGGAATTGAATCGATCGGGCTCTTTAGAGAGCCCGGTTGCCCCAATCACAACAACCCCATTATTTTACAAAATAGTCCAAAAATCTACCTACTTAACAAAAGAAACCACAACAATCCTTCAATGGAATATGAAAGGCTTCATTAATTATTACAGCGAATTGAATATTCTTATTAAAGAATATCTCCCCCACATTATCTGCCTTCAAGAAACGCACTGTGCATTTCAATTCAAGCCCAATATACATAAAACGTATATAGGTTATTTCCATAACCTATCACAAAACACTTCATCTAAACAAGGAATAGCTATTTTAATAAAAAAAGGTGTGCCGCATAAAAAAGTAATTATTAACTCACACATTCTTACCCTAGCAGTGGAAATTGAACTTGCACGCAAGTTTACAATAATATCGATATATGTATATACACACAAATCAATCATTTTCAATTAATGATCTGGAAAATATAACTAAACAAATAAATACTCCAGTCATCTTAGACGGTGATGTTAACTCCTTGGAGAGGTTTTTATCTAACTCTAACCTCATAATTCTCAATGATGGTTCCCCTACTCATTTTTCTACGCATCAAAGCTTCACACACATAGAGATCACCACCTGTTCACCTGAATTGTATCCGATGATCTCATGGTCGGCTCTTGAAAATCTTTACAACAGTGATCATTTTCCTATAATAACGACACTAACTTTCAGCCAAAATCTCCAAAGATATCGTGCTACTCCCAAATTTAAAACCGACCTAGCAAACTGGAATTTATTCCAAGATCAAGACAAAAATTACCATCCCAAAATGTGTCCTCAAATATAAATCAAGAAGCAGCTCCAGTGGCGGATCCAGAGGGGGGGCTATAGGGGCTGAAGCCCCCCCCATGGCTGATTCAGAAAAGAGTTAGACAAAAAAAATTATGATTGTGGCTACAAAATTTAAATGTGAGCTGTATTTTTCCAAGCTTTAGCGAAATTGAACGAATTTTTGGGCTGAACCATATATGCAACTGTGTTTTTTTTTTTAAGTCCCAAGAGAATTGGATGACAAAAAGCGATTATATAAAAAATCAAGTGGCTCTATTTATTTCAAGCTCTTAAAGTATTAGACGAAAAATTGAGGCTTGGGGCTAAACCTTTACGAAGCGTTTTCCTAACCCTGCAAGGGAATCTGATGAAAACTATAACACTGATAGGGCTAACAAATTTGCATAGAAGCTGTGTTTTTCTCCAGGCATTAAATAAATCCGACGAAAATAAGAGGCAAGAGCTAAAAAATTTGCATGAAAGCTGTTATTTTCTGAAGTCCAGGGAAAAATGGAAGTTGGGGCTTGACAAATTGGATGTAAGCTTTGATTTTTCCAAGCCCTTAGGGAATCGGACTAAAGAAATTAAAAAATTTGTTGCTAGTAAGTATGCATACCTAAATGCTGTGTTTTTTTCCAAGTCCTTTTATTGAAGCTAGTGAGGTTGACTTTCATGCTATTATTTTTCCCTAGATTTCCTTGGGTATCGACATTTCTTAAAGATCAAAATAAATCAATGTTATCTTTTTATTTAACTCCCCTTGATATTTTTCGGACTTAGCTGAACCCAGATAACTTTTGGGGCTTTAGTTTAAAAACTCAGCTTCCGGTTTAAGAAATCACCCTGATAACAGAATCCGACGAATGAGTCAGGCTCAATTTTGACATTTGGCTCATAGTAAAAATGTCAAAATTCAGTCTGATTCGCTCCACAGCTCACTCGACAGATGCTATAGGTAATCGGGCTGAATAACTTTGAAATGGATAGTTTGCATCAGAGAATATGAAATAAAGAAGTCAATCCTCAGCTGTCAATTTGATTTGCCTACAAGCTGGAAGCGAACAGCTGATGTATTAGATTTGCAAAGTATTAGTGAAAAGCAGTGCAAAACGCACACATAGAATCAACTAGTCATTCAGCACATCATTCAGCACAGGTCTTGTTGTTGTTGCAATTCACATCTATTTCTTCGACACGAAATGAAATTACAAATACAACAATGTAAACAAATGGGTTTTGGGGGGTGAAACGTACGAAGGATTGGCTTCTTTATTTCATATTCTCTGGTTTGCATGATAACTTCAAAATAATGTTTTAGAAATTGAAACTTATGTTTTTATATCAGATTGTTTTCGTGTGCTGAAGGATATTTTGACGATTTCAAAGACTGCTTTAAGACGAAGCGATTTTTGATCTTAGTTTCTCTTGCGATTTCCTTTGTGCTCTAACGAAAGATTAGAGAGCTCTTCCCGCGAGTAATAGGTATTCATTAAATGAAATGAAAAAGAATTCCAATTCACTTCGAACTCGTTTTCGAAATGTCAAAATCAGCTGTAACGGTTAATGTTTTTTTTCTTTAAAAAGTGTAATATACATTTTTGTTTTAATATAAACCAAATACTCGTATAACTATAAATAAATAGAAATTGAAGGGCAGACAAAATTTTTAACTCAAATTTTTTCAAATCTTCGTCAAACTGTAAGATTTCAATTGACAAAAAATATGAATGGAATTCACTTAAAGTAGTTAATGATCGGAATGTTGAACACGAGTTTTTATGTTCGAAGTACCAATCCACATGGACTAAACACTAAACTCATTTTAAATGGAATAGATACAGAACATTCAAACTCATTTGTTTTTAATTGAAAAACGTGATTTAGCTAATTTCTTGGAACGTCTACTTGTGCACAAAATTTGCAATTGTCTTTTTTATATCGAGCTTAATTACCTTTCTTTTTTGACATAGCATGCTCTTCTTAAGGAATTAAATATTAAGAATTAGATAGGTGAGATAAAAGGGCGTACGCCGGAACATCGATTAGGTAAGGGCAAACTTATTAAAAAAATAGTTTTATTACAGAAATCTTGCTTAAAAATGCTTTCCAAAAAAGAAACATTGAATAATATATAATATATTCTGATAAGGGGGGGCAAGCGCATGTAGCTGCCCCCTTTGCATTACGCCCTTTTGTTTCAATTTTTTCCATATATTTTTCGCACGGATCTTACGTTAGTTTCAAATTAATCAAATCTTGGACAACCAATTCCGTTATCCAAGCTAAAAAATTTTAGGACAACTGTAACCTACAAAGTTTATCAATAATTTTTCGGAGGTAGACAAAGTACTGTGGGATGAGTAATTATGTATAAATCCTACAAAAAATATTCAAATTAAAGAAAGGTACCTACTTATTTAAAGTTCCTATAAATATATCGTAACAACTTTCTTATACGATGTGTCTTTGTGGAGAAACTGGTTGTAGCGTCTTCTTAAAATAGCAGCTCAAGCTCACTAATTCAAGATGCTCCATTTCAAATCATAAAATTTTGCAGAATTTTCCTATTAAGTACATATATTTTTGCATTATACAAAATCTTTTGAATTCAGCTGCCGACTAAACTACTTTCTGAGAAAAGAAAATTTGGGTTGGTAGGGCATTCGTATATGATTAAGAATTTTTTTAAAAATATGTGTCTAAGGGAACTCCAAGCCCCTCCCCCACAGCCAAATCCTGGATCCGCTACTGAGCAGCTCAAAAGCTATTCGATTTGCAGCCAGTAAATCGATACCCCAAAATTCTCCAAAAGATGCAACTCGTACAGTACCTTGGTGGAACTCAGAACTACAACGTTTACGAAAAGAAAAGAACAAAGCATGGAAACTTTTTAAAAAGTATCCTAATCAGCAAAATCTTATTGGTTTCAAAAAATCGAACGCGAAATTTCGCAGGGAAGTGAAAATTTCTAAGGCAAACAAATTCAACGAAATCACATCTGCAATTAGTCCCAAATCCTCCCCATCGAAAATATGGCAAGAAATCCGCTGCCTTACAGGTACATATACACCCTGCTCAATAATGTGCATCTCGGAGCAAGACCAACAAATTAGTACGCCTTACGAAATAAGCAACCTTTTCGCAAAAACTTGGTCAAATCACTCCAAAGATGAATTCTTCTCTGATGCTTTTAAAATAAACAAAACAAATACGCTAAATACGCTAAATACGCTTTTAAACAATAATTATTTATCACCTCAATCCAAGCATATAGAAACACCCATTTCATTACTCGAACTTGAAAGTTGCCTCTCCAAATTAAAAGGTAAAATACCTAGCAGGGATCGTATTTCATATCCTATGCTCAAGAACCTTCCAACAATAGCTAAGCACAGACTTTTGAAACCCTACAGCAGTATTCTTGACACAGGGATCATTCCACAGAGTTGGAAACTCGCAACTATATTGCCTTTGCCTAAACCAAACAAATTAAATAACAAAATTAACGGTTATCGTCCAATATCACTGATTCCATGTAGTTCGAAAATATTGGAAAAAATTGTTGCAAAAAGACTGCTTTGGTTTTTGGAATCCAAAAACATCATAAGTTCTAATCAAGTCGCCTTTAATGCCAATAAAGGCTGTGAAGACGCACTCCTACACCTGGATTTTTATATTACAAAGGCTCTATCATCTCGAAACCATGTCACAATTTTGTCATTAGACTTCGAAAAGGCATTTGAAAGGATTGGTATCCATCAAATCTTAAACAAAATTATATCTTGGGGTATTGGCCCAAAGATATCTAACTATATCAAATCCTTTTTGACAAACCGGAAAATTTGTGTCAAAACGAACAACTGTTTTTCAAATTATTATCCTCTCCACAATGGAATCCCACAAGGATCTCCGTTGTCAGTTGTGTTATTCCTGATTGCATTTGATGAAGTCAGTAACATTATTTCAAAACACCCACAACTCGATCACTGTATTTACGCAGATGATGTTTACATCTTATGCAAACACAATAGCTTAATTGAACAACAAAATCTCTTTTCTAATGCACTTACAGATATTTTGACATGGTGTAACACCTCCGGTGCCAAATTATCCGTAGACAAATGCAAAACCTTACACGTTTGCCGGAAAACACCTTGTAAACAAATCAATTTTAAATTCAATAATGTTAACATAGCCAATGTAAATAGTCTTATGCCCAGTTGCACCAAAATTCACTAAAAGCGGTTTTTGCTAAAATGGAGTTAAAATTTATCGGACTGATAAATTTATTTGGGTTGCACCAATCTCTTTCACTCATTTTTTAGCTAAAATGCAGTTCATGAACCACCCCTGTATTTTATCATCTGTTTATTAAACTGAACGAAACAATTTAACGAGTGCAAGTGAGATAGCAATAAGGAAAATGTGAATAGACAACAAACAGAAACAAGGTATTCTCATTAGATAAGCTAATGTCAAAAACCAACGAAAAGTAGCTTTCCGTACCGAAAAAAGGGGAACACACCCATAATGTAACTATCATCTTTCTCTTTTTGGCATTCCTATTTCACCAAATGTCAGTTTTACTTAAGTGAGGTGCGCTCGGGAGCGCACCTCACTTCCGTAACCAAAGTTGAACGAAACTTGACGAAACGCTCCACTTCACAATTATAGTCGCGTCAATTGCTTTCCATGTATTCGCTTGTTTTCTTCCGACCACTTAAGTGCCCCTCCGAGCATTATAGTTCTAGCTATACAGCCAATGCGCCATCTTGGTGTTTTTTATTATTATTTTTTATTTTCTTATTTTTTTTAAGAGAATCTATGAAATTATTGCAATAGATACCTCATTAATATTTTTTCGACACACTGCTTGGAAATTATGAACCGATATCTTAAAGCGACGTAATCGAATTAGAAAATGGATTTATCTGTTAACCTGAACAACTCTTCGACGACTCACCATTTTTTGGTTTAGTTCGTTATCAGATGAATACATGATGTCCAGTCTATAATAATTTTTCTGAAATTATTTATTTATTTAAGCAGTGAATTACAAATTGGAAACATAATGCCTTCACCTGTTGTTTTCGTTATTTTAATTTGGAATCAACAATATTCCGTCAAATAAAATTGAATTATTTTTTTTTGTGGGTACATAGGTATGTATAGCTAGATATGTTCGTTTAAAATTGCTTTTAAAATTTATCTGGAGGAAAATGGAATTTTAGTTTATTGGTTCGTTTATTGGCCTGTTAGATTTAGAAGTGGTTGGTGCAACCGATAAATGTCATTTTAAAATTAAACGGAGCAATAAATATTTAAAAGTGGTCGGTGCAACTGGCTATTAGGCATTGGGTAATATTAATAAACCCGAGCAATTGCTTTTGCTAGCTAGAATTGTCAAATCTGAAGCAATTGCTTAGTTTCATAATTATAAAAATTTATAGCAATTGCTTTTGCTTTCTCTATCTTCGAAAAACAATGCCACCGCTCATTTGCTTCAATCGGTAATTATAAAACACAAAAAATATAGCAATTACTTGAAAATTTGAAGTCTGCTATTTAGGTGACTTAGAACATTTGCTACCGATATTTACGTGAAACATTTTTTACAAACTAATAAAATCTTCAATTTAATTAATTTAAAAGAAAATACATTAAATTAGTTTGGTATTCTTGATCTTGTGCGTCAAGATGAATGAAATAGGTTTGCACATCATTCCACTCTTGCCGGCAGTAGTTACAACATATGTTCGTGAAAAAAAAAGTATAGACCAAGAACTTTTGGCGACGATAAAAATTTTAAGCAATTATATCGGTTCACACGGGAAAATGTGGACAATCTCGTCAATTTGTTTCTCGAAGAAAATGCTGAAAAGCGTGGTGGAGCACTTTCAAATGTGCAGAAAATGAAATCCTTTTTACGCTACGTGGGAGATCCAGGTTTTCAGGTATATTTTAATATTTTAACCATTTTTTTGGAAGCTAAGTTTCAAGTCAATAAAACTAATTAGGTTGGTGTCGGAGAAGACCTTGGCATTCATCAATCCACTGCTTCTTTAACAATTTGGTTTGTTTGTCAAAAAATTGTTGAGAAAGCAGATTGTTGGATAAAATTTCCATCAAATGAATTGGAATTTCGACACCACCAAAGAATGTGGCAAAGAAAATTCCAATTTCCATGTGCAACAGGTGCCATTGCCATTGACTGTACTCACATCCAAATAAAAAAACCATCCGTGCATGGAGATGAGTACATTAACCGGAAGAATGTGGCATCATTTAATGTGCAAGCAACATGCGATGCAAAAGATATGTTTACCAGTGTAAACTGTAAATGGAGTGGCTCTGTACATGACGCAAAAATATGGAGAAATTCCAATATTCAAAGTGTATTAAACAACAATTGTGCTGGTGCAATTCTTTTGGGTGATGAAGGCTATCCTTTAACCCCGTGGCTAATGATCACATATCGAAATCCTCAAGCCCCGGTAGAAAAAAACTACAATAAAGTCCACAAAAGAGAACGATGCGTAATTGAACGGATGTTTGGTCAACTGAAGCAAAGATTCCCAATAATGCAATCAAAATTGCGAATCGCGACGGAAAGGATACCTTCCATGATTGAAGCATGCTTTGTGCTACACAACGTGGCTAAGCATTTAAATGATCCGGATTTTTTTGTACCAGAACAAATTGAAGATGATGAAGAAAAAAAATAAAACGAATGTGTGGAGAAAATTAATTTTGATTTAATACAATTAAGCAAGTGGTTCCGTATGAACAAATTAAGTTTGAATATAGGGAAAACAAAGTGTATGATGATAAACGGAGAAACTGATGTAGAAGTTAAAATCGAAAACCAGGTAATAGAAGTAGTGGACAAAATAAAGTATTTGGGAATAATGTTTGACAAAAAGTTAGAATTTAACTCTCACATTGATTATATTTCAAAGAAAATTGGAAAAAAAGATAGGTTTTTTTTCGAGAATTAGGAAAAGAATGTCAATTTTGTGTGCAATTAATGTATATAACACTATAATTAAACCCCATTTTGAATATTGTTCCACTATAATATATCTCGGTAACATAACAATGATTGATAGGTTGCAAAAATTACAGAATAGGGCTATGAGAATAATACTTAAATGTCATTGGCTAACACCAATTGTTACCATGTTAAATATGTTAAAATGGCTAAGTGTAAACCAAAGAACTATTATGAATGTGTTAATCTATGTCTTTAAAATGAAGTATGGATTAGTTCCTAATTATTTATGTGATAGAATAACATATGTTAGCGAAATACATAGTTATAATGTGAGAAATAGATGTGATATTCGTCTTCCATTTTTAAGAACACAATCTGCACAAAATATGCTTATACACAATGGTCTTAAACTATTTAATGAATTGCCTAACGATTTAAAACTTGAACTAAATTTGAAAATGTTTAAAAAGAAACTAGTTAGCTATGTAAAAACAAAATATGTCTAGCGATAAGTTTATTTATAATTATAATAATGATGTTTATACAAATAGCTAAATTGCTACATAAAGAAATGAAATGAAATGAAATGAATGAAGAAATAGAAGGTTCCGCTTCTGAAGCACACGAAACCAGTTCCATGCTAAGAAGAGGAAAAGCTAGAAGAAATACGATTGCCAACTACCTACAACGCAGACAACATTAATAATAAATAGCAAAAAATACAAACCTTTCATGATTCTGTAAGTTAATTGACATTCATATTTTGAATCATTATAAAATTATATATTTATTTTTTTGTTTTAAATAGGCAAGCTCTAAACAGAAGCAACAATGAGTTATTAAAAACGAAGCCGAAACCATAACACCAACTGAATCAATCCGAAATAAAACTAGCAAAAGAGAAGGCCCTTGAAGATATAGCAGAATAGCAGAAACTTACTTTTTTAAATTATTTATAAGATTGCGAGCAGACAAATCTAATGAAATAAAAACACAAACCTCAGATTGATTGTTTTTCTTATTTATGTGCGGAGATAAGACTTACTATACAGTATTCATGCAGCGTCGCCCCACGCGCCGATCTAAAATCAATCCTTTGCATTTCTAACCAAAGAAACTTTCCATTCGCTGTTTGGTTTTTGTTTGATACCTTGAGAGTTTAATTTGCTTCCCGATTTCATTGAGGTGGGCATTCTGAACACATATAATACGTTAAAATCTAAAGCTTACCCTGCATAGTGTGATTGGACTCGATCAAGCTCGGAAATCTACGAGCCAATTGACCTGTCAGCTATACAGTAAAATGACTACAAATTACCCTTTTCCAAAAGTGAACTAGTGAGCTTCATACTATAGAATAGTTTCTTAAAGTTAGGTAGCAAAGGCCAAAAATGATTGCTTTAAAGTTTTAAAAGTTAATAGTGGTGCAGGGAATTAACTTCACGGGAACTATCTTCACATGGGAATTTACTTCACCAGTAGTGGGAATTAATTTCACCTTTTTTTGGTGAAGTAATTTCCCCCTAAAGGTGGAAAATAATTTCATCCGAAAATTGTGTGAAGTTATTTCCCACCTATGATATGATAGAAATTACAAAAATGTAAAATTGTGTTTCCTTAAATCCCGATTCTTTAAATGCAAAAGAAATTTGCATACACCCAGCCCCGCACCTACCCCAAATCCTATAATGGGCCCAAGCAGGGGGGTTGCAGGGGGGCATCATGCCCCCCAAACATACCTCACTGCTTATTCGCCGTAATTCTTGCTGCTAGCATAAATACAGTGCTAGCAGCAAGCATAAATACAGTGCTAGCAGCAAGCATTACGGCGAATAAACAGTGAGATATGTATGGGGGGGCATGCTGCCCCCCTGCAACCCCCCTGCTTGGGCCCATTATAGGATTTAGGGTGGGTGCGAAGCTGGGTGTATGCAAAGTTTCTTTTGCATTTAATGAATCTGGACTTGAAGAAACGCACATTATAGTGAAATTAATTCCCACAAAAAAGTGAAATTATTACTCACTTTCAGTGGGAAGTAATTTCACTTCAAAAAAGTGAAATTAATTCCCATTAGTGGTGAAGTTGATTCCCATGTGAAGGTAGTTCCCGTGAAGTTAATTCCCTTCACCTTAATAATATTTAGTATTTATTGTTCAATCTACGATTTGATACATCAACAGATTTTTCATATAAAATTAAGGATAAATAAATAAATAAATACAATTTTCATAATATACATAGAAAGATAAATTTTTACACAAGGTATATATTAATTTTTAAAATTTATTGCTTAACAAAAGAGTATTTTTGAATATTTCTCTGGACATACAAGTGTCAACATCTTCATTAAAAACATTAAATAAACTGACACATCGGGAGATAGGCTCACGCTGCCCGTACAAAGTTGGGTGTCGAGATTCATACAAAAACTGTCTTGTTCTAAGGACCTTGAGCGAGCATACAAATAAATTTGAGATAGAAGACTTTCACTTTTAATCGAAAAGCATAAAATATCACGAATAAACATTACACTATAAACTTTTCTTCGCTTTTCAAGAGTATCGATTCCCAACAATAAACATCTTGTATTATAGCTTAATATCACATTTCCAGTCAATGAAAAATTTCTTAGAGCAAATCTCAAAAAACTCTTTTGAACCCTCTCAATTCTGTTAATATTTTGTATAGTGTTTGGGTACCAAACAATACAGCAGTACTCAAGAATAGGTCGCACCAATGAGCAGAATAGTGACTTCACTGTGTATGGATCGTTAAAATCTAAGGTGTTTCTTTTAACAAATCCTAAAAGGGAGTTTGCTTTTGACACAACATAATTAATGTGTAGTTTGAAGGAAAGTTTTGTATCGAAAAATAATAGTACTGATCGACTGATTTCCGATTGACTCGATTATTTCTTTATTTATAATAGCCCTGTTTTTTAGTGCATTTTTATCTTCGCTTACAAAAAAAAGTATATTAAATACAACAACCAGTTTGTTGTTATTATTAACATGCTTCTATTTTATAAGCGAAGATAAAAGTGCACTAAAAAACAGGGCTAATTACAACAACAAACTGGTATAATTCCGTATTGTTGTTGTATTTAACATGCTACTTTTTTCTAAGCGAAGATAAAAGTGCACTTAAAAACAGGGTTATATTCACTCTGTTGCGGGCGTATGTAATTTTAGCCCTGTTTATTTAGTGCATTTTTATCTTCGCTTAGAAAATTGTTGCACGTTTAATACAACAACAATACGGAGTTATACCAAATTGTTGTTGTATTTAATATGCTACTTTTTTGTAAGCGAAAATAACCATGCACTAAAAAACAGGGCTATTAACAATGGAGATCCTTTTTTTTTTTGGACAAGTGTGACTTTAGCAGAAAATTCAAAAGCAATCACCAATTCATATCTCAGCAAGTGGAAGAATAGTGATATTTTTTTTTTAGTATTTCAATTCGCACAGATCGAAAATACGAATTATTTTGTTGATGCTAGTCCCTTCACATATATCACTAGGGTTTTTGAAATAGTAAAAACAGTCTCCAATTTATTAAACACCCAAACTTACATGATTGTAATATGAGGCTTTTCACTTTCCCCCGACGGTTTCTGCGCTATAAAAATTTCGAGTATTGTTTGAGTCCAATACGACCGATAAGACAAGAATCCAAAATCAGATAAAGGCTTCTCTGGAGAACCCGTTTTGCCTTCAAACTTTGATAACTCGTAACTGAATTCAATTAGCAGTTTACCATATCCTTTCCGTTGATAGGGTGACATTGTCAAGATGCAAGCCACAATTGTGTCAACTCAACCAGATATTATTTGCACACTGTATGTAAGATTGTATTATGGATATCTTTTCCATTCCCAAGAACAAATACTATTTTCTTTATAGTTTTATAATAAATTTTTATTATTAAAGGAACAACAAAACATGTATGTGTAATTATTAAAGAAATAAGGAATAGGCATACATTCATAGTACTTACATTCTATTAGTATTATTTTCAAATCAAGTTTGGATTTGGCATAAGATATTTACGTCTTCTCCATTCCGGAATTATGACATACTCCAAGAGGATGATTTTTCTTCAAAACAGATTCTATTTAAATACAGTTTTGATGCTGTTTCTTAAAGAATTAAGAGCTGATTCCAAAAAGATATTAACCATGTTTGTGGGATATGTTATGTTATTTTTGGTCATAGCTAAAAAGCTGTGCTGACAAAATCTTCTCCTTTAAGTTTAAAATGTCCATATGTTTGTTGTGCTGCATTATTTGCCTTTCTTCCTGAGAATCAAACATTTTGAGTTGAACTTCAATTAACTCCAGCTGGGACTTCAGAACGTTCCGTTGAAGATCGTTGTTTGTCTGAAATTGATACAAAACAGTTAAAATTACTTTCAAAAATTGAACTTTTCATTTAAAAATATGAAAAATTACCGCGTCAGGTGATTGGCGGCATCTCTTTGCAGGCTTAGGAATGGAAACATCAGGTTTTTCTTCATCAATAATTGATCTTTTAACTGGAATTCCAAGTTCGAATCCACCTGGAGTTTGATAACATTTTTTTTTTTTTTTTTTTTTTTTGACCGTGGGTAGGCGCAAAACCTGCATCAGGCTCTATGAGGACCGGAAAACGCGTGCTCATAGAAGTGTGAGATTCTTACTACACTAAAACCACCTCCACTTCCCGATTGCAACTAAGTTGAAACTTATCTAGCAATTTATTTTTAACGAAGTTAAGTAACGTGTTGCAGGTAACTTTCCGGTGAAAGTTTCTGCTTATTCCGCGATTTTAAAGCGGTTTTGTGTTCACCGCACCAAGTCGGAAGGTTTTGTTCTTTGCAGACGGCGTACTAAATTCGACTCGTCAAGAATGTCAATAATCGTTGGATTAGCGTGATCTAATAGCCGATTTCTATGTTTTCGCGCGAAACTCTTAATTTCGTCTCGAACCGTAGGAATCCCGAGATCCCTGTGAAGATCTTCGTTTCTTATATACCATGGTGCATTTACAAATGACCTAAGCAATTTATTTTCAAACGTTTGTAAGTTATTTATATTTGTATCGCAGGTACAACCCCAGAGTTGTATACCATAAGTCCAGACAGGTTTAAGTACCTGCCTGTATAAAATCAACTTATTATCAATACTAAGCTTGGAATATTTACCGAGTAGCCAGTTCATATCTCTTAATTTACTTTTTAATTCTTTGCATTTCTTTTTAACGTGCGGCTTCCATTTTAATTTCGCGTCTAGAGTCATTCCCAGATATTTTGCCTCATTCGCAAATGGTACACGACCGGTATTAAGAAAGACGGGCAATCTATTTATTTTTTTATACGTAAAGTCCACGTGGACTGACTTTTGTTCATTGAGCGCTATTCGCCATGTTTTTGTCCACTCATTAACATTATTAAGAGCATTTTGTAATTTAATCGTAGCTTCGTTAATCGTTTTGCCTACTGCTAGTATTGCAGTATCATCAGCAAACGTTGCTACGAAAGTGTCTTCTGTTTGAGGTATATCACGTGTAAATAGAAGGTACAGAACTGGACCTAAAACACTACCTTGTGGTACCCCAGCCACTATTTCTTTGAAATTAGAATATTCATTTCCGTGTCTTACACGAAAAAGTCTGTTTTCTAGATATTCGTTAAGAATTTTATAAAGTCCTTCAGGCAGAACTTGTCGTAATTTGAATTTGAGGCCTTCGTGCCACACCTTGTCAAACGCTTGCGACACATCCAAAAAGACCGTCGAACAGATTTTCTTTTCTTCAAGAGCTCTCTCAATTACGTCAGTTATTCTATGCACTTGATCAATTGTTGAATGCTTGCTTCTAAATCCGAACTGATGTTCAGGTATTAATCGTTTCTCTTCTATTATAGGCTGCAGGCGCAGGAGTAGTATTCTTTCAAAAACTTTCGATATTATTGGAAGAAGCGAAATCGGTCTGTAAGAATTCTTTTCGTGAGATGGTTTGCCAGGTTTCAAAACCATTATGACTTCCGCAACTTTCCATTGGCTTGGAACATATTCTAGCCTTAGAGCGGCATTTATTATATAAAGGAGGTTAATTAATCCTTTATTAGGAAGCATTTTTAATATTTCCGCTGTTATTAAGTCATACCCCGGAGCTTTATTAGACTTTAGCTTCTTTATTTCTCTGTTCAATTCAGCAAGCGTAGCATTTCTGGTTCTGTAATTTTCACTTGAGCTAAAACTCATATTAATATTTTCATTGAGTGCTTGCCCATCGGAAGGTTTAAATGTTTCTTCCAGGTAATCGGCGAATACTGCCGCTTTCTCTTTGTCACTTTTAGCCCATTCGTTTTGGCTTTTCTTAATCGGGGGTACTGGAAGCTTTGGTTTTTTCGTTGTTTTTATAGCTTTCCAAAGTGAGTAGTTGGATTCTTTCCCAGCTGACAAGCTTTCAAGGTAATTTTCAACTTCACGGTTTTTGAAATCTGATATCGCTCTTTTTAGCATATTACACAAGCGATTTAAATGAGCTTTGTGTTGAGGAGCACGGGTTCGCTGCCATTTCTTACGTGCTTTTCGTTTATCTTTTATTAAGTCTTTTATTTCCTGCGGATATTTTATATCTTTATATCGCGGAGTAACCCTTTGATAAGGTGTGTTATTCCACGCTGCCTTTTGTATTATATCAACAAAGGTATCTACTGCGTCTTCAAGCTCAAGAGGCGTTTGTAATGATACCCTCAATTCAACGTTGTCCTCGATATCTTTCTTAAATCCTTCCCAGTTGGTTTTACCGTTTGTTAACCTGGGTGGTTTTTCAATTTTGACAAGGCTTTCGCTCATAGTGAGTATGACTGCAGAATGATCAGAGAACAGATCATGGCCTTCTGAAATTTCAATACGGTTGGAGGGTATTCCTTTTACCATAAACAAATCGATTAAATCAGGTATTTTTGACGGATCAGTTGGCCAGTAAGTTGGCTTTCCAGTCGAATGAAAATCGCAATTATTTTCCATTCCTGCCTCATAGAGCATTCGACCCTTTTGAGATATGCATCTTGAAGCCCAAAAGGTGTGCTTCGCATTAAAGTCGCCACCAACAATTAAGTTTGGGCTTAGCGACTTTATCAATGTCGTAAATTCACTCTTATCGATTTTGCAACGCGGAGGGCAATATATCGATGAGACATTGAGAAGAATGTTTTTAGTTCTAACTTGAACACTACTCAATTGCATCGATTCTACCTCTATTTTCAGGCCTATTGAGTTGCACTCTTTTATATATAACGATGATCCACCCCTTGCTTTATTTGAAGGATGAACAGCGTGGTAGTCAAGAAACCCGTGGATTTTAAGATTTGATTCATTTTTGGCATGCGTTTCTGATATCAAGCATATGTCGATATCATTTTCCTGCATATACATCTCTAATTCTCCAAGTTTTTGCCATAATCCGTTGGCATTCCACGTAAGAATTTTAAACTTTTCCATCATAATTTTTTTGAGAGAGATTTGGGTCGAAAGCAATTTTCGAGCTTACTTAACCTATCAAAGATAAGTTTATTTGTGTCACATTGTTCCTCAAGTTTCGACAGAATTATTGAAAAGACTTTTGAAACCGGGTCTGTTTCAGTGTCGTTGTTTGCGGGTATATTTTTGGCCGCTATTTGGGCATATGTTTCTGCATTTCCTTGCTTTGATATATTCTCCGAAGGTATTGACACTGTTTTCTTTTCCTTACGGATACTAGGTTTTGGAGCTTTACTAGATTTGGAAGTCTTGGGAATTACGGTTTCTATTTGCCTTTGTGGGTTTCTTTGTGTTTTGGCAGATTTCGATCGCCGCTTTTGTAATTCTTTAGCTACTTCGCAGCCTCTATAGTTTGCCGGGTGATTTCCATTACAATTAATGCACGTCGGTGGACTTTCACTTTTTCCGATGCAGTCAACGGTTAAATGCTTTCCGGGGCATTTTACACACCTTGGCTCTTTTTTGCAATAAGTTTGGGTGTGATTGAATTCTTGACAGCGTTTACACTGAGGGACTAACCTTGTGTTCTTTCTTAGGCTTGTTTCACACATATACGGTTTCATTCGGTTCGGTCTGTATTCGGTTCGTTTTCGGTTTCAGTTTTTTATTTTCACACATATACGGTTCCTATAAGGTTTGTATTCAAATATCAATTTTTAATTCCAAAAATATCAACATACTTCAGCACTAGTTGTCAATTCCAAATAAAAACGAACAAAAAAAAACTTATAGAACCGAATATGTGTGAACGCTACGATAAGTTTGTGTGCCCTTGAAACCGAACGAAACCGATTCGTGTCGAGGGGACGTTCGGTGCTATTCGGTTTCTATTAGGTTTTTATTCCTGCCGTTTTCATCGGTTCACACTTATCAGGTCCGACCGAAAACGAACCGAATACAGACCGAACCGAATGAAACCGTATATGTGTGAAACAAGCCTTAGAGGTTCGATCTTAACTACGATGTTTAGAATTGTTTTGATTTTATAAATTTCATCTAGTTTTTCAGTCTTATCGAACGAAAGTATAAATAGTGGAGGACCACGCTGTACCACTTTTGTTTCACCCTCTTTTGTCTGTTTCTCTCTTTTGACGATGTTAATTGCATCTAAGATTTTGAATTTGCGCTCTTTTAGATCACTAATGATATCGTCTTTTGAACATGATGCGTGTAAGCCTCTCGCCACAACACGTAAGGGTCTTTCCGACTTATTTTCATAGGTATACCACTCTACTTTTTCTTCGTTTAGTTTTCGCGACAGAAGGCGATAACTTTCGGGGTCTTTCACACATACTTTCCATTTGTTGTTATTGAGCGAAATAACTTTAAAAGCCGATGGTAGTAATGCCTTTAATATGGTTTGCAACTTGTTATACTCCTCAATACCGATAACATTTATCGGTGGCGGGGGCCGTTCCTTAACAGGTTTTTCTTTTACTGTCGCATGTTTTGGTGAAACTGTTATTTCAAAAGACGAGGCTGCCTCAGGTGAAGAGCCAGCTTTACGCTTTTTACTTAATCTTTTCTTTGAGGACTTTTCCGTTTCACGTGCTAGCTCTTCTTCGTCTGTTTCATATCTAGAATTATTGACTTCTGGCAAGCTAACTTTGGAGTTTATTTGAGAATTTTTGCCTTTCAACATCTCATTTTCTTTTCGAAGAAGATCGACTTCTTTCTTTAGCTCTTGATAAAGTTCCATTACTTCATCAAGTCTTCGTCGAAGTTCGTTATTATCTTTTTCAAGATTTTCTGTTTTATCTGAGTCTTTTTTGGCCCGCGCTGGCGTGACGGGTGAACTCTTTTGCCCGAATTTGGATGGTTTTATGCTCGATTTAGATGGTGGTGATCGAGATACCCTTGCACTTTTTAGGAAGGGATTTATTAAATGCAATAATTGGCTCTCCCCAGAATCCATAGAGCCGACCTCCGAAGAGGGTGGATTTTCCAGTGAACCTGGACTGCCACCTGGGGTACTATATCTTATTGTTTTGCTCATTGCAAAGTTATGTATACAATTATACATCAATCTCAGTATACGGAGTTTGGATTTTAGTCGCCTCTTACAACAGGCATGCCTACCTCGGGTATATTCTTGCCCCTTACCCGCAGGGTAGATTTGTAGAGAAATTAATTAAAAATGGATTGACTATTCATTGAAATCAATTGTCTTTTTTTTTAATTTGTATTGAAAGAAATATCCATATAGAAGTGACAAAATAAGTAAAATTTTAGATCATCAAAATCAAGCTTCTAGATTTGTAGAATAACGAGGTTTTAATCTAGCTTTTACAAGGAATTCTAATCGTACGAAATTTTTCTCTATTGCTTGGTATGAAAGGCTTTCTCAAACCAATGCGAAACATTTGGAGAAAACGATGAAAGAACAATAACAACACGTTGCTATGATTGCCAACAACAATTTGTGGATATTGTTTCTTCGTCTTCACGACTGCTTCGCATCGATTTCGCATTGGTTTGGGGAAGCCTAAAAGTAGGATCGCACTCGCAAGGAACAACACTTCACAAATCACAACATGTGTAGTTCCACCGAGAAGACAAAACAAAACTTGGCCAATATTTAACACATAAATATATATTGAATTGGGGTTATACTTGGATTTGAATCGGAATGTAAAAGATCTAAGAGGATTTTTTCTGAATCTTTCACATTTATTGGCACATTGCCCGTTGCTTTTAAATCAGTTTTTTTTTAACTCTTTGTTTGAGGTTCGCCACTTTTTTAATTATTTGATCCAAGTTGTAGCTCATTGAATACTCTGTTAAAAGAAAATTGCTCATTTTTTGAGCAGCTTCTCTTTTTTGAGCTTTGATGGTGGGTGCTTGAGATTTGTTCTATATTTTGTCATTTTGTTCTGTTTTGTTTTGTTTTTCTTCAAAGTTGTCATCGTCAGCTGAAAAAGAAGATTAGATACAACATACAATTCAACATGAATTCCCGTGTTAGTTGTTTTTATTATCTCCTATCTTGATTTGGATCTCAATTAATGATAATAAAACACAACAATTGTATTTATATTAGGCAATCTATATTATTGATACATGGGTTGTGTGTTGACCAAATAATATGTTCATCTGGAGTTCAATTAAATAGAAAAATAACCTACAAGATAAAAGATATATACTTACACAATAGGATCTCTAAATTTTCCTCATATTCATCAATTGTAGTCATTTTTCGTTTTTCTTTAAGTTTTACAAAACTTGTTTATGTTTTGGATTTTAGAATTTGCCACAGATTATTAAAATAAAGATATACTTACCTTCAATTTTACACAGGTCCCTCCACGAATACGTCAGTGTCAAGCAGCTAAATCATTTTGAGGGAAAACATTAGGCGGCGGCAAATCTAATTGAATGCAAAATATTTCTTGCAAATACTTAATAAACAATTATTGATCAATTTTATAAACTATCATCCACAAAATAGTGCATAAAAGTCAAATAAAAGTGAATTAAACAAAAAATATCACAAATGCTTTCCAACAAAGTGCAATTACAAATAGAAAGAGATAGCTTGGGAGAAAGCCCTACTGATGTTTTTGACAAGAGGACCTCTTGCATTCTATTAAAAAATAATCTATGAAATTGCCGATCTCATTATTCATTTTCGTTTAATATTTATCTACATGAAGTGTCAAGAGCCACAAACACCATGGCATTTCAAATGTAAAGCAATTGCTAAGTTCGAATTTTCGAACTAACTTAAGCAAGGTAAATTTTTATTAATACTAATATAAAGCAATTGCTAAATGCTTTTACTTTGCTACGGAGTTTACTTCAAGCAATTGCTCTATTTTATTAATACGACCCATTATCTTTAGTGATAGATATAACTTTAAAAATCATTGTATCGAACTTAAAAAAAGTCTAGCTGCTAGGGCTAACATAGTTAATTTTCTATCATGTAAAAAATGTAATGCTCATTTAAACACTCTATGTAACGTAACTAGATCTCTAGTATTAAGTTAAATTGACTACGACCTCTTAATTTATGGCAATTCCCCCAAAACAACGATAAATATTATCAAATCACCACATCACCAAGCAGTGCGGAGGAGTTTAAATGCCTTCCCCACCAGCCCAGTACGGAATATATTGGCTGAGGCAGGACTTCCCTCAGTGGAAGAACGCATCTTAGAAACCAGAGCTAAGCTATACACCAAACTTTCTTTTGTACAAGGTTCCATTTTCAACGAAGACTTCAAAACACTTAGACAAGCAAAATGTCTCAAGCGTATTCCATCAGCAATATCGATTGCATTAACAACCGCAAATTCAATGGAGCTTCCTATAATAAGTAATGTTAAATATTTCCCAAGTTGGCCACCCTGGTGTATTAAGAAGTCCTCTTTTATAATGGAGATGACCAATTATAACAAAAGCAATACATCCAACAGCATGTATCAATCCTTATTCCATGATGTCACAGCTGAACTAAGGGCAAACGACTGGAATATTGTATTCACTGACGGTTCCAAAGGCCAGGAAAGCACCTCCTTTGCATCAACTTACGAAAACGGCTCCCTAATATCCATAGGGGTACTAGACACTAGACAATATCGCTTCCACTTTCACCGCAGAGGCAACAGCTATTTTACAAACAGCAAGGATAATCTCAAAACTTCCTGGCAAATTTGTTATTTGCTCTGACAGTCTGTCGGTGCTTCATGCAATTCAAAACCCCAATAACACAATTATTATCAATAAAATAAGAGACCAACTTACAAATTACCATAACAAGTTGAAACTTATGTGGGTACCAGGCCATGTAGGAATTTTGGGTAACGAGCACGCTGATAAAGCGGCTAATGTTTGAGATTAAATGCTTGCATATCTAATATATGAAATCAATTTGAATTTACAACCTTAATTTACAATCTATAAAAATCAATTTCTAAACATATCATAACCATTACTGATTTACCCTATGTTAAATTAAAATATCACTCAAGAGTAACACAGTTGATTAATTTCTTAAAAGTAAACAGTAATTCCGAATTTGTCTTTCTTTGCATTATACATAATACTTTTGTACATACATATTGTCAAAAAAATCGACTCAATTGTTATCTTTCTAATTTCTAATCTCATGGGCATCTTTCTTTTGGAATTAGATCGTTGACCAGGACACACATGGTAACAGCTAAAATAAATTGTTTGTATCATAATTTGGTTTCCTTTATTTTTTTACTTGGTTATTGGTTGCTCTATAATTGGGAATTGTCTTCATAGACTTACGATTAATTCGCTGTTCGTTCTATCGGTTACATAGTGGTCCTTCGTCGTCGAATTTTTATTGAGCCATAATTGTAGAAAAAAAAAATAATTAATACAGTCCGCTACAATTAAATTAATTCAATAATAAGAAAGTGTTTGTGTGTGCCTGCTGATTATGATATGTATGCCTATATCGTAGGTACATACAACCCTTTGCTTTAACTATTCGCACGTGGCAAACATTATATTGCATTAATTCAAGTGCAAGACGATTTAAATTTATTTAGTTTAAATTTGAGCATTGGTTCGGTTATTTATTGTTTTTTGTAAGATGAGTTCTTTAAAACAAAAATATGGGAACGCTTAGGGACGTTTGACTAGAGCACGTGATTTCGTGAATACAATTACTGTTGCAATTTCTCTGGAAATTTTAGAAATACGATTAAAAAGCTTAAACGATTCGTGGTCAGAGTTTTGCGCATTGTAACGGGTGATTTTTTAGCTGGTTTGGTTTTGGCAACACTGGTTTTGACAGCTGACGTGTGTTTAGTACCTTGTGTCACTGTCAAACAGCTTCAGTTTGGTTTGCAATTTAACCATGGATCGTCTTACAAATGAACAACGCTTGCAAATTATTGAATTTTACTATCAAAACTCGTGCTCGGTTCGAAATGTTCATCGCGCGCTGCTTCCATTTTATGGTCGGCTCATTTTTGGTTGAATGGGTACGTAAATAAGCATAATTGCCGCATTTGGAGTGAAGATCAGCCAGAAGCATTGCAACAGCTACCAATGCATCCCGAAAAAGCCACTGTTTGGTGCGGTTTATGGGCCGGCGGCATTATTGGGCCATATTTCTTCAAAGATGATGCGAATCGCAGCGTTACTGTCAATGGTGAACGCTACCGAGCGATGATAACAAACTTTTTTTTGCCCGAAATGGAAGTTCTTGACTTGCATGATATGTGGTTTCAACAAGACGGTGCCACATGCCACACAGCACGCGAAACAATGGCGCAATTGCGAGGCGAGTTTGGTGAACAGTTAATTTCACGTTTCGGGCCGGTCAATTGGCCGCCTAGATCGTGCGATTTGACACCATTAGATTATTTTTTGTGGGGGTATGTCAAGGCTAATGTCTATAGGGACAAGCCCGAGTTACATAAAGCAACATATCAACAACGATGATGAATATTGTTGTTAAATAAACGCAACGGCAGCACTACCCATCACTATGTTCCCGATACTTTAATCAACAACATGAGGCCAAGCATCATCCTCTCTCCGATTAAAACACACAGCAACAAGAAAGATGACGCTCACCAAACACCAATACCCTACCATGCTAAGCTCTAATCAAGGCCATCGATAGATAAGAGTGATAAGTAGATACCAAGGCCAAGCGATCCAAGCCAAGCTGAAGTATAGCTGATATATCGGCATTATCTGTACAGTTGCCACAGTGGAAGGTTCAACAATTACTTAAAATAAAAAACGTACATATATAATTAGAATAAAAGTTCATTCATTTATAATTCATTAATTTGTTTATTTGAAATAAAATATATACCTCGTATTTAAGTTAAATGATATTCAATAAAATTCTCAAAAAGAATACAACTAAATTCTTGTATTATTGAGCAACATAACTGGCGCAGTCGGACTGGGAATACTGCATCCAGAACACCTATAATAGTGAACATCTTTAGTAGCTAAACCAGGACTGGATACAGATTGGAGCACACTTCAACAGTTTATTGGAGTGGTGGTTTTTAAGCCTTAAGCACCGTGAACCAGGAAGTAAAAAGATTAGTAGGGTGAGTACAATTTGAACATTGATCGGTTTCCTATGCCTCCTATCCTTAAATCCAAAACTCAAAAAAAATAAAGTTCGAAGCCTTCTTTTTGCTCCAAGTTGGGCTAAAAAAGTAATTAAATTAAATAAAAAAGTCTTACAATATAATTTTGATTGCAAATCTGTTGATTCAAAAAAAGAAGATCTTAAATCCAGCATAATGTTTTCTAATGCTTCCGTAGCAATGGACATCTTCAATTCGCTTCGAATCCCGGATGCAATTAAAGATGTTCCCACTTTTGATGGAAACACTCGGTTGCTGTTTGATTTTATCAGTAATGTAGAAGAAATTTTAGGCCTCATGCCTCAATTGAATATAAATCCTAGCTATAAAAAAGTAATTTTAAGAGCCATACGAAATAAGGTTGTTGGACCAGCCAACGAAGCTCTAAATATGTATGGAACTCAGGTAAACTGGGAAGACATTAAAAATAATTTAATCGTTCATTACGCGGATAAGAGAAATGAAACAAGTTTGGTAAGAGATTTGCATCAGCTTCGACAAAATCAATCATCTGTAGAAACATTTTATTCAAAGATCATTGAAACACTTTCGGCAATGATAAATCACATAAAGGTTCATGAAAGTAATTTGAGTGTTGTCGAGGCTAAGCAAAACCTCTATCAGGAAATGTGTCTTAACATCTTTTTGTCTGGTCTAAGGGAGCCTTTGGGTTCAACTGTTAGAGCAATGCGTCCCACAAAACTTACCGATGCGTTTAACTTTTGTTTACAAGAACAAAATTACTATTATTTCCAAAACTCAGAATATAGGCCACAGATTTCACAAACAACTAGATTTCAAAATAGAAGGACCTTTTTACCAAACAATAATACAGAGACAAATTTAAATTTTTCCAATCAAAGATTTCAACAACCAGGAAATCAAATACAAAACAATACGCGATATCATAATGAACCTAGAGGAAACAATAATTTTAATCCAAGTAACTTTTCACAAAATAACTTCAGGCAAAACTCGAACTTCAGACAAGATAACAATGCCGATAATTCGAGACCAAATATAGATCATAGACAAGATCATAGTTTTAGGCAAGGAAATAGCTCAAGGCAAACCACTAGTAATTTGACGCGAAATAATTATAATAACTATAGATCTAATGGTCCCGTTCCAAGTCGACAGTCTAACATAAGCAGAGCCTCACTTCCAGAGTCAATGGATACATACAGTGGTACTACGAATAGATCACTTAATGGAAACAATAGGAATGTGCAAATGTTTAATATAGAGAGTCAGCTTGAAGAGAATTATACAAACAACGATATCCCCTCGACTTCAGCAGATATAAATGTTGTGGACAGGGTTACCAGACGTCCCCCTTTAGGGGGAACTGTCCCCCTTTTTCATACCAAAATGCTGTTTATCCCCTCTATACAAACCTCTGTCCCCCTTATTAAGTACAAACTCAAAAACAGAAAATATTCAATTGTAAACAGTAAAAATATTTTCATTTAATATTTTTAAAAAGCTTTTCTTTGAATATACTAACTTGAAGTAAGAAATCCTTTCAAAGCTAAACGCGTCCACTCAATAGCTACATCTCACTTCAGACGCAAAAGTTTTCCTTCATCTGTCAGTTTGATTGGCCTTTTTGATTGTTTTTATAATAAAATGAATCAAATGAAACTTTCTTACCTCACCTTTTTTTACTCTAGTGTTATATTTTTCAAATACATATTAGGTCTGATCCTTTACTATGGGTTTCTGTGATTTTAGCCCAAGCTTGTGTCAAATTTTTTTGTTGTAGTACCTCCTAGCTCGATGGTTAATGCGTAGGACTGTCATGCCGAAGGTGTGGGTTCGATTCCCAGCCATGGCATCTAAAACTGACATGTTTTATTCGAGGTACTGCCTCTTGCGAGGAACTGACAAATCCTCCAAGAGTATACTTGTCATGAAAAAGTGCTTCTCATTTAGCCGTTCGGACTCGGCAAAAAACTGTAGGTCCACTCCATTCCTGCCAACAAACACGCACACAGGAATGGTTGTGAGTTGTAAGTCACTAGGCCCTGGTTCTCCATGAGCTGTTTTGCCACCCAATTTATTTATTTATTGTGTCAAAATTTTGTTTTTATATGAACTTTGACACAACTTTGGACTTAAATGAGCAGAAATGCACTGAAAATCACAGAAATTCAGAGTAAAGGAACAGACCTATTCTGTCCCCATTTTTTGAACACTTGTTCCCCCTAGAAAACTTCCGATGTCCCCCTTTTCGTCATTTTGAATCTGGTAACCCTAGTTGTGGACGATAGAAATTTTCATATATCAGCCTCGGGAAATCAATAGGGTATTTAGATATAAACAATCACAATACAAACCTTCTACCATATATCAATATTAAAAGTTTATACAACACAAATCTGAAATTTTTAGTTGATACGGGAAGTAACAAATCATTTATAAATCCAGACATTATTAAACCTAATGAAATAGAATATATTGAACCTATACAAATTAAAACTATTTTCGACAAAAAACTCGTAGATAAACAAATAAGTATCCACAATCTATTAGAATTTAAAACAGATAAAACTTTAACATTTCTGCTTTTTAAATTTCATAATTATTTTGATGGATTGATTGGAACTGATATTATGAAAAAGCTTTCAATGAATATTGATCTAAAAAATTCATTTCTTGAAACAGAAAACTTAAAAATTCCATTAAACTTCAAACCAAATTTGGTATCAAATATTTACGTTGTCCCAGAGCAGAGTAAATTAGTTTGTAGTCTTCCAGTTGATGTCAAATCTGGCAACGTATACATTATGCCTACAACAATAAAAGAAAACCTCAATATATCAGAGGGATTATACAAAGTTAAAGATTGGTATGCAAACATTGAAGTTGCAAATTCTTCTGATTCTTCTCAAACGTTTTCAATCGAGCAACCAATTAAAGCTGAGTCTTATTCATCGAATGAGTATATAGAGGTACATAATTTATCTTTCAAAAATGAAAAAAGTTTGAAAAACACAAATATTTTACAAAATTTGAAAATGAACAACTTAAATAAGGAAGAAAAAGACGCTATATATAGTTTGTGTAAGAACTACAACAATATTTTCTTTAAAGAAGGTCAGAGTTTAACCCCATCTAACCTGACGAAACATGCAATTAATACCGAAGATAACATTCCCATCTACTCTAAAACATATCGCTATCCATATATACACAAGGAGGAGATTCAAACACAAATCTCTGATATGCTTCGTCAAGGAATTATCCGCAATAGTTTTTCCCCTTGGTCTTCGCCTATATGGATAGTGCCAAAAAAAACAGATAGCACAGGCCAACGAAAATGGCGATTAGTCATCGATTATCGCAAGCTAAATGACAAGACAATCGGAGATAAATATCCTTTGCCAAATATTACAGACATTTTAGACAAATTAGGTAGATGCATGTATTTCTCAACACTTGATCTTGCTTCCAGTTTCCATCAAATTGAAATTAAAGAGGAAGACATACAAAAGACTGCGTTTTCATTTGACAATGGACATTTCGAGTTTCTTCGCATGCCATTTGGCCTGAAGAATGCTCCGTCCACATTTCAAAGAGCGTTGGACAATGTACTTCAAGGTCTCTTAGGGAAGAATTGTCTTGTGTACATGGATGATATCATCATATTTTCCACCTCACTCCAACAGCATATTGAAAACCTGAAATCCGTCTTTGAAAGGTTACAAACTGCAAATCTAAAAGTTCGATTAGGAAAGTCTGCCTTTTTTCAAAAAGAAGTTTCCTTCTTAGGACATTTAGTGACATCCAATGGCGTAAGACCTAATCCTGAAAAAATAAGTGCCATAACCAATTTTCCTATTCCCAAGACAACAAAACAAATAAAATCCTTCCTAGGGCTCTTAGGATATTATAGGAAGTTTATTCAGGACTTTGCTAAGCTTACAAAACCAATGACCGAATGCTTACGTAAAAATAATTGTATAAAGTTAGATTCAAGATATATAAATTGCTTTGAAACTTGCAAAGCTCTTCTATGTAATGATCCCATTCTGCAGTATCCGGACTTTAATAAGCCTTTCATCCTTACAACTGATGCAAGTAATGTTGCACTAGGCGCAGTATTGTCTCAGGGTCCTATAGGTTCGGATAAACCGATTTGTTTTGCAAGTCGGACCTTATCCAAAAGTGAAGGAAGTTATAGCACCATTGAAAAGGAGCTCTTAGCTGTGGTTTGGGCTACAAAATACTTCCGTCCCTATCTATACGGAAGAAGATTCGAAATAGTAACGGATCACAAGCCCCTTACGTGGCTTTTCTCGTTGAAAGAACCAAACTCCAAGCTTGTACGTTGGAGGCTGCAACTTGAAGAGTTCGACTACTTCATAACATATAAAAAAGGAAAACAAAACTCAAACGCCGATGCTCTTTCAAGGATAGAAATAAATTTCAACCAAGCGAACGATCTGGAAAACTTAGAATTAATTTCGGTTCAAAACAATGTCGATGAGCAAGATCAAACTTCTACAATTCATTCTGCGCAGGAGAATATGAACGATGGAATACCTATATCTGAGCGCCCTTTAAATGAGTTTTCGAACCAAATAATTTTGAAAAATAATGTTAATAAGACAAGAATAAACCCAAAATTAACTATTTTATTCAAAAGGAAGAAAAGAATTACAATCGAACACGACAAAATTAATGACGAATCTGTTATAATTAGTATTTTTAAAGATTTTCTTAGTACAAAAAGAGTATCCGCCATACTTGCAGATGACACAACATTTAAAACCGTACAGTCAGTATATTCAACTTATTTTAGCAATAATAAACACTTAAAACTAGTAAGATGTAACATACTCTTAAAAGATATAACTGAAAAGGACTTACAGGAAAAGGTTATAAGGGACTATCATAAGTACTCGAATCACAGAGGCATTATTGAGACTCTTAATCACTTAAAGCGAACATATTTCTTTCCTAATATGAAAGTTATTATTACTTCTATAATAAATAATTGTGAGGTATGTCAGAGGCAGAAATATGATCGCAAAAGAGAACCTTTAAAATTCGAAATTACTCAAACACCCTCAATGCCCCTAGAAATAGTTCACGTCGATATCTATTCAGTATGTAAAGAAAACTTTTTTACCATAATAGATAAGTTCAGCAAATTTGCTTCAGTCTATTTAATTTCTGCTCGGAACAGCATTAACCTCATAAAATCGTTAAAACATTTCTTTTCTCACCATGGAGTTCCCAAACTGTTAATCTCGGATAATGGTAGTGAATTCATCTCTTCAACCTTTAAAGAGTTTTTGGATATCCATATGATTGACCATCATACAATATGTGCCAAAAGTTCTAATGGTAACTCTCCCATAGAAAGATTTCACTCTACCCTTACCGAAATTATCAGGATCATAAAATCACAAAATAGTAATAAAGCCATTGCCGAAGTAATCGATGAGGCAGTTATTACTTACAATAATAGTGTACACTCTGCAACGAAATTGACACCTTTCGAGTTACTGAATGGTCATATTAGTAAAACAAATCCTTTATTTATCAAAGATAATGCAAAAACTGAACAGGAGTACTTAATGCAACACATACAGGATTACAAGAAATTGACAAACATTATTTATGATCGTAGCCAAAGTAGCAAACAAAAGATTATTGAAAAACGAAATGAAAATCGAATTGACCCACCAGATTTTATAGAGAAAGAGACAATATACGAACAAGACGACAGAAGAAACAAATTGGCACCTAGATTCAATGAGCATAAAGTTGTTAAGAACCATAAAATTACCATAGATACAAATAAACGAAAGGTCCATAAACAAAAAATAAAAAAGAAACCTAAAAAGAGTTTACAGAATTCAAATACATAACAAAAAAAAAAATTTTAAAAAAAGAGACAATGATTCCCGCTTTGCTTTAGTTTCATATCATTAACGAATAGTCTTCTTTGCAAATACGCCAATAAACACTTTATTTTAATCAACAGATATGCTTTTGACACAAACATTTTATTTTTCTCTCATTTCCAATTGAATTACCTGGCTTCAAACTTTAAAAACTTTGAGCAAAACAAATACCCTTTACATTCAATCCCCATCCTTAAATGCCGATAAAAATGTTCATTTTAACGAGCTCTGCTAATCATAATGAAACGTCCAACACATCCATCACTCGACAACCAGACTTTGACAATTTATCTATATGAACTTCACTCATTTGTTCATTCAGTTCATACTTGCAAGGGAGGAGTTACATAAAGCAACATATCAACAACGATGATGAATATTGTTGTTAAATAAACGCAACGGCAGCACTACCCATCACTATGTTCCCGATACTTTAATCAACAACATGAGGCCACTCTCTCCGATTAAAACACACAGCAACAAGAAAGATGACGCTCACCAAACACCAATACCCTACCATGCTAAGCTCTAATCAAGGCCATCGATAGATAAGAGTGATAAGTAGATACCAAGGCCAAGCGATCCAAGCCAAGCTGAAGTATAGCTGATATATCGGCATTATCTGTACAGTTGCCACAGTGGAAGGTTCAACAATTACTTAAAATAAAAAACGTACATATATAATTAGAATAAAAGTTCATTCATTTATAATTCATTAATTTGTTTATTTGAAATAAAATATATACCTCGTATTTAAGTTAAATGATATTCAATAAAATTCTCAAAAAGAATACAACTAAATTCTTGTATTATTGAGCAACATAACTCCCGCTTCGATTGACGCACTGGAAGCCAACATCCATGCATTCATTCGTGAGATACCGGCCGATATGTGTGAAAGAGTATGCCAAAATTGGACTCAGCGGATGGGCTACCTGAGACGCAGCCGCGGTCAACATTTGCATGAAATTATCTTTAAACATTAAATTGCAAGGTTCAAACTATCGATTCAAATAAATATTTCATTCATTTTTTCGAATTTTTTGTGTTTTTTTTTTTTTAAAGTTCTAAACCTCTTAAAAAATCACCCGTTATAACGAAATTCTGGAAAGCGTTCAGGAAGATAATGAAGAACTCCAAATTTAGGAGACTGAATTTGGCACGTATGAATAGCGTTTCTTTGATGGTCATGCGATGTTATCGGCAGCGATTCGTAAAAAGCAATCGACTTCAAAATCGGAAAATGATGCTTCGGTTGTTGAAAAGCTGGCAATACAACAAACCACGCTGATCGAAAAACTTAACGCGACATCGGACCGGTGCGAAATTCAGCTTCCAAAGCTAGTCGTCCCACCATTCTCAGCGGATTATAAGGATTGGCCGTCGTTTAGGGATTCCTTTGTGGGATCTGTTGATCAGAAAGGAAACCTTACGGCTGTTCAAAAATTTTATTATTTAAAATCCTTTCTTCGTGATCGTGCGCTAGTCCTTATCAAACATATACCGTTATCAGAAGCAAATTATTTCGTGGCATGGGAACGTTTGGAGCATAGATATGATCGGGTATAACTCATCGTTCAATCGTTTATCGAGACATATCTTTCTCTTCCCAATGCAATCGGTGGTAACGTGAAAATAATTAGGCAAATTTCAGACACTGCAGATGAGGTTATACGTGGACTTAATGCCGTTAATTCTAATTGCCGTGACCCATGGCTTATTCATTTGCTCTTAACTGAACTAGACGTTGACACTAAACAAAGTTGGACAGAAAAGATCGATACGCGTGATGATGCTAGCATTGACGAATTTTTGACATTTTTGGAAACGCGATGTACGGCTCTAGAATCATGTCAAACGGTAGTATCACGCTAGAGTGCTTTGCGGAACAAGCAACAACCTACTATACGTTCGCATTTTGTTGAATCTTCACAGTCAAAAACTGTATTGCAATGTCCTAAGTGCCAAGAGCAACACAACTTGCAACAGTGTCCAAAATTTGTCGCACTTGATGCTGAATCCCGTCGGTCCTTTGTAAAATCGAAATCTTTGTGTTTTAATTGCCTTCGCCCTGGACATGGGGTAAATCGGTGCCACTCTACCTTTCGCTGTCGTGAATGCCGGTCGCGTCACCATTCACTTGTTCATCCATCGTCACAGAATAGTTCCCCCTCTTCATCGCAACCACAGACTTCGTCGCATAAATCCATTCCAGAGCAATCTTCTTCCTCATCTGTTGCACCAATAATAATAAATAACCATTCGTTAGATGTAGCAATCGGTAGACAAACCATTCTTCCAACAATAATGGCTCAGGTAGAGGATTGTCAAGGGAATTTGCAGAGTTGTAGGATACTAGTCGATTCAGGATCTCAGGTTTCTTTTGTGGGTGAATCGTTTGTTCAGAGGTTAGGAATTCCACGCAAACATGCTCGTATCCCTATAAGTGGGGTTTCGTCTTCTAATGAAGGTCATACGAAAGGTGTTGTGTCATTGAAATTAACTTCTCGATTTGATAAAACTTCCTTGGTCGTTGACGCACATGTAATGACTACAGTTACCTCTAACTTGCCTGCTCGATCGTTCGATCCATCTCGGTTACTTCATATTCGTGGCTTAGAATTAGCAGATCCATCGTTCAATGTATCCAATTCAATCGACATTCTTCTTGGAGCAGATAAGCTATGGTGTATTCTCAAGGGGGATCAAATTCAAGGACCAGAGGGGACTCCTATAGCCCAACATACGTCATTTGGTTGGATTGTAACAGGGGAGTTATTCGAAGCGTCGCCATCAGTTAATCAATCTTCAATCACATCTCTCCATTCTTCGCTTGATGTCGACTTTCTTTTGCAACGTTTTTGGGAGTTAGATGAATTCGTGCCTCCAAAAGATGATCCCTTCAATGAGGATGATGCTGAAATACATTTTCGTACCACATTCTCTAGATCAATCGACGGAAAGTACTCCGTACAACTCCCGTTCAAATCTCCCTGTCCCGTGTTTGGTGAGTCGTTAAAGCTCGCGGTTAATCGGTTATATTCTATGGAAAGAAGGTTTCGACGAGACAAAGCTCTGCACGAGTCATACTCAAACTTTATGAAAGAATATCTTAATCTTGGTCATATGACTCGCATTCCTTCAAGTGAGATTCATACAGCTCAAGGAAAACACCTTTATCTGCCTCATCACGCGGTTTTAAAACCGGATAGTTCCACGACCAAGTTAAGGGTCGTGTTCGATGGGTCAGCTAGGGACTCGTTCGGAAAGTCACTAAATAGTCACTTACATATTGGTCCTCCCATTCAAAGGGATTTGTTTGGCGTTTGTTTACGTTTTAGACAGCACAAATACGTTTTCACGGCGGATGTGGTAAAGATGTTTCGCCAAATCTGGGTAGAAGACGAGCACACAGATTTTCAGCGAATCGTTTGGCGGGAGAATCCCACAGATGAGATAGGACATTTTCGACTTCGGACTGTTACGTATGGGACGGCATCGGCTCCATTTCTCTCCGTTCGTGTTTTAAAGCAGATAGCAAACGATTACAAGGCGCCAGTGGCGGATCCAGAGGGGGGCTATAGGGGCTGAAGCCCCCCCCCCCCCACTGCTGATTCAGAAGAGAGTTCCACAAACAAAACATGTGAGCTGTGGTTTTCCAAGCCCTAGGGAAATTGAATGAGTTGTAGGGCTGAACCATATTATATGCAAGCTGTGTTTTTTTCGAAGCCCCAAGAGAACTGGATGATAAAAGACGATTATATACAAAATAAAATATACCAACGTAGGCGTATACTTATTTCAAACCTTAAAGGTATAAGACAAAAAGTTGAGGCTTGGGGCTAAGCCTTTACGAAGCGTTTTCCTAAGCGTGCAAGGGAATCAGATGAAAACTATATAACACTGTTAGGGCTAACAAATTTGCATAATAGCTGTATTTTTTTCCAGGCATTAAGGAAATCCGACGAAAGTAAGAGGCAAAAGCTACAAAATTTCCATGGAAGCTGTTGTTTTCCGAAGTCCAGGGAAACATTGGAGGTTGGGGCTTAACAATTTGTGTGTAAGCTTTGTTTTTTTAACCCTCTAAGGAATCGGACTAAACAAATAACAAGTTTGGGGCTAGTAGGTATGCATTCCTAAATGCTGTGTTTTTTCCAAGCCCTTATATTGAAACTAGTGAGGTTGACTTTCATGTTATTATTTTTACCTAGATTTCCTTGGGTATCGATATTTCTTAAAAATTAAATTAAGTTTGACGAAACGAATGAATGTTAGCTTTTTCTTAAATTCCTCTTGATATTTTTCGGGCTTAGCTAAGCCCAGATAACTTTTGGGGCTTAAATTTAAAAACTCAGTTTCCGGTGTAAAAAATTACCCTGATTACAGAACCCGACGAATGAGTCAGGCCCAATTTTGACATTTGGATCATAGTAAAAATGTCAAAATTCAGTCTGATTCGCTCCGTAGTTGGACGGATGTTATAGGGAATCGGGCTGAATAACTTTGATAAGGATAGTGTTTTGACGACGCAAACATTTTAAAAAACTTAAAAAATAATGATATTAAATTAATCAAATAACTATTGTGAACTATTTGAATCTGGTATAAAATTTGAATTTCCCGCCCATCCGGCCATATTAAAATGTAAAAAAAAGAAAGAAGAAACCAAAGAAGAATAAACTGAATTAAAAGGCATTCCAAACCAATACTTCAAGTGATAAGCACGCATTTTTTATTAAATTATTTATCGCTTTTCGTCCGCTTTGTTTAAATTTAAAAACGTTTCAATTTTCGTTTGAGCTAATTTGTAAAAAATCTTACAAATTCTCATGGCGCCCGAGCAGTCACAAATTAAAATTAAATAATTTGGTTCGAGTTTCGCGAATTTTAAACTAAATTGTACAATAAGTACATATTTCTTATAAATACATATATAAAATATATATAGAAATATCAAATCCGCGACGCGATTATTCTTTAAAATCGGTAGAACCGTTTAATTAGTGCGCGATAAAAACAAAATTAAGCCCCAATAAAGGAGCCAGTCAACAGTCAAGGACAGCAGGAATTATACATCCGTGTCGCCGCAGCCGCAGCCGAAGCCGTCGTTGTACATCACCACGAAGCCCCAGAACCGCCCCATGCACGACCACTGTATTTGCAACCAGTGCACCAGGGAAGTTGCTTCGAAAGAAGAATCAGAGGTATTAACAAAAACTGAAAGATTAAGTTAAATTAATTGCCTAATAATTGCGGCATTTTGTCTTTGATTGACATTACGACACTTTCAGTTTTTGTCAAATTTATTGCAATTTAATATATTTATGAAACAAACAAAGTGCGCGGTTTGGAATAATAAAAAAATTATTTATTGAATTTTATTCAACTAAAAAACAAGTCAGTTTAAACTAATAACTACTTAAATCACTTAAAAGCAAAATAAAACAATTGGCCATCGATCTGTCGTTGCCGCCACTGCCGTCGCCGTCGTACATCATCACTCGAATTGTCCTATTATCTCGTACACTCGCTTTTTCGGAAAAATATTATGAAACTTAACATAATTTAAGTTAATTTCGCGATCGGTGTTGCAATAATTTTTTAATTTGTATATTTAATAAAGTTTAATTGAATATAAAAACAAAAAAAAAAAAAACCCGATCGAAGTTGTTGCGAAAATACATTTGTTTACAAATTACAAACTTCACATTGACATTTGATTTGACATTTCATTTAAGGTAGAACTAGAATAGGCGGAAGCCGTCGGAAGCTTATGTCAAAACCGACCGAAAAGTAGCTTCCCGAAACGTCAATTTCACAAGTGGCCCATAATGCACTTAAGTGGTTGGAAGTGAACAAAAAATAAATAATTGTTTGTTCAATGTTTATTTTCTCATTTTACTTATTCACAGCGCAGAGTGATAGCTTTTAATTTTTTATTTTGCAAAACTACTAAAATTCTATGTGATATAAATTAATTAAAAGAAAATTGTTTTGACTTCTCTCATTCATTCATCAAACAGAAAAAAAAAGTTTCAAACTTTGCACCAAGCGCCAAGTTCTTGTTAGTTTGCTTCCACCATTTTGATTTTGCATTCGCCCACTTACGAAAGAGCGGTCGTTGAGCGCTCTCACTTCCGACGGCAAAAGTTAACGAAAACTAAACGAAAAGTTCCACTTCGCAATTATGTGCGCGTCATATAAATTTCTTGTTTTCGCTCGGTTTCGTACGACCACTTAAGTTGGCTTCCGACTATTCTAGTTCTACCTTTAGTTCCGATCTTTCGTTAAGTTATCAATTGCCAAGTGTGGTCGTGTTCAGCAACACAAAATTTATTTTTTCGAAGACTGTGTTCAGCGAAAATTATCCATAAAATAATTTCGCTTAAGATCATTTGATTTTACAATTAAAGTGACTTTCGACAATTTGCACATTTAGATATTTAGTAAATTGAATTTATTTTGGAATTCTCAAATGAAAATAAACTAATTTTTCAATAGTTTTTCTGATAATTTTTAATATTAAAGTGCAATTTGACTTAAGTGCGGATTAGCTAATTCCAAGGCACAAGTAAGAATACTTTTTTTTCGAAAGTTCATAAATAAATAAACGTAAATAAAAGCAAAATGACGGGCAAGAAAAGGCAGGTTTCTCCGAAAAAGGACGCAGATCTTGACCATTTAATACATCAGCGAACAAGTATCAAAAACAATATTACAAGAATAAAAACGGGATTAGAAGAAAAAACGTTGTCACTCAATCCAATCGAACTAGAATGTCGATTAGATATTTTAAATTCTTACATTGACCAACTCATGAATTGCCAATCTGAAATCGAGTCAGTCGATCGAACCGATAATTTCCGCGGTGAATTGGAAAACATTTGTGTGAGTGCAAAAGCACTACTTATATCGATGGTGAATAAAAGACGCAAATCAATGGGTCAATAGTAGGTCTGTTTGGTTACTGAAAATTCGTACGAATTCGTACGACGTCGCACTACATTTCACAAATTCCTGTTTGTTAACTCCAAAGTGTAGCAACGAGAGAGCAAAATGAGAGAGCAAGAAATTTCCCCTCCATGAAAAATCTTGCAACTTTCTGCTACACAAATTTTTGTGTGCAGGAAGTAAACAACTGTCAAATCCACGTCTGTGTGTATTTTTGTTTGTGTGTGTCTTAAGATTTATCTGTAGTGTTTGATAGTGTGTGTCACGTTTGACGTTTTGTACACAAAAGTGATACAAAATTGATTTAATGCGTTTGTTAACTTTGTAGCAAGTTTTCCCCTCTATGAAAGAATTTTCCCCTTCTTTCATTAATTTGACAGTTTTTGAACTTCGTGCTACAAAAGTAACCAAACAAACCTAGTATCTCCATCAGCTCTGTGTCGTTTAAATTTCAGTTATAGTCAGGCAAGCTTAAGAAGACAGTTGCCCTTATGTCCGATCTACAGTAGAACAAATTATGGTGTGAATAGTCCATTAAATCAATTGATTTCAGTCTTCAATAAATATTATTGTGTATTTTCTTCTATAAACGACAATGTTAAAAGTTGTAAATTTAAAGAAACCTTTTTCAATTCATTATTGTAGTTGACTATATTTATTTAAATTGTAATGTAATGTAAAATTAGTTTTGTAAGCTTCTATCGTTAGTTATTTAACGAATAAATAAATAGTTATGGCACTACCAGCAAATCAAGTGCTGTGGAATATTCCTTCAACAATCCACACCATTCACGTCTGCCAAAAATGTCTTTACCTAAATTTAGCGGGAAATATTCGGAATACAAAAATTTCATGAGTCTTTTCGAAAATTTAGTCAATAACGATCCGATGCTTCCGGACATAGAAAAATTCAATCATCTTATTTCTTGTTTATCGGGTGAAGCTTTAGGAACAGTTAAAGCTTTTCAAATTACGGAACAAAATTATCCCAAAGCTTTGGCAAGTTTAAAAAAAGTTTATGACAACAATTGCTTGATATTTTTCGAAAACGTGTCTACACTGTTTGAATTGAAAGAAATCACAAAGCCATCAGCTTCTTCATTGCGCACCATGATAGACACTGTTTCGGCTGTTTACGATTCTCTTCTTTCATTAGGTGATGAAAAGAATATCACAAACGCAATAATCATTCATTTAGTTATGTCTAAGGTTGATGCTATAACTAGGTCAAAGTGGGAAGAGCAGTTAGATTTTAGTACGCTTCCTTTATGGAGTGACTGTGAAGCTGCTCTCAATAAAAGATATCAGCACCTTTCAGCTGAAGAAGCATCATCTTCAAAATTCAAACACTCGGATAGACAATCTAAATCAAAACATGAACCATCAAGCCATAGTAAAAATCAAAGATCTGCATTTTCTTGCGTAAACCCACAACAAAACAAATCGAAATGTCTATATTGTAAGTCGAGTGAACATTACATTACAGCATGCCAAACGTTTGCTTCAATACCTGTCATGCAGAGATTTGAATTTGCAAAGAGTGTTCCAGTTTGCATTAACTGCCTTCGAAAAGGACACACTGTTTCAAAGTGCAAACTAAGTAGGTGTAGTGTGTGTAATAGACCACATCATACATTGTTACATCAGTATGAAACAACCTTTAATAGCTCACCGTCACAAGCATCTTCAACTGTTCAAGCTATGCATGCCTCGGTTTCGACTGACCAGGTCGTTCTCGCTACTGCAATTGTGCAGATAAAAGGCATAACTGGTGAGTTTTCACTGGCTCGAGCATTACTTGACTCTGGCTCTCAAATAAACTTCATTACTGAAGAGCTCGCACAAAGGTTGAAACTTCGAAAGGAAGAAAAGGCAATAAATTTACTTGGCATTGGAAAAGCAAGTACCACTGTTAACAAAAAGGTACATGCTATAGTGAAATCAAGATTTAATGATCATTCGTTTTCTGCTGATTACTGGGTTATGAATTCAATATCGTCTTATCAACCGGATCATGCAATAAATACTTCGAATTGGAATATTCCTTCCAATATCCAATTAGCTGATCCTCACTTTGATAAGCCACAGAAAATTGACTTATTAATAGGAGCAGAAACATTCTTTGAATTGTTGTCAGTAGGTCAAATTAAGCAAGGTCCCGAGTATCCAACCATTCAAAAAACACTTCTCGGTTGGATCATATCTGGCAAATGTCCAAGAAATACAAATTCAAATACCAGACAATGTAATTTGGTATGTCAGTCTGAAGAATCATTAGACTTAGACAAAATTGTCCAGAAATTTTGGTTGTTGGAAGAAATTCCTGGAGAAACAAAAAAGTTTCTAACGCCAGAACAACAATCATGTGAAAAACATTTCGTTGAAAATACTCAACTTTTGCCTACAGGTCGTTTTGAGGTTAAACTACCGTTTAAGTCGTCTTCGAACTCGCTAGGACCATCGTTTGAAACCCCTAAACGTCGGTTTCTCGCACTTGAGCGAAAACTGTCCAAAAATAGCGATCTAAGAGCCATGTACATGGATTTCATGAATGAATACATTTCGTTGGGACATATGTCACCAACAGATAACGAAATCCCAAACAGCCCGCACTATTTCATTCCGCATCAGTGTGTTTTGCGACCACAAAGCACAAGCACAAAGCTGAGAGTCGTGTTCGACGCTTCAAGTCGAACGTCTTCTCAACTATCATTGAATGACATCTTGATGGTTGGGCCAACCATTCAAGAGGAGCTGTTTTCGACGTTGCTCCGTTTTCGAATTCATAAATATGCCATTACGGCTGATATTACGAAAATGTATCGGCAAGTTCTCGTTGTTGAAGAGCATTCGATTTACCAGCTCATAGTGTGGAGGCAGCATCCATCTCAGCCGTTACAACATTTCCGCTTGAACACTGTTACGTATGGCACGTCACCAGCACCATTTTTAGCAATACGGTGTTTGAAGATGTTAGGAGATGCTAATGAAGGCTTATACCCCAGAGGGTCAGATGTAATTCGGAGAGATTTTTACGTTGACGATCTTTTAACCGGTGCCAATGAACTTGAAACCCTTAAAATCATAAAAAATGAAGTACAAGAAGTTTTAAAAAAAGGTGGGTTTCAGTTGGCTAAATGGTTTTCCAATCATCCAGAATTATACAACACAGATAGTACTGAAAAATCCATCAAATTCAATGATTCAGACTCAACAAAAACTCTAGGAATTTGTTGGCATCCAAAAGAAGACACATTTAGCTTCAATTTAGAAAATCATCTCCATAATCTACGAGCTACCAAGCGAAACATACTTTCAGTTTCCGCTCGTCTTTTCGATCCTCTTGGTTTGTTATGCCCCATTGTAACCAAAGCAAAAATCTTACTACAAGAGCTTTGGATTGAAAAACTTGATTGGGATGAGTCGATTCCGTTGCGCCTTGATACAAGTTGGCAAAACTTCAAAACCAATTTATCTCAACTTGGCGAGATAAAAATTCCAAGGTTTGTCGAAACTCATTCGAACGCAAAAATACAAGTTCATGGGTTTGCCGATGCATCGATTAGGGCTTACGGTTGTTGTATTTACATCCGAAGTCAAAGCACGGCCGGTATCAAGTCGACGCTACTTACAGCAAAGTCTAAGGTGGCTCCTTTGAAAACGAAATCGCTTCCGCGATTAGAACTTTGCGCAGCGCATACTCTTGCCAAATTATGGATAAGAGTAGAGGCAATGTTGAATCTAGACGTTGAACAGGTTGTTTTTTGGACCGACTCTGAAATAACTTTGCATTGGATAAAAACACATCCAACTGCGCTGGCAACCTTTGTTGCAAATAGAGTGTCCGACATCCAAGAGTGGACACAAAAAGTTTCATGGAAACATGTGCCAACAAAACAAAATCCAGCAGACATTGTGTCAAGAGGCTGCAATGTTGATGAGCTCAATGCGTCAATTTGGTTCAATGGTCCACAATTCTTACTAGAAGAACCATCATCGTGGCCGGTCAATTTGCATTTTGAGTTGTCTCCAGAAGATGAAGCCTTAGAAAAAAGGAAAACAAACATGGCGCTGATAGCGGTTGAAAAACCTCGAACCAAACTTTTAGAATATATCGAGGAAGAAACATCATATATCGACCTTGCGACTACATTAGTATATATAATGCGATTCTTCAAAAGATTAAAAAATAAGACAGAAGTTTTCGAAGAATCACCTACGGCAAAAGAGTTGAATTTATCGTTTCTCAAAATAGTCGAAACTGTCCAAAACTATGAATTTTCCGATGAAATTCAAAAACTTAAAAAGAAAGTTACGTTGCAAAACAGTATTCAAAATCTTAATCCATTTATTCACGATTATAGGGACGACAATTGTTCATTCTCGCTAATTCGTGTAGGTGGTCGTCTGTTGAACGCACCCATGGAGTATGATGCCAAATTCCCACTTTTATTGACAAAAAATTCACCATTTGTAAAAACGTACTTAACGTACTTACATAGGAAAAATTACCATGCTGGACCTCAAGCTATGGTGGCATTGCTTCGAGAAAGGATTTGGCTAATAAACGCTAAAGAAGCATGCCAAAAGATTGTGCGACAATGCATACATTGTTTCAAATACAAACCAAAATTGCTAACACAAATAATGGGTAATTTACCAGCTGATCGATTGCGAGCGCAACGACCGTTTTTAATATGCGGTGTAGATTTCTGTGGCCCGGTATATAAAATTCGTGGCCGGCCACCGAATAAAACGTATATTGTTGTTTTTGTTTGTTTCACTTCAAAGGCTGTACATTTTGAATTAGCTTCTAATCTATCCTCTGAATGTTTTATTCTCGCCCTTAAAAGGTTTATCTGTCGCCGAGGGGTTCCCAAGACGATCCACTGCGACAACGGGACGAACTTCGTGGGAGCTCAGAGGATTCTGAGAGAGGCTCAAGAGGAGTTCGAGAGAGGAAAGGAAGCAGTTCACCGGTATGCAGCAGAGGAAGGGTTCAACTTCGCCTTCATACCACCGAGAGCCCCTCATTTCGGAGGCCTATGGGACGCGGCAGTGAAGGCGGCGAAAACACTCTTACAGCGTACCGTGGGCAACGCTCTTCTCACAACCGAAGAGCTGCTCACCGTTCTTATCGAGGTCGAGGCAATCCTCAATTCAAGACCAATTGCCCCTCTAAGCGCCGACCCCAACGACAGCGAAGCACTCACCCCAGCACATCTGCTGATCGGCAGCAGCTTACGATCGCTCCCACCAGAAACAGTGCCGGAACAGCAGATGGCTTGCTTGAAAAGATGGCAGCTTCTATGCTGGCTCAAGCAGCAGTTCTGGCAGAAGTGGTCCAAGGAGTATCTGCTTGGCCTTCAAGCTCGGTCCAAGTGGGTACAGGAGCAACCCAATCTCGTCGTGGGCAAGCTCGTTTTAATCCACGAGGACAACGCTCCTCCACAGCAGTGGAAACTGGGACGAGTCGTGGCGGTCGTCGAAGGGCAGGACGGAAAGGTCAGGGTCGCCGACGTCAAAACGCAAGGTGGGGTCCTGAGACGTCCAATCGTCAAGCTAGCCGTTCTTCCTGATGACTAGGTTCATTTGAAGCCTTCCAGCCATTCAACGTGGCCGGTGTTTTGACGACGCAAACATTTTAAAAAACTTAAAAAATAATGATTTAAATTAATCAAATAACTATTGTGAACTATTTGAATCTGGTATAAAATTTGAATTTCCCGCCCATCCGGCCATATTAAAATGTAAAAAAAAAGAAAGAAGAAACCAAAGAAGAATAAACTGAATTAAAAGGCATTCCAAACCAATACTTCAAGTGATAAGCACGCATTTTTTATTAAATTATTTATCGCTTTTCGTCCGCTTTGTTTAAGTTTAAAAACGTTTCAATTTTCGTTAGCTTAAATTGAGCTAATTTGTAAAAAATCTTACAAATTCTCAGATAGTTTGCATGATAACATCAAAATATTGTTTCAGAAATTGAAACTTATGTTATAACTCTTTAGGCTTTCGCGGTTGTTAACAGACATAATAGATAATTATTTTTCGGATTAGCCACGTTTATACCACCAAAAAAGGTAAAAAAAACACCTTCAGTCACCAAAGGACCATTTCCTTCTCCAAACACCAGGGGTATATGCTGTTCCCTGTAGCTGTGGGTCTTTGTATGTTGGAAAAACACAAAGAAGCATTGCTACTCGCTTTAAAGAGCGCATTAGTGCTGTTAGTAGGAACCAGCGGGAGAAGTCGGCAATTTGTGAGCAACCTGCACCTCAACAACAACAACATCATGAGATAGAACCACCTACGCTACAACCTGCGTAGTCAATCTAATACATCATAACATCTCAAGAGCAGTTTCCCGGTGACCATGCTTAATGCAATTTGATGCGAAACGTTCGGGGTGAGTACCAAAGTGCACTCTTTAAACTTCTATAACATCCGAAAAATAATTATCTATTATAAAACTTATGTTTTTATTTCAGATTATTTTTGTGTGCCGAAGGATATTTTGACGATTTCAAAGACTGCTTTAAGATGAAGCGAGTTTTGATCTTAGTTTCTCTTTTGATTTCCTTTATGCTCTAACGAAAGATTGGAGAGCTCTTTCCGCGAGCAATATTCATTAAATGAAATGAAAAAGAATTTCAATTCACCTCTAACTCGTTTTCGCAATGTTAAAATCAGCTGTAACGGCTATTTTTTTTTCTTTAAAAAGCGTAATATACATTTTTGTTTAATAAGAACCCAATACTCGTATAGCTATAAATTATTAGAAATTGAAGGGCAGAGCAAATTTAAAAATTTTAACTCAGATTTTTTTCAAATCTTCGTCAAACTGTAAGATTTGAATTGACAAAAAATATGAATGGAATTCGCATTTAAATTGTTAATGATCGGAATGTTGAACACGAATTTTTATGTTCGAAATACCAATTCACATGGACGAAAGTCATTTGAGGTCGAATAGGTACAGAACATCCAAATTCATTTTTTTTCCTCAAATTTACAAAAAGTGAATTGAAAAACATGATTAAGCTAATTTCTTGGAACAGCTACTTGTACAAAAAATTTGCAACTTTTTTGTAGGGAGCTTACTTAGCTTTCTTTTTTTGCCATTTATAGCATTTTCTTCTATAGGAATTAAATTTAAAGAATTAGATAGGTGAGATAAAAGAGCGTACGCTGGATATCGATTAGGTGGGAGCAAACTCATTCAAAAAATAGTTTTAGTACCGAAATCTTGCTTTAAAATTTTTTCATCAAAAGAAGCAAAATTGAATAATATATGAAATATATTCTGATTAGGCAAGAGCACATCTAGCTGCCCCCTTGCATACGGTCTTTTGTTTCAATTGTTTTCATTTAACGCTCGTACGGATCTTACGTTAGTGTAAAAAACAGAAAAGAAAATTTTACTGTGACTCTTTTAGTCTTAGTTATTAGATTTTTTAGACGTTTACTTGTTAGAAAGGTTGTCAAAAAACTTCTCATATATTGGAAATATGCTTTATTTCAATATGCAAATAAAATGTCTAGTTAATCAAATCTTGGACAACCAATCCAAGTTAAAAATTTTAGGATAACAGTAACCTACAAAGTTTATTTATAACTTTTGGCAGGTAGACGGCTGCCTAAAGTTAAACCGAGTACTTTAGGATGAGGTTTTTATAAATCCTACAAAAAATATTCAGATTAAAGAAAGGTACCTACCTCCTTATTTAAAGTTGCTATAAACATATCTTTACACCTGTTTAATACGATGTGTCTATGAGGCGAAACGGAAAAACGAAAATAGCAGCTGAAGAGCTTGCTAATTACCAGATGTTCCATTTCAAATCATAAATTTTGCAGAATTTTCCTATAAAGTACCTTCATATATTTTCGCATTATACAAAATCATTTTTGATGCAGCTGCCGACTAGCCTACTTTCTTAGAAAAGTTGGTAGGGCATTCGTATATGATTAAAGAATTTTTCAAAAGATGTGTCTAAAGGAACTCCAAGCCCCCCCCCACAGCCAAATCCTGGATCCGCTGCTGCAAGGCGCAATATCCAAATGCAGCTCGTGTTCTTACTACAGACGTCTACGTAGATGACATCATGACCGGGGCCGATTCAACGGAGGGGCTGATAAATTTGCAATCTGAATTAGTGTCTCTACTGTCCAACGCCAAGCTTGTACTAAGAAAATGGAACTCTAATTGCTGGCCACTACTTGCTAGACTACCTAGAGATGATTGTGAGTTTTCTTGGTTTGATGCGGATCGTTCAAAAGCAATGATAAAGGTTTTGGGTTTGCATTGGAGCCCTACATCAGATGAATTCTCGTTTCGGTTTTCTAATCCTCGTATCGTTTACCCACCGACAAGACGTTCGCTTTTATCAGAAATCTCTAGCATTTTTGATCCGTTAGGATTCTTAGCTCCATCGATTATTTTGTTAAAAATATTATTCCAGGAATTATGGTCATCTGAACTCAAGCTTGGGTGGGATGATCCTTTACCAATTCACCTAGCCAACAAATGGTTGACGTATCGAAACGAACTGCATTTCTTTGAAGAGCTACGTATTCCGAGAAACGTGTTCCCATCACTTGAAAACGTTGAATATCATGGATTTTCTGATGCCTCGTCGGTGGCTTATTCTGCTGCTGTGTATGCACGTTGTAAAATTTCTGAGAGTGAATATAAAACCGTATTAATTGCGTCCAAAACTAAAGTATAGCTCCCTTAAAACCTGTCTCTATTCCTCGACTTGAGCTCTGCGCTGCTCTTCTTCGTTCTCGGTTGCTGAAAATGATAAGATCCTCGATCTCGACAGACTGTAAGCTTTTTGCATGGTGTGATTCTCAGGTTGTGCTTCATTGGTTGTCCTCTCCACCACGTCGTTGGACTACATTCGTCGCGAATCGTACAGCTGCAATCCTTGAAACTATCCCTCGTCATTCTTGGAACTACATCGCATCCGAATCAAATCCCGCAGATTGTGCCTCGCGTGGTATCTTGCCATCAGCAGTAAAAGATCATCCGCTGTGGTGGAGTAGTCCAAATTGGTTGTCGCTGTCACAAAATCTCTGGCCAGAATCAAACTTTCCAGCAAAGCAGTCAACTGAGAACGATATCTTCATAGAGGAAAAACAATCTTCAAAGGGTGTAGCTCTTGCAGCCAACACTGATAGTAGCTGGGTAATCCTGTTAGCTGAACGAGTTTCGTCATGTAATCGTCTTATCCGAGTCGTTGCAACGTGTATTAGTTATTCTTCAAACTTGAGACCTAAAAAATTTGAGAGGAAATTCGAAGGTCTTTCCTTTAAAGAGATTCAATCCGCTAGAATCAATGTTCTTAAAAATATACAAGAAGACTCGTTCGGGAGTGAAATTAAATATTTGATAAAAAACCATGAACTCCCCCTGAAATCAAAACTCTTACGATATTCACCCTTTATTGATAAAGATGGGCTTCTTAGGGTGGGAGGGCGTCTCAAACATGCTAATCTCTCTTTCAATTTAAAACACCCAATAATATTGCCTAATAACCGTGTTTCTTTCCTTATAGCAGAAGACATTCATAATAATCATCTTCATCCTGGTTTATCGGAAACCTTTGTCATAGTTCGTCAAAGATATTGGATACTTGGGAGTCGCAACCTTATCCGAAAAATAGTCACCAGGTGCAAAACGTGTTTTCTGCAAGGTAAATCCACATCTACTCAGCTCATGGGTGAATTGCCAGCGCATCGGGTACAACCGGCTCGACCTTTTACAAATACTGGATGTGACTATGCTGGGCCATTTGTAATCAAGCTGTCCAAGGGTCGCAAACCAAAACTTTCTAAGGCATATTTTGCTATTTTTGTGTGCATGTCAACTAAAGCAATTCATTTGGAGTTGGTAAGTGACCTAACAACCGATGCATTTTTAGCTGCCTTTAAGCGGTTTGTGTCCCGTCGAGGAAGATGTGCAAATATGTATAGCGACAATGGCACAAACTTCCAAGGTGCACGTCGTTGCCTTAATGAGATGCAGAAATTGGTCGTTTCACAAGCCCACAACGATGAGATTGCCACTCGACTTGCTATGGACGATACTGCATGGCACTTCATCCCTCCTTCAGCACCCCACTTTGGTGGGTTATGGGAGGCAGGTGTGAAGTCTGTCAAGTTGCATTTACGTAGAGTTGTTGGATCTTCCGTTCTAACATTTGAAGACCTTTATACTGTTTTAACTCAAATAGAATCTATTTTGAATTCTCGTCCTATTTGTGTTATTTCCGATAACGATTTGAATCCATTAACCCCCTCACATTTTCTTATACGAGAACCCCTCACTGCTGTTCCGGAGCCGAGTTATCTGGATATTCCTACCAATCGCTTGTCTCACTGGCAGCATCTCCAGAGTATGGTACAAGGATTCTGGAAAAGATGGCACGCGGAATACATAACATCACTCCAAGAAAGACCCAAAGCAAAAAGGGAAGCTAAACTTGAAAATTGGTGGCCTTGTCATTATACGCGAACCTAATCTACCCCCAACGAAGTGGATCCTTGGAAGGATAGAGGCCGTACATCCAGGCTCTGATGACCAGGTACGCGTAGCCACAGTCAGGACAGCAACTGGAACATATTTGCGTCCAATTACCAAACTGGCTCCTTTACCGAAGTCCTGAAACTCGTTCCAGGGGGGGCGGCATATAAAAATCAATTTCTAAACATATCATAACCATTACTGATTTACCCTATGTTAAATTAAAATATCACTCAAGAGTAATACAGTTTATTAATTTCTTAAAAGTAAACAGTAATTCCGAATTTGTCTCTCTTTGCATTATACAAAATACTTTTGTACATACATATTGTCAAAAAAATCGACTCAATTGTTATCTTTCTAATTTCTAATCTCATGAGCATCTTTTTTTTGGAATTAGATCGTGGACCAGGACACACATGGTAACAGCTAAAATAAATTGTTTGTATTATAATTTGGTTTCTTTTATTATTTTATTTGGTTATTGGTTACTCTACAATGGGGAATTATCTTCATAGACTTACGATTAATTCGCTGTTCGTTCTATCGGTTACAGTAATCTTTTTGCTAGTTTTTTTTCGGTCAGTGTTCAAGCCTCCTAATATTGAAAATACATCTTTTGTTGATTTTTCACATGAAATTATCAACATTGGTGCACTTCTGGTGTCCAAAAGTGAGGTTGAAGATGAATTAAATAAACTAAATGAATATAACCAACTTGGGTTCGATGGTATTGCACCCATTATTTAAAAAAAATGTGCATCTGTATTGGCAACCCCACTTGAAATTATTTTCAATCGTTCTCTTGAGGAAGGTGACTTCTCAAAGGAATGGAAAATTTCTTTTATTTCCCCTATTTTCAAGTCTGGGTCGAGAAATGAGGTTACCAACTACCGCCCAATTTACAAAATATCGGTGTTTCCTAAACTTTTTCAAAATATTATTTATAATAAGCTAGTCTTCCTTTTAAAAGAAGTCATATCCCCCTTGCAACATGGTTTTATAAGCGGAAGATCAACTACGACCAACCTTTCTATCTTCAGCAATTATGTGTTGGGTGTACTTGAAGAAGGACATCAATGTGACGCTGTGTATACCGATTTCTCAAAAGCTTTTGATAAAGTTAATCATTCTTTATTAGTTGCCAAGCTAAAAGTCTTAGAATTTCATTCAAGTTTATTGAGGTGCTTTGAATCCTACCTTGCATGTAGAGTTCAATATGTTCGTATCAACAATAAAGGATAGGACCCAGTGGAAGTTACTTCTGGTGTTCCCCAAGGAAGTCATTTGGGACCCCTCCTGTTTCTAATTTTTATAAACGACGTCCCAACACTTTACTTAAAAAAGTATTGCAAGTGTTCACTACACAAGTTATATTACACTTTTTTATTTAGTTTAATTAGGTTTTTATCACTTGTTTAACGATTCGAAATCTCAAAACACTTTCCTTAGCTTGGCAAAATGACAGATGAATCTCATTTTTTTTTATTGTTCAAGGAGTGAATGTAAGTATTGCCGTATTCTTTTTTAACAGCAACTTTTTCAGTACTATAGTATGTAATTCGTTCAAAGGGTTTGGACGATTTTAATTTTATTTTATGTACAGTGTTGATAAACATAATGCAAGAGCATGCATATTTTGAGTAAACTTCATAGTTTTTGACATATGTACATACCAGAATGAAATTAGGTTAGGTTAGGTTAAGAGGGGCGTGCACAGCACAGAGGCTGTTGCGTACACGGGGGCCTATTGGTCCATTGTGATCCCCTTAAAAAAGAAGGCAGAGATGCACCCAAACTAATGGTTCACATAGACTGGATCGTTTGCGAACCAGCCTGTGCTTTCTATGAATTTTCTCATGTTTGCCATTGAGACCTGTGCCAGATCTTCCAGTTCTTCAAAAAACCTGTTTCCAAAATAACGGAGTCGATTTGTTTGGAGGTTTGGACAATCACAGAGCAGGTGTTTAATGGTTTCTATTTCCTCTACGTCTTGACAGCTCCTGCAGAAATCGGGTGCAAATACACCCAGTCTGATGGCCATTGTGCCAATGGCGCAATGGCCCGTTAGTACACCTATCAAGATTCTAATATTCTTTTTACTCAGTGATAAAATATACCGAGATTCCTTTTCATTAATTCTAGGCCATAAACTTCTAGAGATAACACAGTCGTTCCTAGTCCTCCAGGATTTATTGATTTGCTCTTTTGTTATTAGGTCTATTTTCGTTCTAATCACGCCGATCGGGATGTTAAGTCCCATATCTAAATGGCTACTACTGTTTCTATTTGATACTGACCCTTTCCTTGCCAGTTCATCTGCTATATCGTTCCCTTCTATATCGCTATGTCCAGGAACCCAGCAGAGATTGACTCGGTTAGTGTCACAAATATCATTCAGTTTGCCTCGGCATTTTGCTACAGTTTTGGATCTTATAGTCTCACTGGCTAAAGCTTTGATAGCAGCTTGGCTGTCAACGAAAAATGTGATCTCCGACGAGTTCAGTTTCTTCGTTTGTACCATTTCTGCCGCTTTTTCAATAGCGTAAATCTCAGCCTGAAAGACACTACACTCATCTGGGAGTTTATACGAATATCTAATATTCAGAGCTTCACAAAACACCCCAGCTCCCGTTCCTTCTTCCATTTTAGATCCATCGGTGTAGAATGAGATACCCTGTTCCCTGGTAAGTGAGTTGGGTTCCCAGCCATGCCTTTGGGGTATTAAAATAGAGAAGTGTTTATTAAAATCTATAAAAGGTGGTATGTAGTCAGTCGTCACATCAAGTGCGGCCACTGTGTCATACCTCTGGAGGATAGACCCATGACCATAGGTGCTTTGCTTCCAAGAGCCCAGTTCTTTGAGTCGAAGTGCGCTCTTGGCTGCTGTGCATCTTATGTACTCGTCAAGTGCCGGAAGATTTAAAATAATTTCCAGCCCTGCTTGTGGCGTAGACCTCTGAGCCCCCGTTGTTCCTATACAGGCTAGTCTCTGTACCTTGTTCAGGTTTTTGAGATAGCTTACTTTTTCAACAGCCTTCCACCAAACAATAGAACCATAGGTTAGTATAGGACGAACAATCGCCGTGTACATCCACTGGATGACGTGCGGTCGCATTCCCCACCGTGTACCGAAGGTTTTCTTGCATGTATAGAAAGCGCATAGTGCTCTTTTCATTCTTTCCTCTGTGTTCTGTTTCCATGTTAGCTTGGAATCAAGGATTACGCCAAGATATTTAGCTTCTTTGGAAAGTTTCAAAGGAATGTCATTAAGCCTTGGAGGAGTAAAGTCCTCTAATTTCTTTTTATTCGTGAACAAAACTAGCTCAGTTTTTGAGGGGTTAACCCCAAGACCGTTTTGTACTGCCCACGAAGATAGTTCTTTGAGTGCGGATTCCATAATATCTTTGATGGTGGTAAGGTACTTACCCGATATCAAAATTACTATGTCGTCTGCATAGGCCACGATTTTAATGCCCTGATTCCTAAATCTTGTAAGAATTTTGTTAACAACCAGGACCCAAAGAAGAGGCGAATTCACCCCTCCCTGTGGAGTACCTCTTGTTACTGTTTTCTCAACAATCGTATCTCCAAGTTGGGAGCTTATGATTCTACCATTGAGCATGGTATAAATCCAGTCCACAATGGCAGACTCAACCCCAACCTCTTCCAGAGCAGATTTAATGGACTCCGTTTTTACGTTGTTAAACGCTCCTTCAATGTCCAAAAATGCTGCAAGGGTGTGTTCTTTGTGTTCGAGACTTTTCTCAATTTGTGTAACGACTTCGTGCAATGCAGTCTCCACTGACTTACCTTTGAGGTAAGCGTGTTGGTAGCTGCACAAAATGTTTGGATTAAGAAGGTCCCTGACATGCAGATCAATAATTCTCTCCAGTGTCTTGAGGAGAAACGAAGAGAGACTTATAGGTCTATAATCCTTTGCAGTCGAGTGTGTCGGTTTTCCAGCTTTTGGAATAAAGACAACTTAAACCTTTGAATGAAATTGCTACGGAAACAAATTATTTTCTGTTGGGATTTTTACAGTGATATTTCTGTTCCTGCCAACTTAGTAGATATTTTTTTTAGGGATCAGAGTCCTGTTGTTTCCATTGTTTTTTTCAGAAAATGTATCCTTTTTAATCCCAATAAAATATGAATAGACTGACTTTCTGAATTCATACAAACTTTACCAAATGACGCTTTTTTATGCGAAATGATTTTCCATACATTAATTTCTCTGACAAGTAATCCTAAAGCTGCGTCCACATTATGTCGAATTGTCTAGATCAATATCGTTGATCAACAGTGTTGAGTAACCCTGAGGCCACACGAGCGAGTAATCACTAGCGAGTTACTAATACATCGAAACTTTTCCTACTCGCTAGCCAACTAGCTTGCCTTTTTTGAAGCCAGTTGGGAAGCGAGTAGAGCGGCGAGTGGTTTGACACTTAATGTATGTACCCAACTCGCTAGCGAGTACTCGCTCGTGTGGCCTCCGGGTAAGTGTAGACGTGTTGATCGACATAAAGCCATTCAACATTTGTTGACCCAAACGTAACCCGATTCAAATGGATAGCAATCGACAAAGTTGTTCAACAAATTTCATTTTATTAAAAACATTTGTAGGGTTTTAATTTCATGAACATAATTTATTGGTTTCGTGCGTTATTAATCACATTTTTACTAGATGAAAAATGCAATATTTGTTGTAAATAAGTATTTAATGTTAATAATTCGTTTTAACTTAATTGTTCACAAGAAAAAATAAAAAAAAGTTGGGTACCACCAGGATTCGAGCCCTGAACCCTTCGGTTGCATCCTGACGCATCGATCAGAAAATTCCAAACCACACAAATGTTTGCTACGAAAGTTTTTCACGTACACACTAGCATGTTGATCGACAATGTTAACCAACAATGTTGATCGGCATAGTGTGGACCGTCCTTAAGAATGACTACGTATGTTTACGTGAATAGGTGTGCTCTCTGACAAAAACCTCCCAAAACATAACTGCAACGAACGAAGCCACTGGAAGACTTTTGGAAAACAGAAGGAGTTAAAAAGGACCAAAGAAAAACGACATGATGACAATCATTTTGAAGTTTATCTCGTTAAGTTTTTGACAAGACGTTTATGTAATATACTTTAAAAATACCTATTCAAATGGATTTAATAAACTTATATACCTAATGATAAATAAATAAAAAACTATGAAACAAATTCAGAAAACCCAAAACAAATCTTTTCCCGTTCAACACAAAAAATTACTTTTTAGGTATACATACGTAATTTGGTATGCAAATATATATGGGTCAATATTTCAAAATATTAATATTTCAGTCTCCTTCATTTTTGAACCAAAATACAAAATTATATTACGAGTTTGTTAGTTGGATGGCTTAAAATAAACGGGTTCTAACATTCGCTCTAAAAAAAAAAAAGTTAAAAAAATTATCATACCCTCTATCTCCATTTTAACACCCAAAATGTCATTCCCCTGACGTGTCCCCAGGTCTACTTACCACACTGCATTGAATTTTAGCAACGAAACTAAAAACGATACAAAAAATCTAATGGTGCAGTCTTTTCTATAATGTATGCATCATCCTTAAGGAATGGTTAGCTTATTTTAAGTTGCTTTACTTTGTTAAATAGGAGCTATTAAGTAAGTGTTGCCCATTAAACTATCATTTTTTATCCCACCAAAGGAAAATGAAAAAAAAATATATAGACTCAAAATAGAAAACTGATTTGTTTGTTGTTTAACGGGACAGGATTGCTCTTTACGAAAATTAAAGTAAAATTTTGAAAAAACTTGGTTGTCTTTTATATTTCAAGCTTATGCAACGATTTTGTTTTTCGTCCAACAAAATTGTCATTACTCTAACGCGTGTTTTTTTTACTAAACCGTGTGGTATAAAAATTAAACAAGTTTACTCGTCTGTGTCTTTTACAAAGACCTACATGATAAATACTACAAAACACCTAGTTTTCATATAACTTCGGTTTAGTTCTTACAAAACACCCTTCGGAATCATTCCCCTAACATCTTTAGTTTAGTTACTTAAAATCCTTGGCCCACAAGAGCAAGTTCCTGCGACATAGTTGTGCATGCTATTTTTCATGTTAGTATTTGTTCTCTTTTTTCTTTATCTTCCTGAAACCATCCGCAAAATTAAATATCCATCTAATCACCGGAGTAAATATAATTTTTTGTCATTCCCCTGATACAAGTGTCATTTCCCTAACTTAAAGACCATTAGATTTAATCAACAACTATGACCCCATGTTTAAATATATAATTTTTATTCTAGCAAAATATGTTGTTTTGAGCGAGGGTCCAATTTGAAGTGAAAAATATTGTAATATTTTCTCAGATTCGTTAATAAAACTTATTTACTTTATTCAAAACGTACACTTATTTATTTCACAAAATAAAACACTTTACTTTTCTTACTACAAACAAAACGATTTATTATTCACCACTTAAATTAATTCACAAACTTTACTATTCACTTTTATTACAACCAACTTTATTCATTCACGATTTAAAACAAACTGTGTCGCTGCCGTTCAAACATGTGCCTTTTATACTTGTTTTCCAAACTCTGGAAAGTAGTAGAAGGTTCTCGTCTCTGCTTCCAGAGCTTTCCATAGGGGAAATTTCCCAATAATTTCCCTTCCAAAAGCTTTTATTTGACAGCTGGTAATTCTGCTATAATCCGGCAGATGGCGCTTCTTTTGTTTGAGAGTTGCTATAATTATAGCTAATAAGGGTATGTTTGCACTGTGACCGTAAGCTTTATTGTGCCCGATTGTTTGCTTTTCGGAGTCGTTATAGTTCAAATTTTGAAAGTCATTACATTGCCCCCCTCTTAGGATTGATCGTCCCGAGCAAATCCATCACTTCCTTCACCATTATAACGATGTGAACGGTCGCTGTGAACTACTTTTAGTTTGCCTCTTAATCCTCTCTGAATGCGGTAGACGACATCGTTTATTCGTGTTACTACAGTGTAAGGGCCTTCCCAATTTTGTTGAAGCTTCGGTGAAAGTCCCTTCTGACGGTGGGGATTATAAAACCACACAAGGTCTCCCGCTTGGAATCCTGTTGTTGTTGCTTTTGTGTCATACCGTGTTTTCATCCGGTCACTTGATAGCTTTATATTTGCTCTTGTCCTTTCGTGGATGTCAACTAGCTTTTATTTGAGGTTGTCCACGTAGTCGTCTATTCCTTGTGGCTCATTTGCCGAACATCCGAATTTGATTTCACTTGGTAGTCGTATTGTGCTCCCGAGCAGGATTTCTGATGGTGTATGTCCTGTTGAGCTATGTACCGCACTTCGATAGGCCATCAAGAATAACGGAATATGCCGATCCCAGTCTCGTTGGTTGTCGCTTACAACTTTGGAAAGGTGTTCTTTAAGGGTCCGGTTGAATCGTTCAACCATCCCATCAGATTGTGGGTGAAGCGGTGTTGTCCTCGTCTTCTTAATGCCAAGGAGTGTACAAACTTCCTGAAAGATTTTGGATTCGAAGTTCCTCCCTTGATCTGAATGGAGTTCCATAGGTACACCAAACCTGCTTACCCAGTTGAAAACAATCTGATCCGCGACTGTTTTGGTTTCCTGATTTGGGATGGCAAATGCCTCAGGCCACTTGCTGAAGTAGTCCATTACTACCAGGATGTATCGGTTTCCGCTTCTGGTTTCTGGAAAAGGGCCTGCAACGTCTATTGCAATTCTTTCAAAAGGCGTGCCCACATTATACTGCTGCATCTTACTCTGGACTTTTCTGCCTGGTCCTTTGCTTGCAGCACAAGTATCACATTGTCGGCACCATTTTTCGACGTCTTCTCTTGCGTGTAGCCAGTAGAATCACTGCCTTACCTTTTCCAGTGTCTTATTGACACCCAAATGTCCTCCGGAAGCTCCGTCATGCATCTCTTGAAGAACGTCATTAACTTTGGAACGAGGTACGACTAGCTGCATCACATATGATTTGCCGTCTGTGGACTCCCATTTGCCGGAGTGTTGCATAGTCCGAAAGGCATCACTTTAAATTGCCACAGACCATTTCCTGTAGAGAAAGCCGTCTTTTCTCGATCTTCTGGATGGATTTCTACCTGCCAGTAACCACTCTTCAAGTCCAATGTTGAGAACCATTCAGCTCCTTCCATCGCATCCAGAGTATCGCTGATTCTTGGCAGAGGGTAGCTGTCTTTCTTTGTCACATCGTTCAGCCTCCGATAGTCTACACAGAATCGAGTACTTCCGTCCTTCTTTTTGACAAGAACAACTGCGGGGATGCCCAAGGACTTTTAGAATCTTCGATTAGCCCATCTCTCTTCATTGTCGATATCATCTCTTCAACTTCAGCTTGTTTGGCTAATGGGAGATGTCTTGCTGGTTGTCGAATAGGTCTTGCGACTCCTGTGTCGATTCGATGCTGCACCAGTTGTGTTCGACCATACTGCCCACTGGGTGAAGATAGTATATCAGCGTACTCGTGAAGGAGGCTTCCAGCAACACTTAGCTGACGTTCAGTTAATTTGGATGACTTCAGAATTTTTGCCTTCATAGAGTTCACTTTCCCGGGGTCCACAGATTTTTGTGCGTCCGTCAGCTTCTGTGATCGTAGTTATTGCGGAAACAGATTCACACTTTCCAACAATTTCTCCTTTTCTTAGCTTAACTTCGTACGGTTTGATGTTAAGTATCCGTACGGGTACCATGTTGTTCTTTGGTGTCACAAGGGTCTTCCCTAGGATGATGTTTTGGGAAGACTGTTCAGAGTCTGGTTCCACCATTAGGTATCGATGGCTACCCAAATCACCTTTTATTTTCATCCAAACGAACACTTCTGAGGAAGGTGGCAGGCATATATCTTCTTTTATGACAGTCTTGAGAGTTGATGAGTTTTCATTGCCGTAAACCATAGGAATCTCTACATTTCGGTACTTGAGAACTTGCTTCCCGATGTCGAGAATTACTCCATGCTCTTTCATAAAGTCGATTCCAACGATGCACTCGTCACATATATCTGCTACCAGAAACAGATGTGAAAACTCCAGTTCTGCCAAACGGATTGTAAGACGAACTTCCCCGTAAACTCTGGCTGCCTCTCCTGTTGCAGTTTTCAGGCGGCAAGTGTTGGTGTTGTGCAGCCATGTCATCTTCACCAAGTCCTTTCGAACAATGGAGGCAGTGGCACCGGTGTCGATCGTAGCCACTTGCTTTTTGCCGTTTAGTGTTGCCTCCACAGTCAGACTTTTATTGTTTCGTTTCGTCTGCGATACCTGGATGGTGGTTCTGGGGCCATCGATACCAGAAACCAGCTTCTGCCCCTCGAAGTTGGTTCTTACTCGTTTCCCGGTTGAGAAACGGGCCGAGTAGGAGTATTGACATTGTTGTTGTTAAAATTTCTGCTTCCACAATGTTGACAAGCAGATCTTCTAGGTGGCAATAATCTGCACTGGCGTTGGAGATGTCCGGTTTTGTTGCAATTCCAGCATCGAGCAGGTCCATAGCGTTGGTTCCTTTGGAATGCTGTTCTCTGGCAAGAGCACTCCTCAATTTCTATTTCTCTAACCCGATGGACTCCTTGAGAAGCCTGTTCTGCTGCTTCCATAGTGAGGGCAAATGCTAGTGCTTCAGGAAGCGTGCGTTTTCCAGCAGTTCGAATTGCTCGCTGAAGGTTGATGTCAGATACAGCACGAACAAAGGCGAATTGGTTGATGATTTCATCTCCTGCAGCTGGATATGCCAGGTGCGCCAACCGTTCGATGTCTGTTTGGAGTTTTTGCAGAGTTTCTCCTCTTTTCTGGACTCTGGAATTGAGTTGGACGCGGAAGACTTCTTGCATATGGCCATCTCCAAAACGTTTGTCAATGGCCTGAACGAGAGCACTGAAGTTGCCATTTTTATCTGCTGGTATGCTTTGTAACAGCTCAGCAGCAGGTCCTCTGAGGGCAAGCGTTAGAGCTATGCATTTGTCTTCCTCATCCCAGCCATTTGTTGCTGCGGCTGCCTCAAACTGCTTCTTGTAGATTGCCCAAGAATTTTGCCCATCGAAGGTTGGTGGATGCATCTCTTTTTTCTTTGGACAGTCGCCAGAACTTTCTCGAACCTTCATTTTCTTTACTTTATCTAATTCCTTTGTAATGGATTCGATTTTATCTTCGAACTTTGCTTCTACTGTCGACAATTGCTTATCGACATTAGACAATTGTTGATCGAAAGTTAACAATTGTTTATCGATGGATGAAAATTGTTTATCGACACGCTCGTCAAGGGCAATAATTCTATTGTCAAAGGCATCTAACTTATATTCGAGCATATTTGTCTGTTTTTCCAGCAGACACTTTTGTTCCTGGCTTTGTTGTTCTAGAAGATTCTTCTGCTCTTGACTTTGTTGTTCGAAACGTTCGAGAAGGTTCTTTTGTTCATTACGTTGTTCTTGGCTTTGCTGTTCTAGAAGATTCCTTTGTTCTTGGTTTTGATGTTCTAGAAGAGTCTTTTGTTCTTCAAATTTTGCGAGCAGCTGAGAGAGCATATTGGTCATGCCCGATGTACTTACTTGCTCTTGCTGTTCTTCCATTTCAATGTCGAATATAAACGTGTCCGGGTTTTTTCCACATCTTCTTAAATCTTCTTGCAGACGAATTATAAGATCATTCTTTGTTCCAGCAGTAGGAAGATCTCGCTTATTCAGTTCTGACTTAAGTTCCACTAAATTTAAATCATTCAAAGATTTACCCATTGTCTCTTTTTTTTTCCACACAATAAATTAACTGAGTGCACAGATAAAATAAGTTTTATTCCACTTCTAACACCAATGTAATATTTTCTCAGGTTCGTTAATAAAACTTATTTACTTTATTCAAAACGTACACTTATTTATTTCACAAAATAAAACACTTTACTTTTCTTACTACAAACAAAACGATTTATTATTCACCACTTAAATTAATTCACAAACTTTACTATTCACTTTTATTACAACCATCTTTATTCATTCACGATTAAAACAAACTGTGTCGCTGCCGTTCAAACATGTGCCTTTTATACTTGTTTTCCAAACTCTGGAAAGTAGTAGAAGGTTCTCGTCTCTGCTTCCAGAGCTTTCCATAGGGGAAATTTCCCAATAATTTCCCTTCCAAAAGCTTTTATTTGACAGCTGGTAATTCTGCTATAATCCGGCAGATGGTGCTTCTTTTGTTTGAGAGTTGCTATAATTATAGCTAATAAGGGTATGTTTGCACTGTGACCGTAAGCTTTATTGTGCCCGTTTGTTTGCTTTTCGGAGTCGTTATAGTTCAAATTTTGAAAGTCATTACAATATTAATGTTTTGAAATATTGACCCATATAACGAAATCAAAAAATTATGCACATATTCAACGTAAATGCAGATGTACTATATATTTATGAAAAAAAATTAATAATCTGTTCCTGTTGCAATATATAAATATATTAACAATAAATAAAGTACTTCTAGATAAAGTTCTTCTTTTTCACTGTAAAACAATGATCTGAAGATTGAAACCAACTCATAAAAATACCTGTTGAAATCTACCTGATAACTTGGGAATAGATTTCAGTATTAAATACAAACTAAAATACCATAAAACAGCACTTTTCATTTAGTGTTCGACTTTAAACATCGATTTCCATGTATTAAATTTTGACATATTGCTAACGACTAAACTGGAGATTAAATTCGTTATTGGTATGCGGATTTTCTAAAATCGGGAGATTTTCTCCAATGTATGCTTCAAAGGGTGTAGCTCTTGCAGCCAACACTGATAGTAGCTGGGTAATCCGGTTAGCTGAACGAGTTTCGTCATGGAATCGTCTTATCCGAGTCGTTGCAACGTGTATTAGTTATTCTTCAAACTTGAGACCTAAAAAATTTGAGAGGAAATTCGACGGTCTTTCCTTTAAAGAGATTCAATCCGCTAGAATCAATGTTCTTAAAAATATACAAGAAGATTCGTTCGGGAGTGAAATTAAATATTTGATAAAAAACCATGAACTCCCTCTGAAATCAAAACTCTTACGATATTCACCCTTTATTGATAAAGATGGGCTTCTTAGGGTGGGAGGGCGTCTCAAACATGCTAATCTCTCTTTCAATTTAAAACACCCAATAATATTGCCTAATAACCATGTTTCTTTCCTTATAGCAGAAGACATTCATAATAATCATCTTCATCCTGGTTTATCGGAAACCTTTGTCATAGTTCGTCAAAGATATTGGATACTTGGGAGTCGCAACCTTATCCGAAAAATAGTCACCAGGTGCAAAACGTGTTTTCTGCAAGGTAAATCCACATCTACTCAGCTCATGGGTGAATTGCCAGCGCATCGGGTACAACCGGCTCGACCTTTTACAAATACTGGATGTGATTATGCTGGGCCATTTGTAATCAAGCTGTCCAAGGGTCGCAAACCAAAACTTTCTAAGGCATATTTTGCTATTTTTGTGTGCATGTCAACTAAAGCAATTCATTTGGAGTTGGTAAGTGACCTAACAACCGATGCATTTTTAGCTGCCTTTAAGCGGCTTGTGTCCCGTCGAGGAAGATGTGCAAATATGTATAACGACAATGGCACAAACTTCCAAGGTGCACGTCGTTGCCTTAATGAGATGCAGAAGTTGGTCGTTTCACAAGCCCACAACGATGAGATTGCCACTCGACTTGCTATGGACGGTACTGCATGGCACTTCATCCCTCCTTCAGCACCCCACTTTGGTGGGTTATGGGAGGCAGGTGTGAAGTCTGTCAAGTTGCATTTACGTAGAGTTGTTGGATCTTCCGTTCTAACATTTGAAGACCTTTATACTGTTTTAACTCAAATAGAATCTATTTTGAATTCTCGTCCTATTTGTGTTATTTCCGATAACGATTTGAATCCATTAACCCCCTCACATTTTCTTATACGAGAACCCCTCACTGCTGTTCCGGAGCCGAGTTATCTGGATATTCCTACCAATCGCTTGTCTCACTGGCAGCATCTCCAGAGTATGGTACAAGGATTCTGGAAAAGATGGCACGCGGAATACATAACATCACTCCAAGAAAGACCCAAAGCAAAAAGGGAAGCTAAACTTGAAAATTGGTGACCTTGTCATTATACGCGAACCTAATCTGCCCCCAACGAAGTGGATCCTTGGAAGGATAGAGGCCGTACATCCAGGCTCTGATGACCAGGTACGCGTAGCCACAGTCAGGACAGCAACTGGAACATATCTGCGTCCAATTACCAAACTGGCTCCTTTACCGAAGTCCTGAAACTCGTTCCAGGGGGGGGGGGGCATATAAAAATCAATTTCTAAACATATCATAACCATTACTGATTTACCCTATGTTAAATTAAAATATCACTCAAGAGTAATACAGTTGATTAATTTCTTAAAAGTAAACAGTAATTCCGAATTTGTCTCTCTTTGCATTATACATAATACTTTTGTACATACATATTGTCAAAAAAATCGACTCAATTGTTATCTTTCTAATTTCTAGTCTCATGGGCATCTTTTTTTTGGAATTAGATCGTTGACCAGGACACACATGGTAACAGCTAAAATAAATTGTTTGTATCATAATTTGGTTTCTTTTATTTTTTTACTTGGTTATTGGTTACTCTACAATTGGGAATTATCTTCATAGACTTACGATTAATTCGCTGTTCGTTCTATCGGTTACAGTAATCTTTTTGCTAGTTTTTTTTCGGTCAGTGTTCAAGCCTCCTAATATTGAAAATACATCTTTTGTTGATTTTTCACATGAAATTATCAACATTGGTGCACTTCTGGTGTCCAAAAGTGAGGTTGAAGATGAATTAAATAAACTAAATGAATATAACCAACTTGGGTTCGATGGTATTGCACCCATTATTTAAAAAAAATGTGCATCTGTAATGGCAACCCCACTTGAAATTATTTTCAATCGTTCTCTTGAGGAAGGTGACTTCTCAAAGGAATGGAAAATTTCTTTTATTTCCCCTATTTTCAAGTCTGGGTCGAGAAATGAGGTTACCAACTACCGCCCAATTTACAAAATATCGGTGATTCCTAAACTTTTTCAAAATATTATTTATAATAAGCTAGTCTTCCTTTTAAAAGAAGTCATATCCCCCTTGCAACATGGTTTTATAAGCGGAAGATCAACTACGACCAACCTTTCTATCTTCAGCAATTATGTGTTGGGTGTACTTGAAGAAGGACATCAATGTGACGCTGTGTATACCGATTTCTCAAAAGCTTTTGATAAAGTTAATCATTCTTTATTAGTTGCCAAGCTAAAAGTCTTAGAATTTCATTCAAGTTTATTGAGGTGCTTTGAATCCTACCTTGCATGTAGAGTTCAATATGTTCGTATCAACAATAAAGGATAGGACCCAGTGGAAGTTACTTCTGGTGTTCCCCAAGGAAGTCATTTGGGACCCCTCCTGTTTCTAATTTTTATAAACGACATCCCAACACTATTAAAAAATTGTCATTGTCTGATGTATGCTGACGATTTAAAATTATATTTGAGTATAAAAACTGTTTCTGACTGCATTAATCTGCAAAAGGGATTTATTCAAATTATCTACTTGGTGTAACAACAATGATCTACATCTTAATGTTTCTAAATGCCAAAGTATGACTTTTTCTAGAGGTACCTCACCGATCATTTATACCTATAACATTGAAGGAATTTCTCTATCTAGAGTTACGGAAAAAAAGGATCTAGGAGTAATTTTAGATCTTAAATTTACATTCGCTGGACATATTGGGTCTTACTTATAATCAAACACTAATGTCGACTATAAGCTAACTGAGAGGTTAAAATAAAATGTGGAGCTTAAACGGAATGGTACCAATAAAGAATTTTACCCTTTTGCTAACAAAATCCTCATCCTTCCCTTGAATCTACTACAATTTGCATCAAATTTTAAATGAGGCCGTCCCTGCTGGACGAGAATTTCTCATTTGACAAATGAATCTCTACTAAACCACTTGATTAAAGTATATTTTCATTTACAACACATTAGATTTATTATAGCAAAATGTCACGAAATATCAATTGAAAAGTATTCTACGATAGTTTATTAACCCAAAAAACATCACTTCACATTACTTTATGTGGAAATTATCAGACAAAACTCACTTTTGAAATGAAATATTTGTACACTCTCTATTATAGGCGTTTTTTAGGGTTTAACGTAACACCGCGTGTTTTTTTATATTTTATTTAAAAAAGTATTGCAAGTGTTCATTACACAAGTTATATTACACTTTTTTATTTAGTTTAATTAGGTTTTTATCACTTGTTTAACGATTCGAAATCTCAAAACACTTTCCTTAGCTTGGCAAAATGACAGATGAATCTCATTTTTTTTTATTGTTCAAGGAGTGAATATAAGTATTGCCGTATTCTTTTTTAACAGCAACTTTTTCAGTACTATAGTATGTAATTCGTTCAAAGGGTTTGGACGATTTTAATTTTATTTTATGTACAGTGTTGATAAACATAATGCAAGAACATGCATATTTTGAGTAAACTTCATAGTTTTTGACATATGTACATACCAGAATGAAATTGCTACGGAAACAAATTATTTTCTGTTGGGATTTTTACAGTGATATTTCTGTTCCTGCCAACTTAGTAGATATTTTTTTTAGGGATCAGAGTCCTGTTGTTTCCATTGTTTTTTTTTCAGAAAATGTATCCTTTTTAATCCCAATAAAATATGAATAGACTGACTTTCTGAATTCATACAAACTTTACCAAATGACGCTATTTTATGCGAAATGATTTTTCATACATTAATTTCTCTGACAAGTAATCCTAAAGCTGCGTCCACATTATGTCGAATTGTGTAGATCAACATCGTTGATCAAGAGTGTTGAGTAAGTGTAGACGTGTTGATCGACAAAGGCATTCAACATTTGTTGACCCAAACGTAACCCGATTCAAATGGATAGCAATCGACAAAGTTGTTCAACAAATTTCATTTTATTTAAAACATTTGTAGGGTTTTAATTTCATGAACATAATTTATTGGTTTTGTGAGTTATTAATCACATTTTTACTAGATGAAAAATGCAATATTTGTTGTAAATAAGTATTTAATGTTAATAATTCGTTTTAACTTAATTGTTCACAAGAAAAAATAAAAAAAAGTTGGGTACCACCAGGATTCGAGCCCTGAACCCTTCGGTTGCATCCTGACGCATCGATCAGAAAATTCCAAACCACACAAATGTTTGCTACGAAAGTTTTTCACGTACACACTAGCATGTTGATCGACAATGTTAACCAACAATGTTGATCGGCATAGTGTGGACCGTCCTTAAGAATGACTACGTATGTTTACGTGAATAGGTGTGCTCTCTGACAAAAACCTCCCAAAACATAACTGCAACGAACGAAGCCACTGGAAGACTTTTGGAAAACAGAAGGAGTTAAAAAGGACCAAAGAAAAACGACATGATGACAATCATTTTGAAGTTTATCTCGTTAAGTTTTTGACAAGACGTTTATGTAATATACTTTAAAAATACCTATTCAAATGGATTTAATAAACTTATATAATGATAAATAAATAAAAAACTGTGAAACAAATTCAGAAAACCCAAAACAAATCTTTTCCCGTTCAACACAAAAAATTACTTTTTAGGTATACATACGTAATTTGGTATGCAAATATATATGGGTCAATATTTCAAAATATTAATATTTCAGTCTCCTTCATTTTTGAACCAAAATACAAAATTATATTACGAGTTTGTTAGTTGGATGGCTTAAAATAAACGGGTTCTAACATTCGCTCTAAAAAAAAAAGTTAAAAAAATTATCATACCCTCTATCTCCATTTTAACACCCAAAATGTCATTCCCCTGACGTGTCCCCAGGTCTACTTACCACACTGCATTGAATTTTAGCAACGAAACTAAAAACGATACAAAAAATCTAATGGTGCAGTCTTTTCTATAATGTATGCATCATCCTTAAGGAATGGTTAGCTTATTTTAAGTTGCTTTACTTTGTTAAATAGGAGCTATTAAGTAAGTGTTGCCCATTAAACTATCATTTTCATCCCACCAAAGGAAAATGAAAAAAAAAATATATAGACTCAAAATAGAAAACTGATTTGTTTGTTGTTTAACGGGACAGGATTGCTCTTTACGAAAATTAAAGTAAGATTTTGAAAAAAAAAACTTGGTTGTCTTTTATATTTCAAGCTTATGCAACGATTTTGTTTTTCGTCCAACAAAATTGTCATTACTCTAACGCGTGTTTTTTTTACTAAACCGTGTGGTATAAAAATTAAACAAGTTTACTCGTCTGTGTCTTTTACAAAGACCTACATGATAAATACTACAAAACACCTAGTTTTCATATAACTTCGGTTTAGTTCTTACAAAACACCCTTCGGAATCATTCCCCTAACATCTTTAGTTTAGTTACTTAAAATCCTTGGCCCACAAGAGCAAGTTCCTGCGACATAGTTGTGCCTGCTATTTTTCATGTTAGTATTTGTTCTCTTTTTTCATCCGCAAAATTAAATATCCATCTAATCACCGGAGTAAATATAATTTTTTGTCATTCCCCTGATACAAGTGTCATTTCCCTAACTTAAAGACCGTAAGATTTAATCAACAACTATGACCCCATGTTTAAATATTTAATTTTTATTCTAGCAAAATATGTTGTTTTGAGCGAGGGTCCAATTTGAAGTGAAAAATATTGTAATATTTTCTCAGGTTCGTTAATAAAACTTATTTACTTTATTCAAAACGTACACTTATTTATTTCACAAAATAAAACACTTTACTTTTCTTACTACAAACAAAACGATTTATTATTCACCACTTAAATTAATTCACAAACTTTACTATTCACTTTTATTACAACCAACTTTATTCATTCACGATTTAAAACAAACTGTGTCGCTGCCGTTCAAACATGTGCCTTTTATACTTGTTTTCCAAACTCTGGAAAGTAGTAGAAGGTTCTCGTCTCTGCTTCCAGAGCTTTCCATAGGGGAAATTTCCCAATAATTTCCCTTCCAAAAGCTTTTATTTGACAGCTGGTAATTCTGCTATAATCCGGCAGATGGCGCTTCTTTCGTTTGAGAGTTGCTATAATTATAGCTAATAAGGGTATGTTTGCACTGTGACCGTAAGCTTTATTGTGCCCGTTTGTTTGCTTGTCGGAGTCGTTATAGTTCAAATTTTGAAAGTCATTACATTGCCCCGCTCTTAGGATTGATCGTCCCGAGCAAATCCATCACTTCCTTCACCATTATAACGATGTGAACGGTCGCTGTGAACTACTTTTAGTTTGCCTCTTAATCCTCTCTGAATGCGGTAGACGACATCGTTTATTCGTGTTACTACAGTGTAAGGGCTTTCCCAATTTTGTTGAAGCTTCGGTGAAAGTCCCTTCCGACGGTGGGGATTATAAAACCACACAAGGTATCCCGCTTGGAATCCTGTTGTTGTTGCTTTTGTGTCATACCGTGTTTTCATCCGGTCGCTTGATAGCTTTATATTTGCTCTTGTCCTTTCGTGGATGTCAACTAGCTTTTCTTTGAGGTTGTCCACGTAGTCGTCTATTCCTTGTGGCTCATTTGCCGAACATCCGAATTTGATTTCACTTGGTAGTCGTATTGTGCTCCCGAGCAGGATTTCTGATGGTGTATGTCCTGTGGAGCTATGTACGGAATATGCCGATCCCAGTCTCGTTGGTTGTCGCTTACAACTTTGGAAAGGTGTTCTTTAAGGGTCCGGTTGAATCGTTCAACCATCCCATCAGATTGTGGGTGAAGCGGTGTTGTCCTCGTCTTCTTAATGCCAAGGAGTGTACAAACTTCCTGAAAGATTTTGGATTCGAAGTTCCTCCCTTGATCTGAATGGAGTTCCATAAAAAAAAAAAAAAAAAATTTGGTGGCGCAACAGCTCATGGAGAACCAGGGCCTAGTGACTTACAACTCACAACCATTCCTGTGTGCGTGTTTGTTGGCAGGAATGGAGGGGACCTACAGTTTTTTGCCGAGTCCGAACGGCTAAATTGAGAAGCACTTTTTCATGACAAGTATTTTCTTGGAGGATTTGTCAGTTCCTCGCAAGAGGCAGTACCTCGAATAAAACATATCTGTTTTTAGGTGGCACGGCTGGGAATCGAACCCAGACCTTCGGCATGACAGTCCTACGCACTAACCATCAAGCCACGAGGTACTATGGAGTTCCATAGGTACACCAAACCTGCTTACCCAGTTGAAAACAATCTGATCCGCGACTGTTTTGGTTTCCTGATTTGGGATGGCAAATGCCTCAGGCCACTTGCTGAAGTAGTCCATTACTACCAGGATGTATCGGTTTCCGCTTCTGGTTTCTGGAAAAGGGCCTGCAACGTCTACTGCAATTCTTTCAAAAGGCGTGCCCACATTATACTGCTGCATCTTACTCTGGATTTTTCTGCCTGGTCCTTTGCTTGCAGCACAAGTATCACATTGTCGGCACCATTTTTCGACGTCTTCTCTTGCGTGTAGCCAGTAGAATCACTGCCTTACCTTTTCCAGTGTCTTATTGACACCCAAATGTCCTCCGGAAGCTCCGTCATGCATCTCTTGAAGAACGTCATTAACTTTGGAACGAGGTACGACTAGCTGCATCACATATGATTTGCCGTCTGTGGACTCCCATTTACGTCTTAGTACTCCTTCTTATACATGAAGCGAGTCCCATTGTGCCCAATACGCCTTAAGAGTTGGACTTCTGTCGGAGATGTCACCCCATTCTGGTTTCTCTTGGTGTTCCTTCCATGCAAGAATGCAATCAATATCAGAGTCTTCTTGTTGGGCAGCTCTTACTTCTTCATTACTCCAACCGTAAATGGGGTCGGCTCTTAATCGCTGGATGGAAGCAACCTCTTTCTCTTCTTGACGTGTGCAGTGCTTGCAGTCCGGTTTGCATGGTCCCCGAGATAAAGCATCTGCATTTGAGTGCAACCTTCCTCTTCGATGTTGGATCTGGTAGTCATATGTCTGCAATCTCTCAATCCATCTTGCCACTTGACCTTCTGGATTTTTGAAGTTCAACAGCCAATTAAGTGCGCCATGATCTGTTCGAAGAAGGAACTTCTGTCCATAGATGTACTTATGGAAGTGTTTTGTTGCCGATACTAGAGCAAGAAGTTCTCTTCTGGTCACACAGTAATTTCTTTCTGGCTTTGAGAGTTCCTTGCTGTAATAGGCAACGACCTTCTCTTCTCCTTCGTGGACTTGTGATAGTACGGCACCAATTCCTACATTACTTGCGTCAGCGTCGATGATGAAAGGTTTCCCTGGTATCGGATAGGCCAAAACTGGTGTATTGCATAAGCGCTGCTTAAGTTCCCGGAAGCTTTTCTCGCACTCGCTTGACCATTTGAACGGTTTGCCTTTCTCTGTTAGCTGGTGCAAACTTTTCGCGATTCCAGCAAAATCCTTCACAAATCGTCGATAGTACGTGGCTAGACCAAGAAAGCTTCGGAGTTGATGTTTATCCTGTGGTGTTGGCCAATTCTTTACGGTGTCAACTTTTTCAGGATCAGTCTTCACTCCTTGAGAAGAGATGATATGTCCCAAATATTTTACCTCAGACTTGAAAAATTCGCACTTGTCTGGATTTAATTTCAAGTTTGCTTCTCGAAGCCTCTGGAACACGGCCTTAAGGTTTCCACAATGCTCATCAAATGTCTTACCATAAACGATGACATCGTCCAAATATACTAGGCAAGATTTCCAAGTAAGTCCTTGTAAAACACACTCCATCAAACGCTCAAATGTTGCCGGAGTGTTGCATAGTCCGAAAGGCATCACTTTAAATTGCCACAGACCATTTCCTGTAGAGAAAGCCGTCTTTTCTCGATCTTCTGGATGGATTTCTACCTGCCAGTAACCACTCTTCAAGTCCAATGTTGAGAACCATTCAGCTCCTTCCATCGCATCCAGAGTATCGCTGATTCTTGGCAGAGGGTAGCTGTCTTTCTCTGTCACATCGTTCAGCCTCCAATAGTCTACACAGAATCGAGTACTTCCGTCCTTCTTTTTGACAAGAACAACTGGGGATGCCCAAGGACTTTTAGAATCTTCGATTAGCCCATCTCTTTTCATTGTCGATATCATCTCTTCAACTTCGGCTTGTTTGGCTAATGGGAGATGTCTTGCTGGTTGTCGAATAGGTCTTGCGACTCCTGTGTCGATTCGATGCTGCACCAGTTGTGTTCGACCATACTGCCCACTGGGTGAAGATAGTATATCAGCGTACTCGTGAAGGAGGCTTCCAGCAACACTTAGCTGACGTTCAGTTAATTTGGATGACTTCAGAATTTTTGCCTTCATAGAGTTCACTTTCCCGGGGTCCACAGATTTTTGTGCGTCCGTCAGCTTCTGTGATCGTAGTTATTGCGGAAACAGATTCACACTTTCCAACAATTTCTCCTTTTCTTAGCTTAACTTCGTACGGTTTGATGTTAAGTATCCGTACGGGTACCATGTTGTTCTTTGGTGTCACAAGGGTCTTCCCTAGGATGATGTTTTGGGAAGACTGTTCAGAGTCTGGTTCCACCATTAGGTATCGATGGCTACCCAAATCACCTTTTATTTTCATCCAAACGAACACTTCTGAGGAAGGTGGCAGGCATATATCTTCTTTTATGACAGTCTTGAGAGTTGATGAGTTTTCATTGCCGTAAACCATAGGAATCTCTACATTTCGGTACTTGAGAACTTGCTTCCCGATGTCGAGAATTACTCCATGCTCTTTCATAAAGTCGATTCCAACGATGCACTCGTCACATATATCTGCTACCAGAAACAGATGTGAAAACTCCAGTTCTGCCAAACGGATTGTAAGACGAACTTCCCCGTAAACTCTGGCTGCCTCTCCTGTTGCAGTTTTCAGGCGGCAAGTGTTGGTGTTGTGCAGCCATGTCATCTTCACCAAGTCCTTTCGAACAATGGAGGCAGTGGCACCGGTGTCGATCGTAGCCACTTGCTTTTTGCCGTTTAGTGTTGCCTCCACAGTCAGACTTTTATTGTTTCGTTTCGTCTGCGATACCTGGATGGTGGTTCTGGGGCCATCGATACCAGAAACCAGCTTCTGCCCCTCGAAGTTGGTTCTTACTCGTTTCCCGGTTGAGAAACGGGCCGAGTAGGAGTATTGACATTGTTGTTGTTAAAATTTCTGCTTCCACAATGTTGACAAGCAGATATTCTAGGTGGCAATAATCTGCACTGGCGTTGGAGATGTCCGGTTTTGTTGCAATTCCAGCATCGAGCAGGTCCATAGCGTTGGTTCCTTTGGAATGCTGTTCTCTGGCAAGAGCACTCCTCAATTTCTATTTCTCTAACCCGATGGACTCCTTGAGAAGCCTGTTCTGCTGCTTCCATAGTGAGGGCAAATGCTAGTGCTTCAGGAAGCGTGCGTTTTCCAGCAGTTCGAATTGCTCGCTGAAGGTTGATGTCAGATACAGCACGAACAAAGGCGAATTGGTTGATGATTTCATCTCCTGCAGCTGGATATGCCAGGTGCGCCAACCGTTCGATGTCTGCTTGGAGTTTTTGCAGAGTTTCTCCTCTTTTCTGGACTCTGGAATTGAGTTGGACGCGGAAGACTTCTTGCATATGGCCATCTCCAAAACGTTTGTCAATGGCCTGAACGAGAGCACTGAAGTTGCCATTTTTATCTGCTGGTATGCTTTGTAACAGCTCAGCAGCAGGTCCTCTGAGGGCAAGCGTTAGAGCTATGCATTTGTCTTCCTCATCCCAGCCATTTGTTGCTGCGGCTGCCCAAACTGCTTCTTGTAGATTGCCCAAGAATTTTGCCCATCGAAGGTTGGTGGATGCATCTCTTTTTTCTTTGGACAGTCGCCAGAACTTTCTCGAACCTTCATTTTCTTTACTTTATCTAATTCCTTTGTAATGGATTCGATTTTATCTTCGAACTTTGCTTCTACTGTCGACAATTGCTTATCGACATTAGACAATTGTTGATCGAAAGTTAACAATTGTTTATCGATAGAAGAAAATTGTTTATCGACACGCTCGTCAAGGGCAATAATTCTATTGTCAAAGGCATCTAACTTACATTCGAGCATATTTGTCTGTTTTTCCAGCAGACACTTTTGTTCCTGGCTTTGTTGTTCTAGAAGATTCTTCTGCTCTTGACTTTGTTGTTCGAAACGTTCGAGAAGGTTCTTTTGTTCATTACGTTGTTCTTGGCTTTGCTGTTCTAGAAGATTCCTTTGTTCTTGGTTTTGATGTTCTAGAAGAGTCTTTTGTTCTTCAAATTTTGCGAGCAGCTGAGAGAGCATATTGGTCATGCCCGATGTACTTACTTGCTCTTGCTGTTCTTCCATTTCAATGTCGAATATAAACGTGTCCGGGTTTTTTCCACATCTTCTTAAATCTTCTTGCAGACGAATTATAAGATCATTCTTTGTTCCAGCAGTAGGAAGATCTCGCTTATTCAGTTCTGACTTAAGTTCCACTAAATTTAAATCATTCAAAGATTTACCCATTGTCTCTTTTTTTTTTCCACACAATAAATTAACTGAGTGCACAGATAAAATAAGTTTTATTCCACTTCTAACACCAATGTAATATTTTCTCAGGTTCGTTAATAAAACTTATTTACTTTATTCAAAACGTACACTTATTTATTTCACAAAATAAAACACTTTACTTTTCTTACTACAAACAAAACGATTTATTATTCACCACTTAAATTAATTCACAAACTTTACTATTCACTTTTATTACAACCATCTTTATTCATTCACGATTAAAAACAAACTGTGTCGCTGCCGTTCAAACATGTGCCTTTTATACTTGTTTTCCAAACTCTGGAAAGTAGTAGAAGGTTCTCGTCTCTGCTTCCAGAGCTTTCCATAGGGGAAATTTCCCAATAATTTCCCTTCCAAAAGCTTTTATTTGACAGCTGGTAATTCTGCTATAATCCGGCAGATGGCGCTTCTTTCGTTTGAGAGTTGCTATAATTATAGCTAATAAGGGTATGTTTGCACTGTGACCGTAAGCTTTATTGTGCCCGTTTGTTTGCTTTTCGGAGTCGTTATAGTTCAAATTTTGAAAGTCATTACAATATTAATGTTTTGAAATATTGACCCATATAACGAAATCAAAAAATTATGCACATATTCAACGTAAATGCAGATGTACTATATATTTATGAAAAAAAATTAATAATCTGTTCCTGTTGCAATATATAAATATATTAACAATAAATAAAGTACTTCTAGATAAAGTTCTTCTTTTTCACTGTAAAACAATGATCTGAAGATTGAAACCAACTCATAAAAATACCTGTTGAAATCTACCTGATAACTTGGGAATAGATTTCAGTATTAAATAGAAACTAAAATACCATAAAACAGCACTAGGGTAACACTTTTCATTTAGTGTTCGACTTTAAACATGGATTTCCATGTATTAAATTTTGACATATTGCTAACGACTAAACTGGAGATTAAAATGCGGATTTTCTAAAATCGGGAGATTTTCTCCAATGTATGCTTCAAAGGGTGTAGCTCTTGCAGCCAACACTGATAGTAGCTGGGTAATCCTGTTAGCTGAACGAGTTTCGTCATGGAATCGTCTTATCCGAGTCGTTGCAACGTGTATTAGTTATTCTTCAAACTTGAGACCTAAAAAATTTTAGAGGAAATTCGACGGTCTTTCCTTTAAAGAGATTCAATCCGCTAGAATCAATGTTCTTAAAAATATACAAGAAGATTCGTTCGGGAGTGAAATTAAATATTTGATAAAAAACCATGAACTCCCTCTGAAATCAAAACTCTTACGATATTCACCCTTTATTGATAAAGATGGGCTTCTTAGGGTGGGAGGGCGTCTCAAACATGCTAATCTCTCTTTCAATTTAAAACACCCAATAATATTGCCTAATAACCGTGTTTCTTTCCTTATAGCAGAAGACATTCATAATAATCATCTTCATCCTGGTTTATCGGAAACCTTTGTCATAGTTCGTCGAAGATATTGGATACTTGGGAGTCGCAACCTTATCCGAAAAATAGTCACCAGGTGCAAAACGTGTTTTCTGCAAGGTAAATCCACATCTACTCAGCTCATGGGTGAATTGCCAGCGCATCGGGTACAACCGGCTCGACCTTTTACAAATACTGGATGTGATTATGCTGGGCCATTTGTAATCAAGCTGTCCAAGGGTCGCAAACCAAAACTTTCAAAGGCATATTTTGCTATTTTTGTGTGCATGTCAACTAAAGCAATTCATTTGGAGTTGGTAAGTGACCTAACAACCGATGCATTTTTAGCTGCCTTTAAGCGGCTTGTGTCCCGTCGAGGAAGATGTGCAAATATGTATAACGACAATGGCACAAACTTCCAAGGTGCACGTCGTTGCCTTAATGAGATGCAGAAGTTGGTCGTTTCACAAGCCCACAACGATGAGATTGCCACTCGACTTGCTATGGACGGTACTGCATGGCACTTCATCCCTCCTTCAGCACCCCACTTTGGTGGGTTATGGGAGGCAGGTGTGAAGTCTGTCAAGTTGCATTTACGTAGAGTTGTTGGATCTTCCGTTCTAACATTTGAAGACCTTTATACTGTTTTAACTCAAATAGAATCTATTTTGAATTCTCGTCCTATTTGTGTTATTTCCGATAACGATTTGAATCCATTAACCCCCTCACATTTTCTTATACGAGAACCCCTCACTGCTGTTCCGGAGCCGAGTTATCTGGATATTCCTACCAATCGCTTGTCTCACTGGCAGCATCTCCAGAGTATGGTACAAGGATTCTGGAAAAGATGGCACGCGGAATACATAACATCACTCCAAGAAAGACCCAAAGCAAAAAGGGAAGCTAAACTTGAAAATTGGTGACCTTGTCATTATACGCGAACCTAATCTGCCCCCAACGAAGTGGATCCTTGGAAGGATAGAGGCCGTACATCCAGGCTCTGATGACCAGGTACGCGTAGCCACAGTCAGGACAGCAACTGGAACATATTTGCGTCCAATTACCAAACTGGCTCCTTTACCGAAGTCCTGAAACTCGTTCCAGGGGGGGCGGCATATAAAAATCAATTTCTAAACATATCATAACCATTACTGATTTACCCTATGTTAAATTAAAATATCACTCAAGAGTAATACAGTTTATTAATTTCTTAAAAGTAAACAGTAATTCCGAATTTGTCTCTCTTTGCATTATACAAAATACTTTTGTACATACATATTGTCAAAAAAATCGACTCAATTGTTATCTTTCTAATTTCTAATCTCATGAGCATCTTTTTTTTGGAATTAGATCGTGGACCAGGACACACATGGTAACAGCTAAAATAAATTGTTTGTATTATAATTTGGTTTCTTTTATTATTTTATTTGGTTATTGGTTACTCTACAATGGGGAATTATCTTCATAGACTTACGATTAATTCGCTGTTCGTTCTATCGGTTACAGTAATCTTTTTGCTAGTTTTTTTTCGGTCAGTGTTCAAGCCTCCTAATATTGAAAATACATCTTTTGTTGATTTTTCACATGAAATTATCAACATTGGTGCACTTCTGGTGTCCAAAAGTGAGGTTGAAGATGAATTAAATAAACTAAATGAATATAACCAACTTGGGTTCGATGGTATTGCACCCATTATTTAAAAAAAATGTGCATCTGTATTGGCAACCCCACTTGAAATTATTTTCAATCGTTCTCTTGAGGAAGGTGACTTCTCAAAGGAATGGAAAATTTCTTTTATTTCCCCTATTTTCAAGTCTGGGTCGAGAAATGAGGTTACCAACTACCGCCCAATTTACAAAATATCGGTGTTTCCTAAACTTTTTCAAAATATTATTTATAATAAGCTAGTCTTCCTTTTAAAAGAAGTCATATCCCCCTTGCAACATGGTTTTATAAGCGGAAGATCAACTACGACCAACCTTTCTATCTTCAGCAATTATGTGTTGGGTGTACTTGAAGAAGGACATCAATGTGACGCTGTGTATACCGATTTCTCAAAAGCTTTTGATAAAGTTAATCATTCTTTATTAGTTGCCAAGCTAAAAGTCTTAGAATTTCATTCAAGTTTATTGAGGTGCTTTGAATCCTACCTTGCATGTAGAGTTCAATATGTTCGTATCAACAATAAAGGATAGGACCCAGTGGAAGTTACTTCTGGTGTTCCCCAAGGAAGTCATTTGGGACCCCTCCTGTTTCTAATTTTTATAAACGACATCCCAACACTATTAAAAAATTGTCATTGTCTGATGTATGCTGACGATTTAAAATTATATTTGAGTATAAAAACTGTTTCTGACTGCATTAATCTGCAAAAGGGATTTATTCAAATTATCTACTTGGTGTAACAACAATGATCTACATCTTAATGTTTCTAAATGCCAAAGTATGACTTTTTCTAGAGGTACCTCACCGATCATTTATACCTATAACATTGAAGGAATTTCTCTATCTAGAGTTACGGATAAAAAGGATCTAGGAGTAATTTTAGATCTTAAATTTACATTCGCTGGACATATTGGGTCTTACTTATAATCAAACACTAATGTCGACTATAAGCTAACTGAGAGGTTAAAATAAAATGTGGAGCTTAAACGGAATGGTACCAATAAAGAATTTTACCCTTTTGCTAACAAAATCCTCATCCTTCCCTTGAATCTACTACAATTTGCATCAAATTTTAAATGAGGCCGTCCCTGCTGGACGAGAATTTCTCATTTGAAAAATGAATCTCTACTAAACCACTTGATTAAAGTATATTTTCATTTACAACACATTAGATTTATTATAGCAAAATATCACGAAATATCAATTGAAAAGTATTCTACGATAGTTTATTAACCCAAAAAACATCACTTCACATTACTTTATGTGGAAATTATCAGACAAAACTCACTTTTGAAATGAAATATTTGTACACTCTCTATTATAGGCGTTTTTTAGGGTTTAACGTAACACCGCGTGTTTTTTTATATTTTATTTAAAAAAGTATTGCAAGTGTTCACTACACAAGTTATATTACACTTTTTTATTTAGTTTAATGTTTTTATCACTTGTTTAACGATTCGAAATCTCAAAACACTTTCCTTACACCCCGACTCCACAGGACATACAGATGCCCAACATCACAACCACAATCCAATCAACAATCAGCAGATTTTTTCTTGCTGGGCAGTTCATGTCATGTCGTTTCATTTCCCTCTCACCACTACTTCTATCTTTTGCAATAATACTCGCCCTTTAGACTCCAGATAACAGTAGAAAGACCTTTTTTAATATCAAGCTACCTCTAGATACAAGGAAAACCTGATAAAAACTCACACGCACGTGAGACGTCAAATCTCATGGCAAGCTTTGAACAGCGTTCATGTCTTGTTCAAAAGTTGGTTTTCTTCGACATGTCGTCGACAAGACATGGATTTTCAGGCTCCATTGGATTTTTATTAGACATGTTCATAGTCTTGGCATCGTTCATGGCAGGTGGAGCCAGCATGTTAGCTTGGCAAAATGACAGATGAATGTGCTTGATTACACGTGAAGAACGAAAGTGTTCAGATGTGAACAAAATTATTCTGCAGATTTTGTTCTCCTCTTTGTGTTTTTCGTATTTTCATAATGAAAGACACGATTTGATTGGTTGGATTGGATAGAAAAAGCAACACACAAGAGAACGTCAATTTTCTACACCGAATATTTTCAAATATTTTAAAATATTTCATCCCCCTCCCTCTTCTGCAAGTTACCCCGCTCACCATCACAAATCGCAGAAAATGGTTGAATTTCTTCACGTGTGATCAGGGACAATCTCATTTTTTTTTATTGTTCAAGGAGTGAATGTAAGTATTGCCGTATTCTTTTTTAACAGCAACTTTTTCAGTACTATAGTATGTAATTCGTTCAAAGGGTTTGGACGATTTTAATTTTATTTTATGTACAGTGTTGATAAACATAATGCAAGAACATGCATATTTTGAGTAAACTTCATAGTTTTTGACATATGTACATACCAGAATGAAATTGCTACGGAAATAAATTATTTTCTGTTGGGATTTTTACAGTGATATTTCTGTTCCTGCCAACTTAGTAGATATTTTTTTTAGGGATCAGAGTCCTGTTGTTTCCATTGTTTTTTTCAGAAAATGTATCCTTTTTAATCCCAATAAAATATGAATAGACTGACTTTCTGAATTCATACAAACTTTACCAAATGACGCTATTTTATGCGAAATGATTTTTCATACATTAATTTCTCTGACAAGTAATCCTAAAGCTGCGTCCACATTATGTCGAATTGTCTAGATCAACATCGTTGATCAACAGTGTTGAGTAACCCTGAGGCCACACGAGCGAGTAATCGCTAGCGAGTTAACTATTATAAAAGAAAGAATCGGTCACTGACTGACTCATTCATTCACCTGATTCATCATTGCACAGCTTATACTAGATATGTTAGAAAATTTTTGAAAAAATCTACATATTAGAAATTTTATGTAAAGATCCACTAGCGCTGGATTTTTTGATATTCCTATTTTTAATAGGGTAAAATAGGGTTTTTATTCAATAGGGTCGAAAAACTAAAATCTAAATGGTAAATTATAGAATTTTTATTTATTTTTTTCTTAATAGATATTAAAAATTTAAGAACTTTACTAATTTGATTTTTTATTCTAAAAATTACCCAAATCGAGATATTAATTTTTTTAAAGTCAAAATTGATAAATAGATGGTTAACAAATTCCTTATAACACATCCAATTTACAACCGATTTTCATACTACTTATAGTTTTGAAAAGATAATAAAAAAAAAAATTATCCATGTTTCAGCAAATTTTGATAGGATTTTTTTTTACATTTTTTATTGATTTTTCAAATACACCTATTTTATTCGATCGATTTTTGGCAGTTATTTTTTTTTATCTTTTTAATGGTTACATTTAAAAATCTCAAATTTATACACATGATAGACTATGTTGATTTACATATAATATGTAAAATTTAGATTTTTTAATTACACCTACGCCCAATTAATTACATATTACTGGTCATTTACATATCATCTTATAACTCAGATGTCTTTCCACCTATACACTTGGTTTTTTTTTATATTTTTTTTCAATAATGCACAGTTATAATTGTATATCAGACGTAACTCTACGTACTATAAAAGCTTCACAATTAAATTATCTAATCCAACTAATAAAATCTAATCAAATCAATTAAAATTATCAAAAATCTTAAACTCAATCGTCGTCCAGATGAGAGTTTGTGTGGTGTGGCGAATAAGCCCAAGGAAAACAACAGAAATATTCTCCATAGTAATTCCAGCAACAACAACTACCCTTTTATATTCTCGCACAAATTATTATACATTCTGTTTTAATCTCCATGTCCGTATATTTGCTGGACGAAAAGACTTTTTTATTTTACTATTTTCAGTCGAAAAGATGACTTGCTAGGGAAAGGATCGCCGGTCTGCGGTCTTTCCCTAAAATGCAAAAAGGATGCGGTTTTGTTGTTTGGTAAGCTCCATAGGCTCTGATATAGTTTTTCAGTATGTTTTTTTTTTTTTTTTATCTAATAGTTGTTGGTAAGGAAGCGGTGTTTTTTTTATAAAAAATATTTTATTATTAGTACTTAGGCAAGGCAGTCATCGTCATTCTTTTTGGGTGGATTTAGATTTTTTTTTAGTTGATAGATGATAGGGTAGGTACGCAAAAATGCATTTGACTGTAGGTAGTTTTTCATTAATAATTTTTCTTGCAAAGATTTTTTTTTTACTATCCTTCAATTTTGTTTTTATCTCCCTGTCCGTATTTTTAAAAAGACTTTTTTTTTTGTCATGATGAAATGATGATGCTTTACTGAGGGAAGGCTGCTGCTGCTACTCGGCGGCGGTGGATATGGTAGTGGTAGGTAGGTATAGCGTATAGGTTGGGTATATATGTAGGTATGTATGTTGCTGCTGCTGCTGTTTGTAGTAGAAGGTATAATAGTTGGAATGTTGAAAGGACGTAGGCTGGAGGGGTGGGTAAGCAAATTAAGTGGACAGTAGACATTATACTTATGTGCACATTTGCGCTGATCGGTGTTATGTGTGTATGTATGTAAGTATGGTGTGTATGGGCTGCTTAATCTGCTGTTGCTGCTGCGCTACTGCTGCGCTGCTGCTGTTGCCCAGCGTGCGATCGAAATATTTTATGTTGGTAGGATATTGTAGGATGTCGATAGATAGGTACGTATTTAAACTGGTTGATTTTGATGGGTTGATCGATATTGGGTTGGGTGTTGATGTAGTTTGGATGGCCATCGTGGGGTGGGTGGATTTGTATTTGTTTTTGTTATGGTTATTGTTGTAGAAGGTAGGTATAAAATGATTTCGATATGGTAGGTAAGTACGTACGTAATACGCGGCGGTCGGGTGGGTACAGAAAAAAAAAATTTCATCATGTCTCTATATCTTCGCAACGGCTCAAACGATCTGCATGAAATTTTCAGAGCTGATTCGCATGAGTGAGAAAAAACTTTAAAAATATTTTTTGTTCCAGTCCGCCCACTGCCACGCCCACTTTTTATATCTTGATTTCTCAAAAATAGCTCTAAAAATTATTTGAGGTATTAGAAATTGTTTGTATGGGGAAGAAAAATATGAAGATGATTTTTGGGAACCCACCCCCCAACCACGCCCACTTTTATCTTGACTCTATATCTCGGGAACGGCTCTATTGATCTGAATGAAATTTTCAGAGTTGATTCGCATAACCAAGAATGAACTCTAGAAATATTTTTTGTTCAAATCCACCCACTACCACGCCCACTTTTTATACTTTGAATTTTCAAAAACGGCTCCAAACATTACTATTGGTATCAGATATTGTTTAAATGAGTAAGAGAAAAATGTTGGTGATATTTTTGACCCACCCACAGCCACGCCCACTTTTGCAATTTGCTCTATATCTCGGCAACGGCTGCAACGATCTGGATGAAATTTTCAGAGTTGATTTGCATCAGCAAGATAAGACTTTTGAAATATTTTTTGTTCAAATCCGCCCACTACCACGCCCACTTTTTATATTTTGAATTTTCAAAAACGGCTCCAAACATTACTATTGGTATCAGATATTGTTTAAATGAGTTAGAGAAAAATGTTGGTGATATTTTTGACCCGCCCACAGCCACGCCCACTTTTGCCATTTTCTCTATACCTTGGCAACGGCTCTAACGATCTAGATGAAATTTTCAGAGTTGATTTGCATCAGCAAGATAAGACTTTTGAAATATTTTTTGTTCAAATCCGCCCACTACCACGCCCACTTTTTATATTTTGAATTTTCAAAAACGGCTCCAAACATTACTATTGGTATCAGATATTGTTTAAATGAGTTAGAGAAAAATGTTGGTGATATTTTTGACCCGCCCACAGCCACGCCCACTTTTGCCATTTTCTCTATACCTTGGCAACGGCTCTAACGATCTGGATGAAATTTTCAGAGTTGATTTGCATCAGCAAGATAAGACTTTTGAAATATTTTTTGTTCAAATCCGCCCACTACCACGCCCACTTTTTATATTTTGAATTTTCAAAAACGGCTCCAAACATTACTATTGGTATCAGATATTGTTTAAATGAGTAAGAGAAAAATGTTGGTGATATTTTTGACCCACCCACAGCCACGCCCACTTTTGCAATTTGCTCTATATCTCGGCAACGGCTGCAACGATCTGGATGAAATTTTCAGAGTTGATTTGCATCAACAAGATAAAACTTTTGAAATATTTTTTGTTCAAATCCGCCCACTACCACGCCCACTTTTTATATTTTGAATTTTCAAAAACGGCTCCAAACATTACTATTGGTATCAGATATTGTTTAATTGAGTAAGAGAAAACTGTTGGTAATATTTGTGACCCACCCACAGCCACGCCCACTTTTACCATTTGCTCTATATCTCGGCAACAGCTCTAACGATCTGGATGAAATTTTCAGAGTTGATTTGCATCAGCAATATACAACTTTTGAAATATTTTTTGTTCAAATCCTCCTACTACCACGCCCACATTTTATATTTTAGATACTATGTACTTACTACATAATATTGCATTTTTTTGCATTGATATAAATTGAATTTATAATGTATATTGCTGGCTTATAATTGTAAATAATAATAATAATAACTTTTGTTCTATAAGTCCAATTTTAATAATTAAAATTTTAAAATAAAGATAAAATTATTGGCTATACTATATAGTATACTATGTAGTCAGTCAGCGAAGCGACTGACACGGGCAAATCGGCTAGTTACTAATACATCGAAACTTTTCCTACTCGCTAGCCAACTGGCTTGCCTTTTTTGAAGCCAGTTGGGAAGCGAGTAGAGCGGCGAGTGGTTTGACAATAGAGCTTTTTAGCAAAAATTTCTAAATGTCAAACTCAGGACCTCGGCACAAATGACATTTAGGTACCACCCATTTTCTTTTTTTATTTCGGAGGCCGATACACTCCAATTCAACAGAATGAGTACATGGATTTTCGTAGTTGGTTTATTAATTTTTTTTTCAAACATTGTGCATTGTCCGAGAATAAATATAAACAATAAAAACTATTTCAAACACATTTTTTTTGCTCCCATCCATTAACTTTTATTACCAGTTTCAATATTTGAGCTTGTTCTGTTGACACAAAAGCACTGCATTTTCCTTATGGAAAGACTTTGATGAGAGTCGGAGGAAAAAAAGCAGTGTTTTTTGAATTAATCTTTCTGTTTTCTTTTCCCAACATCATAAATAAACAATAAGGATAATCAAATGATTCATTAATGCACAATGTTAAGAAAAAATGGAAAAAGTACCTTTGAAAATGTGTGTCCTTATTCATTTGAAGTGGAGTGTAAATGTTTGGATTTTTTTTCATTGGTAATTGCGTCTGTCAAAGGTGCCGAGTTCTTAGCTGTCACTTTGACTTTGACAATTTGGTAGAGATCTCTATTAATGTATGTACCCAACTCGCTAGCGAGTACTCGCTCGTGTGGCCTCCGGGTAAGTGTAGACGTGTTGATCGACATAAAGCCATTCAACATTTGTTGACCCAAACGTAACCCGATTCAAATGGATAGCAATCGACAAAGTTGTTCAACAAATTTCATTTTATTAAAAACATTTGTAGGGTTTTAATTTCATGAACATAATTTATTGGTTTTGTGAGTTATTAATCACATTTTTACTAGATGAAAAATGCAATATTTGTTGTAAATAAGTATTTAATGTTAATAATTCGTTTTAACTTAATTGTTCACAAGAAAAAATAAAAAAAAGTTGGGTACCACCAGGGTTCGAACCCTGAACCCTTCGGTTGCATCCTGATGCATCGATCAGAAAATTCCAAACCACACAAATGTTTGCTACGAAAGTTTTTCACGTACACACTAGCATGTTGATCGACAATGTTAACCAACAATGTTGATCGGCATAGTGTGGACCGTCCTTAAGAATGACTACGTATGTTTACGTGAATAGGTGTGCTCTCTGACAAAAACCTCCCAAAACATAACTGCAACGAATGAAGCCACTGGAAGACTTTTGGAAAACAGAAGGAGTTAAAAAGGACCAAAGAAAAACGACACGATGACAATCATTTTGAAGTTTATCTCGTTAAGTTTTTGACAAGACGTTTATGTAATATACTTTAAAAATACCTATTCAAATGGATTTAATAAACTTATATAATGATAAATAAATAAAAAACTATGAAACAAGTTCAGAAAACCCAAAACAAATCTTTTCCCGTTCAACACAAAAAATTACTTTTTAGGTATACATAAGTAATTTGGTATGCAAATATATATGGGTCAATATTTCAAAATATTAATATTTCAGTCTCCTTCATTTTTGAACCAAAATACAAAATTATATTACGAGTTTGTTAGTTGGATGGCTTAAAATAAACGGGTTCTAACATTCGCTCTAAAAAAAAAAAGTTTAAAAAATTATCATACCCTCTATCTCCATTTTAACACCCAAAATGTCATTCCCCTGACGTGTCCCCAGGTCTACTTACCACACTGCATTGAATTTTAGCAACGAAGCTAAAAACGATACAAAAAATCTAATGGTGCAGTCTTTTCTATAATGTATGCATCATCCTTAAGGAATGGTTAGCTTATTTTAAGTTGCTTTACTTTGTTAAATAGGAGCTATTAAGTAAGTGTTGCCCATTAAACTATCATTTTTATCCCACCAAAGGAAAATGAAAAAAAAAATATATAGACTCAAAATAGAAAACTGATTTGTTTGTTGTTTAACGGGACAGGATTGCTCTTTACGAAAATTAAAGTAAGATTTTGAAAAAAACTTGGTTGTCTTTTATATTTCAAGCTTATGCAACGATTTTGTTTTTCGTCCAACAAAATTGTCATTACTCTAACGCGTGTTTTTTTTACTAAAGCGTGTGGTATAAAAATTAAACAAGTTTACTCGTCTGTGTCTTTTACAAAGACCTACATGATAAATACTATAAAACACCTAGTTTTCATATAACTTCGGTTTAGTTCTTACAAAACACCCTTCGAAATCATTCCCCTAACATCATTTTTTGTGTCATTCCCCTGATTTTCAAGTTTTCACTATAATGATTGATTGAGTTTTGGTAATTCTAGAAGGATATTGCCTTAAACATATTTACAGTATTTTGTAAAGTTGGCATTTTTTCGTTCAAAATATCATAAAATATTAATTATTACTAAAAAATGTTTAGTTACTTAAAATCCTTGGCCCACAAGAGCAAGTTCCTGCGACATAGCTGTGCATGCTATTTTTCATGTTAGTATTTGTTCTCTTTTTTCTTTAACTTCCTGAAACCATCCGCAAAATTAAATATCCATCTAATCACCGAAGTAAATATAATTTTTTGTCATTCCCCTGATACAAGTGTCATTTCCCTAACAAAATATGTTGTTTTGAGCGAGGGTCCAATTTGAAGTGAAAAATTTTAACGTTTTGAAATATTGACCCATATAACGAAATCAAAAAATTATGCACATATTCAACGTAAATGCAGATGTACTATATAATATGATAGAATAGGTGACCTTTTATGATTTAAGTATATATTTGTTTTTGGGCTTTAGGTCATATGTACTATATATTTATGAAAAAAATTAATAATCTGTTCCTGTTGCAATATATAAATATATTAACAATAAATAAAGTACTTCTAGATAAAGTTCTTCTTTTTCACTGTAAAACAATGATCTGAAGATTGAAACCAACTCATAAAAATACCTGTTGAAATCTACCTGATAACTTGGGAATAGATTTCAGTATTAAATACAAACTAAAATACCATAAAACAGCACTAGGGTAACACTTTTTATTTAGTGTTCAACTTTAAACATGGATTTCCATGTATTAAATTTTGACATATTGCTAACGACTAAACTGGAAATTAACTCTAAACAGTAAATTTGGTTATTATTAATAAGGCCCATTGACTATATAGTTGCTAAAGCAAGCTCAATGCTTGGGTTTATTTCCAGAAATTCAAAAGAATTCACTGACCCTTTTACCCTAAGATCACTTTATTTTTGTTATGTTAGATCCATCTTAGAATATTGAAGTGTCATATGGAATCCAAAATATGCAGTTAATAGCACTAGAATTGAAAGAATCCAGAAACGATTTACAAGAGCCGCTATAAGGATTTTACGTTGGAATATCAATATGCCTTCTTATAACACAAGGGGCCTTACTAATAATCAAATTTAGTTCCAAACCTTAAACAAAATCTCCCGATTTTATAAAATCCGCATACCAATAACGAATTTAATCTCCAGTTTAGTCGTTAGCAATATGTCAAAATTTAATACATGGAAATCCATGTTTAAAGTCGAACCAAAGATAATATAATACAAAGATGTCGCATCCAGTAGTAATCGGCCGTATCTGATATCAGATACGACAACATGTTGCTAAATGTTGCATTGGTCAATTTTAAGAGCGAGAGCGGAAAATCTCTGTGGATACAATTTAAAATTTGAAATCTCTTCAAAATGTATATCTCAAGGACAGGAATAGTATAAATGACGTATAGGTAGGTACATAAATTGAATTTTTCTATAAAGCGATTCCAGCTTTTTGGTGGCGTGTGGAGGAGACTTGCTGCGGTCGGTGGTTGCTTTTTTTTTAATTTTTGCTTATCCTTTATTTGTGTGTTCATGATGATGATGTGTATCTGTATAGATAGACATGCAGTAACATTATTGTTGTTGGTAGCGATCTTTGAATAAAAGGAAGGTAGTAAGGATTTTCTTATTGTGTTTGTTTTGTGTGAGGTAGGTAGGTATATCTATGTTACACCGAACATTGTTGGTTAGTTTGTATTCCTTGTGAAATTAAAGGAAATCCATTTTAATTAATTTATTTACAAGTGAATTCATATTTCATAACTTGTGACTTGTGAGGTAGGTAGGTACATATGTAGATACGTGTGAAATGTGTATGCTCCGATTTTTTTGATATATATACGTGATAACGCATTGCTTTTTAATTTAGGCAGGCATTTCTATTTTTTTGTTTTTCAATAGGTAGGTAGGTATCCCTACTTTGATAGAATTATGTATTAGGAAAAAAGTGATACGTACATAGACACATACATACATAGATAGTTAGATACGTAGGTGCATGTAACTTGTCGTATTTTTAAGATTAGTAGGTAGGTAGGTATGTTAAGATTTCAGAAAAATAATATTGCTTTGCATCATACAGATTTTGAAAAATTATAATTTTTATGACATTTTTTAATACATAGTTTAGAAATGGAGCTTCAAAATTTCGTATTTGGAAGGTTCTAAAAAACACAACAAAAAGAAATGTAGGAAAAAAGCCAAAACAGGTCGATAAGATAAGTTTAATTGACTTTTAAATTCACTATTTAGTTTATTTGAATTAAGTTCCAGGTGTCCAGAAGCTAAAGATTTTTTAATTTTCCATTTAAAACTGTTCGATGCCTATAAACGATTATTTGTTTAGGTGATATCGTAAAAAACGAAATTCGGTAACCACATATTTGCAAAATTTTCTCTCAATTTTTTTTATGTATAAATAATTTATAATCATGATTGTGACGCTTTTATGCCACGTAGGATAATAAAAACGAGTATCAAAATAACCATAATTTTATTTACACCTATGCGAAATTAATAAAAGCCAAAGTACCTAATCCATTCATGCACTCAACAGATATGAGTTCATATGTTATAGCGCTCAAATATTGCCGTTATCTCCGTTCAATAGAATTTTAGGATTCTAATTTGGTAATCATATTCAAATCAATAATTTCTATCATCTGTCAAATTGTCAGCCCCACCCCTTAAAATGATAAAAATTAAATACTAAACATAAATTCATTCATCGGTTTCCGATACCGAGACGATACCAGTTCCCAAGCATCCGAAACTATACCGAGCCGATACCAATACCATACTTTTTGGTCCGAAAATTGCCGAGACTTTTATTTATTATAAACAAACAATTGTTCTTGTAATTGATTTCACGGAAACGGACTTTATCGATTTCGATGAAATTTTCAGTTTTTCTCTCTTTAGCAGAAAGAAGATTTAGGGAATGTGTTTATTTAGAACCATCACCAACTTTTCTGGTATCCAGCTCTAGTAATTTTTAACAAAATATATAAAAAAAATTAAAATCGTTCTTTTGCTCTTTATTGTATAAACAACTCGAAAAATAGCTTAGAGCTTTAAAACAAGTATGCAATTTGATTAAATACTTGAAAAAAGATGAATACATGCAAACAAAAATTTAATTTCGTTGGAGCGATTTTCCAAAATTTTTGACATGCTAAAGTCATGATTGTGACTACCTCTTTTCCTAATAGAGAAGAGTGGGGAAACAACCAACCTTTCAGTAATGCATCTACGATAACTGTCTTCACTGATGGTTCGAAGATGGACACTGGAGTTGGTGCAGGAATTTTCTCGGAAACTCTGGGACTAGCTAGCTCCTTCAGACTTCCGGACTTTTGCAGTGTCTTCCAAGCCGAGGTCTTGGCAGTGACAAAAGCAGCTAAGCAAATATCAATGATGGCGATACCACGAGCTGATATCACCCTCTTTATTGATAGCCAAGCAGCAATAAAAGCAATTTCTGCCACCGAGATACATTCGAAGCTTGTGACTTGCTGTCGCGAAGAGCTAAGGGTTCTTGGCATGCAGCATATCATTAGACTCTGCTGGGTTCCCGGTCACAGTGATGTACAGGGAAACGAGAGAGCTGATGAGCTGGCGAGAACGGGTTCGTCGCTTGATTCAAGTCAGGCCGAACAAAATATCAAAGTACCAACCAGTAGCATCAAACAGGAAATTGGTAACAAAATATTAGAAAAAACCAATGAAAGATGGAATCTGCTTGAAACATGCGCCACAACTAGAAAGTTATGGCCAAATTTCAATAAGCAGAGAACAGACAAAATTATGCAAATGAACAAGAAACATCTCCGTTCCCTTGTCAGCATAATCACCGGACACAACCTACTGAGATACCATAAAAAGAAAATGAGGCTCAGTACTGACGACCTTTGCAGAGGGTGCAGCGATGAAGAAGCACATGAGGATACCTTACACTTCCTTTGCCACTGCCCAGCACTCTGTCATTTAAGAAAGCGACATCTAGGAAATCATTTCTATGACGACCTAGAGGAACTTTCTGGAACTTCGGCTAATAGCCTTCTGAATTTCATCAACGCCTCTAAATGGCTTGATTGCTAAAAGAACACATAGGTTTTTACATTAAGTGGAATACAATTTCCTAGGGTATCACAACGGATCTACATAGATCTAAGTGTGACGGTAACGAGATCAACTGTCAGCCCTTCTACCTAACCTAACACTGTGGCTCCATTGGCAATTTTTGAGGCAATTGCAATTGGAATAGGAATGGCAATTTATTGCTTGGGTGGGCATTTCATTGCCAGGCAATTTCAATTATAAAATGTGTGTATAGAAATATTTGACTGCAAATGCTGTTCAAATCCCCTGTTTTTAATAAAATTTAATTTTAATTCACTATATTTTGTCATGTGCGTTCTCATATTCTACGATTTTATTGAAAAAATCAATAAAGAAGCCATTCACAATTACGGGGAATCCCATTTTTCCTCAATTTATTGCCTTGAAGATGGAAATCAATAATTGCCTCTCATCTTCTAGGCAATATTGCCATTGCCATTGACAAAGCGTCTCCATTAGCATTATTTAAGGCAATAGCAATGAGTGAGGCAATTTATTGCCTCAAATATCGTAAATGGGAGGGGTTGTCTTTTTTCCTCAGTTTCTTAGACTTAAAGTGAATAGTCGAAGTACCCATTATTTCCTCTACATAGCTTTTGGCACGCTTACATACGCACATACATATATTCTAGGACTTGATGAATTGAAGTTATTTTGTGCATACGCATACAAGCCCCATTATCTGCCTGAAAAGATTCTGGTTGTGATATCGCGGCCCGTGGAAGCAAATAGAAATAGAAGCAAGTTGCAACTTTCATGACCTAATAGAGATTACATTTTAAGGGCGGTATTCACCGATGGCTCATAACTTAAGAGGCTCATAAACCTATTCACCAAGCAACAATAGTGAATATTTATGAGCGCTCATAAAACTTATGAGTGGTCCCGACCACTCTTAAGTTATGAGTGCTCTCTCCGAAAACTTGTTCGAAAACATTCGAAATAAAAAGTCACTTTTCACAAACGTCTAACTCTGTCACTATCACAATTTGTTTTCTTTTCGTTAGTTTCTTTTTTATTTGTGAAGTTTAATAGAGTTTAAATATGTTTTCATTTATTTATTGTTTTGCAAAATAAACAAAAAGTTGTGCTTATTTGCTCCTGAAAAAAAAAGCATTCAGTGAAATTTATTCAGAAGGCTTTCAAAAACAAAACCCAATGATTTGAGTTGGTCCAAATATCTTACTAAGACCATATTTCGTAAGAAAATCATAGTTTTTCATCAACCGAATAAATCAACTCGTGTGAAAATAAATATTAATAAAACAACGAAGCTCAATCAACAATCAATAATGTATTATTATTCAATTTGTTGTGCGGTCTACCCAAAAAAGCAAGAATTTAGAATGAAACTTTCAACTTACCAAAATAATCCAGTTAATCTAGTTTTACGCTTACATCCAAGCACCAATAGATCCAAAAGAAGTTCGCAGCCAAGAAAGTCCTTCAAAGCGTTTGCATTAAGTGATTTACGTAAGTAAATTTTTAAAATCTTTTGCAGAACTCTAAGTTGACTCTTATTTTCTAGACGATTGACTGCATGAACTCCAAATATTTCTCCTTCTGAAATAATGACGAGAATATTGCTCAACCATAGCGTGTCATAACACTACAACCATCACCATCATCATCATCATCAAAACGAGGATGCCGTTCTGTACCCAAGGTGACTCAAGGAGGAATCCGTATGGAGGTGGATCAGAGTACCCAGCAGCTATGGCAACCGTTCTTCGTGGTGAAGAAAGTGAGATAGTCATATGTTCTTGGAATCTAAGCCACGATCTTTTGGCTAGTGGATCCGGTGATAGTACAGCAATAATATGGGATTATGTCTAGAACGACAACCATTCCCAATCATCTGCTCTTGCGACATTGCATAAAGAAGGGTGGAGCCTAAGTTCCCAGCTGCAGGGACGTAACTTCGCTGGATTGGAATGCAAGACCGTCATCATCAAGTCCTGTAACCCCGGTTGGGGCATAGGGCGCCAACAAATCGTTTCCATCCTTCTCGGTCTGCAGATAGATATTTTAACTGTGGCCACGTCTTTCTCTGGGAGTCTGCTTCTGCTAGAACTGTTGATTTCCATGTTGTTCTTGGTCTTCCAACCCGCCGTGCACCCTGAGGATTCCATTCAAAAGACTGCTTTGCAATTTCATCGTTTGGTTTCCTCAGTGTGTGACCAATCCATTGCCATTTACGCTTTCTTATGTCAACGTCCAGCCGCTCCTGGCTTGTCCTGCGCCACAATTCCTCGTTTGATATAATTTGTGGCCAGCGAATTTTTAGAATATGGCGTAGACAACGGTTCACAAAAGCCTGCAATTTCTTTGAGATGGTAGTCGTGACTTTCCAGGTTTCGCAAGCATATAACAGCACGGATTTGACATTGGATTCGAAGAATCTCAACTTTGTGCGCAAGGAGATTTGACATGAGTTCCAAATTTGGGAGAGAGAACCGAAGGCTGCGCGAGCTTTATTTATTCTACTTTGAACGTCCAGATCAGTACCACCATTTGCTGAAACAATACTTCCAAGGTAGTTAAATTGTTCAACCTCTTCAACTGGCGTCTCCTGTATTAAAATACGCTGATGTGTGGAGCGGCCTGTGAGCATTATTTTTGTCTTTTTGCTATTTATTTTAAGACCACTCGCCTCTCCTTTAAACTTCAGAGCTTGACACATCCCGTTCAGCCCGCTGATGTTATTTGCCAAGAGACATATATCATCGGCATAGTCTAAGTGGCTAAGCCTTTCAAATGCAAGACCGTACCTGTGATTATTTTTCTGGATAATAACTCTTTTTTGTTTTTCTTTGCAGTGCGAATGAACTCTGTTGGCTACTGGCAGCTGAGGTCCTCGCTTCAACACTGGGTCATGGGTTTTCATTCCACAATTCACCTGCACTGGATGTAGACTGGCAGTCAAATTTGTCATTTTTGCATCCTGGTTGTACTGATCAGTGCATACACGCTTGTAAACTGGGAGTTGAGAAGTCAATCAAGTCGTTCCAAGGACATACGGTAGGTAGAGCAGACGAAATGTACAAACTCATTAGATAACTTATAATATTTTTCGCAGAACGAAAGTCAATGCCATCAAATGGGATCCCCAGGGTCAGCTATTTGCGTCATGCTCCGATGATATGACGTTGAAAATTTGGTCAAAGAAGAACGATACATACATGTGCATGATGATCTTCAGGCGCATTCCAAGGCGCATTCCAAGCATTGTTGAGGGCAACTCACCGGTGGAAAATCTTGGGCAAGTCGTATTCGGGGAGAGAATACCTACGTCCTAGCCCATATAAAATCGAATTTCTTAAGGACGTCGTATGCGAGAAGGTAATTATTTTATTTTTGCTTACCAAATTAATTGTTCTAAATCGTTTGCATAACAATTTGCAATGATCTTATTAGATCTTTTTTTGTGCTCTGTTGGCGAGGGGGGTTCTCTTAATATTTATCTTTGTGTGTTTTTTCATTCTCCGAAAAATTATATTTGTATTTTAAAATTGATTTAACACGAAACGGAGGTGGTTTCGGGGGTGATGGAGGTACTGATGTTTTGCGTACGATGTTAAAAGTTTTTTGTAGCCGAAGACAAGGTTTGAAAGTTTGTCACATAAACGCTCAAAGCTTGCATGGAAAAATTGACGAATTTAGAGACATTTTTATTAACTCAGGAATTCATGCAATTTGTGTGTCGGAAACTTGGTTTCATTCGGATATAAACGATGCAGTTTATGCGTTGAGTGGTTATAGGCTCTATCGCTCTGATAGAAGAAATAGGTCTGGTGGTGGTGTTGCAGTATATGTGCTAGGGAGTCTTATTTGTAAGATAAAATGTATATCTCCAACTGGATCTTTGGTTGATTATATTTTCCTAGATATAGTGTGTGGCTCAAGTAGTTGTCGTTTGGGTGTTTTTTACCGTTAAAACAGAAACATAGATCTAACACCAATAAACATATTGATAGAGCAAATAACTACAACTTCTACTGATTTAATATTATGTGGAGATTTTAATAGTAACATAATTGTTGATACAAGCCTCACTGATAGTTTTGATATGTTTGATTTGCATCCAGTGAATGCAGTTTGCTCTACACATTTTACAAATTTCTCCAGTACTCTGTTAGATTTATTTTTCGTAAATAAGACAGATAAAATTCTTTTTTGTAGTCAAACTTCTGCTCCGGCTTTTTCAAAACACGACCTTATATTCCTAACTTATGACTTTGATGTTCATGTCAATTTAAGACCAGCTACTTATAGCTATAAGTGTTTCAAAAATGTTGATAGGTCTTTACTTGAGCAACACATAAACAATATTCCTTGGGAGTTGGTTTATTATATGCCCTCACCGGATGATCAGGTAGAGTTTCTTAATAGAAATATTAAACACTTATATGATGAATATATCCCAACAAAAACTGGGACAGTTAAAGAAAAGTCGTGGCTTACCAATGAAATTCGAGAGCTAATGATGGAAAGGGACCAGGCTTACAGAAGGTGGAAACGTTTTCGAGTAGAGGCTCTCTATCAAAATTATAAAATATTGCGTAACAGCGTAGTTCGTGCTATAAAGGAAGCAAAAAAGCAGTATTATTTACCTCACCTTTCCACAAACAATAACTGCCGCAAATTGTGGAGTAATATAAGAGATCTAGGCATAGGGAAGCAAAAACTAAGAAGTCCAGCTGATATTGATCCTGATGAATTAAATCGCCGGTTTGTATCGTTACCCTGCCCTGTACCTTCAGCACTACAAAATACAAGATCCTTTGATGGTTTTCCTGTTTCAACAGAAATACCCTTTACATTTTCAAGAATAGATAAAACTGACTTCGTTGAGGCTATATTGTCTGTCAAATCAAACGCTACTGGGCTCGATGAAATAAATCCAGTTTTTATCAAAGCTATATTGCCATTGCTGTTGGACTATTTCACTCATGTGATAAATACAATCTTAATGACGTCTATTTTTCCACAGCAATGGAAATTGGCAAAAATAATTCCAATCCCTAAGAATTCAACAGGTGAAGAGTTTAGACCTATATCGATTCTTCCATTTCTTTCTAAGGTGTGTGAACGAATAATGCATAGTCAAATTTATAAGTTCTTAACAGCAAACAACCTACTCGTTCCATTTCAATCTGGATTTAGAGAAAAAAATAGTTGCACAACTGCTTTGTTAAGTGTAGTTGAAGACATAAGAGAACAATTGGATCAAGATTATGTAACGTTTCTAGTTCTTTTAGATTTTTCAAAAACATTTGATATGGTGGATCACACTATACTTTTGAAGAAATTACGCTTTTGTTTCAATTTTTCCCCTTTTGCTACAGAACTAGTCTCATCTTACTTATCTGTCAGTTACTCTTGGGAATGTTTCATCAGCTTTTGTTTCCTTGGCCAGAGGTGTTCCTCAAGGATCAATTCTTGGGCCACTTCTGTTCTCGATATTCATTAATGATATTGCTTCCATTATTCTTCGCTCGTCTAAACGCTTATATGCTGACGATATCCAAATTTACCTCAGTTGTCCATTAGGTTTAATAGAAAACTGTGCAAACATGGTAAATGAAAATTTGAATCATATCGAAAACTGGTCTTTGGAGAACGGTTTAGTTCTTAATCCAAATAAATGTAAATGTTTGGTAATTTCAAGAAAGATAGTTGACCTGTCATATTTTCCACCTATTTTGCTAAATAACTCAAGAGTTGAATTTGTGAACAGTGCAAGAAACCTTGGTGTTATTTTTAACCGTACGCTCACGTGGAATAATCACATCAATTTGATAATAGGAAAAGTTTATGGAGTCCTACGAACTTTGTGGTCCGCTCAAAAATTTACACCTATGAAAACAAGATTGCTCCTTGCGAGATCATTGGTTATTCCAGTGTTAGTTTATGGTTGTGAAATTTTTTACAACTGTGATAGTGAATGTAGGAGAAAACTACAAATTGCTTTCAATAGCACTATACGCTATATTTATAGTCTAAGGAGATATGACCATGTATCTCACTTGGCAAAAAACTTGCTGGATATGACCTTCGAAGACTATGTCAAGTTAAGAACCCTTGTTATTCTTCACAGCATAATAAGAACAAAACAACCAAGCTGCCTTTATAACAAAATCAAGTACTACTACTTAGTATCTGAAAGACAATTCTTCATTGCTGCTATCCGCCTCTGGAACTCACTTCCGCGCTACCTTAGAGAACTGAATGACACACATCGATTTAAGAGGGAACTGGGAACATTCCTGTCATTAAACTAGAGCACAGAAAAAAGGGAAAGAAAATAGGGTTTATATGTTTTTTGTCTCAAGCAATCTCAAGTGAGATTATTTAATATAAGTAAATTTAATTTTTTTTTTATATAATCTTTTTGTATTAACTTAAATTTTCATCAAAAATGAAACTACAAGTTATATTAGCATTCTCGAAATTCAAATTTTTTTTTTTTATAAATGAAATATTACTATTATTAAGAAGAAGAGTTTTTAAGAAAATAAATAGAAAAATTATTTATAGTCAAAGACAATAAACAATAAATCCATTTATTTCTTAATTTTTTGTGGAGTTTATGAATAAAATTCAAATAAAAAAGGTTTTTGTGGCCTTTACTCCAGAATGCGTTTCGCCCAGGTATGGTGGTGGGCTCATCAGTTAGATGCCACCATACCCAATCTAAGACGCATTGTTTAGTCGATGGTTACCGACGTCTGCATATCACAATTTTGTGAGAAAACTCACTGTGAAGTATGCTATCTAAGGAACTTTGGTTAAAGTTGTGCACTTAGATTTTGTTGTTGTTTTGCCCGTGGCCAGGCGAAGTAATTAAGAAGAAGAGTTTTTAAGAAAATAAATAGAAAAATTATTTATAGTCAAAGACAATAAACAATAAATCCATTTATTTCTTAATTTTTTGTGGAGTTTATGAATAAAATTCAAATAAAAACCACCACCATACCTGGGCGAAACGCATTCTGGAGTAAAGGCCACAAAAACCTTTTTTATTACTTTTATTATTATAATTATTATTACTATTATCATTATTATTATAATTAATTAATTAATCATGTAGATCTATCACAGACTTATAAGTGTATTCTTACTGTGTTAGGATGTATTCAATAAAGATTAAAGAAATATTAAAGATTTCAGGTATGCACTATATTATATACAGGTGGTGATCTAGACAGTGACCGACGTATGATGGTCCTGAAGAAGGGCATGAGCCTTAATTATCAACATCATTGGATAGTTGACAATATGCCAGTTACTTGGTGCTATCCGCTGGAAAATGACAAACAATACTGCAGAACTGGCTTCCCAATGGGTTGTCTTTTAAGACATTTGGTTGATGGCGATGAAAGTTGTCCCATTAATCCGAGTTACAAAAAACCGGGCGTCTATTACCCATTTAACCATGTTGATTTGACAATAACTTATCACAGTGGTGCCACAGAGGAATGGGGTGTTGGTTTTGGTGCTAATGGTGGACGCATCATTTCAGTCAAGGTTATACCCCGGTCAATAAATCACAAGAATTCTGAGAAACGCGATTGCAGCTATCCCGAACCAATTGAAATTCCAGCAAATACTTTGCCTCGCAACACCAAACTGCAAATCACCTACACTTACACTGTCAAATTTATCATGAACAATACAGTGAAATGGTCTTCGCGTTGGGACTACATTCTCGAATCAATGCCCCACACAAATATTCAATGGTTCAGCATATTGAATTCTCTCGTCATTGTTCTGTTTCTGTTGGGAATGGTTGCCATGATTATGCTTCGTACTCTGCACATCTCCTCAACAACAACACCAACAGATACACTTTGGGCCACGTAAGGAACACTATGTAGATCTAAAACTATGAAACTAACTTTTTTTGCTTTCTAGTTAAACCATAGGAGTTCTTCGATTTGGTCCACAAACAGATAATGCTCAGAGCAACCCAAAATTACACTGCCGCAGAATCCACTGAGGCCTACTCCCGCTGCTGCTATGGCTCCACCAATCCAGACCTCTAGGTACACCAGAAACAGCCCATCAACCGGTTGGCTATCCTTTTTTTTCGATTTCCTTTTGAAGTGTGTTTACCTTGAGTTGATTGCTTGTAGATGATACAGCGAACGAACGTCCAAGAAGATCAAACAGGAACCGAACATCCACCCAATGCACCCTAAAGAACCTCCTGTCATCGGTTAGCGGGTATCCGAGCATGTACCAGCGACAGCAGCTTAGTATGCCTCATAAACATTCACCGCATCTCAAACAGAATGAGGAGCTTAGAAGGTAAAAGATTCAAACCTTTATATCGCAGCCAACATATTCTAATTAAAATTAATTCCTTTCAGATATTACATTTTCTCGGAGCAGATACGCAACAATTTTCTGCAACAAGTACAGCCTGGGTCATATCAACAGCCACCCGGCTCACAAATGAAGCCCGAAGATCTACCAATGTCGGCACAACAACAACAACAACAACAACAGCTAAGTCATCAGCAATCCCAACAAATGCAGGCTAAGCAGTAGGCACAGTAACAAGCTCAGCAACAAGTACAACAATATAATATAGAACAATCGGGAGATCTTATATACTCTAAATGTATCCCCTCCCAACTTGGCCCAAGGTACCTTACTGCAATGATGAAATCTTCTATATTTTCTGTACCAACTTTTATATCAGCTGCATCAATATCAGCAAAACGCTTAAATAAAACAGCTTTGTCGTCCATGACAGGTTTTGCAGCAAGAGGACAGATATTACCAAGCCCAAGCACTGCAGTGCCATTTAAAATGACAACTACAAAATTTCTTTTTGCCGTATAATCATAAACAACCTCAGTGTTTTTTGCTATTTCAACACGGAGCTGCAACTCCGGAATAAGCAAGTGACAAATCATACTTGGGTATAAAGGTTTTGTTAGCATGATTGAAATTTTACCTCTATGGTGATACTTAAGTGCCTCTTGTTTTGTGGTAATATCTAAATCATCGTTCATTCTTATATTTTAAGCTTGTAATTTTTAGTTTTTATAAATGTTCAATTGTAAACTATTAGTTTGTGAACTCTGTTGTACTTTTGTATAAGTGTACCTATTACGTAAGATGATATTACATGCTTAAGAAAAACGTGCCTAATTTGCTTACAATTTCTCGTGCACTTGCAATACCAGCAATAATATTAAGTTCTTATATAGGAAATAAATATGCAGACCTGATAACAATATCAATCTTTGTGCTTGCGTGCATTACGGATTTTTTTGATGGTTACTTGGTGCGTTGCGTGGAAAGTCCAATCAAATTTTGGCAAGCTATTTGATCCAATTGCTGATAAATTAATAGTGGTTTCAACGATTATTATGCTAGTTTATAAGCAGAAGATAAATGATTTTACAATAGTACCATCGATTGTCATCATCTGTAGGGAAATTTTATGTGGTTTTCCATTCAACCATTTCAGATTTGGTGGTCAGATCATAATTTTTTAGTGGTAAATAGAACACAAAATGAGATTTGATTTGCTTTTGCAATTGTGTTAGTGACTATTTTTCTATTGATGAATTTGTCCAACAAACACCACCTTCTTATCGAAAGTAAACACTGCGAAATGCCGAATGCAAACTAATACGTTCAGATTTATGTCAGTTTATTTTGGTGTGTGTGCAAATGCGTGTAAATCTTGCTAAAAATTGAGATTTGAAGAATCGACCTGAGATCGAAAAAAAAATCGATTTTTTTGGTTGAATGGAAAGCAAAAGTTGATCTCAGGTCGAAAAAATCAGAAAAAAGTCGACTTTTTTGGTCGAAAGGAAAACCACATTAGTTTCGGGTTTACGGGAGTTGCTTATAGCTATAAATGTTAGCCTACCTGTAAGCAAAGCTGGCAAAATTAGAACATTTTTGCAGATGGTTGCTGTAGTAGCGCTTATAACGAACGGTTACAACACAACTCAATATATAGGTGCAATTTGTATATGGGTTGCCGTTATAACTATGTGGTCAGGCTATAATTATATCCTAGACGGCATCAAACAAGTTGACTGAATTTCTTGAGAAACAGTTAATATACAAAAATGGTTAACATTTTTATAATATTGATTGAGTAGTTAAAATCCTGTATAATATCTATGGAGTCTGATCAAAACAACATTGTAAGTCCAAAATGTTAGTTTTGAGAAAAATGCATTTTAAAGTTTAAAAATTTCCTCTAAATCCGGTTTTGGTTATTTCAAAAATATTGTGCTGCAGTATATTTCTATAAATGATGGTATTTACACAGAAATAATAACATTTCATAATTTATGTTTCTATGTATGTTTTAAGGGAGATATGTTGTTTTGACCAAACGGTTTCTTTTAATGGGTGGAGATAAGCCCCGTACTGAAATAATTTGTATAAATATTAAGTTGTTTTATAGATAAACTAATTCATTTAACTTTAATTGCAAAAACAGTATTCATAAACAGAAACGAATAATGGAGTTTTCACAGTATTCAGAATCAATTGGATCAGGATCTTCATAGTCTACTTTCTCCTTTGATTAAGAGTTTTTGAATAAATTTAGGAAAATTGTTGGAATCAACGTCATAAGAGAAATTATATCATATTTTTCTTCCGATACCTATCGGTGCTGGTATGACGTTTTTTGTTGCAAAAATCGATGAATTTCTACCTATTTTGTGAAATTTACCACATCGGAAATTTGTCTCTACATTTAACGTTGTTTGAAAAATAATTATCGGGTATTTGTTTTTAAATATCGTTTAAAAACCAAACTTGTTTCCATTGTCGTCTTTTTTGCCAACAACAACTTCATCCAGTATACCAATAAAGTCAGACGATTCCAATTCTAAATATTGGCTAAACTAGGCCGTATAGGTGATGTCAACTGCGTCAAAAACACATGCATGCAAACTGCATGTTCGAAAACGAGAAAACAAATTTTACTGCAATAAGATTGTGTTCGATAGTGTAGCTTGCTAAAGTCAGATTCAAAAACATCATCTGTGCTGCACCTGTGCAACAAAAAAATTAAGTTGACGAACTTTATATTGAAAAGCCAGATAGCTTATTCGAAAGCTTCAAATGCATTTCCAAGGATATTGACCGACTTTGATCAAAACACTTTTGCATATTTGACGATAGCAACTTCTGCGTCAAAAAATGACTATCAAACTGATTTTGATTTGACATTTTTGAAAACGGCCCTAGTCAAGTTTAGGTGCATCACCGAATTTCAACTTCTTAGAATTAGAGGTTTCTGAGATACAGTACTTAAAAAATAACTGAAAGCGTAACTTACTGATTCATTACTCACTCACTGACGGATCATAAAAATTATGGTGCACTTCCTGACATCCAATGTAGAATATTGAAATCTTTGAAAAAATGGAAAATTTGAGGTTTTTCACTTATCCGGCCATTTTCCCCAAAATTGTATTATATTACATGGACCATGTCCAATCCCAAGTTTGGCAGGTTTAATTTTTATTGCTCAATTACCCACAGTTTAAAAGGCTTTGACGAGTAAACCTAGCAAATTTTAGTCAGTAAATATTATATAAAAATTCTTTTCACGTCTTGGAGTTATTTCGATATAACTCAACTAAAACTTTGAACTTGGCATACCTATTATCTCTTACTTTTCGTCACTAATTCGTTTCACAGATATTTTGCACATAGGAACACTTGGCTCCCTTTGTAACAAAACGATTGGTTTTTGAAAATAAACCGTGCGTCGTTACTAAACAGCAAGCATTTAATTAAAAATTTTTTAAGTGACAATTCTTTTTTATAATTTTTGAATGATGTTATAGTGGGCTTTTTTGGTCAATATATTTAGGGATGCAAATAAAACAAATTATTTCATCTTTTTTCCCAACGTTTCGTCGGTTTTTCACGACTTCTTCAGGGGTTTATTTTGAAATATATGGTTTTAAAAATATTATATTAATTTGTCGTTAACACATTTTGTTAAATGAAATAAATTAATAGACAAAACAATACAAAATAAATAAATTAAAAACACTGGAGACTAGAAAACTTTAGGACAAAACACTATATCACTATACTGTGATAATTTATGTTTTGTCCTAAAGTTTGCTAGTCTCCAGTGTTTTTAATTTATTTATTTTGTATTGTTTTGTCTATTAATTTATTTCATTTAACAAAATGTGTTAACGACAAATTAATATAATAGGGGTATTCATGCAACTGCGTAAAACACTAGATAAGTTTACGATTTGGTTAATTTTATCTTTTGGTTAATGAACTGTCAAATTTTATATGGGAAATGGTTTACACAATTTGGTTAATTTTATCCAAGGATTTAGCTGCGGAAAATTAACCAAATATTTGGTTAAACTTATCCAAACGTCATTGTGACTTTTAGAGATTGAACTAGGCGTGTTTGTGACTTTAAGAATCAGGCATGTTTAGAAACATGATATAAATGATAATATCTCGGAGAACTAAAAAAGTTCTGAATGTGTTCTGTTATTATTGCATTGCAATTAGTTGGTGATAAAAGTTGTGAATTAAAACGTAGTTTACACAAAAAAAATAATTAGAAGGTCCACATTTACTCAACGATTAAAGGCTCTGCCCAACCAACGCGAAATTATAGCGAAGCATTCACAAAGACAGTTTTTTGTTGTTTTTTAGTATTGAGATCATTCACTTTAATTTCGTGTTGGTTTGGGATAGCGTTTAGGAAAGCTATTTTTCGTAAATTATTAAGGTAGAACTATATATTCCCACCCAAACCAATGCGAATCTTTCGTTGACGACGACGAATGTGTTATTTTCATTTACAACAACGTGTTGTTATTAATGTTTTTGTTGTGGTCAACAAATGATTCGCACTGGTTTGGAAGATTCTGAATAGTCGGAAGCTGTTAGAAACAGATGTCATTAGCCGATGCAAAGTATCTTTCTAAACTCTCAAAATCAGAACTAAGCCATAATTCACTTTTTCTCTTTTTTTCGTTTCTACCTCAACAAATTTCTGTTTCACTTTCGTGAAGTGTACTCGGCGGCGCTCTATTCACTTCCGAAAGCAAAAGTTAACGAAAATGAAGAAAAGTACATTATGGGCGTGACGTATGATTTGTTTTTATTCGCTGATTTTCGTCTGACCACTGCCGAGAGCTTGCGACTAATATATTTCTAACTTACAACGCGACTATTGTCATGTATATTAAGGTAGAACTATAATAATTGTTGATAGTTTACTGAAGTGGTCGGTTGAAAATGAGCGAATACATGAAAACCATACTCATCTCACGGGAATAAAACTGACATTTGTTGAAGTTGGAACGAGAAAAAGAGAGGGATGATTCATTTTACTTAAGTGGAATATTTTTCACTTCTTCTTTTGACTGTTTGGAAAGCAACTTTTCGTGGGTTTTAATCCAGGTTTTTTGTCACTTGAGTTGAGTTGAAATGGTATTGAGATTCCAGCAAAAAGAATGGCATTGATGTATTTATTCCAATGCAAAACAAATATAATTGAATTAACAGGACTACTTACTACACGTATATATTAAAACAAATATATATTTGTACAGGTAGACACACATGCAAATAAACAGACCATAATGCATTATCTGTAAAACCAACTCCTCGACCCAAGCCGAACGCGCCCAAATATTTGACGTTTAACGAACAGCTGATTCAATTACACAGCATTTAACCAAATTAATAAAAAGGTCGTTCATGCAAACTTTTTCGTAAACTTATCATTTTACACAATTTGTAAACTTACGACATTGCATGAATACCCTTAATATTTTTAAAACCATATATTTCAAAATAAACACCTGAAGAAGTCGTGAAAAACCGACGAAACGTTGGGAAAAAAGATGAAATAATTTGATTTATTTGCATCCCTAAATATATTGACCAAGCAAGCATTTAACTTAACTTACGAAATAAAAGCAATGGAGTTATGTTATTTTGACCAGACTTTTATTTGAAAAATTGAAAATTCTTGTTCGGTTAAAACAACACAAGTGGAGTTGTGTCGTTTTGGCCAAACATAATATAAAAATCAAAAGCAGGGTTGTTAGGGCCATAGAATATCTTGTGAATCGGTTTACTTAAACTTAAGCTGTTAAGACTAAACGAAACTAGATTTTTGTGTGTATCATTCTGCATTCATAACTCAATTTTGAAAAAAATGGACTTATGCTGTTTTGACCAGACTCCATAGATATATTAGTTCATAAATCAACGGGATCTATATGACTGGTAATGCCGAAGGTGTGGGTTCGATTCCCAGCCGTGCCACCTAAAAACAGTAAATTTTTCAGAAACTGCCCCCTCCTGCCTCAGGGAGGGGAGATACAACTTTCCCCCTATACAATTTTTTTCTTAGAATATACCCAGGAACCACACCCTAAGATACTTCCACTCAGGTGCGGGACACCCTGTATAATAATACTACACCGATGTTTTAATCAGGCGAGTAACCAACATATTAGTATGCTAGAGGTATTTCTATTTTGGATAACTAGGCCAATACTTATGAAAAGATAACTTTTAAATACAAAATATAATAAAATGTGTTCTCGTAACTTGATGTTACACTGCAGCGGAATAAGTAGGTATTTTCAATTTTATTTTAAGTAAAATAACTATGTATGTACATTCAGCATGGATGTGAGTATTGATGGATTTTGTTTTGTTTATTTAGGTCCAATTGTACAAACGTGGTTCAAATTCTGATCCGTAGTTCAAAAACTTTTACTAGCTGATTTTGGCGGAATTACTGAGGTTCAAAGATGGTTCAAGGTTCAAGTTTGTTAAAGTAGCCAATTTAATTCCTGAACTATCATTGACTGAACCTCAGTTAGTTCGCCGAAGCCAGTATGTATTGCCACAAAAATAATAAATGGATAAGATCAATATAACAAAGGATAAGTATATATTTAAAAAAACGCTTTATAATTTTGTTCCTTAACTTTTCGTTCACCTTCGAATTAAGAATGCTCATCGGTAAGTTCTCAAAACTGGGTACAGACATCACGACCAATAACTTTGGTTGTTGAAAATAAAATTATAGTAATGTCCATCGGCACATACATATCGCAGTGACGGAATTCGGATCAGATCTAAATCCACAGACACAAGGCGGGGAATGGACAATTTGACGCTCCATTGGCTATAGAAACATTTGGGTATAATAAGAATTGAGCAATTTTTTGGCTTTGGCAAATTAAATAAAAGACTTGCCTAGTACTATGATCCGAAGATACCACAAGAATTTTTTGTAGACTGGTGGTTGAAGTTGCTGCAATGGATTGTTGCCTGATTACGTCGTAGTTCTACAACTTTCTTGCCGTCGTCAATGCCAAAAATTCAAATAAGAGTTCCTTTTTCGCTCGCCATAGCCACACAGGTGCAATGCAATGCAACTGATCCATGCTTTGTGAGCGACTACTTCCAGTGAAGTCAAGTCTGTGTTGGCTAAATCAACAATCTGAGCATGTCCAATTTTTCTCCTGGGAAAAGCAAATTCACATTTGTTACTACATAATAGATAGGACTCTTGAGCAAATTGCAATTTAATCTAATAAAGGTTTTACTTAGTTAAAATAAATTATGATAACAAAGATACTCACTTTATTAGCAAAGCAAAGGAGATTATCTTTTCCACTGTGTTTGTTTAGGCTCTTTGAGATTATGTTTTTTTTTACTTTTTTTGACGTCAACTGTCTTTCATGTTCGAAAACAGTTTGTTTTCACAGTTTGGGTGTGTCTGAATAAGAGAGAGTGGCTCTCATTTTCGAACTTCCAAGAACACTTGTGAGTGGTTGGTGAATAGCACAAAAAATATTTGAGTTATGAGCCTCATAAACTTAAGAGCCGTTTATGAGCGCTCGGTGAATACCGCCCTAAGGATATTATACACTGAATTTGGAGTTGGTCTACATCTTACTACGATGATTTATTTTGATCTCATTGTCCTTTGCATGGTAAAAAAAAACAAAATCAGCAGATCAGTGTCGTTTTCTATTACAGTGGTGGTATGAACACGTTCTGAAGATGAGTTGTAGTACAAACAATGTCCACATCAGCATCCCGTTCTGAAGATGAGTTGCGGTACAAACAATTTCCACATCAGCATCCCAATTTGCGTTACTTACAGCAGACCCTTGTTTCTTCAGCAATTAACCAAACAAGGCAATTATTTAAGGTTGCTTGTTATTTCGATAGGCTTGAAACAGTTCTATTTCCCGATTAACTTCATGACTAAGTCCGGGATACGACTGTAAGTTTAGGTACATATCTCATTGTGCTTTCCAGGATGTGGATAATGCAGAAATAGGAGGGGTAAGAGGAGCGATTTAGTGGAAGTTTTGGCAATGGGGTGCCTCCTTGAACCATCCTGAGCTCTGAATAAAGTTCAGGATGCTCCTTAGTGGCAAAAGAGAGACGTCACCCATTTCGTCGAAAAAATATTCTCCGAGGGCTGTTTTCCTTGTTCTGGCTAGGCTCGGGCATGTACAGAGAAAGTGAAAAGAGCCCTCCTCCGCCTCTTCGTCCTGGCACCCTCTGCATAAGTAAAAAAAAACAGGTTGCATAAGTATTATTGGGATACCAAATTGAAGCTAAGACTGTCGATATACGATATTGATGTTTGGACAGCTTTATTGGTTGTCTTGAGTCGAAATACTTTTTTAAAAAAAGGTGTTTTGCTTACACTTTCTGTTCAAAATTTGAAATCTATTAAAAATTAAATGAAAGTGGTAAAGGTCACTTTCTAAGCTACATTTTTGATATGATTTTACTCAGTTTTACTGTTTTTTTTTTTATAAAAAAGCAATGAAGCAACCTTGACAAGTCTGCCAACAGACGGTTTTTGTAAATGATAACACTTATGCTATCGGTTACTATTCTGTTTTTCAATAGGTGGCTATCATGAAATGAAATGCCTACTTGATAGGCTCAAATTTAATATCTCTACTGGTCTTTTTGTACCGTGCGTCGTGTCATTCTTGATATACGGCCTTGAGGTCCAGTTTAATTGTAATAAAACCCTGCAATTTTAAGAAGCGCTTGGGAGCTCATGACTGGTGGGGGAGGGGCTAGTTGACTGCGTCATGGTCATGACTGTGGTAAATTTCTTCAGTTTGTTGTTGAATATTTTGTCGTGTCTATAATTTTAGCTTGGGCTCTAATGAGATCATTGTGGAGAGGAGAACATGGCTGGAGGGGGTTTTGAAAGAGGGGGGGGGGGGGGGGGTCGTAAATGGGAGGGGTTGTCTTTTTTCCTGTTTCTTAGACTTAAACTGAATAGTCGAAGTATCCATTATTTCCTCTGGTGGCCAGATATGGGGGAGGGGTTATGACTTGGGGATGATTTCTGCACAGAAAAACAGTACAAAAACTGCGTAGTAAAAATAACAACCTAAAACAGTGGCCTGATTAGGGAATACGAAGCGGATCGTTTTAGATGGCGAAAATGATGTTTGCTATTATTGCTTTAGCTTTCGCCTTTTTCGTTTAACATTCGCCCTATTTTCGAAGTCGAAAGCGAATGCGAAATGACATTTCCGATAAGTTTTTCTTGGCGGATTGGTGCATCGACGGGCGAAAGTGAATGTTTTTTAATTGATTTCAATAAGAAATAAAAATGTCATGTAATTGTTATTTCCTTTTATAAAATAAAACAAAAGAAAGAATTAAAATTTATTTTTTATAATAAACAGCAACACACGAACCAGCAACAACTTTCAGCGCTCATTGAGGGAATATGAAAGGATAGCCAAAGGAGCACTCGACTCAATGCACATTAATACAAATCTTTTTTTTGAAAGCCGAAACAGCTGATTAAACCTATTTTTTTTTATAGAATAAAGCAAATTTAAGATGAATAACACTTAACACAAAAACACTCACTCGAAGCAAGGGAGATCAAGAAGTGAAGAAGCACTTTTTAATAACTTTCTTGAAAGTTTGAGGAAAATTCTACATCACAAGTTCAGCATATTATATAAACAACATTATGGAGTCTATTTTTAATTATTTTAATTTTATTCTAAAGCAAATGACAAAAAATTGTAAATATTTGCTCCTCGCCAAATAATTTTAATTGAAAAAACAAATATTCTCTGGTATTCAGCTGTCAATTGTCTGGAAATCTTGGAAGTATAATTTACGACTCGCTTCGTATTCGATAATTGCTCAAATCGAAGCGAGTCGAAAAGGAGATATCGAATTGAAAACGATTCGCTTCGTATTCCCTAATCAGGCCACAGCTGCCAAATCAATCCGCCATTTTGAAATCCGTTTTTGAGGGTGTTCCCATGGACGGATTTTGTCCGATTTTGGATATGCTGTTTAGTAATGGATACTGAGCAAAAGTCCATCAAAAAAGATTCTGTTGCAATTTTGCCCATGTTTGGGGTATTTTTAGCTTAGATTGCTTGGACTAATATCTTACTTTTAAAACGCAGCCGTAATGCTGGCAGTGCAAGCAAGTTAAAAATATCACAAAAAAGTAGTATCAGTAACTTGCAATTTTCTGAAAAACTAGAAGACACAGAAGCTTCCGGTTTTTTGTGTTCGATTCTAAATTAATATGAGCATTGACCACAAAAAGAAAATTTAGTTTTTCACTAACTCCCCCCACCGATGAAACCGTATAGATACTTTACTAACATTTTTTTCTCTCTATCATCAAATCTTCAAAATCCATTAGGTCCCAACGACGCTCGAGTAAATCCACATTTAGCATCGTGGGCTCCCCTACTATAATTTTAAGCCTTTTCCGGTGAAAGAATTATAATAAATATGAAAGAAAAACGCATTTGAAAAACATTTTATTTTACTAAATAGGGTTTGTGCTGATCATTTATCAACTCAGTTTTTCCTTGTACTTATGATTAAGTTAGTTTAGTTCCTTTTTTATATCTAGAAAAATAATAGTCATAGAACCATCTGGTTTTTCGTGTTTAACCAAAAATTTACAAACAAAATTGAATATTAAAGACAAAAATAGTACTAGTACTAGTAACATGAAACTTAAAAAAAATCAGTTTGGACAATTTTTCTTTAATTATGTTTTCTATTAATTTAAAAATAAAACTAAAGGATGGCTTTTTGGCTTTACAAAAAACTATGTGATGATGTCGTTTTTTTTCGGTGCAACCTACCTCTTGCAAATTATTGTATGTACTCGTATGTAAAACGCCTTTTATATGCATAAATGCATTGAAATTAAAGCCATTGGTAGAATTTGGCTTATTTAGGATATACCGTCGTCGTTCAATATGAAAGCTCCTTAAGTACATTTTTTACTTGCGATATAGAGGTACTATACGTAGGGCAAGTTTTGGACTCGTGCAGAAAAAAAAATTCGAGATAACAGTCAAACATGACATTACGATGATAGGACCACGAAAAGAATGGGTGGCACAATTCTATGTCTGTCTGTGCCTGTTCGTCTACAGGCTAAACGGTTGGATCGAATTTCCTTAAATTTGGTACATAGTGGTTTTTGGAGATTCTGCCCACACGTTTCATCTTTTTAGAACCAAAAAATAAGGTACCTGCCATACAATTTTTTTTATCAATTTTCCATAATCGTTTTTTCCTCAAAAACGGCTCCATAACTTGTATCCAAAAAAAATTGAATAAATTACTTTTTGTTCAGGCTACCTTTATGTGGGAAACTATTTTTTTAAAAAAATGATTGTTAATGGTACCTCCCAAAGAACCATTTTTTAATTTTCGATTTTCTTCAAAACGGTATGATATTTCAATAATTTTTGAAGCATTGACTATGGTTGAGTAACAAAAAAACGCTCAGTCATGGAAATACAATTTGAATCCATCTGTCTGTCGGATATAATCCATTTTTCATAAGAAAAAACGACTTTACGCCACTTGTTCTTTCAAGTCTTATGGATTTTAGAAAACTGAATTCGGTTTGTTTTTATTTCTTTTGCTAACTTGGGATGATGTCATTTGATTTTATTCTTTTTCTGTATGCAGAACTATTAATTGCACTCTCGACTGTAGAAATACTGGCATTAAACCCAGCATCTTCCCTTGTCTAAAACATTTTAACTGACGATTTAGACGCAACCCTCAAAATTTTCCGTCTATCACTTTCGGAAATGTTTTTTGCATCCTTTTATATCGATACCATCTTTTTGTTTATTTCTCAGATAATTATATATCAAAGAGATTCTGTTAATTTTTTCCAAAATTGTATGTCCCGTTTGTCCTTGATCATGAAAACTTTAAATTCCCGCGTACTATGCTCAAACTAACGATTCACATCAAATGCTGTTTGCAGTCTTTCATACTGTTGATTTTCGGACTCTTGGTTTAAACAGAAAACAAGTAAAAACATGAAATACCACCCGAAGTTATTTTGCCATATCTTTAATATCTGTCTCGCGTATTTTAATTAAATGAAGGAACATCCACATATAAGCAAGTAACAAAAAAGAACTCTTGATAGCTATTCTTACAGTTTTCTTCTCACAAATATTTAGCAAATCTTTTTGGCAAATATATGCAATCACTTGCATCTAGGCCCATACCTATAAAATATTATGTTATAAAATTTGTTACTTAGTATTTTGAATTTAAATTGTACCCGAATAGTATAATCCCAGCTTCCAGTAGAAAGTGCTGTTCCATCGGGTGAAACTTGAAGACATGAAACCTTATTCTCATGTCCATATAATAAACATACTCGTTCGGCTTTCAATGTATCCCAAATGTTAACAGTATAGTCGTTGTAGCCTGCGAATAAAAGTCGTCCACTTACTGAAAAATCAACCGAGTTCGCTCCAAAGATAATGCTTTCTTTGGAAAACATTGCAACCTCCTTGTCTGCTCTCATATCAAATAGTCGACACTAAAAAAGAGAAATTAGCTTGGAATTGTTTAAAAATGTTTCATATTCAACTTACAGAGCCATCATCTGAACCTGTGGCTATAGCATCTCCGCTTGGATGGAATTTAACGCTATTGACATCCGATTGATGACCTTCAAACGATTGAACAACATGACCAGAACGCATATCCCATATGAAGGCCATACGATCACAACTCTACAAAATATTACTATTAACATTTATTTCACACAAACCGAATAAATCAAACTTACTCCAGAAACAAAAGTATTTCCAGTTTCGTTTGGTGCCAGATCAATCGCCATCACATCTCCTGAGTGACCATGGAAACTTTGAAGCAACTGCCCTGACTCTACATCCCACAGCGCACACGTTGAATCTCCACTTCCGGTAAGGATCTGCTGATCTGAGTTCGGATAAATACAGCATGACATGTAACTGGTGTGTGTACCAACAGTTCTTTTCTTGGCTGCCATGTCTTCGTCTGAGGTAACTGGGTAAACAGTTACTTTATTATCGAGGCCTCTGTAACAATGATGTTAATAACAGCGATGAAGTTTGGATTTTATACAGTATTTTTAATTCTTTTTTGTATTAAAAAACACTATAGAGTATATGTTGATAGTCCCTGATCACACGTGAAGAAATACAAACATTTTCTGTGATTTTCTTGGAGAGCGGGGTAACTTGCAGAAGAGGGAGGGGTATGAAATATTAAAAAAAAAATTAACGTTCTCTTTTATGTTGCTTCTCCTATGCAATCCAACCAAAAACGAAAAACAAAGAGAAAAACTAAATCTGCAGGATAATTTTTGATAGATTACAGATTCTTTGAATGGCACTTGGTGGTATATTGATGTCATATTAATAAATAAAAAGAACACTAATGGGGTTTACCATTGGTAAAATATATCAATTTATTTTTGATTTGGATCTGCCAAAATCAGCATTTTGACTGATCCAAATCAATTTTTGCATTCCATTGGGCGAATAAATTGATTTATTTTTTGATTTAAAATCAATTTTGCAGATCTAAATTTTTCGGCAGATTAACCCCTCCCTGCACTAATCATCATCATCAGGTCCTGTAACCCCGGTTGGGGCATAGGGCGCCAACAAATCGTTTCCATCCTTCTCGGTCTGCAGATAGATATTTTAACTGTGGCCACGTCTTTCTCTGGGAGTCTGCTTCTGCTAGAACTGTTGATTTCCATGTTGTTCTTGGTCTTCCAACCCGCCGTGCACCCTGAGGATTCCATTCAAATGACTGCTTTGCAATTTCATCGTTTGGTTTCCTCAGTGTGTGACCAATCCATTGCCATTTACGCTTTCTTATGTCAACGTCCAGCCGCTCCTGGCTTGTCCTGCGCCACAATTCCTCGTTTGATATAATTTGTGGCCAGCGAATTTTTAGAATATGGCGTAGACAACGGTTCACAAAAGCCTGCAATTTCTTTGAGATGGTAGTCGTGACTTTCCAGGTTTCGCAAGCATATAACAGCACGGATTTGACATTGGATTCGAAGAATCTCAACTTTGTGCGCAAGGAGATTTGACATGAGTTCCAAATTTGGGAGAGTGAACCGAAGGCTGCGCGAGCTTTATTTATTCTACTTTGAACGTCCAGATCAGTACCACCATTTGCTGAAACAATACTTCCAAGGTAGTTAAATTGTTCAACCTCTTCAACTGGCGTCTCCTGTATTAAAATACGCTGATGTGTGGAGCGGCCTGTGAGCATTATTTTTGTCTTTTTGCTTTTTATTTTAAGACCACTCGCCTCTCCTTTTAACTTCAGAGCTAGTCACATCCCGTTCAGCCCGCTGATGTTATTTGCCAAGAGACATATATCATCGGCATAGTCTAAGTGGCTAAGCCTTTCAAACGGTCTCCATTGAATGCCCTGCCTCTCTGATGTTCCAACGCTGGCCGTCAAGACATCGTCAATCGCCAGTAGAAAGAGAATTGGCGATAGAACATCTCCCTGTCTCACACCCTGCCGCACTTCGAAAGAGTCGGATAGCTGCCCATTGTGTAAAACAAAGCATCTTGCGTTGTTATAGGACTCCCTTATAATGGCAACAATTTTTGGGGGAATTCCTCTACCAAGAAGTGATCTCCATATACATTCACGGTTGACTCGGTCAAAGGCCTTCTCAAAATCCACGAACATGAGGTAAAGCGGTGATTGAATGCACTAATACCGAACCAATTTTGATCTGTCACTTTGCTTATGTGGTTTTGATCCCAAGTAACATCGTTGGAGCTAATAGAAGCAAAACTGTTCTTTAGCAGCTTGTAAGCAGTGAAATCCAAAGCTTAAGCTCTTAAATAGATTATTGCACAGCTCCCTACATTTCATTTAAAAATGATGTTCTACAATCGAAGTTTCAGAACACTTTTAGCTCTATTAATTTTATAACGACTCACGATTTAAAAATAGCTCTTTAATAACGTTCAACGTTTTTTAAACGAGCTAACTATTTATATCAGCACATAAAGAAGCATTGTAGAGCTGCTTAATTTCATGTTCAAAATACTAACGCATGACTTTATAGAAATGTCAAAAATTAGCATTTTAAAAGCTACACAAAAAACGGTTGTAGAGTTAATTTACTAATACTTTCAAACAAACTCTTCGTGAAGTTAACTCTAGCGCATGCGCATGAAATCTCTCTGAGCATTGTCAGATTTATCTCTGAGCATTAGGAAATGTGAAGACTTGATAGAGCTTCGACAAATCGACTATAGAGCTTGATACTAAAACTCTCTCAAATAAAATACTTCTACTCAATATGAGGGTGTTCCCCAATAAAATATTAGAGCCATGATTTCAACGGGAAAAATTAAGCCATAACTAGAAAATATATTTATTACTTTCACCTTCTGGGTAATACCGAGTGCGCACCTCAAAAGTGGTAAATTCACATTTTTTTGTACTAAAATGAATTAAACAGTTTACTTAAAAAAAGGTTTGAAATAATATTAACTCTATGGCTGAGTCGTAAAAGTATTTGCTTTCATGCTAAGAAACCACAATGCACTTCAATGTAGAATAAAATTTAAATAAACAAGAAACTTTTCCAGAAATTAGAATTATTCAACCTTCATAAATTAACCTTCAATTTCCGAAACACCCTACTTTTTAAGTACTGAACGAAAACTCTTATTTTGTGAGAACTAGCACTAGAATAGCTCGATTGAAGACAAACTATGTTCATACTATAAAATATGGCGACGGAAAAAAAAATCATTGAATAATTTTTCTTTATTTTTTTAAAATGAATACATAACCTTTAAATTCAATAAAAACACAAATCAGATATTGCAAATATTGCAATGAAAACAAAAATATTTTATTTCATAATAAGTACATTTATTTAACATATTTTTACATTGCTCAGGCTTACTTTTTAAAATTTTTCACAGCTTAATATAAATAATTTTAAAGGCGCGTTGTTATTTTGCGAAGTACCTTCAATACAATTATGATAAATCTAAACGCGCACTAAAAATTCACTAACATGGAACGCACAAAAATTAATTTTATTTCTCACTAAGACATTTTCTGTTGTAATATTTAATTAATTTGCGCGACATCACCACACATGATGTTTTCGAATGCTACTATCACACACATGAAATACATCTCCCTAATATTATTTTAATTTATCATTTGTATTATCTTAACTAACACAAACAAAGTGCTGTCAAAAAATGTTGCTTTAAAGATATCTGAATCATGAACCTAAGAGCTTCAAAGCCATACTAGCCACTGATAACAAGCTGGCTTCGAGCAACAATTAGCTCTCAAACTCAATGAATTCGCTGTAAGCATGCTTTACACTTGCTTTAGAAGTGCAGTTAGAGCTTCTTTTGAAATCAACGAGCTTTAAGATTTGCTCTAAAAACGCTGTTAGAGCATTTGAACAGCTAAAATTGTTTCTTGGGGTGTTTATTAACTTCCCATTGGAAGTAATTGTAATTGGTCCGATTTGTCGAATCGAAAATTTTTACATACTTCACGGTTCGAGCTCCCTAGAATCGGAATCCATCATTTTTAGAAAGATGTCTGTGTTTGTACGTACGTTAGTACGTTCCATCGCTTTTTTTCGTCCACCATATCTCAAGAACAAATAAAGATATCGACCTCGGATGGATTCGATTTGATATATTATAATGTCGTAATGTGCAGAAAGGACTTTAAAAAAAAATCAATTAGCGGTGTTTTTTACTATAGCGATTTAAAAAAAGGTTTGTTAAATTTTATTAGTTTCGAATATCTAAAGAACAAATGATGCTATCGACTTCGGGTTAATTTTATTCTAATGTCGAATTCCTTACAACAATTTCAAATCGATTTTTTTAGTTGGTTGTAAGGAACACACAAAAAATCAAAGTTTTCGTGTGGGATTGTGTGTGTGTCATTTGACAGTAGCTTTGAAGCAAAAAAGTAAACAAACTATGGGCATACAAATTTGTAACAAATATTCCAAAGTGCATTCAGTTTTTCGCGTCATTTTGTTAGATTAAAAACATATACATTTCCAAGAAAAGTTGCAAAAATAAACAGAAAATAGTAATGTGGCCATTAAAGTAAAATAAACAACCCAAATTCATCCAAGAAACACATCATTCGAGAAACACATCGGCGAGCGCGCGATTTACATATATCTTTAATTGACTTTGGGCACTTTGAATCGAAGTAAGTTGATATTTTTATAACTTCTAACTGACCATTCACTATTTTTTGATGAATTAAAATTAGTTTTAATGATTTATTTGCTTTTAATCTATTTAAATGACCGACGCACACTTTAGAACATTTGTTAAACCCGCCGCAAAATACTTTCAACTCCAGAGAAATGTCAAATTTCACTCGTGTCGATGAATAGATGTGAATTGCAACAACAATTTAACGCGGTGAGTTTGTTTTGTTTTGACAGTTCGATTTTTTTTTTCCAAACTCGGTGATATTTTTCTTCAGTGCGTCTAAAAAAATCAAATAATATGTTAAAATAATAAATAAAATGTCTAATTATCCGTCGTCTACTGGTGTCCTGATTGCCAATGATTTATTCGGCGTATAATTTGAATTCTGCCTATGGAAACTGGTTCCCTGGATGCAAGACGCTCATCCAACAGGCAATGGCTAAGATCAGGCAAATCCAGCATTGTTTGTGTTGAAGGAGCGCATCAGGAAAGGAAGGGCTGGACAGAAACGTTTGGGGTAGCTGGCCAAGTGGAAAACTGCTGAAGAAGGATCCATTGGAAGTTTATTTGTTGAATTTCCCCAACATTGAAATCAAATGTTCTGAAATACAATTGCCTTTCCAGGCGTGTAAAGAAGTTTAGTGATCTTATTTTGAAGGCAACCGAACCTCCAATGATGTTGTTCAATCTTTACGATGATTAACTGAAAACCATTTCGTCCTACACAGCTTTCAGTCGATTTATTTTGATCACCAGAGCCTCGGACGTAAAACACCGAACGAACAAAGATCATTCTGAAGCCATATAAAACAACAACCACAGAAGTTCATCACGTTTGGCCAACGTTGCAATAAATTTATATGAAATTCTTGCAAGCTGGATACAAAGCGTTGTCATTTCAAAACTACATGCTGGAGTTTGATAGTTGAAGCGGCTTTTAGCCTTAATTTAATCCTTCTAAGTTATTTTAAGAAAATATTTCCAATTTAAACAAAAATTTCGAAAGATTTTCCCATAGAACTAGTATCATCATATTCTTATTGAAATTCGAAAAAAGACGAAAATAGTTTTTTGAGACAATTTTTTGAAATCTTTGCTCGAATTGGAAATGGTTTTTGAAATAAGTTAGAATACCTTAATTAAGACTAAGAACCGTTTCAATAATTAAAATCCGGCAAGTAGTTTTGAAATGGCAACGTTTTGTATCCAGCACTTGCAAGAATTTCATATAAATTTCTTGCAAGTGTTAAATACAAAGCGTTGTCATTTCAAAACTACTTGGTGGATTTTGATGGTTGAAGCGGTTTTTAGACTTTATTTAAACCTTCTAAGTTATTTTAAAAAACATTTCCAATTTAAACAAAAATTTCGAAAATTTTTCCCATAGAACTAGTATCATCATATTCTTATTGAAATTCGAAAAAAGACGAAAATAGTTTTTTGAGACAATTTTTTGAAATCTTTGCTCGAATTGGAAATGGTTTTTGAAATAAGTTAGAATACCTTAATTAAGACTAAGAACCGTTTCAATAATTAAAATCCGGCAAGTAGTTTTGAAATGGCAACGTTTTGTATCCAGCACTTGCAAGAATTTCATATAAATTTCTTGCAAGTGTTAAATACAAAGCGTTGTCATTTCAAAACTACTTGCCGGATTTTAATTATTGAAACGGTTCTTAGTCTTAATTAAGGTATTCTAACTTATTTCAAAAACCATTTCCAATTCGAGCAAAGATTTCAAAAAATTGTCTCAAAAAACTATTTTAGTCTTTTTTCGAATTTCAATAAGAATATGATGATACTAGTTCTATGGGAAAATTTTTCGAAATTTTTGTTTAAATTGGAAATGTTTTTTAAAATAACTTAGAAGGTTTAAATAAAGTCTAAAAACCGCTTCAACCATCAAAATCCACCAAGTAGTTTTGAAATGACAACGCTTTGTATTTAACACTTGCAAGAAATTTATATGAAATTCTTGCAAGTGCTGGATACAAAACGTTGCCATTTCAAAACTACTTGCCGGATTTTAATTATTGAAACGGTTCTTAGTCTTAATTAAGGTATTCTAACTTATTTCAAAAACCATTTCCAATTCGAGCAAAGATTTCAAAAAATTGTCTCAAAAAACTATTTTAGTCTTTTTTCGAATTTCAATAAGAATATGATGATACTAGTTCTATGGGAAAATTTTTCGAAATTTTTGTTTAAATTGGAAATGTTTTTTAAAATAACTTAGAAGGTTTAAATAAAGTCTAAAACCCACTTCAACCATCAAAATCCACCAAGTAGTTTTGAAATGACAACGCTTTGTATTTAACACTTGCAAGAAATTTATATGAAATTCTTGCAAGTGCTGGATACAAAACGTTGCCATTTCAAAACTACTTGCCGGATTTTAATTATTGAAACGGTTCTTAGTCTTAATTAAGGTATTCTAACTTATTTCAAAAACCATTTCCAATTCGAGCAAAGATTTCAAAAAATTGTCTCAAAAAACTATTTTCGTCTTTTTTCGAATTTCAATAAGAATATGATGATACTAGTTCTATGGGAAAAATTTTCGAAATTTTTGTTTAAATTGGAAATGCTTTTTAAAATAACTTAGAAGGTTTAAATAAAGTCTAAAAACCGCTTCAACCATCAAAATCCACCAAGTAGTTTTGAAATGACAACGCTTTGTATTTAACACTTGCAAGAAATTTATATGAAATTCTTGCAAGTGCTGGATACAAAACGTTGCCATTTCAAAACTACTTGCCGGATTTTAATTATTGAAACGGTTCTTAGTCTTAATTAAGGTATTCTAACTTATTTCAAAAACCATTTCCAATTCGAGCAAAGATTTCAAAAAATTGTCTCAAAAAACTATTTTCGTCTTTTTTCGAATTTCAATAAGAATATGATGATACTAGTTCTATGGGAAAATTTTTCGAAATTTTTGTTTAAATTGGAAATATTTTCTTAAAATAACTTAGAAGGATTAAATTAAGGCTAAAAGCCGCTTCAACTATCAAAATCCAGCATGTAGTTTTGAAATGACAACGCTTTGTATCCAGCTTGCAAGAATTTCATATAAATTTATTGCAACGTTGGCCAAACGTGATGAACTTCTGTGGTTGTTGTTTTATATGGCTTCAGAATGATCTTTGTTCGTTCGGTGTTTTACGTCCAAGGCTCTGGTGATCAAAATAAATCGACTGAAAGCTGTGTAGGACGAAATGGTTTTCAGTTAATCATCGTAAAGATTGAACAACATCATTGGAGGTTCGGTTGCCTTCAAAATAAGATCACTAAACTTCTTTACACGCCTGGAAAGGCAATTGTATTTCAGAACATTTGATTTCAATGTTGGGGAAATCCAACAAATAAACTTCCAATGGATCCTTCTTCAGCAGTTTTCCACTTGGCCAGCTACCCCAAACGTTTCTGTCCAGCCCTTCCTTTCCTGATGCGCTCCTTCAACACAAACAATGCTGGATTTGCCTGATCTTAGCCATTGCCTGTTGGATGAGCGTCTTGCATCCAGGGAACCAGTTTTCATAGGCAGAATTCAAATTATACGCCGAATAAATCATTGGCAATCAGGACACCAGTAGACGAAGGATAATTAGACATTTTATTTATTATTTTAACATATTATTTGTTTTTTTTAGACTGAAGAAAAATATCACCGAGTTTGGAAAAAAAATGACGTTTCAAAATTCACCTCGGAACTATTGGAATGCGTTTGAAATATTGTTCCTAGAGGTGCGTGCGCACTTTTTTTAATATCTCTGTTCTGTTTTTGTATTCTGCATTGACTCTAGCCGTTTTCCTTTGGAGGTGGCGAAGTACTTACGAGTAGATGAAAACCCTAATCTAGTACTACCAACTGCACATGCTCTCATGCGCGAGTAGATACATTTTACATGTGAAAGCAGTTTGATGTGTTCCATTGAAAAAAGCTGGCAAAGTACTTGCAAGTACTTCGCCACCTCCAAAGGAAAACGCCTTCTATTATAATAATATGTTAAAAAAACTTATTTCGAGAAAATTTGTTTGAAATTGTCTTATTTAAAAATGAGAATTTGTATGAGTAATGAGATGATTTCGTATCGAATTTGGAAATTTTTCAGCTATTTGTTGAATATGATTTGTTATTACTTTTTAAACTCATAAAAGTTGTACAAACGTGGCTCATTATTTATTCTGTGGTTCAGAAATCGGTTAATTAAAATTGCTGAACCACTGATTTAAATTAACATACTTTATTTACGATTGAAAGATAACTAAAAGCAAAAACAAAATTCATTCAATAATTGTATTAAGGCTCCCCCAAACCAACGCGAAATCATAGCGAATCATTCGCAGTCAGTTTTTTGTATTCGTTTTGCATTGTGTATCTTTCATATTTTGCGTTATTGTGAATGATTTCGCGTCGAGGGCGAATGATTCGCGTTGGTTTGGGGGAGCCTTTATCCAGACAAATTTTGATAGTTCGTTTCTGTGGAGATCAAAAAACTAAGGGAGTATACAAGCAACAGCTGTGTTTTTTTGCATGTCCATATGGAGTTTGGCGAAAAAAACGACACCGGGACATTTCAACATTTTTGTTTACCTTTTGCATCGGTCTGCCATTTTGTTTTGAATTATCTTACCAACAAACATTTGACATTTCTATATATGTAAATCATCGATAACAACGATAATCGTAGTTTGGCATTAGCATTTTTATCGGGACAAAAGCTAACTCCAGATAATTATCTGGACTTATCTAACTCTTTATGGACATAGTTGTTGTTGTATTTAACATGTAAATTGTTTTGCTTTGCTGTCGTTTTTTTCACACAATTTTATTTGGACATGCAAAAAAACAACTAACATATACAAATTTAAAGAAAAACTTATGTAACTTCATAATTCACAAACAAATTTTCTCCCACTTCGATTCAATTAACCTACATTTATTATTCAATTATTTATTACAAAAAATATTGTTGTTTCTTATTTTAGTACGCGTAAATATAAGAAGCCAATGCAATTTTAAAATAAAATGATATAAAGGGAAGTGAGCACTTAAAAATTCAGTTCACCCGCTTTTATACTTTACGAACATGTCCATGAGATTTTTAAAATAACTGACAAATTAAAAAAAAAAACGACGATTTGTGGTGAAAATCATAAAGTTGCACTAGTGTGCGTGTGGTAAAGGTTACTAGTGCAACTTTATGACATTCACCACGGTCTGAGCTTGTAGGCAAATCAGTTTGACAGCCGAAGATTCCCATCTTTATATTTTTTATCTATGCTGAAAATGCAAGATTTGTTTTGACAGAATAAAATCGATTTTGTTTAGAAAAAAATCGATTTTGTTTAGAAAAAAATCGATTATTTGGTTGTAAGGAATTCGACATAAGTATATTGACGTAATAAAGAATTGGTGAAAATATAAAAACAGATAAACTTATAGCTTTTTTTTAAGTAAAAAAATATTGCTGAAAATTGTTGAAAAAAGTTTTTCGGCTGGAATATCTTGAGAACTAACAATGATATTGGCTTTGGGATAATTTTATTTTATACACAAGTTTATATATAAAAATTGATAATATTTGTAAAAATATTCGACTAACAGTTTTTCTTAAAGCATAGTTTACAGTTCCGATGCGAAAAAAAATCAAAATTTTCAAAACGATTTTCCACCTATTCTGCGCACCAAGTTGAATAATATTCAAGGCGAAATACGTTTGCTTTGGCCTAAACCACCCATTGAGTCATTAATTTACCCTTAATTGACAAACTCTAGGCCTAAAAATGGAAAATAATTATTTTTGGATGCGAAAACCATTTGCATGCAAAAAATGCCTTGAGGTGAATATATTATTTTTTTTCGGAAGAATAAACCGACCATAAGAAAAAAAAATATTTTATTCACCACACTTTTTTTCGCATGCAAATCAATTGCCGGTCCATTGTTTTGCATGACATTCCATGACAGCATAGTTTTTTTTGCATGAAAGTGTATACCAATCATGCAAACAATTAATTTTACATTTCACCTCAATTATTTTTGGAATGCGAGAATATTTAAATAGATTTTTTTTTTGCGCACGGGAACTGTAAACTAGGCTTAAAGCCTAGTTTACAGTTCCCGTGCGCAAAAAAAATCTATGCAAATATTCTCGCATGTCAAAAATAATTGAGGTGAAATGCAAAATTAGTTGTTTGCATGATTGGTTTACAGCTTCATGCAAAAAAAAAACAATGCTGTCATGGAATGTCATGCAAAACAATGGACCGGCAATTGATTTGCATGCGAAAAAGAGTGTGGTGAATAAAATATTTTTTTTTTTATGGTCGGTTTATACTTCCGAAAAAAAAAATATATTCACCTCAAGGCATTATTTGCATGCAAATGGTTTTCGCATCAAAAAATAATTATTTTCCATTTTTAGGCCTATAGCTTGTCAATTGAGGGTAAATTAATGACTCAATGGGTGGTTTAGGCCAAAGCAAACGTTTTTCGCCTTGAATATTATTCAACTTGGTGCGCAGAATAGGTGGAAAATCATTTTGAAAATTTTGATTTTTTTTTCGCATCGGAACTGTAAACTATGCTTAAAGTGAAAAAAAAACTACAAGCAGTTTTACCAATAATTGTTAAATATTTTTTTTCGTCTCAAAAATCTTAAGAACAGACAGAGTTTTGCTAAATATCTCGAAGACATTAAGTTGAAGAAAAAATATCGATCTGAGAACTTATAAGAACACTTCAAAATATACGCATCTGGTACTCGACCTCTGATAGAGGGGACGTTAGTGTACGATTTGATTTTTTTCTTGTGTAGTTGTATTGAATTCACTTTGATTTTAAGAGATGATGATTTTCTTGTGTAGTTGTATTGAATTCACTTTGATTTTAAGAGATTGGACATTAAAAAATATTCAAGTCATGACTCATATGCTTAGATTACCTATATGTACCATTGTAAATATACCTATTTCAGTTTGATAAACTTTCATTTCCTCCCTCCCCATCACTTTAAAAAAAACGACTATTTAATAAAGCAAAGCAGGGATGGAATCGGCTAAGGTGATTTGTGATAGTTGACCATCACAATAATCAAATTCGGTCTGCGTAAGGTGATTGTCACATGTGATAATCATATTTTTGTGACTATTTCTTGTGACAGCTATTTTGTTGTCATTTTCATATAAAATCCAAACTTTGATTTTCTAAGGTTCAAAAAGAAAAAAACCAATCTATTAGTGCCGGTGAAATCATTTTTACCAAACCAAAATTTGGAAAATGAAAAACATTTAGGCATCTACAGTAGAAATGTGCGATTCTTGAGGATTAACCTGTCAGAAAAACCCCGAGCACATACCTAATTCTGTCCTCACACATATGTACATATAAGTTCTAGTTATTTATAAATAATTGAGAGTTCACAAATGTAATCTTCTGTTTCATAAGAATGGCTATAAGGCGAAGATGGTTTTAGACCACTAAAACAATGCATGAGGAACATTCGGTTTCAAGAAATTCATTTTTGAATCTTCCCATACAAAAAATTCCTTTTTCCAACAAATAAACAAAATGTAATTTCTTTTTTAGCGTAGAAGCACACGCGTATCTGCAAGTACATAGTTTCACAAGAAATTATCGGCTAGTAAAAACACATTTGCACATATGCATGTAGGTACATATTTTTCCGGCTTATAGATTTGCCAGCTGGAGTTTGATTAAGTGGCAGGCCCATAGAAGAAGAAGTGGCAGGCCACACGAGCAAGTACTTGCAAGCAAGTTGCAATACATACACATTTGTTTACTAACACAAACAAACCCAGGCAACTTGCTTATCAACTGGCATGCAAGTTTTGAAGCCAGTGCCGAGATTCAGCTATTTCAGCGAGTGAGATGAGATGACTCGCTTTACTCGCCGACTCATCTCACTTCACTCCCAAAAGTGATTCAGCTATTTAAGTGAAATGAGTAAGTTCGAATCTAGTTTCGAACATGAGACAAAGAATAAATATAAAAGAGCTAAATTCTACCTCCTTGTCACACTCGTTACGCAAAACGAAATGAAACAACAAATACAACAATGTAAACATTGGAATCTTTAATAATGGAATTTGGAATATCTTTTGTTTCAATTGTTTTTTTTTTGTCATAATGAAAGTTTAATGTGAGTTTCACCCTTGAGAAATGAAAAGTTTAAAAGTGTTGTAATACTATGTTCCCACCAAAACGAAATCTGAGATTTCAGCTGAAAAATTTGGAGTTCTCGACTTGGTGGACCGGGATTTCAGTAAGATTTCGTTGAAATCTAGAGTTTTCATTGAGATTTCGTTGAAATTTCCATGAAATCTTGTTCCATCAACTTGAAATATCAAAAGTTTTCAACCGAAATCTCGGATTTCATTTTGGTGGGAACATAGCATAAGTGAATAGAATATAAATTTCTTTAATATATAAATTATGTGCATATGATAGTAAAATAAAATTAAAGAATCAATAAAAGGGTAGTTATTTTTATCTACGTTGTTGTTTTTTATTTCTTTTCCTATCCATGAATTAAAATTCTTGAGAAAAGCACATATACCTATCCAAAACTAGAAATTTACCAACACATACACCCAGTGGCGTAGCGAGGGTTCGAGCCGTGGGGGGGTGACTTTCATTAAAATGCCAACTTATTTTAGCAATTTCCCGACTTATTTTAAAAATTTGCCGACTGTATAGATTTAGCATTTTTCGGGTGAAACTCAAAATAAGGGAAAAAAAGGATTTTTTCCGAGTGGAATGACATTTGGGCGAAACTCCTGATAGGGCTGATTGATTTTAGCTCAAATCTTCACTTCGCCACGTACACTTTCTGATTTCGAAATGCGAGATTTTTCAATGAAACCGCCTTCAGCTGATGTAAGAGATTATAAAAACTTAGGAGCAATGATTTTCCATGAAACAATTTTAAAATCTTGGGAACTAATATTTGGTAGACAAATAAGATATCAATTATTTTTGGAATTATATATTTATTTATAATAAATAATTAATAACAATGGAATAAATAAATTAATATTATTATTGCAACGATTAATCTAAATAAGAAATAATTTTTAAAAACGAATTAAACATTTATATTATTATTGCAGCAATTTTTTTTGCTTAGTTATAGGTATTAAACAATTTTTATAAAAAAATTAAAGAAACGCATAATTCTATCAGCATCAGCACTTAAGTCATTTATAATAATAAAATACATTAATTTAATTTATAAATTAATATTTATTATTATTTTATTGCAGCGACTTAATTAGTTGTAATGAAAATTTAATATTTAAATTTAACATTGTACTATCTAGATTTTACTTCGGCGGTATTTTAATAAGGACCATTCTTCAACGAACTCATTAAAAATAATTTCGTCCACTTTATCTTTCGAAGAATAAAGCAGCATCAAATTATTCAAACGATCATCACCCATTGTCGTGCGCAAATAGTTTAAGACTAATTTTAATTTACTAAATGATCGTTCACAGGAGCCGTTAAAATGAAGCAAATGAGTTTGTGTGCTAAGGGAATTACCATTTTTAACTTGAACACAACTTTGGTAATGTCTTCAAAATTTATACAATTTGTGGATGAATCAAGAAGAATTTACAACTCAGAAAGCAAACACTCTGGATCTTCTTTAAAAAATAGGGGCTCCAATTTCATTATGGATTCCACTAATTCTATAGTGACATTGCCTCTGTCGACTGAAATTTCAAAAATCTTTTGAAAAGGTTCGAAAGATGAAAAAATATCTTTTAAATTATCGTTTATACTCGTCGTAAAAACTTGCAAAACCGTTCTAAATTCTTTTCGATAAAATGTTTGGAAATCGAAGTCGAAAGCTGTTTCTGGATTTTCATCGATTCTTCTTGGTACACGGCGTGTTCTATGATGTTTCAGAAAATCATTCTCTGGATTTATTTTTAATTTCCCAGCGAATGAAGATGAACTTTTTATTAATGCATCGATCGATGCATCGGTCGTCATCGTCATTCATTTGTTGAAATGATATTGATGTGCTTCGAATCAACAAAACAGCATCAATGACACTCAACTCTTCAGCTTCTAAATTTTCTGTCAAATTTTTACTTTAAACATGACGTTTTTACAAAAATATTACGAGCTTATAAAATCAAAATCCAAGATTTTTTTCAGCAGACCAGAAGCGGAGGTTTGAGTATTATTATCAAAAGAACTTACATCGGTTTTTATTTTTTCGAAACCATGTACAAGGCCTTCGAAAGATATCCAAACAGCCTTTACTGTCTCAGCTCTAGCTGTCCATCGAGTTTTTGACAAATTTTTCAGTTGCAATGAATTTTCAATGCTTTTGAATTCCTCACGCATACATTAAAAATGTTTTGTGCTGCCGTAGAAGAAAAAATAAATATAATGCTTCCAAAACATTGAAAAACTCTTTAATCAACACACTCGAATTACATGCTGTTCCAACGAATATATTGATACGATGCGCTTGGCATGGAATGTAAGGGATTATCTTTCCATATTTTTCCGATATAGTACCGTTGTACTTTCCGGACATGTTTTCGGCGAAGTCATAAGATTGAAAAGCAATGTTTTTAATGGAAAATCCTACTGACTGAAGGGTCACTATTATTTTTTGGGCCAATTCTTCTCCCGTTTTTTTCGTTAGGACGACGTCCATTTTCAGAAGACGTTCAATAGGAATAAGTCTCTCGTTTGCTTTCACTAAGTATCGAACATTAATAGCAAGTTGATCTTGATGCGATGTGTCTGGAGTTGTGTCAACCATTACAGAAAAAATACCAGCTTTATTGATTTCATTTACAATGGCTTTTCGAGTTCTAGTTCCCAAGAGATCAATGAATTCATTTTGGGCATACGGAATAAGGTACGTCACATGACGTGGTCTTTTTGATGATTCACCCAACTATTTTTTCATTAACGGGCAATGCGGTGAAATCAAATGAACAATTTGTCGAAAATTGCCATCGCTGTGCTCTAGTGATTCGTCGTGACTACGAAAAGCTAATCCCTGCCTCCCCAAAGTTCTCGCGACATCAATTATAGCTTGCAAGACTCACAAATGGTAAGCTTTTTCTTGTTCTTCTTGAATGATTTGTTCCCGTTCAGACTTGTCCAGCAAAACGTTGATATGATTTCCTCCATTAACGAAATTATAGTAATCACGCAGAGCTGCTCGATGAGATTCAGAAGTGAAATGTAGGATCAGTTTTCCTTCTTTTTTTTTCCTCGACTCTTCATTTTATGCCACTGACGAATACCTACTAATTCCGGACTAGCGAAATGTCTATCAATTCCTTCTGAAAATAAAATGCAAACAAAGCAAAATGCTGCATCTTTAGAAGGACTGTATTCCAAAAATTAATACTTGGAATCGTCATCTTCCGGGCGTTCGAAAATTTCTGTTTCACTGTCACCATCTTCGTTGTCCTGAATCGATGTTTCCAGTGTCGAGATTCAGCTAATTCGAAACCACAGGGAGTGAGTAAGATGAGTCACTTTTCGTCGAAAATCGATTCAGCTAGCAAAAGTGAGTGAGTGAGCGAGTGAAATGAAATGTCAGATTACTCGCCAGATATTTCCGCAGTGACTTGGTGTATGTATTGGTAAATTTCCAGTTTTGGATAGGTATGTGTGTGCTTTTCTCAAGAATTCCTATTCATGGATAGGAAATGAAATAAAAAACAACAACGTAGATAACAACAACTACCCTTTTATTGATTCTTTAATTTTATTTTATTATCATATGCACATATATATATTAAATAAATATATATACTATATTCTATTCACTTTCGACACTTTTAAACTTTTATTTCTCAAGGGTGAAACTCACATTAAACTTTAATTATGAAAAAAAAAATAATTGAAACAAAAGATACTCCAAACTCCATTATTAAAGATTCCAATGTTTACATTGTTGTATTTGTTGTTTCATTTCGTTTTGCGTAACGAGTGTGACAAGGAGGTAGAATTTAGCTCTTTTATATTTATTCTTTGTCTCATGTTCGAAACTAAATTAGAACTTACTCATTTCACTTAAATAGCTGAATCACTTTTGCGAGTGAAGTGAGATGAGTCGGCGAGTAAGGCGAGTCATCTCATCTCACTCGCTGAAATAGCTGAATCTCGGCACAGGCCTTCTAGAATTTCCCGGTCAAATGCATTCTCTTCTCCGGGTTCACTTTAAAATGAAACAGCATTAAGGCCAGCTTTCCCATTACACTGGCCACAAGCTAAAGTGCATTGCAACCCCGACTTTCTGCAACCACAGCGTGGACCACATCCATTCTTGCAATTACAAAACATACCATTTAGTAATTCATTGGAGCTGGTATTAATATTGTTGTCATTGGCTCCAGTTATTCATTAGTCGGCATATTAGCAAAATTCGCAATCGGCAAAAATGCTCTTTTTTTTATTATTATTTTTTTTTTAATTAAGCTTCGTTGATTTGCCGACTCTGGAATTAGTCGGCATATTTGCGAAATCCGCAATCAGTAAAAATGCTCGTTTTACTTTTTTTTTTTAAATGAAGGTTCGTTGATATGCCGACTTTTGCATTAGTCGGCAGACATCCGCAATCGGCAAAAATGCTTAGGCTCGTTTTATTCATAATTTTTTGCAAATGAAGCTTCGTTGATTTGCCGACTCTTTAATTATTCGGCATTTTTCCAAAATCTGCAATCGGCAAAAATGTCGATTTGCATAGGTACATTTAAAAGTTTAAAAACCTAAATATAATGAAAATACAAACTTACTTTTTTTTTAACTTTTTCCGAAAAATATTGTTAAATTTCTGGTTTTATTATTTTTTTTTTTAATTGCTTGAATTATTAAATCTAGCTTCTTGAATTTGCCGACTCTTGAAAAGCGTGGGGGGGTGGTCCACCCCCCCACACCCCCCCCCCCCTCGCTACGCCCCTGCATACACCAAGTCACTGCGGAAATATCTTCTTTTTTTTTACACTATCAGATCTTTGCCGAAGAGAGCTTAATACAAGCGACATCTTACGACCAAAGAATTGCCAAACACAAATTAAGTGCTTATCAGGCTCATCACTTAGGGCCAGTTTGTTCACACCTTGTCAACTTAAATCAATGATTATTCCAGTTGGTTATCATTGAATGCATTTGTTCAGCAAAATTTTAAACAGAGAATCCATGATTTGAGCACTTAATTGGAGAAATCACTAATTCGCCGATTCTGTCTGATTAGCATGATTTAATCAAAGATTTTCTGGAATTTCGTTTGTTCATCATTGGTTATTTCCTGAGCGTAGGTATAAAAAAGAGAAACAAAATCTATTAAATTCCTTCGAACAAAGAACATGAATGAAGAGAAACCAAGCATCGTCCATCTTGCAAGAAAAAAATAAACAATTTGTACAGATTTTACTACAAATTGTAGTTATTTTATTTACTATCGAAAAATAAAGTGCTTTTTTGCAAGGCCTAATATAAAATATGCATAGAAAAACTACAACTGGAAAAAAATCCCATCACTAGGTTTCACAAAATGCCAGCACTACCTACACACTTCAACTATATATTTGGAAAAAAAATCAATTAGCCGCATCAAAATAAATACAAATTTCACGTGTGTAGCTATTCTGTATAGTAATTTAACAGGAAATAATCTTAAATTGAACACAACATTATATTTCAAGCACTGATTTTCCGTGTTTTTGTTTGCACAAAAAATGTTTTTTTCGAAAGCTCACTCACACTGAAATAAGTTAATGACGGAATATGTCTGACAATTGATTGACAGATAGACTGGAAAATGGAAAGATTATTGGAAAAACTATGATTTATTAATCAAACTGAAAATTGAGTGAACAAACACTCTCTGATTATCACAGATTCATAATTATGGGTTTAACAGAATCAGTGATAATCTAATTGCTGATTTAACCCACTGTGAACAAACTGGCCCTTAGTGTAGTATTAGTAGTTAGTAAGCAACAAACTACTTAAGACATACACTTTACAAAATAAAATAAAAACAGTAATTATAAAATAACAAATAAAATGACATTGAAAAAATTAACAATTACAAACATTTAAGAGCGTGGTACACTGGTCTTCAATGAAGCTTTGAGTCTATTCTTACTTATATTAAAATCAAAAAAATTAGAGTTCAAATTCAGAATGTTGCACATGCGGGTAAAAGGCTCATGCATTCCATAATTGGTACGGTGTTGAGATATATGCATTAGTTCTAGACTACGAGTGTTGTGACCTCCACCACGGTAGTTAAGGCTAGTACAAGATAATAAATCAGGTGCATCAATAACGCCCTTTAAAAGTTGATGAATAAATACAATATCATTATTAATTCTCCTTTGTGCCAAAGTTTGAATCTGAAGAAGCTTAATCCGGTGTTCGTAAGGAGGAAGATTATAAGGATCGGACCACGGTAGTCCTTTCAAGGCGAAACGTATAAAATTACGCTGTACTGCTTCTAGTATATTCTTATGGACATCGTAAAAAGGAGTCCATACCTGTGATGCGTATTCAAGATGAGGGCGAACAAGACTATTGTAGAGAGCGAGGGTAACATAAGGATCCTGAAATTCTTTAGACCAACGTTTAACAAACCCTAACATAGAGTTTGCCTTGTTGACTATTAAATTAAATCTTGCGAGTAATCTGACATATCATTTCACTCGCTCACTCACTCCCTTTTGCTAAAGTCTGCTATTACACGATGAAACTAGACGCGTGCAACTTTTCGAACAATATAAGTGCAAAAGAGAACAAAATAATCGAAAAGTAGAGACGGAGAAGAACTGCCCTGTGTCGCGTGGGTAAAACTTTCGGTGCAACTATTTGACGTTTCTCTTTTCTCTTGTCCGTTTCTTTAGTACTTGCTTCATATGATTTCATTGTGCGAGGAGTAAACACCGACGCAACAAACAGTCAGGGTTACCACTTCTCTGAAAATTTTTCACATTAAATTTGCAAAAAACTTTTTTCGCAGTAGACTTATATTTAGTCTTTTTTTCAATAATAAAATAAAAATAATTGTAAAAATGAAAAATATAAATAAAAATAATAAAAATTAGCTCAAATATTTTTAATAATATGCCTGTTCGCGTACTTCCCACAACTATGAATTCAGCCCGTAAGTTCTATCAAAGCTCATATAAAAATTAAATTGTAATAAAATTTGTAGTTTTGGGAAGTAAATCTATATACCTACTTATCCGATTTTCACTTTATGTACCTGCTAATTATTGTTCGAAAAATCAAGCGCAGCAGATTTTATTAAGGCAGTAGATATATTCTGAGAAAAAAATGCAGTAGATCTACTGCAATTGCAGTAAAGTGGCAACCTTGACACAGTCCAACTCGGAAATGAAAAATAAAGAGAACTGTCAAATGTGTTCCATGAATCTGTGCCGAGATTCAGCTAATTCGAAGCCGCAGGGAGTGAGTGAGATGAGTTACTTTTCGTCGAAAATCGATTCAGTTAGCAAAAGGGAGTGAGAGAGCGAGTGAAATGAAATGTCAGATTACTCGCCAGATATTTCCGCAGTGACTTGGTGAATGTGTTGGTAAATTTCTTGTTTTGGATAGGTATGTGTATGCTTTTCTCAAGAATTCCTATTCATGGATAGGAAACGAAATAAAAACAACAACGTAGATAAAAACAACTACCCTTTTATTGATTCTTTAATTTTATTTTATTAACATATGCACATATATATATGTATATTAAATAAATGTATATTCTATTCACTTTCAGCACTTTTAAACTTTTTATTTCTCAAGGGTAAAACTCACATTAAACTTTAATTATGACAAAAAAAATAATTGAAACAAAAGATACTCCAAACTCCATTATTAAAGATTCCAATGTTTACATTATTGTATTTGTTGTTTCATTTCGTTTTGCGTAACGAGTGTGACGAGGAGGTAGAATTTAGCTCTTTATATTTATTCTTTGTCTCATGTTCGAAACTAAATTCGAACTTACTCATTTCACTTAAATAGCTGAATCACTTTTGCGAGTGAAGTGAGATGAGTCGGCGAGTAAGGCGAGTCATCTCATCTCACTCGCTGAAATAGCTGAATCTCGGCACTGGTTTCAACGTGTAATAGCGCTTGAATCAGCGGACAAAAAACAAAGAAGAATTCGAAGAAGGCGCATACATCTAGTTTCATCAGTAATAGCAGACTAACTGAATCGATTTTCGACGAAAAGTGACTCATCTCACTCACTCCCTGCGGCTTCGAATTAGCTGAATCTCGGCACAGTAGTGAAGCAAGTTCAGAAGCAAGTTGGGAGACAAGCAAGTGGAATGCAAGTGGAAAGCAAGTGGGATGCAAGTGGAATGCAAATTACGAATTTGACAGGCAGTGTATGTAGCCAACTTGCTTGCAACTACTTGCTCGTGTGGCCTCAGGGTAACCCACATATTTCCTATTGTCCAATTGTATGCAATGCAATTTTCTTGGAGTTGGTTGATGCCAAATGGAAGTTCATTCGGAATGGTCAGCTAAAATGGGCCAAATTATAATTTGTGAGACAACTTCTGCAAGTTTCAAAATCAGTAGTAGTAGTAGTAAATTTTTGAATGAGAATAAAAACGTAAATAATTTTAAATAATTTAAAATTATTTACGTTTTTATTCTCATTCTTATACCAGCCAGACCACGGGCTTTACCATCATCTATTTCTAGTCGTCTGAATTTAACCAAATTCCACTTATAATTTACAGTGCTTTTGTGCTGTTTATTTAATACACGTCGGTATACATCGACTAAAAATTATGCGTCTTAGAAGGGTACAACAACATCTAACTGATGAGCCCAATTGTTGTACCTGGGCGAAACGCATATGGACTTAAGGTCACAAAAACTTTAAAAAGTAGTAAATTTTTATTGAGTTTTTCTTTAGATTTTACATTTAATTTTGTATGACACATTAATCACTTAACATTATAGATTGCCGACTTGGAATTGGCCCAGCTACACACTTAATATTTTTATTGTTTTATTTTAACAGATTCCTAGTATTTATTTATAGCGATAACTCTAAATATTATTTCTATTAGTTCACTCAACAAGAACCATACTTTTGTTTCAAAATCAAATAAATGCAGTTTTGACACCTCTCAGTACTTGTCTCTCAAAGTGATGCCAAATTTATACTAATTTTCGGTGATCACCTTACACAGACGGAAAAATAAATGTGATCACATTTGATTATCATAAATGTGACAATCACCAATCACCTTAGCCGATTCCACCCCAGTGCCGAGATTCAGCTATTTCAGCGAGTGCGATGAGATGACTCGCCTTACTCGGCGACTCATCTCACTTCACTCGCAAAAGTGATTCAGCTATTTGAGTGAAATGAGTAAGTTCGAATTTAGTTTCGAACATGAGACAAAGAGTAGATATAAAAGAGCCACATTCTACCTCCTTGTCGCACTCGTTACGTTTAATATTCCGTTTCACATCACCACTTATGGACGCGAAATAAAATAACAAATACAACAATGTAAACATTGGAATAATAATGGAGTATCTTTTGTTTCAATAATTTTTTTGTCGTAATTAAGTTTAATGTGAGTTTTCACCCTTGAGAAATAAAAAGTTTAATAGTGTCAAAAGTGAATGGAATATAATTTTATTTAATAAAAATATGTATGCATATTATAATTACATAAGATTTAAGAATCAATAAAATGGTAGTTGCTTTTATCTACGTTGTTGTTTTTTTATTTCATTTCCTATCCATGAATAGGAATTCTTGAGAAAAGCACACATACCTATCCAAAACAAGAAATTTATCAACACACACACCAAGTCACTGCGGAAATTTTTGGCGAGTAATGTGACATTTCATTTCACTCGCTCACTCACTCACTTTTGCTAGCTAAATCGATTTTCGATGAAAAGTGACTCATCTCACTCACTTCCTGCGGTTTCGATTTACTGAATCTCGGCACAGTGGTCCGTTCCTTTTCTCTAAAATGTTAACAATTGTTAACAATTGTTAACACTGATCGTTCCTAAATTCTCAAATTGTAACATCGTGTAACATTATGACGTCATAAAATCGTTCCTAAACTCAATGTTGAAGTGTCAGAATGTTACACTTTGTAACAATTTCCAACTCATCTCCTCGACATGAATTGAAAGTGTTGATCTGTCAAAAGCAGCTGAAACTACAATGTTTTCATTTTGTGATTATCTTTTGTTTACTTTTCGTTGTTTGGATTTGGAATTGTTTGCATTTTTGCAAATATGTGTTTTCAATTCAATTGAATTTAGTGTTGTTTTTGAGTTTTAAATTGTTTTATGATAAATTTACTTATTTTTCGACAATGCATTTTATCAATTCCGTGTTTTTTGTTAAAGAAATTTGTGCTCATAGTTAGTTTAAGTTGATAGAAATTTAATTTAGAAATTATATGTATTTATTTTCAATTAATTGTATGCAATAAATTGTTTTTTCTTGATTATTCATTCTAAATGCATTTCGATTTTTTTTTTAACCTTGCCGTTTGACAGATCAACAATATTTTCAACATTGATCGTTCCTAAATGAAATGTTACAAAGTGTAACATTCTTAACAATGACATTCCAACATTTTTTTTTGACACATCAACAATTGTTAACATTTTTAGAGAAAAGGAACGGACCACAGGTGTTTCAGAGAGCTTTGGATACAATTTAAAAGGGCAAAACTCTGCGTCGATAAAAATCTCCATGTATTATACTTATATTGATATCCATACATAATCCTGAAATGCGAATACAAAAAATATAAACCTTAACACAAATTAATACATAGACGAATTCTCAAGTAAACAAAAACAAAAAAGCAGACAAAATATTCTTTAAGCTCTACCAGAAAAAGGACATGCATATGTACGTCTTTCAAAATGAGAAGACGTTAAGTCTTAGTGGCTTTAGGAATCCTTTTTAACACTGTTTCGAAATGTCCTCTTTAATTTGGTGTGTCCTAAGTGGACGTCTGTGAATCAGTTTTGTTTAAGCTTTTCTCTTTCTTCGCTTGGTTTTTGGTGGGAATATTTCGAATTCGAATTTCAGGTGCAAGGAATGGTGAAGAAAGAAATATGAAGAATTATATACGTTTATTGAAAATAAGTGACTAAAAGACATATGTATGTACTCTTGATTTGAATTGTGTCTTTCCTTTCTTACGTACACGTGTCCAATTGTGAATTTGTGTTTGTCTGGGAAAAATTGAAAATTCACAATCAATAAAAAAAAAGATTCTCAAAGCCAATAGCTGCGTTTTATTATCTCTGGGTCTGGGTCGAGGTTATCTTTTAAATGTACTACAAAAACAACATGGGATCTAGGTTTCTATCGAGGTTAGTTTCAATAACCCAGATAGAGGTTTTCACTCTGGCCGGCAGAGGGCTATTTACCATTGTGAATGGATGTCAGCGATTTGTCAGCAGTATAAGGAATAGAGAGGAAAAGAGACAAGTGCTTACATGAAAAACAAATAAACATAAGAAAAAAAGAGACTGATATACAGCACTGCTTTTGCACTAACCCACATCGTTTTATTTTCACGAGGTGAACCATATGGTGTTTCAACATGTGGCAAGCAACATTCATGGGTGTGTCAACATGGGTGTGTCAACATCGGACGGTGTGTCAACATTTATCTTCATGATATTACTATAAAGTTCATATACAAAGACCATGCTTGCCTCCTTGTATATTTTTAGTTGTCATTTTCATTTTTACTTTTTAGTTGTGAAGATGCTTTGCTGGGGGAAGGTTGTCGTTGGTTCTTGGCGCTCTTCCCTTAATAAGCAAAAACAAAAAGAATGCGTTTGTTCGTGTTCTATTTATAGGAATGTATGATTGTAGGTAGATAGGTGAGTATCAGGGTTGCCACTTCTCAGAAAAATGTTCGCAGTATATTTGGAAAAAAATGCAGTAGATTCAATATTTTGTCCGTAAATATCTTTTTTATTTATTTTTTCAAAAAACTAAATATGTCATTCGAACAAAACTGAAAAATAAATAAAATACATATAACGTTTATTTTTCTTCAAAACATAACAAGAACAAACAAAATAGTTATAAATTAAATATATCATATCATTAATAAGGCGTGAAGTGTAATTTTGTTCATAAAATCAAGTGCAGTAGATTTTATTTTAAGGCAGCAGATTGATTTTGAGAAAAAAATGCAGTAGATCTACTGCAATTTCAGTAAAGTGGCAACCCTGGTAAGAATATGTTGTCATTTAGTTAAGCATGTATATTTTTTGGTTGTTTTTTTACTTTCGTGTTTCGTTATTTTTGTGTGTATTTGTTGGATTATACTCGGCTGCTGTGCTGCTGCTCCTGCTCGGCGAGCGATCGAAATATTTTATTGAAGGATGTATGTAGGTACGTATTTAAACTGGTTGCCTTTGGTGTTGGTGGGTTGACCGATATTGGGTTGGTTCTTGATTTAGGTCAGTTGGGCATCGTGGGGTGGGTATTTTTGTATTTGTTTTTGGTTATTGTTGTAGGTAGGCTTTTCAGTTATTCAAGAAAAAAAATATTGTTGGATTTCGATACCGTCGGTATGCTGCAAAAAGATCTCAAGTCACATAATTGTGTTTCCGAAGATTTAAAGTTCATGGCCATTAGAAAAATCATTAAGTAGCTAGTTTCGATTTATAAATCGATATCAAAACCTGATGGTTATGGCATTTTTAAAAAAGATGCAAGCAAAATTTTTTATTCAATTTCATTTACTCAACTTTTTTTTATAGAAAAATAAAATGAATCTTGGACATAGACCTTTTTTGCACTAAAAAATATTTTTTAATGGACATGTGTTTTTTTTGCATGAAAAAATTTTGCGTTTTTAATTTAAATTTTAAATTTAATTTATGATCTGATTCCGAAATATCATTTACTTCGGGTTCTGGGGTCTTATTTCTTCCTTTTTAAATTTATTTTAAATAGTCTATGAAATATTTTTTTTTTTAGCTGGGTGTATTTTCTTTGAATTTGAGGACTTGAGCTTTTCTTGCAGCAAAAAAGAGAAAATAAGAAAATAAGATTTTTGTAAAAAAGACCCAGGTCCACTTGGGTCTTTTTTGCTCCCCACCTTTAGGTGTATTGGACATAGAATGAATTGTTTTGAAACAATAACTACAAAACTACATTAAATAGGCATGGGATTTTTTTTACAGGGCATAGAATACGTCTATTGGGACAGTTTTGCATCATTAAGTCCATTTCACAAAAAAGTGGACTTGAGCTCTTTTTGCAGCACACCGACGAAATGGTCAGAACGTTGCATAGGCAGGCGATGGTTGTCAACTGTCATTCATTTAGTTGAGCAGTGGGGTGGGTAAAAAAAAAAGAATTTTTGTTATGTCTCTATATCCTCGCAACGACTCATACGATCTGCATGAAATTTTCAGAGCTGATTCGCATGAATCATATTCATAAATATTTCTTGTTCCAATCCGACCATCGCCACTTCCACTTTTTATATCTTTATATCTCAAAAACAGCTCTAATGATTATTTGAGGTATTAGAATGTGTTTGTATGGGTAAGAAAAATATGGAGGTGATTTTCTTATACCCACCCACGACCACAACCACTTTCATCATGTCTCTATATCTCGGGAAAGGCTCTATTGATCTACATGAAATTTTTAGAGTTGATTCACATGAGCTAAAAAAGACTAAACATATTTTTTGTTCAAATCCGCCCACTGCCACGCCCCGATTTTTTCATTTTGATATCTCAAAATAATCTCTAAAGATTACGGTACGTTTCAGATATTGTTTCAATGTACAAAAGAAAAAGTATATTTTTGACCCACCCACAACCACGCCCACTTTTATCATGTCAAAAGACATGAATAAAATAAAATAAATAATAAAAAGACTTAAATAATGCATTCTTAGCAAAAGACTTCAACGACTTCAAGCAGTCTTTAGTATTGCATTCGTTTTACTTTAAGTCATTTAACTGCAGGAAATGATTGCATTACTATAAAGACTTCAAAATTGAATGGGAATTTTATTGAAGTTTAAGTACTGAGGTGAAGCAAAAATTCTTCAAAATAAGTCTTTTTAATCAATTGATTGCAATACTGAAATTATTGCATTCTTTCACATCTCTGATAATAGATAATTATCGCACATACACCATCATCACTAAGATCATCGTAATGATAATTTTGAACAAAACAATAAAATTTCAAGAAATCAATAATTTGCATGAAAAATAGTTGAAATATGTAGGTGTAGGTACATCGCTGTTTCATTTTCTCAGCTTAAATTTCTTTCGTTTTGATTCTGATCTACAAAATTGTAAATTCAGAAAAAAAAATCAATTTTTTCTTAATGCACCTCGTCAAGCACAAGATACAACAACAATACACAACGACCAAGAACCCAAATAAGAAAAAAATCGAAATCTCTCGACAAAAAAAAAAAAAACAAACAAAACCCTTGCATACCTATAAAATTCTTTGGATTCAAGAAGAACAAAAAACAGACGGCGCGGAAAACAGATGATAGAGCAAAACAATAAGAAAAAAAAAACCACCACCATTGCTTTCAAAATTCATTCATAGCAAAAAAAAAGAAAAAAGAGAATTCATACCGAAAAGCCAACAACAAAACCAGATACACATGCGAATGTTGATAATTCAATTTTAAAAATGTTGAAGCAACTTTAGCGACGCCAACGCACCATCGATCACACACCCAACTAATAAAAACGAATCCATGGTATTACTATAGAGTTTATATACAAAGATGGGATGAACAAAAAATATGAAGTTGCACTGCAGTTTGTTTTGACGTTTGAGTGAATTTTTGTTGAAGTTTCGTGTTGCATGTATTAGTGCTTCTGAGTGTCTTCTGAATTCAAATCAAGAATCAATTTTCTCTCCTCAGAATCGTCAGAAGAGTATTTTTTGTGCCAATGAAACGGTTTCAGAAGCGTTCCGAACGATTCTGGACGCTTCCGGACGTCCAATGGAAAACAGCATTAGATCTCGATGCAAATAATGTGCAACTTGTGAAAGAAGTGATTGACGACCGAAAGCTCGATGCATACGAGAGTTTTTATATACAAAAAGATCGAAACTCTATGAACCTAGATAACGGCAATATCGAATCGATCTTGTTCTCTCGTTTTGTTTAAAACCACCTACAGCAACTCACAACAGAGCACGCACTTTGCCCCCTTTTCAACTTAGTCGTGATGCTGAAGATGGAATGACAACATTCCGAAATGCATTCAAGGTACTCCTTTTAACTCGTTTTTTATATTTTGTGTTGTACAATTTGTGATTAGTGTTAAAAGTAAAAAAAAAAAAAAAATTTGTGGAATCATTTAAGGTGATCGGTTCAATTATTTGATTTTATAACATTAGATTTCACGTCGCTCAAGAAAACAATCTTATTTACTTATTTGTATAAAATGCTAAAAAAAAAAAACTTATTATTAGGCGATTTTTGCTAATTAAATAAACAAACACCAAAATCATACCTGATAGTTTTTCTCAAATTTAAGTTTTAAACCGGCGACCTTATTTTCCACCATTTTCTTTTTCTTCTCGGCGATTTTTCGTCGTCGGCTTCGGTTGTACATTTTTCAAGCACAAACAAAGTGGTATCGTTATGCAGAATAAAAATATCGGGATTATTTCGATCCAGGATTTACTATACACAGTGAGTTTCTGTTCCTTGACAAAGATATCTCTGTCTGTGCAGGTGAAGCACATTTCCTCGATATCATACTCGAAGATTTTTGAATCAGAAAACACTGCTACCAGTCGAGGAAACTCGTGGTGAATGGATATCGCTGTTGTTGCATCTGTGTAGCGAGGTAAATTCAAATGGTGCTTGTAGTGTTTGTTCTTTTTAATCCACACCGCGATTGTCCGACAAGTTCCTGCTGTGACAAAGTAATTGCCACAATTTGATACTTCCAATAGGTGAATCGTGTCCTTGATGTATTTAGCAGCTTCAATAGTCTGCAAATGATCAGTATCACCGTTGGAAAGTATGCTAAAAACTTCGATCGAATTGTTTATTTTGCTTAGAAACAAAGTGCGAGTCACTAGAGAAGAGAATATTTTTACACGCAGTAAACTCTTGGGGCAGGTCTTTGATTCGGGCTATCCTCTCCAGCTGAGAAGGTGAATATTCGAATTTCAGTCATGTGGAATAGACTAACCTTTTTCCATCCGGCGAAAGTGCACTGCAAGTGATGGGCTGGCCGTGTTTACTTCTCATTTCGAGAAGTTTTTGTGGAGCTTTTTTTAAAACCAAGAGTTTTTTTTCTTCACCTGGTTCCTGTGCTTCGTTTACATCCTCTAAGCTTATCTCTTGTCCGCCAGTGGTTTCTCCTAATCTCCAGATTTCTACGGTATTAGGATAACGCAGTAGGAGAAGTCTCTTTTTAGCTGCAACACAAACTGCCGGACCTTATAGGAATGGTCCATGTTTAGCTGAAGTCGCCTGTAGTCCTTCTCGAGTAACTGAAGAAATACCAAGATAGCCGTCCATACCAACGGATACGACTTTGTCTCCCATACAAATAAGAGCCCTCACATCGTGGTCATGGACATTCCGCTGGCGGTATTTTACCCATTTGTGTAGGGTGACGTCTTCCTTTTTTATTTCTGTCAAAGCATAAATTCTTATGATAGGATCGATGCCTGAACAAATCAACTTGTTTTCCTCATCGTTCACAGCCACCGCTAGCACTGCGGCTTTCAGCACGGAATGCTCGTCGATAAAAGTTGCGTTCTTCCCGTCCCATACAGTGACAATGCCGCGCGAGTCCCCAGTAATTATGGTCATGTCAACTCATCGGCCAAACACTCAGCAATGGTCTTTTGTTCCTTCACGTGCCTCAGTGCAAAGCAGCCAAATAGCTTGGTTGACACGACGAAGTGAAGAGACGTCGGCAGCTTGACGACGCACAGTACCAGCACGACCAATACGGGTCGAGTCTTCACGTGGACAAGAGTTTATGATGGCACTCACAAGTGTCTGAAGAGGGTTCTCACCAGTCAGCAAATGGATGATCTCAAACGAATGCTTGACAATGCGCACGGACATAAGTTTCTTGCCATTATTGCGTCCCTTCATCACCAGGGAATTAGTCAAACGTTCGACAATTTGACATTGTGCCTTGCGGAAACGTTTGGCAGCATAGCGACCAGTGGAATGAGGCAAATAACGAGCAGGGAAATATCGCTTACGGTAACATCATCGCAACTCCATCTACCAAAGAGTTTGATATCGGGAAGTTCGGCCGATTGTGTCAGTGAGGTTGTATCTAGAACTGCTAGTGGCTCTGCCTCAACTGGCTGCTCTCCTTCAAAATTTTCAACACTTTCAACGTCAGCCATTTATCAAAAAAAAAATCAACCGATGCAAACAGCACGAAAAATGAAAACTTAAAATTAATTAAACAAATTTCACTTCAATTTTACAAATGTCAAAAAAAAAAATGAAAAATTACGTTTCGGAATTCACCTCGGAACTTTTTTATCAGCGATGCGTTTGAAATGTTGTTCCTAGAGGTGAGGTCACAATTTTTGATATTTCTGTTCTGTTTTTATATTCTGCATTGACTGTATTATGATAATATTAAAAAAGCACGGCTATTGATCAATAATAATAGTTTTATATGGGTTGAGGTCATAATTCTGTATGTGCCAAAATTCGGATTGCAAAATTCTGTAATCCAATATTCGGTATTTCAAAATTCTGTAAGTGCCAAAATTCAGTTTTCAAAATTCTGTATTCCAAAATCCTGTAAATCTAAAATTCTGTATTTCCAAATTCTGTGTATACATAATTCTGTATTTCAAAATTTTGGATTTCAATATTCTGTAATGATACAGAATTTCGGAACAAAAGTGCGCACTTTTTTCATTATCAAAAAATGAAGAGCTTTAAGTGAGACTGAGTATTTAAAAAGGTTACCCGGAGGCCACACGAGCGAGTACTCGCTAGCGAGTTGGGTACATACATTAATTGTCAAATCACTCGCCACTCTACTCGCTTCTCAACTGGCTTCGAAAAAGGCAAGTCAGTTGGCTAGCGAGTAGGAAAAGTTTCGATGTATTAGTAACTCGCTAGCGATTACTCGCTCGTGTGGCCTCAGGGTTAGTCAAGAGTCTTCATCTTTATTAAATTACTAGCTGGCCCAGAATAACGAACTACAGAATAACGCCCCGTTCCCTTTTAATATGCATTATATTAAAAGGGCGTGTTTTATTGGAAAAATGTCTGCTGACACAATAAAATTGTTTAGTAGTTATATAGTAGTTTTATTTTACGAAATTTAGGATGGTTATGATGGTTTTACTACGTTGCATGAATACCCTTACGCCCATATTATTGACTCGTTTAATCCAGATTAAAACTTAAATCCAGATTAAAAGTAATTTAAATCCAAAAACAGATAATGTCTTCAATAATTATTGTCAATGAATATTGATCATAAAAGGGCCCTTAAGAGTTTTATTTCAATGAAAAATATAAAATTTAACTGAAAATATATTTCAGGTATATTAATTAGTGAACTCTTCGAATAACTATACTATCGATTCCTGAACTTCCCTACTATTTTCCGAACTATATTATCGCTTTTGTCATTTATTGACATTTCAAACGTGACACGCAATCTCAAGTGGTTTTCAGACAGCCCTCACGTCAAAGTGAGTCGCCTCATATGAAGCCTGTCTAAACGTAATCCTAAAAATGTAAGCAATTTATTTCTTCAAAAAGAATGTTAAATAACTTACTTTAACTAAACTATACTTTTAAATTCAGAATTATGAGTCTAAATTTACATTTCTGTGTTATTCATTATGATTTTCTAGCAAATAAAGATATCAATAGCAGATTCGCAACAAAATAGGCGCGGATATAAAATGGGAAAGTTTGTATGGAGAGCGAATCGTTTGCGGTTTCACTAATATCAAATTTAATGAACAAAATGTCGGTGGTGCAGGTAATGTTACCGACAGTCGTTCTATTTTCTATCTCGAATTCACTAATAGCTAAAATCTCGAAAATGAGTTGAATCGTGGCAAAAGCTCATTCGCCGAATTGACTAATAGAGGTGATAATTTACTTGACAAACGAATTTTTTTTCTTCTTTACAATTTTGTATAGTAAAAAGACACAGATTTATGAAAGGAATTCCTTGATTTTACTAACTTTCTTATATCCGTCACCTACAGCCACCTTTTTATCTAAAATTGTTCCAAATCTTCATTATAATTTGTATTTAGATGATATATAAGGTGAAGTTAGCACTTTGAAGTTCGTTCTATCCGTTTTTATCACTGATCTCTATAATAGGCCCTACGAACTAACTCCCAAATGACTTAACTCCCACTAGTCGAAATGAACTAACTCCCATCAAATTTTCTAGTGGGACTTAGTTCATAAAGTTGGGAGTTAATTCATTGGGGACTAATTTCATTATGAACAAAGTCCCAATGAACTAACTCCCACCAGGAAAAAAGTGGGAGTTAGTTCATTTTTATTTTTGCGAGAGAGCAACAACTAAGCTAAAAGTAGGAGTTAGTTCATTTTGTCAAAAATTGAATTTTTGATAATTTTTAAGTTATTGTAAGGGAGTTCAGATTTGAACCGGATATAAATACACCGTTAGGAGATTTGGCATAACAGTTTTCAATGCGTTTCGAAGACCAGCTTCATAGTCCGTCATAAAACTTTTTGCCTCAAATCTGAAAATACTTTCATATATGTAACTAAACAAATGGGTATAACAATCCCGACTTTTTTATCCATCGGTATAAAGAAAAAAGGATAGATCTTCAAAAAATGTATGTTCCTTAATTAGATCATAAAAAATAATGACAGTGAAGGCTCGGTGCAGGGGGGGCCCGTGACCACATGCCCACATTAATGAAATAATAAAAAGTGAAAACCCAGGGAAGGCTCGGCGCGGGGGGGGGGGGGGGCGGAGCACGCGCGCTCGCGCCCGTCCGCGCGTGCTGCGCTAGTACGCGCTTGCATGCACCCGCACGCGCGTGCCGTGGCCGTCCGGGCGTGCCGTGGCCGTCCGCGCGTGCCGCGCCCGTCCGCGCGTGCCGCGCCCGTCCGCGCGTGCTGCGCCCGTCCGCGCGTGCTGTGCCCATCCGCGCGTGCCGCGCCCGTCCGCGCGTGCCGCGCCCGTCCGCGCGTGCCACACCCGTCCACGCGTGCGCGCGCCGGTGTGTTGAACGCGCGGACGGGCCCAAGCGCGCGTGCTCCGCCCCCCCCCCCGCGCCGAGCCTTCCCTGGGTTTTCACTTTTTATTATTTCATTAATGTGGGCATGTGGTCACGGGCGCGCGCCCCCCCTGCACCGAGCCTTCACTGTCATTATTTTTTTATGATCTAATTAAGGAACATACATTTTTTGAAGATCTATCCTTTTTTCTTTATACTGATGGATAAAAAAGTCGGGATTGTTATACCCATTTGTTTAGTTACATATATGAAAGTATTTTCAGATTTGAGGCAAAAAGTTTTATGACGCACTATGAAGCTGTTCTTCGAAACGCATTTGCCTAATGCAATAGTTAAGGGATGTTGGTTTCATTTTTGCCAAGCTTTGCGATTAAAACTGTTTGGGACTTAGTTCCTTTGAGAAATTTTATTTATGTTTTATTTCTAAAGGAACTGGGAGTTTGTTCATTTGGGACTTTGTTCATAATGAACTAAGTCCCACTGCTGGGACTTAGTTCATCTTCATTTTGGGACTTAGTTCATTACACAGTTGGGATTTAGTTCTTAAAAAAAATGGGAGTTAGTACATATGAACTAAGTCCCACTTTTTTTGGGAGTTGGTTCATTGGGAGTTAAGTCATTTGGGAGTTAGTTCGTAGTGCCCTATAATACACTGGATAGTGTATTCCTTATAATGTATAACAGTTTCTTTGCTTCCATTTGAAGATGACAATTAGGTGGTCGGCTTCATAATTTGACGTCTGAATTACACAAAAAAAAAAAATTATTTTCCAGATAGGGATGTGCGATATTGAAACAACATCGATTTCAACATCGAACCGAAAATATCCATGCTACTTAATATCGATGTTTTTTTTCAGGTATTTTTGTTTAAGTTTTTTCTTTGACCAAAGCAAAAAATGCGTCATGCTATGCTCTAATGTATTTAAGCTTTAAAAATTTCTGGTGCCGGCTATTTTTTCTTAAGTTTTTAAAATCGATTTAAGTTTTCATACAAATGAAAAATATGAAGTCATAAGCAAGGTATTTCAACTTTAAACATCGATATTGCAAAATAATGATGCACAGAAGCTTGTGTGCTAAAACCGCGTGTAAGTGGTATCTTTCTAGGCATCAATAATCATTGATTGAATTAATGGGTGAAAATCGATGTTAAAATATGTATTTTGCACAATTAATATCAACAAATTTAATAAAATCAATATTGCAAGGCAATTCATGGTCTTAAGCTGCCCTTTTTGAAATCCGATATTTCAAAATCTTGTTTCACACAAAGGTGTGCGCAAGAACTTGCATGGTGTAAACTGCGTGTTTCTGACCATCGATAATTTATAGCCCTATTCTCCCTATCAGCACTGATACCTCACAAGTCACAAGAAGTGGTGAAACTGATTTTGTGACTTTTTCGTATTCTCCCCCTAAAGTCACAACTTGTGAGAGTCATAAAAACAACCGAAACTGTGATCTCCTCCAGAGCAGGTCACAACTCACAATTTATTTGAGTTTCTTCAAATCATTGAATTATATTCTTTCTACGGAGGCCTTAATGTTCTCTGTGCGAAAGAGAACAAAATATATGTATTCTTTCATTTCTTAAGCAAAAGAATAGTACAAATGCGCGATATCATTTTGCTTTGTATTTATGGGACAGAAAAACTGAATACAAATTTTGGGTGTGTTGGTTTCGTTCGTTGCGATTGCTTGTAGAGTTGTTTATGTGTGCGCTCATCGGTCAAAAAGCTACCAACAAAATGCTGTGGTGAGTTTCGTTGTGAGTTTTCTTGGTATTCTCTCCCTAATAGTCACAATTAGGGGGAGAATACCAAAATGTTATCGAGTCACAAAAATCCTCCCAAGGAGTAGTCACAAGAGCTTGTGACTTGTGATTCATCACAAGGGGGAGAATCGGGCTATTAAATTCGTGAAAATCGATATAAAATATGTATTTTGCAGTAATATTTCAAGGAATTTTGTGTAAACTGTTTTCTGTGGCTTTTAGGAATATATCGATATTGCAAAACACGAAGTTGTGTGCAAAAACTTGCATTGGTGTAAATTGGGTCTTTCTGAGCATCTATTATTTCTATGCGTGGAAATCGATGCTAAAATTTGAATTTTGCAAAATATATCGTCCACAGATTTTATAGAAGCAATATATTGCAAGTATTTCATGTGTACACTGTTATCTAACGATATTGCAAGATATTTTTGCTTGCAAAAGTGTTTATAAAAACTTGTATGGTTTAAAATGCGTCTTGTTGAGCATCGATGATATTAATGCTTGAATATCGATGTAAAAATATTTCTATTGCACAAATAAACACAAAACAATTTTGATGGAAGCAAAATTTATAGGCACTTCATGTGTAAACTTATATCTGTGCCTTTTTGCACATCGAAGCTTCGTTGTGGTTCTGAATTTTTAAGTTTGGTTTGGGAGATCCTTTGATGATTTCCTTTTTCAAAAAATTCCAAATGTTATAGATGACTTATAAACTATGAAAGTCACTCCATCTAGATTTTACTAGCAGAATCAATAATTTTCGTACTAACTTTTTGTTTGTTTTTTAGTCCGATGCTTTGGATGTTAATATCGATGTTGCAAAGCATCGAAGTCCTTATTATCGATATTTTGCAAATATAGATTAAAATCGCTCATCCCTATTTCCAGATGTCTATCTGAAGAAAGGGAACGAGACCATGATATGAAAATATAAACTTTTGTGGAAGTTTGTTTTATTATTTATTATCTTTAAGTTATTCACTGTGTGCATTTGGTATATTTTTTTTAGTATAATTACATAGTGGAATGAGATAAATCATTGCAGTTTGCGAACAAGTTGAGCAAAATAGCTAATGAATAATTATGATAAGGAGGATGCGATTGCATATTCTGCTTTTTTTTAATGATTGTACCTCCTTGTCACACTCTTTACGTTTGTTATTCCGTTTCATTTACTAATTAGTGAATGAATTTAAATTACGAACACAACAAATGTTAGCAAACAGATCTCGGGGGGTGAAACGAACGGAGAATTGATGTCTGTTTAATGAATTATCTTTGTATTACATGTTATACAGTTATACTGGTATACAAAAAAGTGGTCAGCTTCATAATATAACAATTCTTCAAATGGAAGCAATATTTTTGTATCGATACACTATCCAGTGTTTTATAGAGATCAGTGGTTTTTATACTCTTTGAACATGTCCACGATTTTCAAAAATAACCGACAGATTAATTCACCACCCTATCAGAACTGTGGTGAATGGAGCAGTTGGTTCTATGTGTGCGTTTTTCACTGTTTTTCACTAATACTTTGCAAATCTAATACATCAGCTGTGTGCTTCAGCTTGTAGGCAAATGTGCTTGCTTACACGCGAAGAACGAAAGTGTTCAGATGCGAAGAAAATTATTCTGCAGATTTTGTTCTCCTCTTTGTGTTTTTCGTATTTTCATAATGAAAGACACGATTTGATTGGTTGGATTGGATAGGAGAAGCAACACAAAAGAGAACGTCAATTTTCTACACCGAATATTTTCAAATATTTTAAAATATTTCATCCCCCTTCCTCTTCTGCAAGTTACCCCGCTCACCCTCACAAAACGCAGAAAATTCTTGATTTTCTTCACATATGATCAGGGACAATCAAATTGACAGCTCAGGATTGGCTTCTCTGTTTCATATTCTCTGGTGAAAATGCTTTGCTGGGGGAAGGTTGTCGTTGGTTCTCGACGCTCTTCCCTTAATAAGCAAAAAGAAAAAAAATGCGTTTGTTCGTGTTTTATGTAGGTATGTGTGATTGTAGATTGTAGGTTGGTAGGTAAGTATGATGTATTGATGTTGTCATTTAGTTAGGCACAGAGATCAGAAATAAAACTCAACCTTTTTAAAGGTTCTTCAATAACTCTCATTTGTTGTCATTTTCAATAAAAATCACTCACTAACCTTTATTCTAAAAAAGAAATTTTTTCGGTTAAGTTCTGAGAGAAACCTTTATTTTGATTTTTTTAATGTTTCGGTCAACCAGTGAGAGAAAAAAATAAATCTCATCTGCAAATTGATCAATCAGAATGTCCGTTTAGTATGAATGTTTAAATTTTGTAGGCCCTATATGGAGAAATGCATTTAATAAGCATATTTAGTCATCGGTGAACACCTACTCGTGGACTACTCGTGGACTATGAGCAGAGTTGTAAACATTTATTTTTTTAAATGCATTTTTGTTTGCATTAATTATTAAAAATAAAATTTTAATACAATGTGAAAATATTTTGCATAAAAAAAAAAATTTTAATGCAAACTAAAAAATTTATTGCATTCAAAAAAATGTTAATAATATAATATTTTGCATTAAAAAAAAAATGTTAATGCAACATGAATATTTGTTGCATTAAAAAAAAATGCAAGACATTTTTTTGTTAAATCGTTAAACTACGTCAATAATATTTAAGGGCATGATTCGTGGTAATGATGTGTAGGACACGAATTTCAAATGAGTTTGTATGGATTACTCATTTTGTGATAGCACGAAGATTCACATGAACACGATTTTTGACAGGAGTTAAAATGTCTTCCTCAAAATTATGAAAAACCGAGTATGCCAATCGATTTAGGCCGTGTGCCAATTGCGTTAAAATTCTGGTTAAATTTGATCCCAGTTAAATGTTATCCCTTTTTATAGGGGTGAGTAAAATTTAAGGTTTTTGCTGTGTCAATTGGATTAAATGGGATTTTTTTTTTTACATTCACTTTCCATTAGATTTGTTGTTGCATTTTTCTCAGTAATGATAGTTCGCAAACATATCAGTTTGCAAAATGAATGTATCATCTGAAAAAGTATTTTCAATAAATTTTATTGATTCTTTTACATTATCAAGGATTTATTTCAAGTTATTCAAACTTCTTCTTGAGTGCATACTTAAATTTATTATAAGGTCTTTGTCTATATTTCTTAATCCTTTCATTTAATTTTAGTTTTTTTTTACATTTTTCATCTTTCCCGATAGGATTCATGACTTCTTGATAGCAAAATAAAATATTTATCTACATTCATCTCCCTCAGCAGTTTTTTTTATAAGGGTTTACAACAACACAAACAAATCCGGATCGCTTAAGATACGCAGCCGAACGCACCCATAGACATGTCAAAAATTAACCACCGACTAAAATTTTAACGAGCTCCTGAGCAGGTTAAATTTTGAAGTCTATATTCACCTCGGTAATGTCAAAATTTAGCCATGGGATCAAATTTAACCAGGATTTTAACGCAATTGGCACACGGCCTTAGAAGGGGGGTTTTACCTAGTCTTCCCGCCAACGCTGTGGGACCACTGGAACACATTTTATTCGACAGGTGTTTAAATATCAACATACAAATTTTGAAAAACCGAGTATGCCAATCGATTTAGAAGGGGGGTATTACCTAGTGTTCCCGCCAACGCTGTGGGACCACTAGAACACATTTTATCAACATCAACATTTTGAAAAACCGAGTATGAACTAATACTTCCCTTCTAAATCAATTGGCATACTCGGTTTTTCAAAAAAAAATTATTTTATTTTATTGACATTTTTTATGTTCAATGCAAAAAAATTTTCATATTGCATTCTAATTTTTTTAATGCAGAAAATGTGTGATCCGCACACTTTCACATTGCATTAAAATTTTATTTTTGATAAAAAATTTATTTTTTGCATTGAAATTTTACCAACTCTGATTATGAGTGATTTTATGCAATAAATCGTAAAAACCATTTTTGATTTATTTTCAGCGAAAAAGGTTAAAGGTTGACCTTTTACATTTATTTTTTTCGCAAAAAACTCAACCATTCAGAGATATTTCTAAAAATTAAAAAAAAATCTCAACCGATAACCTAAATTTGAATTTTTTTTTAAATAAATGTCGAACCAAAACCGAAATCTTTTTAAGGGAATGTAGTATTTCTCAGAGAGAAACCAATTGAAAATAAAGGTTGACAGTTATTTCTGATCTCTGGTTAGGCATGTATATTTTTTGGTTGTTTTTTTACTTTCGTGTTTTGTTATTTTTGTGTGTTTTTGTTGTTATACTCGGCTGCTGCTGCTCCTGCTCGGCGAGCGATCGAAATATTATATTGAGAATGTATGTAGGTACGTATTTAAACTGGTTGCCTTTGGTGTTGGTGGGTTGATAGATATTGGGTTGGTTCTTAATGTAGGTCAGTTGGGCATCGTGGGGTGGGTGTTTTTGTATTTGTTTTTTGTTATTTGTTATTTTTATTGTTGTAGGTTGGTTTTTTAGTTAAGGTAGAACTAGAATAGTCGGAAGCCAACTTAAGTGGTCGTACGAAACCGAGCGAAAACAAGAAATTCATATAACGCGCACATAATTGCGAAGTGGAGCTTTTCGTTTAGTTTTCGTTAACTTTTGCCGTCGGACGTAAGAGCGCTCACCGACCGCTCTTTCGTAAGTGGGCGAATGCAAAAGCAAGATGGTGGAGACAAACTGAAAAGAATTTGGCGCTTGGTGCAGTTTTTCAACTTTTTTTTCTTCTGTTTTATGTATGAGTGAAATAAAATATTTAATTTTCTTTTAATTAATTTATATCACATCGAATTTACGTGGTTTCGCAAAGTAAATAATTAAAAGTCTGTCACTCCGTGATGTGAATAAGTATGAGAAAATTAACTTTGAACAAAAAATTATTTACATTTTGTTTTCCACATTCAACCACTCAAGTGACTGGGTGACTTATGAAATTGACGTTTCGGAAAGCTACTTTTCGGTCGGTTTTGACATAAGCTTCCGACAGCTTCCGCCTTTTCTAGTTCTACCTTTATTCAAGAATAAAAAATATTGTTGGATTTCGATATGGTCAGTCAGTACGTTGTATAGGCAGGCGGCAGGGCAGTTGTCATTTGATTTAGTTGAGCAGTTGGGTGGGATCTGCATGAAATTTTCAGAGCTGATTCGCATGAATCATATTCATAAATATTTCTTGTTCCAATCTGCCCACCGCCACTTCCACTTTTTATATCTTTATACAGATCTCAAAAACTGCTCTAATTATTATTTGAGGTATTAGAATTTGTTTGTATGGGTAAGAGAAATATGTAGGTGATTTTTGTATACCCACCCACAACCACAACCACTTTTATCATGTCTCTACTCTATATCTCGGGAAAGGCTCTATTGATCTAGATGAAATTTTCAGAGTTGATTCACATGAGCTAGAAAAGACTTTAAAAATATTTTTTGTTCAAATCCGCCCACTGCCACGCCCTCTTTTTTTCATTTTGATATCTCAAAAACGCCTCTAAAGATTACGGTACGTTTCAGATATTGTTTCAATGCACAAAAGAAAAATGTTGGTGATTTTCTTAGACTCAGCCACAACCACGCCCGATTTTATCATGTTTCTACATATATCTTCGCGGGCTTTCTGGATTTTTGCTCCCTTTTTTGCCCTCTGTCACGCAACTCCGTTGATCCGCTTAGAGATGTGTAAAGTTGTCAGGCAGGTGCCAATGTAAATGTAGAAAATTACCTTATATTCATAGCAAAATATATTTTTTTGAAGGTTTTGGAAAAAACTTTTTTACCAACTTTTTTTTGATTTTATTGAACTGGCACTTCCTAGATCACGAATATCCATTTCATAAGTCGCTAGGACGCTTAGATTAGCCGCAAATCATGTTTGAAGGTGTCAACTTTGATCCATCTAGGACGTTTAGTTTAGCCGCAAATCGTGTTTAAAGATAAAAGTCGATCAACGATCTGCATGAAGTTTTCAGAGTTGATTCGTATGAACAAGAAAAGACTTAAGGCATTTTTTGTTCAAATCCGCCTACTGCCACGCCTACATTGTATATTTTGATTTCTCTAAAACGACTTTAAATATTACTGTTAGTATCAGATATTGTTTAAATCAGTAAGAGAAAATTGTTGGTGATTTTCTTAGACCCACCCACAACCACGCCCACTATTATCATGTTTCTATATCTCGCGAACGGCTCTATTGATCCGGATGAAATTTTCAGAGTTGATTCGAATCAACGAGGAAAAACTTTCGAAATATTTTTTGTTCAAATCCGCCTGCTGCTACACCCCCTTTTTTATTTTGATTTCTCAAAAACGCCTCTAAAGACTATGGTAGGTATCAGATATTAGTAGTATAAGGGGCGAATGACCATGGGAATTCTGTGGGAGAAAGAGACAGAAGATGTGTGAAGGAGACACCCGATATTAGGTGTGTGGTCGGATGTTATCAGAGGCGGCAGCCTTTGATAATAATTTGTTTGCGGTTGGAGGCGCGTGCCGGTAGCGATGACATGTTATCAGAGGCGGCAGCCTTTGATAATAATTTGTTTGCGGTTGGAGGCACGTGTCGGTAGCGATGACATGTTATGAGAGGCGGCAGCCTTTGATAATAATTTGCTTGCGGTTGTCGGCGCGTTTGAAATGTGTGTGATTGATGTTAAGGGGGGTCGGTTGAGGGGGGTTGGTCGGTCGGGGGCGTCGGGGGGGCGTCGGGGCGGCTTTGTTTTGGTGGTATGAAAATGTGTGTGATTGATGTTAAGGGGGTGGGGGCGGCGGGGCGGCGGGGCGGCGGGGCGGCGGGGCTGCGTTCGTCATGGTTGTCGTCGTCGTTATCGTTGTCGTGGTGGTATAACGCTGGTCGGTGGCTGTGGCATGAAAATGTGTCTCAATTCGATGGCACACAAAAGGCAATTTCATTAATAATGTATGAATGAAATAAAAATAATACATTTTGTGAGGATGGTTAGATTAGAATATATTATGATTGTGGTGTTTTGGGGTCGTCGTTATCGTTGTCGTGGCGGTATAACGTTGGTCGGTGGCTGTGGCATGAAAATGTGTCTCAATTCGATGGCACACAAAAGGCAATTTCATTAGTAATGTATGAATGAAATAAAAATAATACATTTTGTGAGGATGGTTAGATTAGAATATATTATGATTGTGGTGTTTTTGGGGTCGTCGTTATCGTTGTCGTGGCGGTATAACACTGGTCGGTGGCTGTGGCATGAAAAAAAAAGTGATGACTGTGGATGGCGGTATCGATTGATGTGGTCGGGGCAGCGTGACGCTTTTGGGGGTTGAAGGTTTTGTTTTGATGGTATGAAAATGTGTGTGATTGTATTATTGTATCGAAATATATGCATGTTTAAACATGTTCCGGTAAACAATATATGATTTTATGCTTATCAAACTCCGTGGTAATTTTTGTTAAATTTATTCGAATAGGGGAACCACAAAGATTTTGTAGCAAGTTCCCTTTTAAAATTTGGTTAGTTTAATTTTGAATACTGTAGTGATTGTGAGTTTTAAAAATTAAAAAAAAAAAAAAAAAAATGAGTTCTGATCTATTAAAGAAATTGAATAATTTGGGGATGGTGAAATTGATCAAGAGTGTCAATGATCTTGACCCCTCAATCTATAAAATTCAAAAAGCATCGAGAATGCAGACAAAATACGGTGAAAGGATACTTTTGGAACTTGAAACTTCAAGGGTGTTTTTGCCATCAAACTTTGATGCGATCACAGACGAAGAATTAGCGCAGTTTCCTGATTACTTGATGAAGATATCAAAATCATCTAATCCATGGAAATCGAAGGATATTGAATTCCTTTCACCTCCTGAAGAAAAGGTAAAAATTGAAAAGATTTATAAAAAAAAATGAATATCAATAATCAGATTGTATCGTTTTTATTAGGCATTTGAGGTTAAATCAACTGAGGAGACGATTGTGAAGCGTTTCAACATAAAGGCTAACAAGGTTGTCTTTAAAATTAAGCCTATTCCTGAGGGAGCCGAGCCTACTACTTGGGTAAGAAAAGGAGTTAATGGGGCTTTAAATTTAGTGTTTCAGGGGCTGAGAGCTACCGACAAAGTTGGTGTGACCTTTCATGGGAAAGGATTTTCGAAGGAGCGGGGAAGCGGTTGGATAAATTTTAAATATGTATCGGAGTTTAAGACTTCCGATTTATGGGAGATGATACAAAACATATTTCAAAGTAACTCCCAAGGATTCAGCACTGACACTTTTGAGCTGACTGTAACAGCAGTTAAATTGCCAGTTGGCACAGGAAATCGGCGTAACCACTACAACACGTATGATGAGGAGTGCTTGAAAAGGCGAGGTATCATTACAATCAAGAACAAAGATAATTTGTGTTTACCTCGAGCCATAGTAGTAGCCAAAGCGTATGCTGATAAGCTGGAAAATGCTCAAAAAATACGCGATGATGTCGGTAAATTGCAGACACAATTGGCAAAACAATTAATTAAAGATGCTGAGATAATTGTTCCAGTCGAAGGATGTGGTATAGAGGAATTAAGAGCATTTCAGAGTTATCTTAAATCCTATAAGATAACTGTATATGAATATGCTACGAAAGGAAAAACAGTAATTTTCGAGGGAATGGAAACGACAGAGAAGAAAATAAATCTGTTACACTTCAAAAATCATTTTAATGTCATAATTTCATTGACTGCAACCTTTTGTTGTTCCTATTACTGTGAAGAATGCCATATACCGTACAACGAGTTGGGGGTGCATAGATGTGTTAAATCATGTCCACAATGCCAAACAACTCCTGCTTGCAATACCACATCAAATGAGGTTCTTTGTGGAGAATGTAATCGAAACTTTCGAGGAAAAATATGTTTCGATAACCATAAAATTTCCAGTTCAAAAAACAAATCTCTTTGTGAAAAAGTAAAGAGATGCACTAAGTGTTTAAAAACAATGCGTGATAGAGAGCACATCTGTGGAGAATATTTCTGTCAAGTATGTAAAATATACGTAACAGCGGACCATCAATGCTACATATTACCTGACGAAGGGAAACCAAATCACAAGGAATATCTTTACATTTTCTACGATCTTGAGAGTCGTCAGGAAAAGGAGATAATATCAGATTCCACTGACACTACTATTAAAATACATGAGCCAAACTTATGTGTTTTTCATCAAAGATGTGACACATGTATTGACATTGACTTTGAAAAATTAGTTCTTTGTCCAAAATGTAATGCTCGAACTCATTTTTTGAACAAAAATGTGATATTGAAATTTTTAGATTACATTTTGAAAGTTCGTCAAATTTTTAAAAAAGTCACGGTTATTGCTCACAACGGGCAGGCATATGATCACCAATTTATTCTAAACTATATCATTGAAAATACCAACTTAAAGCCGGAATTGATAATGCGAGGATCTAAAATTATTTTAATGCAGATAGGAAATGTGAAGTTCATTGACTCACTTAATTATTTTCCTATGGCATTATCAAAATTACCAAAGGCTTTTGATTTAAAACCTTCACTGAAGAAAGGTTATTTTCCACACTTCTTCAATACAACAGAGAATTTAAAATACGTTGGAAAACTACCTGATTGCAAATATTATGGGGTAGACACCATGAAATCTTGTGATCGTGAAGAGTTTTTAAAATGGTATGAAGACCATAAAGATGACGAATTTAATATGGAAAAGGAACTGATGGAATATTGCCTAAGCGATGTTAAAATCTTGTCAGACACCTGCTTGAAATTTCGGAAATTATTTCTTGATCAGTGTAATGTTGAACCCTTTTTGGAGGCCACCACAATAGCATCCGCATGCAATCTCCTGTTCAGGCGTAACTTCCTAAAAAAAAATACCATAGGTCTCATTCCTAAAAATGGCTACAGAAGAGATGATAATCAATCAAAAGTTGCTATTAAATGGTTGATTTGGGAATCAAAAAAGAGAGGAATTAATATTGATCATGCATTTAATGGAAAAGAAGCAGTCATCGCTGGACTAAAAGTTGATGGATACTGTGATCAAACTGGACAAATATTCGAATTTCATGGTTGTTATTATCATGGACATCCTGAATGTCAAAGGTATAAACGAGATGAACCTCTATCTCATGACAAAAATGATACCTTAAATCGACGGTATGAAAGGACAATCGCCAAAACAGATCGCTTAAAGTCATTTAAGTATGATGTAATAGAAATATGGGAATGTGATTTTAAAAAAAAAATGTCGTTGTTCACAGAAGTACATCAAGACTTCTTAAACAATCATCACCTTATCGCTAATTTACCACTTGATCCTCGTGATGCATTTTATGGTGGTCGAACTGGTAACATCTTTAGTTACTATAAATGTAAAGAAGGAGAAAAGATAAAATACATTGATGTTTGTTCTTTGTATCCTTGGGTGTGTAAGTACGGAAAATTCCCAATTGGACATCCAAAAGTTCACACTGATGTTAACGTTTGTTCAAACTTCAATCTTGAAAAAATCACTGGAATAATTAAGTGTAAAATACTACCACCAAGTCAATTATTTCATCCTGTGCTACCGATGAAACAAAACAACAAACTGATGTTCACACTGTGTAGATCGTGTAGTGATAAGGGTTCTAGATGTGATGAAATTTGTTCTCACTCCGATAGTGAAAGAGCGATATGTGGAACATGGGTTATTGAAGAAGTAGTGAAAGCCATTAAGAAAGGGTACACAATTCTTTCAATTTACGAAATATGGGAATATAACATGGTGCAGTATGACAAAAATTCAAATACAAAAGGATTATTCGACTCGATGATGGATAAGTTTTTAAAAATTAAGCAAGAAGCTTCAGGATGGCCTACTGTTTGTACATCGGAAGAGGAAAAGATAAAATATATTTCGGATTTTCTCAAAAACGAAAATATTCAACTTGATTACTCCGAAATAAAAAAAAATGAAGGTAAAAGATCGTTGGCTAAACTTATTCTCAATTCGTTCTGGGGAAAATTTGGACAAAGAGAAAATCAACCAAAAACATCGATTATAAATAATCCTGCCGATTTTTATGAAATACTTACAAATCCCTCGTTGAACGTTTGTTCCATATTCCCCATAAATGAAACAAATATAGTTGTTAATTTTCAGTACAAAGAAGAAAGTGCCAAACCATTGAACACAACCAATGTTTGTATAGCAGCATATACAACAACGCAAGCTCGTCTAAAGCTCTACGGCTATTTGGAGAAATTAGACAGACGAGTATTGTATTATGACACAGATTCTGTTATCTACGTAAGTAGAGAAGGAGATAGTGACTCAGAAACAGGGGATATGATTGGTGATATGACGGATGAACTTCAATGTTTTGGAGAAGGAAGCTTCATTACAGAATTCGTGAGTGGCGGACCTAAAAATTATGCCTACAAGGTTTTAAGTAGCAGAGACAACAGTGAACAAGTCGTATGCAAGGTTAAAGGAATATGTCTTAATTATTCAACGTCGAAAAAGGTTAATTTCGAGACAATAAAAGAAGCTGTACTCAATACCAATGCAGACAATGACATCCTGATTACATCCGAAAATATTCGCAGAACTCGGAATCATCAAGTGATTACAAAAACCGAGTGCAAAACCTACAGACCCACTTCAGAAAAACGTAAATTTCTCACTGATCATAGCTCTCTCCCCTTTGGATTTTATCGACAAGACACCCCTTAACTATCCTTTTCTACTTGTCTAAATTCACATCATTGATGTTTTTACTCTAAATATATATATATCAAAAATATGAAATAAAAAAAAAGAATACAAAATTCAACTTTTTTATCTGTTTTATTTATTAAAAAGTTGTTACATGAGTACTAGTTTTCACAAAAATATTTGAAATGATTATAGACTTATAAAAAGAAAATCATTTCTTTTGTTCATGTTCATTAATGAACTTATGTAAAAGGTATACATTTTGAAGGGCACAACATTTTCCGTGGCTTAGACATTTTATTTGATCAGGATACATACTTTTAAGTTCTTTTAAATTTGGACAGTTGAAAATATCTTCTAAGTTAATGACTTCAACATTTTCATTTCGTATTAATTCTCGAAGCCATTGCATTTTTTCACTTCCTTTAACATAAACAACTGCATTTTGTAATTGTTCTCGTAGAAATTCCTTTACTTGAGTAAATTCTGTAAATCCGCCATTCCAGGATAAACCATGATAATTTTGATACAGCCATCTAACTTGTTTTCTTATTGCTGTGGACATAAGATCTAATTCAAAGGGAGGAGTAATAATAAAGTGATGATGATGGTCATTGTGAAATACTGCCACTTCCTTCGCGATGAAATTATTCTTAAATCCTCCGTACCCTTGAATATCCACAATATAAGTATTCATGTTTTGAGATATGTTCGCGTCAAATTCACTTCTTTTACTGAATAGTTTTCATTTCAGCCCTCAATTTAAGTAAGCTTATTAACTTCTCCAGTTACTGGATTATATTCAATTATACGATCATGAAGTATTAGGCAATATGCAGTTGTTAAATCTGGAACTGGAACGACTGTTTTAAGTTCAATTTTCACATCCACAGGACCGGATTTAATTGATTCATTTTGGCGGGAACAATCAATAACCATCATTGGTGCTATATCTTTAAAGTTTTGACGCGATAAAAGTGGTAACGATTGTTTCTGATAATATGATTCTTGAAATTTACTGTACATTTCATAAAGAACAGCATATCGATCTAATTTATATCTAAGATTTAAATCCTCACGAGGATAAGATTCAGAGTTTAGATGTACTTTTACATTACTCACATCACAGTGGTCGAATTTGCTAGCATCTTTATCTCTTTGATTATTTCTATCGGTTTGTAGAGCAATAATAACATATCTCGGTTTCTCAAGCTGAGTTGAAGATTTAACAGTCCACACATGATCGGTGTTGGTAGGTAGTGTTGGATATACATGCATTTCCCAATTTCGATAGTGAATTTGAATTGGTTTTGATTGTATTTGTTTTAATAATGTAAGTTTATTTGAATCAGATAAGGTAATGTGTGGAACTCTCCATTGCAATTTAAAAATCGAAATTTTTAATTCTTTATTTTCCTTAGAATAATAAGCATTCTCATTAGTTCGAGTGCGAACTAGAATTAATTCATGTCTTGCATTTGTTATGATTTTTTTATAATCTTCAGCAAAGCCCAATAGAATTTTAAGAGGTATACAAAAATTAAAAATACCCGATGGAGGTGAAATTGTAGAGTTTCCAGTCCATGAAGCATTTTCAAACCTTTTACTTTCATTCTCGGGAAAAGATAAATAATTTTTCAATGATGTTGTAATGCCCACATTTTTGTTATTATCGATTTCTACTCCGTTGAGTTCATAATGTATTTCCTCAAAAAGAAATGCCAAAGCATTATTACATAGTTTTCCTGTAGAAGTCACCGTTCCATCTTCATTTGTTAGGCTACCTTCTATATAAATGTAGCTTTCACAGGGTAAAATAGATAAGTCCTGTTGTTGTATGGCAATACGTATTTCATCACTAGGCTTGAAAGACTGAAGAAATGGTGAGTAACTATGGTACTCAAACTTAGATATACTATTATCATATTTGGGTCCCTGAGTTATATCCAAGATATCGTTCATTTTTTTTTTTATTTTAATTTTAATCCTAATGAAAGAAGATAGGCCTTATTTTCGGCTGATAACTTAGGTGTTGCCAGTTTTGATGTTCGAGTAGAACTAATCGAATGGTAACTTTTGATACATGTTAAATAATTATTATAGATTAACATTATTACGGATTTGGCTTTAAATGCAACCGTATGGTTATTTGTTCTCCTCTAAAGTTTATTAAGTCTCCGTCCTGATCCACAAGTTTTAATGTGATAGTACTTATTTGTTTGACATTCACTGGTAAATAGATTACATTTTTTGGGACTTCTATGATTTTATACCCTGCCGTTGCTTCTGGTGAAAATTCATGTATTGTATGCATAAGAGTATTATTAAAATAAGAACCAGTAATGATATTACACTCGATTCGTATTACATTTACTTTGTTTATATCAACAGGTAAATCGGATGCGTGGAATTTATTCTCTTCAAGAATGCATTTGCTGAACCCTAATAATTTTCCAATAGTTCTATCCTTATCGAAATATATTTTCTCGCTGCACTGTATTTCACATTCCATTGTGTTATTATTTGGCTCTATTTCTATACTGATGGTAGATTTTCGTAAAAATAATTCTTCTGATATATATGTTGAAATAGCGTCAATTTCATACGACCCTGTAGGGATTTCAATTATATGTTCCCCCACATGAAACAAATTATTACGCTCATCAACATTTGGTATAGAATTGTACGACTGAAAATCAATCAAACCGCAAACGTAGTTTTGCTCCAGTTGCAGTGGTGGAAAATACTCTGCTGATAGAAGGGAACTTCTCCCACTTAGTGTAAGTGTCATCGCCATGGTGATAAAAAACGCAATGAAAGCAATTGTATATAAAACTCTTTATTTATTGAAAATTACAATCGTATAAAAATCTTAAACATAAATGACCACAATTAAAAGAGTCATAATCTTGATATTTTATATAATTATAATTAATTTGTTCACCCAAATACTTTATAATTTCAATAGGAGGATGAAGATTTCCAAAACTATCAAAATATTCAATTTGTTTACCTTTTTTACTATACGCCACCCAATGTGTTCCAGGGCCAAATGAGGAATCAAGATTTACAATTCCACATTCGTTTTTCAGAGGTTTGGTTCTTGGTAATTTATCTCGCATAAAAACTCCTCGAAAATTCGGAATAAATTTCTTTGCAAAATTTTTCAAATCTATTTCATTTAATGCACGATTGGGTAGCGAATTTATTAGTTTTTTGTCTGTGTATTTAAATAAAGCCCAAACCCTTTTCTATATGGCTTAAGGTATAATCCTTGTCCAACTGCAATTGATTCCATTTTTTCATTATGACGCTTTTTCTCTTCCAGATCTTTTTTAGCAATGCTTATATCGTTGACAGCTTTAGCAACTCCTGCTGCACCTCCTGTTAAAGCTCCAAGTGCTGAAAGTCCTGCAAATAGTGGTACAAGGAATGGAATTGCTCCACCAATTTTCGGTACAGAAATAATTCTGGGTGTCTTAATGTTATTACTGTTTTTTCCAACTGTTTTCTTAGCAGCAGTTATTGCTATTTCAATTGCCTTTTCTATATTGAATGGTGTTTTTCGTTTGATATTATTTCCAATAACTTTCATTATTTTTCTAAAGGAAAGTGGTCTTGCCTTTTTATTTTTCGTATTGTTATTAGGTTTCTTATCATTTTTCTTAGAGCAACCCATACCCAATTTTGTTTTTGCCTTCATAAGATTGGTAACCAACAATGCGTTTGCTCGTTCAGATATCCTAGCGTCTTTCGATTTAACTCGCTGCCAAGCTTTTTCAGATAAAATTCTATCAGCAATATGTCGATCAGATGTATTTTTAAATTTTGAATAAGATATATCGTGTTGTTTGCACGCTTGATCAAGCAAATTTATTCCTGGATCTCCTCTAGCTAGACGTTCTTGAAGTTTTGTTCCAGGCCCACAGTATTGATAACCAGGTAAATGTAGTTCAATTGGAAGTTTGTTTATAATAGAATTTAATAAACCTTTCCCCTTCGCAATATTTCGTTTACTGATGACATTTTTCGAATAATCAATCATTTTATAGGTATGATAATCTTTGCGTTACAATGTTTAAAATCAAAATGACACTTTTGAATATAAACTTTGTATTTATAGAATATTATTTAGTTTTTATCACTATGCGATTCATTAAACAACAATATCAGTTGCCTGTAAGAAATATGGAACTGACTTTAAATATTGAAAGAAAAAAAAAAAAACATGGTAAACTATTTCCCAATAGCATAAGGGGATTAATAACAGGACCCTCTAACTGTGGAAAAACAAATGTTATGATGAGTTTGTTACAACATCCTAATGGATTAAAGTTTGAAAACATCTATATATATTCTAAATCTCTACATCAACCAAAGTATGAATTTTTACAAAATGCCATAAGACCTATTAAAAATATGGGTTTTTTTACTTTTTCCAATAATTGTGATGTTATACCACTCGAAGAAGCTAAGCCAAATTCTATTTTTATTTTTGACGATGTAGCTTGTGAAAAACAGGATACAATTCGAGTATACTTTAGCATGGGTCGACACCATCACATTGATAGTTTTTATTTGTGTCAAACCTATACAAGAATACCCAAACATCTTATTCGAGATAATGCGAATTTTCTTATATTCTTCAAACAGGATGATATGAATTTAAAACACATATATAATGATCATGTCAATTCGGATATGACATTTATCACATTTCAGAAGGTATGTGCAGAATGCTGGAACACAAATTACGGTTTCATGGTTATTGACAAGGATAGTCCTTTGAATGAAGGTCGTTATAGAAAAGGATTTGACTGCTTTCTTAAGTTATAAAACAGATTACGCTTTTAATTACGTATCATATGCATAGTGATGTTCTATGAGAGCAGTACAGAGCAGTTCAGTAAGCAGATAATAGCAGTTAAAAGCGGTTGTACTCAGTTTGAGACCCAGCATTCTACAGTAGAGACAAGAAACCTCAATATCAAATTCAGTTTAAAATACCTTGAAAGAATCTTCCAACTACTTCAAAACTTATTCACTACCTGTCTCTGTAAGAAAAAAATAAATAGACATTATGATGAATATAGATGTTAAACTAACAAAAGAACTAATTAAAACAACTAATGCTCTACGAAAGAAATACAAAGCTCTTAAAACTGGCAGGGAAGCTTACGAAACTCAAATTGAAGAAACTTTTAAGCCGCTTACTAAACCACTTAACGAATTAGTAAAAAGAAAATCAAATCCCATATTAAAACAAATTGATCTTATTGAGACACCCTTAAAGAAAATAAAATCCAATTTCGAACTACTTCAACCACAAGAAAATGATTTTGCTAGCAATAAGTATTTTCATAATGAATTCAATACCCCAAAAACTTCTGTTGATGATTCGGCGATTTCTACTAATGAAAAAACGAAGAAAAACTCAAATTATCGAAGAAGACATCGAAAGTTTGCTGAACGACTATCAGAAGAAGAATTTCATGAAACACCTAAAAAATATGTAGATTTATATATAAATAGTTCCAATAGTCTTGATAAAACCTATGGTATACATTCAAAAAATGGAAAATGGTACATTGGAAATGAGGAGTTCAATATTATCGGTAAAGATATAGAAATTAAAAATAAAATCTTCGAAGGAACAAACGGATTATATGAACTTATATTTAAGAAAAATCCAGATAAAAATATTTACACTGATGAAGATTTAAAAAACTACAAAACCATACTATCTGTCACCAATGCTCATAGAGTAGCACATAATTCACAAAGACAAATACATGGTAATCGTGGATATAAGTATAAAAAAATTATAAGTAAATTATTTGGATTGACAACAAAAACTTCTAATACTCCATCAACATCGCCAGTAAAAATACCTTCAGGAAGTGGGATAATGAAATTATCTAATTTGGAGAAAGACTATATATTTTGGGATAATTCCAACGAACTCGTAGATCGACTAAGACTTCTAATTGCTTCACAACAAGCTGGAAATAACAATCACTCTAACGAAATTGTTTCAATCATTGAAGAACTTAAAGAAGCCAATATCATCGAATAATTAAAAAGAGAATGGATAAATTTGGTCGTTCTTCGAATAGGGCTCCCCTCAGAGGACCAAGAGGAGAAAAGGGACCCCCGGGTATACAAGGAGAACGAGGTTTGCCTGGACCAGCGGGTGAAGGATTTTTCAAAACAGATAGCGGAGATTATGACATAGTCTTTAAACAACTAAAAAATGTTCGAAGACCACAAGAACCGAATGACGCTACTACAAAAAAATATGTTGATGAAACATACGAGAAACTCAGAGAATACATCCGGTTGGAAATAGTTGAAAAATTGGAGAAATCATTGTTGAATGCAAATAATAGTAATTACAAAATCAAAGAAAAAACTGAAATTATACATGAAGGAAAACCTACTACTTAACTTCAAATCAGTCATTACCTATCTTCAGTCTTTTACTAAACACCTCGGAGTGAAAACGCAATCATTATGTCAAACATAAATATTTTATCAATTTTTGATGATGTTTTACAATTTTTGAAAACAAATCATCATGATATACTGGAAGAACATCATGAGGAACTTTTGAATAATGTTGTTTTCTTGAAAAGGTTTATAAATGTATCTACTACTACATCAAAACATGGATGCCATTTTGATAATTGTCCATGGTCTTCAAACTTATGTAAAGTTGGCCCTGATACATGCGCATGCTGTTTGCTTGAAAATAGAATGTTAAGAATAAAAAAATTGATGTTATTGTATAAAAGGATAAATAATAATAACCCTACAGCTTGTAATTAATAAAAATATTTAAAAATAAATAAAAAATATGTACATAAAAGAATAGTCACTTTTATTTTTATCATTCAATAAAAAGATGAGTCAAAGAAACGTTGTCGAAGAACTACATAAACCTGCTCGAAGGAATTTTCCTAAAAGACGAGTAATTACTAAGGGTATAGATGATTTATGGCAAGCTGATCTAGTTGAAATGGTAGTGTATTCATCAGATAACAAAAATTATCGATATCTTCTCACTGTTATTGACACATTTTCAAAATTTGCTTGGACGACTCCTATTAAAAATAAAACTGGAACAATGGTTACTAACGCAATGCAAGATATATTCAATAAAGGTCGTCGGCCTAAGAATTTACAAACAGATGATGGAAAAGAATTTTTCAATACATTATTTCAAACTTTAATGCGGAAATATCAAATTAATCATTATTCAACATTTTCCATACTGAAAGCATCAATTGTCGAGCGTTTTAATCGTACCTTGAAAAATGCTATGTGGAAAGAGTTCAGTGTCAATGGTACATATAAATGGATCGATATAATAGAAAGACTTACTACCACTTATAATAATTCATACCATCGTACAATAAAAATGAAACCTTCTCAAGTCAGTATGTCAAACGAAAAGCAAATACTCTCCAAAATATATAATCACATCAAAATCCGTTTAACTCCTAAATTCAACAAAGGTGACTTTGTTAGAATTAGTAAATATAAACATATATTTGATAAAGGATACACTCCAAATTGGACAACGGAAATTTTTAAAATAATCAAAACTCAACGTACAAATCCTGTTACATATCTATTAGAAGATTATCAAGGTCATCCAATTAAGGGGGGATTTTACGAACTAGAACTACAAAAAACAAAGTTCCCCGACACATTTTTGATCGAAAAAGTCCTTCAAAGGAAAAAAGATCAAATATTTGTCAAATGGCTTGGTTTTTCCTCAGATCACAACTCTTGGGTACCCATTACAAAAACAAAAAAAAAAAAAAAAAAATAAATAAATAGATAAATAAAAAACAGGAAGTTTGTTATACTATATAAAAAAAAATAAAAACTGATTTATAAAAAAAAACAATGTCTTTTCTTTTTAAATTAAAAAAAATTTATTCGTAGAAATTTTTACATTTTACATTATGTATGAATTTGTTACATTCTTAAGATATCTTCATTTCGTACGTTTGCTTCATTGTTTTGAAATCCAGTAATTCAACGTCAGATTTATATTCCAGATCCTCTTTCATAAAAACTTCAACTTCTCCGCTACTTAACACCCTCTCGGTTTCATATTCATGGTATTCAAAACACTTGATGCTCAATGTACGTAAATTATAATTACTATCATACGAACATCGAATAGTTAGTGCCTGATCATCATTAAACTCCAACTTGAAATGTCTATAAAATATATCTTTACTTTGAATGATTCCGGATATTTCAATCTCCTTTTTTATTAAGTCTTGCCTAAATTTTTCAATTGCTTCTTCTACTGTGACGATGCTTCTCTTTAAGGCGGGGTCTGAGGTTGTTGTTGATGTAATTGTGCTTTCTGTAGAAAGTCTGGAAGTGTCATTTTCGTATGTTGTGTTTGATATTACTTCATTTTTTAAAATTCCTTTAGGTGAAAACGATAACAATCGAAATGATAATCCTACTGTAACAGTATCATTATTAGGGAGATTCAATGAAAATGAAAGATTATTTATAGTGTTAGGCTGCTGTAAATTAACATTCAAAGGAAGTGGTGAACCAGTAATAGAAGATGGCAATACTGTGCAGATAACAAATATTACAATGCAGTACATTTTATCGAAGGAATGCTTAGTTACAATGAAAATGTTAGTTCATCAAAGGATATATCTCAACTGATTGAAATAGTATTTTGTTTTAGAATTTATAGTTTTTATCATTTATTTTATCTATGAAATATCTATATATTAATACGCTTAGCAAAATGTATGGAAATTCTTTCAGTACACTTTTCTCCGCTAATACTCAACGCAAAAGCATGAATTAAGTACAGTTGGAAAGGTTTTATCCCACAGATGTACAGAATATAAAAATTATTTTGTCCATGTAGCCGTTAAGCTTAGTAATGGTTATTTTAATTTTTTGAGGTTATTGAATTTTATCTTTTTAAGGGTTGTGTTTAGAAGTATGACATTTTGGGGGATGATGAAGATTATTGATTGGGATTTTTGGTGAAAAAATAGACATTCTAATTTTTGTTCAAATATAACTCATTTAAGAGATATACATGTTTATTGTTAAGTGTACTTAGCTTTAAACGACAGTAAGTAAACAAATACATATTTGCAAAGAGAAAAGTAAAAGAGCGCAGCACTGATAATCCTAGACTGCGAGTTCTATAATCGTAGTTTACCCGAGAGCAGGTCCAATGACTTCCACTGCTTCATATAGTCGTGCTTCGTACACATACATATGTACGTACGTACAGTACATATTATGAATGTATAGATTTTAAAGGGTCGAATTTCGACCACTGGCCGGATACTAGTAAAAATAAATTGATGACTCAAGAAGATAGTTTTTTTTTTAAATTTATATCTTTATTTGTTTTATAAAAAATTACATTTTTTTTTTTTTTTTTTTTTTTTTAGTTCAACTTCATCCATTTGGATGAAGTTGCGAAAGACCCTTCTGGGTCGGGTTCCTCTTCATCCTCGGTGTCTTCTTGTGTATGTGGCCGTTTTCCCGTTTTCGCTTCTGAAAACGTAACTTTGAAAGCCCCGAAAGGCTCTGCCGGTGGTTGCTCAACCGCGACACAATGTCCTGGTAGCTGCGACAGATCTTCCTCTGTCATAGCGCTATATTTATTAGGTAGGAAAAATTTTATTTCCCCGGTTTCTATTAGAATTTTTTCGCCATACTTTGTGGCGCACCTTCTGACTTTTACTATTACCATTGGTTCTGAGCTTAACGATCTCAAGGAAACCAATGGTTTGTCTAATCCGTACCCGTTGATTTTATTTAAAAACATTATTAAACAACCGAATTTAAAACGAAACTGATTTAATTAAAGAACTACTTCATGCTTTTATACGGTTTTTTCTTCAAAACACGAATTCTATACAAACATATTTTTCCTTTTTCTAAAAAAAAAAAATTGTTGCTGATATAAAAAATTAAAAGGAAAACCTCAAAAGTGTCAAAGTGTTTCCGATGGAATTAGTAAACATAAAAATCGTGTTAAAGCATGTCAGAAAAAGTCTAAATTTAACAAAAATTACCATGGAATTTGATAAGCATAAAATCATATACTGTTTATTGGAACATGTTTAAACACGCATATATTTCAATACAATTAATGTCCATAGGAAAACCTCAAAAATGTCAAAAATTTCAAAAGTCTTTCCGATGGAATTAGTAAGCATAAAAATCGTGTTAAAGCATGTCAGGAAAAGTCTAAATTTAACAAAAATTACCACGGAATTTGATAGGCATAAAACCATATATTGTTTATTGGATGACGACCCCAAAACACCACAATCATAATATATTCTAATCTAATCATCCTCACAAAATGTATTATTTTTATTTCATTCATACATTACTAATTAAATTGCTTTGATAGACATAAAATCATATATTGTTTATTGGACGACGACCCCAAAACACCACAATCATAATATATTCTAATCTAATCATCCTCACAAAATGTATTATTTTTATTTCATTCATACATTGCTAATGAAATTGCCTTTTGTGTACCATCGAATTGACACATTTTCATATCACAGCCACCGACCAGCGTTATACCACTACGATAACGATAACGACGATGACAAAGAGGACGACAACGACGACGACGACCATGACGATCACGATTTCCGTTCCCTATACAATTAATGTCCATAGGAAAACCTCAAAAATGTCAAAGTCTTTCCGATGGAATTAGTAATCATAAAAATCGTGTTAAAGCATGGCAGGAAAAGTCTAAATTTAACAAAAAATTACCACCCAAAACATCACAATCATAATATATTCTAATCTAATCATCCTCAAAAAAAAAAAAAAAAATGTATTATTTTTATTTCATTCATACATTACTAATGAAATTGCCTTTTGTGTGCCATCGAATTGAGACACATTTTCATGCCACAGCCACCGACCAGCGTTATACCACCACGACAACGATAACGACGACGACAACGACGACGACAACCATGACGAACGCCGCCCCACCGCAATTAAGACGTTTGCATTCCATATTTTTGTTGTGATTGATTAAGATGTATTAGTTCCACATCGCGTTGAGTGTTATGTCGATCCCTTGTTACCTTTTCAGGTCTCCTCATAATTTCCGCTTCTCCAAAGGGACATAGAGCAGGGTAATCTCTTTCCTTTCTATTAATAACGCTTGAATTTGGAAAAATTGTACCGAATATGGTGAGTTGGCCTCCTTTAACTCTTATTCGTACATGTTGTAAAAGTTGAAATTGTAGTCGGAAATTTAAAATTGAAGAAACTGATTCTCCATTTCTTATTCGAAATATACAGCACTCTCTTCCTTGTTCAGGGGTTGTATAGAGTTCAAAATAGTCCGAAAAAAACAATATATCGGTAAATCTAATCTCTCCCCATCCTGCTTCACATACACAAAAAGTTTCAGATTCTTTTAACTTCTCACACCAAAACATTTTAATAGCTAATAAAGTCCAGATGTAACTAATGACAAATAGTACACTTCCTAGATATATATTGTAATTCAAATCAATAAAAACAATTCTCTCTCTCTCTTTCTATCCCACAAAGAAGATAGTTTTTTATCCCCGCCGCCCCGCCGCCCCGCCGCCCCGCCGCCCCCACCCCCTTAACATCAATCACACACATTTTCATACCACCAAAACAAAGCCGCCCCGACGCCCCCCGACGCCCCCGACCGACCAACCCCCCTCAACCGACCCCCCTTAACATCAATCACACACATTTCAAACGCGCCGACAACCGCAAGCAAATTATTATCAAAGGCTGCCGCCTCTCATAACATGTCATCGCTACCGACACGTGCCTCCAACCGCAAACAAATTATTATCAAAGGCTGCCGCCTCTGATAACATGTCATCGCTACCGGCACGCGCCTCCAACCGCAAACAAATTATTATCAAAGGCTGCCGCCTCTGATAACATCCGACCACACACCTAATATCGGGTGTCTCCTTCACACATCTTCTGTCTCTTTCTCCCACAGAATTCCCATGGTCATTCGCCCCTTATACTACTGATATTGTTTGTATAAGTAAGAGAAAAGTGTTCATGATATTTTTGACCCACCCACAACTACGCCCAATTTTATCATATCGTCGCCGGAGACCTTAAATGCCCCATATCCAAAAAATTACTCCCCGGAAAAAGAATTTTAAGGCTTGAAAAATTATTTCTCTACTTTCTTCTTGAGGAATACGATGTTTGAATATATTTTATATATGTAATTTTTATTAAAATATTCAATTTTTACTAAAAAATATATTTTTCTGTTCTCGTTAGAGTCTTCTAATGGTTGGAAAGTAACCGTTGGATGATTTACATTATTTATTATCTTCCTATTTTTATTTTTTATTTTTAAATAAATATAAAGTATTACAATGAATATAATCGTTATAATGGTAAAATATATAGTTAAACTTGACTTCTTGTGACTATATTTTAGTTCTTTAATTTCATACTTTGTAATTATGTTGACCTTATTTAATTTCTTTTAAATTATTTATATTTTGGTATTGCAATTCTTGAAAAGTTAAATCTTCAAATTTAGTATAATTTATATTTAAAATTGTATTAGGAATTATTGGTTCATGCTTATAGTTTTTTCTTTCATACACTTTATTATTTATTTTAATTTTACAGTTTTCAAATTTAATAAGATAATTTCCTTTTATTACAATTTTTTGATTGTTACAATTTTGATTTAGTTCTTGTAATTTAACATTAATTAAAACAAGATTATTATTTCCTACTTCTAATATTTCTTCATTAAAATTTTGTACAAGTTTACAGTGCATAGATTTTTTAAGTATGTTTTCAATACAATCATCATTTATTTTACTCAAATTCTGTATGTATTTAGTGTTATCATAAATTATTTGATTATTGGTTAGATACAGATTTGTATTTATTTTTAATTGTGAACTATTTTTACTATTTGGAATAGGTTGGACGTATATCTTTTTGTATAATTCATCCGTAAATTTGGGTACTTTAACAATAAATATAATATTGGTTTTATATAGTGCTAAGCTGAGATTTAGTTCTTCTAAGTTATTTATATTAATGCCAAATTTATTTATTTCTTCTGTAGTTAAAATGTCTCTACTTAGTATTCCTAGTCTTGATGTCATTATTATTTCTTTGATTTTTTCTATATCCTCGTGTAAATAATCAAGGTTTTCTCTTAACTTTATTTCATACTGTATTTTAGCTATATCTTGTTGGTAATCATAAGTTCCTATAAATGTGTTAATTCTTTTTATAATGTTATTAGTTTCATTATTCAGAGTTTCAGTTAATATCTTAATTTGTTTATTAAATTTATCATTGATTAATATTTGTTTATTTAAATTTGTAATTTCATTATGGCTATTTGTTTCTATTATTTTTAAATGTTCCTCAATATCTTGACGGTCACTATCATCCATTGTGCCGTATAAAAATTTCATACCTGTTCCTAAAATGTTAAATAATCCTCTCTTTTGTCTATTTTGTTTTGGATGTGGTAAAAGGATTTCAAATTCATTACGTATTTTTGACATTTTCCTAACTATACTATCATTTTCCTCAGGCATTCTTTTAACGTTTCTTTCCATAATTTCTATATTCTTTTCATACTCGGTTAAATTTATTATGTGGAGAATTGTATCGTAATTTTTAATTAATGGGTATTCTTTTAACTGTATTACAGTAAAACCGTTTCCTTTATTTAAATCAATTATTTCTAATTCAGCTCGTACTGGGTTCATTATGGTTAATGTTATTATCATCAGGATGTGAAGTGGGATTATATGTTGCCATGTTTGATACGTTATCCTCTTTGGATCTAGAATCAATGATATTTTGTGTAAATTTCTTTCTCACGGGAAATTGATCTTTATGAGCTATTCTATTTTTTATCTTTTTATATTTATTACCTATGTCTAATGTATATTTTTTATTTAGTTTATTTAATAATTTTACCTTTTTGTGTTTGGGTGTGATTTTATTTTTTATTTTTTCGGGTTGAGTTATTTTGATAAAATTTTCATCTATCTCTTTATCTTTTCGACCTATGTTTATTTTGTTTAGAATTTTTATTTTAGTTTTTTCTATTCTTTCATATATTATTTTGTTATCTATTTTATTGAAATGAACATCGATTGGTTTTTCTTTAGTTGTAAGATGAAGTACGTTATTATATGACTCTATTGCTTTAATAGCATGTTTTATAGGTAAATCTTCTTCATTTGACTGCTGAAGTTGCTGTAAGATTCTCATATGTTCATTTAAACTACTATGTAATCTTTCCACATCGGAATTACCGGTGTGTCTATTTGCCGTGCAATAGTGTATGCTTATTTCATTATTTTGAAGAAAGTTTTTAAGTGTTTCGGATACAAATGCATTTTCATTATCAAGTGTTATTTTATTTGGTTTTTTCATATAAGAAAATATTTTTGTGAGAGCGTTTATAACGTCTACATATGTTTTTGTTTTGATCGGCTCTACTGCCGCAAATTTTGAAAATTTGTCTATACATGAGAGGTATTTCTCTTTTTTATTAACAAACCATATATCGATATGATAGTGCTCATTAGGATTCTTTGGAGTTTCAGTTTTCTCATATGGCAACTTGATTGGATTTCTTTCCGCTTTTGCCATGCATGTTGAACAATTATTTATTACTTTGTTAATTAGAGTCTTAAGGTTTGGTATATAATATTCTCGTTTCAACTCTAAATACAATTTTTCAATACCAGTATGATTATGATTCTTATGATTTTTTATTATTATTTCTCTTGCTTCTAACTCTTTAATATCTTTTAATATAATCATGCTTCTGTGTAGTATTTTATTACTTAATGTATTTTCTTTCCTCCATATATCTTGGAATTTTTTAAATATTTCATCATCTTTGATCTACTTCTTTAATTATATTGATAAAATCTTTGTATTCTTTTCGTGTGAATATTATTCTTCTTTTTCCAACATGTGGGTACAAAATTTCTTGATGATCATTTTCATTGATTTCAAGTATTATTTGTCGATTAAATAAATTAACCGTTTTTTCACTAATAGGAATAAGATTTGAACTATCTGATTCAGCACTATGTTGAGTAGCTAGGTCTTCTTGTTCTAGCACATTTATTTTTACACGAGAAAGAGCATCAGCTACTTTATTTTCTTTTCCCTGTATATATTGTATTTCAAAGTCATATTCTTCGAGTTTTATTTTCCATCTCTGTAGCTTACTATTTGGTTCTTTTAAATTTTGTAACCATACAAGAGGACGATGATCTGTTTTTATAATAAATTTTCTACCGTATAGGTAATGTCTGAATTGTTTGGTTGCCCAAACTATTGCTAATAATTCTTTTTCTATTGTGCTGTAGTTGCACTCATGTTTGTTTAAGGTTCTAGAGGCGAATGAAAGGGGACCATGTGTTTGGCTTAAAACTGCTCCAATAGCAAAATTACTTGCATCAGTAGTTAATGTGAATTCTTTTGTGAAATCAGGATGTCTATTTATAAGATCGTCTGACATTAAAGTTTTTAATTTATAAAATGCTTCTTTATAGCATTCATCTTCTATATTTATTTTGCTTTCTTTTTTAAGGCATAAGGTTAGAGGTTTAATGATTTTCGCATAATCATTTATAAATTTTCTATAATATCCTGTTAATCCGAGAAAGGATTGAATTTCTTTTACTCTTTTTGGTATGGGGAATTTTTTAATAGTTTCTATTTTCTTTGGATTTGGTTTTACACCATTTTGAGTTACTACATGCCCTAAAAATTCTGTTTCTTTACGTAGAAATTCAGATTTGTTTAATGAAACTTTAAGATTTGCGTTCTTAAGTGTCAATAAGATTTTATGGAGTGAATCCATATGTTCTTGTAGGCTAGAGGAAAATATTATGATATCATCTAAATAAACGTAGCATATTTTTCCTATGTAGTCTTTCAAGACTTCATTCATGAGTCTTTGAAAGGTTGCGGGTGCATTCTTTAAGCCGAATGGCATTCGTACGAACTCATAGTGTCCAGTTAATGTACTAAATGCTGTTTTCTCTCTATCTTTAGCTTCAACTTCAATTTGATAAAAACCTTTTGTAAGATCTAACGTTGTAAAATATACTGCTTGTCCTAGTTTATCTAATATCGAATCCATGTTTGGAATGGGATATTTATCTTCTTTGGTTACATTATTTAATTTTCTATAATCTATTACGATTCGCCACTCCTTATTACCAGCGTGGTCTTCTTTTTTAGGTACGACCCAGATTGGGGCGTTAAAAGGTGAAGTAGAATGCTGAATTATTTTTGATTCAAGCATCTCTTTTATTTGCCTGTCCACTTCCTTTTTGTGGATCTCAGGATATCTGTATATCCTTGTGTATATAGCGGAAGTATTTTCCGTTGGTATGTTGTGCTTTACATGGTTGGTGAAACTTAAATCATCACCTTTATGGTAAAAAGAATTCTTATGAGTTTTTAATAATTTTATTAATTTATTTTTTTCTTCTGAGTTTAAATGCTCAGTCCTAAGTTCATTTGTAAAAGAATCATCAATAATTGTGTTAACAGGTGAAATATTATTAAAGTAATTGATTGTACTTTCATATTCTTCTTCTTCATGTCTATTGAGGAAAAAAGGTATGCTATTACCGTTCAACTCTAATATTTTTTTTTTGTAATTTATTGCACAATTATTCGGAATTAAAATATTATTCCCTAGTATTCCGTTGTATTCGGAACTGAATGTGTGAATTTGGAACTCACAATCTTCAATTACTGAAAAAATAAATTGATCCTTAGGTATAATAATTTCTTTATTTATAGTTACTGGGTTTCCACAAGTTCTTACAATTAAGAATTTTTTCTAGTTTTAATAAATTTCTTTGGGGCATCTTCTTCTCTTAGAAGGCTATTAGTTGCTCCTGTATCAATGAGCATTCTTAATATTGTTTGTCCTTTTTATAATTTAACAAAGGGCATTCCTGTTCTTGTTCCGAGGCTACATACCGAAAATTTGTATTTTCTCCTAAATCTTCTTGCGTTATATTTTTATCTACATAATTAGCTTTTGGTATTCGTTTTATTTGAGATGATGTTGGATCGAGATCCATGGGCTCAAATTTTTGAGGATACTGGCGATAGTTATTTGGATTATAATTTCTGTTAAAATTATTATTATAGTTATAATTATTATTATTATTTGGTCTTTGATAATTGTTTTGACTGTTTGGCACGTAAGGTTTTGGTTGCCAATTATTATTATTATTTTCCCTATTGTTATTATTTCTGAAGGGGTTATTAAAATTATTTTTATTATTTTTATTCTCATACCTATTTTCTATTTTATTATTATATCTATGTTTTTCTTTACTACTACCTATATCGTTATTTTGTCTTGTGACAAATCCTGCGTTATTTAATTCATGAAATGCTAGCTCCATGGTATTTGGTTTTAAAGCGTAGAGGATTGTCCTCATGTGTGTTGGCAATCTTTCTTTAAAGACATTGAGTGCCGTCTCGTTATTACGAGGAATATCTGACACATTATTTTCTTGAAGGCATTTCTGATTAAGTGATGAGAGGGTTTTTTGAAAATAGTTATAAAATTTTATAACATCACCTCTGTATTGAGAATTTCTCAATTCTTCGTACAACTGGTTGCTATTTTTAAAGCCACCGAAATTTTCTATGAGCATAGCTTTTATGTCTGTCCATTTTGTTAAATGGGTATGAATTTCTATGCTTTGCCTAGCTCTACATTTTCCTTTGCTGGTTGAAGTTTTGCTGTCTTAGTTCAGCTCGTCTGTTTTTCTTCATCTATTTTTTCGGAACACGTTGGGGCTTTCGTTTATTTGCCACTTGCCGTTGGGTTCAAGTTATTTATCTTTTTTATGAACCATAAATTAAATTAAATTAAATTAATTTTATTTAGTTTTGTTTTATTTTATTTTATTATTATTTTTTTGTTTGTTTGTTCTGTTCCTTTCACAAAGAATTTTATTTATTTTATTTCTTAGTTTTAGTCTTTAATTTATTTATTTTTTTTTCACTGCACCTTTTTATTTTATATTTTCTAATTTTAAAATGATTCTTATTTTAATTTTTTACTTTTTTAAATTTTCTTTCTTGCACTTTTTCTAAACTTCCTTGCACTTTTCCTCACTTCAAAATTAATCCTCCTCTACAGAGTTTCGTAGCATTACCATTTGTGTTGGGGTGAGCTACTGATTAATTTCTTTCTTGAAAAAAAAAATTTCCGATTTTCGTTCGTAGTTTTCTTTTTTCTTTTTTGTCACTGAGTTTGTTAAGTGAAACTTTCGATATTCGTTCGATCATTTATCACTTTTCACTAATCAATGTTTTGTCACTTTTCTTAACTGAATTAATTTTTTTATTTAAATTAAATGCAGTGTAACGCGGTTTGCAGATTTTCGCGTTATTCGTTTCACGGATTGACTTTTCGTTTAATAGATTTTCGCTCTATTTAGTCAATCCTACCGACTGCGCCATTTTTATTAAAATATTCAATTTTTACTAAAAAATATATTTTTCTGTTCTCGTTAGAGAACACAACGAAATGAAAAACAATTTTTATATTTAATAAAAGAATATTTATTTTTGAGTTTTAAAGCTTCCGATCCCTTACCACTGGTGGGGGGAAATCATCAGCTGTACGAAGTGACACGTATATTAGAACTAAAAACTTAATGAGATCGAATGATCTCTTTTTATAATAATTAAATGCTAACGCAGCAAATCTTAGTTTGACTGCGGATGATGCAATGATTCATATTGCTCTTTGAAAAGAAATATTTTGGTATCCATTGGATACTCCCACACAAGTTGCTGAAGGCAAAAAGTGCTGATATGCAATTTTATGTAAGTGATATCGGATATGATCATCCGCTATGAAATGCAATTATGAATCATTGTTAATCAACTACGTTCATTGTTAATTTTAATTGAATTTAAAGTCAAGTGTTTGTGGGGGCGCACAAGTAGGCTCTGATATAACATGTATGTACATTGTTTAAAAAAAAACTGTGTGGTAGAACTGCACGGAAAAAATTCTTGGATCAGATCACGAAAAATGAGCTGTAAATTGCGAAAAATTAATCCCCATTTATACCTTGGCTCGGGATTTCGTAATTTACGATTATTTAATGGCAATTTGCAAAACTGAGCAATATAAAAATAAAAATATCAATTATTCTATCGAAAGAAAACAAAAATTGCGAACAACAAATCGCAATTTCATCCAAATATTCCTCAATTTTACAATTTGAAAAAAAGATTTGTGATCACCACTTTTATTTCGTGATATTGTCCCCTGAAAGATCAATCTTGCTACCCTTCATTTTGCAGATATACACATTTTATTCATTTTATTTGAAATAAATACTTTACGCTTGACTCTACTTGCATTTGAACTCACAACCCTCAAGTTGCGGAGCGAGCATGAAACCACTAGGCCAATTTGCATTACAGATAGCTGGTGTCACACATTAATTACACTGGTCAACAAAATTTAATTATTTTTTTGTTACATAAACCAAAATAAACTTTTCCGTAGGTTTTTGGTGTGCTGAACTTGAATCTGAAGTCAGAAAAATTCTATCGGGCTACGTTTTTGAGATATTCCCGTTACAAAATCGAAAAAAACCGTTTTTTTGCTGTTTTCAAAGTTGTATTGTAACGTGATGTAAATTGTTTCAACAAAATTTTTAATGGTTTCTGAAAGAAATAATTTTCTTCTTTTAAAATCAGTTTAAATTTTTCCGATACCTCTTTTCTTCTCGGAGAAATCTTCAGTTAATTGTAGGCCTTCCATTTATGACATAAATACAATGTTAAGGAGAATGGGAGAAAAATTATGGGAAATGGTCCATTTCCCAATACGAATGTGTGATATATCGTTGAAAAGGTTATTTTGAGTACATCATTTCATTATATGGCCGTTAACCTCTAAACCATGGGGTTCACGAGATATTCAGCTAATGTTGATTGGGAACACATTACTCTTCTTTCGGTGCTTTGAAGCCGAATATCTCGCGAGCCCCATGGCTTAGAGCTTAACGGTCATATACTGAAATTATGTACTTAAAATAACCTTTTCATCGATATATGACACATTCGTGGGAAATGGACCATAAATTTTTACCCATTCTCCTTTACATTGTATTTATGTCATAAATGGAAGGCCTACAATTAACTGAAGATTTCTCCGAGAAGAAAAGAGGTATCGGAAAAATTTAAACTGATTTTAAAAGAAGAAAATTATTTCTTTCAGAAACCATTAAAAATTTTGTTGAAACAATTTATTTCACGTTACAATACAACTTTGAAAACAGCAAAAAAACGTTTTTTTTCGATTTTGTAACGGGAATATCTCAAAAACGTAGCCCGATAGAATTTTTCTGACTTCAGATTCGAGTTCAGCACACCAAAAACCTACGGAAAAGTATATTTTTGTTTCTGTAAGAAAAACCTTGTTGACCAGTGTTATTAGATACATGCCATGTTGTGGTGCTTTTTCTCTTCGAGAAGTAAATTGCGACAAAAAAGTCGTGATTTAAGATTTTTTTGTTGAACACAAAAAAAGCACTTAATTACGTGAAATTTTGAAAATTTCGCCTTAAGAAAACAAATCACTATTTTGTTTTTAATTTTGACTTTGGAATTTAATTTCTTAAAAACTATTAGCTTAAACAACTTAATTTAAAAAACAAATGCAAGAATGAGGTATTAACTTTCAAGCAAACTGTTTTATGCACATTATTAAATATGTTTTCGTTGATTTTTAATGTTTTTTTTTTTTTGCATTTGAAGTCAATGTTTCAGAAACTGCCCCCTCCTGCCTCAGGGAGGGGGGATAAAACTTTCCCCCATACAATTTTTTCTTAGAATAACCCCAAGAACCACACCCTTAAATACTTCCACTCAGGTCTGGGACACTCTGTATGTACATATATTTAGAAAGCTCCTGTTGACTTAGATGCATAGGATAAACTTAAAGTTTCTTTAAATCCAGATTCTTTAAATACAAAAGAAACTTTGCACACACCCAACCTCGCTACTTCCCCAAATTCTATAATGTGCCCACACTGGAGGTTTCAGGGGCAGATAGCATTTTTTGGGACACCCTACTGTGAAAATACTCAATATTTTTTTCTCAAAATACTATGTTTCACAAGCTTTATCTGTAAACTTAAAATATAATTCATCCTATATCTGCAAAAGTTTGTTTTTTTGTCCAATAATTTGTTTCAAATATTTACCACACCGAATTTTATAGAATTCCATTTAAAAACATGGTAGATAAAATTTTTGAAAGATATCTACCCTATTGTGAAATTACAAAATTTTCCAATTTTTCAATATACCTATGTAGTGTACATGCTTCATCAAGAGCTATATATATTGCATACAAACTATTCTATTTAAGCAAGCACGTGCGACCTAGTCGTGTCATTTATTTTTTTCCTTGCAAGTGAAGTTAACAGATTTGAAAATGCGCATAATTAATTCCGCCTATCGCGGTTAGTTTGATTGGTAAAAGTGCCACGTGAATTTTTTTTTAGATTTTATAAAAAAATCAAATTCAAATTTTCACACTCATTGCGGCACGTCCGATTATCCTCATTTATTTTTGTTTTCGTTTTTAATGTAGAAGAACACACAAAATGGTGCTCAGTAAAAACAAAACAAAAAAATGCATAGGTATACCTATGTACAGTTTTTGAACCTAAAATTTTTTTTTTTTCATTTTGTGGTTAGTTTCGATTCCTTAGTAGGTATTCAAATAAATATCAATAATGGTTTAAGTCTTCATAATGATTAAAAAAGTAAAAAGAACCCAAGTAGTTTAAAGACTCCAAGAAGTTTAAAGACTTCATTTAACTGCATGAAGTCTTTAAACTTCTTGGAGTCTTTAAATTACTTGACTTCAAGCAGTCAAAAGACTTCAAGCAGTCAAAGGACTTCAAGGCAGTCAATTGACTGCAGTCATAAGACTTTAATCAAAAGACTTAAGGAATGCATTGCATATTGTGATTGATGTTCAAAGGGTAGACACGGTGCATTCAAGAGGACACAAGCGTCCACAAGCTTTTTTTCAAAGCGAACCTCTGTCTATCAACTCCTACTCTCACCTCCAAGTGGTGAACATCGGGTGCCTAGTACCTTTAACTGAAGATGGGGTTCCAATCCCTGTGGACGGTTTTAGGGGGCAGCAAACGAGAGAGGGGGGGGGTGAGTGGCACTTCTCCTTCATCCAGGCGGCAGCGGAAGAATTCTCAAGATGGAATCAACGGTGGCGTCTACAGTTCCAGTTAGGCTGAACTACTTAGTGAACACCTTATACGGGCTACTACGACATATTCGGAGCTCAGGCCTATAAGGAGCGGTTAATCTGGCTCCCCGCCCTTGGAGTTATATATATAGGGTCTGGTCCTCCAGGTTGGGGGTCGTGCCGTCGGGGTGGCTTCCCGGCCACGTAAAGCTATTTTAGTTGCGAAGCATCAACAAGCCTCGGATACGGACGGATTTACTGTTGACGAACCTAGCAAACGAAATAAGGACAACGAACTTCAGATCTGCACGTGGAATGTTCTGTCTCTCTATAGACCACGTGCAGCCGAACATTTAGCGGAGGCCCTAGACTGCTACAAAGCAGACATCACCGCCATCCAAGAAGTGCGATGGGATGGGCCGGGCAAAAGAAAACTGAACGACTGCGATATATACTACGGTGACTGTTACCGACCACAAGGGCAGCGTCTTTTTGGATGTGGATTTGTTGTTAGAGGCAGACTGAGGCAAGAGGTCTTGAGTTTCAATTATGTGAACAAACGCCTCACGACAATTCGCATCAAGGCTAAATTCGCCTACATCAGCCTGATATGTGCGCATGCCCCCACAGAGGAGAAAGATGACGACACCAAGGACGAGTTCTACGAGCTCCTGGACAAGACATACGAGCAATGCCCTAGTTATGGCATTAAAATTGTCTTGGGTGATTTTAATGCCAAACTAGGAAGAGAAGACGTCTTTGGTGGCACAATCGGAAGATACAGCCTGCACGACACCACCTCCGATAACGGACTCAGGCTAATCGACTTTGCTGCGGGGCGAAACGTTGTGGTAGCTAGTACGCAGTTCCCGCATCTCGATATTCATAAGGGGACATGGCGAATTCCTGGTCAATCAACCGCCAACCAAATTGACCACATTGCGATCGACGCAAGGCACTCCTCCAGTATCAAGGATGTCCGAACGTTCCGAGGAGCCAACGTTGACTCGGACCACTACCTCGTTGTAGCAAAGGTAATGCTACGGATATCCAGACCAAAGCCAAAACAGGGAAATACTGTCAGGAAGTTTAACGTCGGACGGCTACAGTCGCAAGAAATCGCCAGGTCCTTTTCCGATCGAGTCTCTCGCGCCCTCTTAACTAGTCCTTTGCCGCCAACTGCAAACATCGAGAACCAGTGGAAAAACTGCCAGGAAGCCATCAGAGATGCCGCCTCTGACGTGCTGGGCTTCGCACGACCACCACAGCGAAACCCCTGGTTCGACGAGGAATGCCGGCAAGTACATGCAGCCAAACAACAGGCATACAAAGCGGCGCTGCATAGAAGGACCAGAGCTGCTCGCGAGCTCTACGAGCAGAAGAGGAAAGAGGAACACAAGCTTCTCAGAAAGAAAAAGAAAGAGCATGAGAAGCGCGCGATCGAGGAATTAGAGGGATGCCACTGCAGGAATGAAGTTCGGAAGTTTTACCAAAAAGTAAAAAGAACCTCCCAAGGTTACAAACCCCGAACCGAAGCCTGCAAGGACGATCAGGGGAACATCGTGGTGGAAACGCAGTCGGTGCTGAGGATATGGAAAAATCATTTCTGCAAATTGTATAACGGCGATGACGAACCGAAATCCGCTACCATGCAAATTGCACCATTCAACCTGGACGACGTAGGCCAACAATTCCGTCCACCCGATCTTGACGAAGTGAGGATAGCCATATCTAAACTTAAGTCCAATAAAGCTGCTGGAGCTGATGTCCTTGCGGCTGAGCTATTCAAAGCGGCTGGCGATGAATTGGTTAGGAGTATGCACCAGCTCATCTGTAAAATATGGTCGGAAGAAAGCATGCCCGATGAATGGAACCTCAGTATTGTTTGCCCGATCCTCAAGAAAGGCGATCCTCTGGACTGCACCAACTACAGAGGCATCAGTCTTCTTAATATCGCCTACAAGATCTTCTCTGCCGTACTTTGTGAACACCTGAAGCCATTCGTCAACAACCTGATAGGTCCATATCAGTGTGGCTTTAGGCCAGGGAAGTCCACCAGCGACCAAATATTCGCACTACGGCAGATCTTGGAGAAAACCCAGGAGTTCCAAATCGATACCCACCACCTTTTTATCGATTTCAAGGCCGCGTATGACAGCATCTATAGAGACGAGCTATATAGAGCAATGTCTAGTTTTGGCATCCCTGCCAAACTCGTCCGTTTGTGCAGGATGACGATGGAGAATGCACGCTGCTCCATCAAGGTCGGCAAAGACCTCACCGACACCTTTGATGTCAAAAAAGGTTTTAGGCAAGGCGACACGCTGTCATGCGATTTCTTCAACATTGACATAATCGGACGAACAAAGCGTGATGTCAGTGGTGCTTTTGTGAGCATTGAGAAGGAAGCCAAGAAGATGGGTCTAACAGTGAATGAAAGCAAAACAAAATATATGCTGTCCACAAGAAAGGACACCCATCACCGACGTCTCGGACAGAACGTCACTATAGACAGCTATAATTTTGAGGTAGTCAGAGACTTTGTCTACCTAGGATCCGCTATAAACTCAGCGAACGACACCAGCGCTGAGATCAAACGAAGAATTACTCTTGCCAATCGCTGTTTCTTTGGGCTAAGAAGGCAATTGAGAAGCAAAGCCCTCTCTCGAGCAACTAAACTGTCCCTGTATAAGACGCTTATCATCCCGGTCCTGATGTATGGTGCAGAGGCATGGACACTGTTAACAGTGGATGAGAACGCGTTAGGCTGTTTTGAGAGGAAAATTCTCCGGGTGATTTTTGGTGCCGTCTGCATAGATGGGGAATGGAGAAGAAGATACAACAACGAACTGTATGGGCTGTACAGCGACACCGACCTAGCCACAAAAGTGAAAAGCCAACGACTGAGATGGCTGGGTCATCTAGAGGGAATGGACACCAATGCTCCGGCCCGGAAAGTCTTTGAATCCAACCCCGTGGGACAACGCAGTAGAGGTGGACAGCGTAAAAGGTGGCGCACGCAAGTGGAAGAGGACCTCAACCAACTTGGCGTGCGAAACTGGAGACAGCTAGCTAGAAACCGAGCCGGCTGGAAGAAGCTTGTTGGTTGAGGCCCTGGTCCACCCCGGACTGTAGCGCCACCTTAAGTAAGTAAGTAAGGAATGCATTCTTAGCAAAAGACTTCAATGACTTCAAGCAGTCTTTAGTATTGCATTCGTTTTACTTTAAGTCATTTAACTGCAGAAAATGATTGCATTACTAAAGACTTCAAAATTGAATGGGAAGTACATTTGAAGTACTTAGGTGAAGTAAAAATACTTCACACACCCTCGCAGACTGACGGACGATATGCAAACTTATCTAACGAGAATTATTTGTAAGATCATCGTAATGATAATTTTGATCAAAACAATGAAATTTCAAAAAAACAATAATTTACATGAAAAATAGTTGAAATATGTAGGTACCTAGTCGCTGTTTCATTTTTTCAGCTTAAATTTCTTTCGTCTTGATTGTGATCTACAAAATTGTAAATTCAGAAAAATAAAATCTATTTTGCTTAAAAATAAAATTTTGGTCAGTAAAAATCGATAAAAAGTACAGATATCTCAAAATAAATCAAAATGGATTAAGGGAGTTTTCATTGAACGACGACGACATATAAATACATATATGTATGTTAAAATTCTATATATATGTATATAAACAAAAACTTTTTGTTCATCTCTTATTTTTATACTGAAGTGTAGTTCCGTCAACGTCAAGTACTTTCTAACCTTTATTTTCATGCACCCCAAATGAACAGTCCTTATTTCCCAATACGATTGGAAAGTGAAGTGTTTGTTATAAAAATTCATTTTCATTGGAATTTGAGGTGTTCATTTTCATTGGAATAATATTTAACTTTTGAATCGAGTTTTTGATAAAATTATAAATATTTATAAAATACAAATATAATTCGCTTAATCCTCGGGAAATTTCGAATCTTCAGTTCAGTGTGTGAGCTTATAAAGGGAGACATACCATAGAAATAATATATATGATAACTTTAATTTATATATATATATATCTATATAAACATATATAAATGTCCACCAAACATTACATAGTTAGTTGTGATCTTAATTCAATGTTCATTTCATTTTCATACATATACATAAATATATAGTTCACAATTAGAGCATGGCATAATAGTCCAGTAAATAGAGGTAAAAATAGGGGGGTTACCCTACAAAAGGTCGGGTAGTTCTAAATTTTTGATATGTTATATGGTATGGTTGGTAGATGAAAATTCCAAATTTCCACAACCACGCCCCCTTCAAAATCCGGAAAAAACTAGCAAAAATCGGCACTTTTTTCAGTTTATTGCTTATAACTTCTTTCCTGTATATTTTTACGGAAAAAAGTATAAGAAACATTTGTAGACAATAAAATTTCCTACAAATATGATCCGGAAAGTATTTTTGTACAACCACTACAAACGGCGCTATGGGGCTCCCAAAAAAGGCTAAAATTTCGTATTTTGTAAGATTTTCAGTTTCTTCCCTCTTTACAGCACAATAACTCCTTAACCGTCAAGTTTAGGGCAAAATTTTTCATAATCAATCTTGTAGATAATTTAATTGGCTACCAATTTCATGTGACTACAGTCGACGCCCTCTAAGTCGAACTCCCCCTAAGTCGAATTTCCCTCTAACAAAAATTTGTTCACCATGTTTGTTGTACGAGTATACTCCTCTCAAATTTCCAAACTTATTTATTTCTCTCAAAATCGAATTTTTGCAAAACTTTAAACTCTCTTCAACTCGAAATAATTTTGATATCCCGTAAGAGTCTAAGAAGGAGTCGACTGTATTTTCATTTTGTCACCAATACAATCGGGAATCGGGTGAGTTTTGAGAGTCTTTTTATTCAAACGTTTTTACATACTCACTTTCTTTTCTGTCTGATTTAAACAGTGTACGGGAGTCCCATAGAAATTTTATTACCGATTTGTCTAACCACCAGAATCGATTGAAGCATACATAGCAGAGTCAGAAAACTTTAATAGGCATCACGATATTATGAACCCGGTGTTTTATTCGCTATTTTTTGAGGTAATGCACAAAATTCCATAAAAATTAAACCTCTTAACTGCCGTCGTAAGAAAAAAGGGTGTAAGCGCAAAATTTCAAATTGAGTAAGTACCAAAATTGGAACCGTTAAACAGTATAATATTATATTTGTGTAAACCTAAAAATTCATGTTTCCAACTACAAATGGCTAAAGGTTACGAACGCAAATTTGAATTCAGGTTTCAACCAAGTTGCTTATGTGCCTATATTAAAAGTCGAAGGTTCAATTTTTTAAGTCATCACCAAAACTACTATAAATTATACGCATAGTAAAAAAACATAATTTTGCCTTATAAGAAATCGTTCTTTAAAATATTCAATTTTATTCAATTTGAAGCGAGAAAAGCAAAACCATTAAAATCAATCTCAAAACTATTGAAATGGAGATACACTCTTTTTCCTTATGACGGCAGTATAGGTACTGGTCTTGATGAAATTTATAGACATGATAATTGACGAAATGAAAAACCAATACAATTAATTTCCACCCACTGCCGCTCCCACTTTTTTAAAACATAATATTTTCAGAAAAAAATAAAAAAATTCGGGTGTTGTTCAGATGACCCATATGAAGGGCCAAAACCCATTGGCGTAGGAAGGAATTTTTTCTAAGGTGGGCAACCAGTCCAAGCCAAACCTAATCATTAAAAAAATTTTCGGTGCAAATGATTTCCCAATAAGTATGTACATATATATTTACCCTTGACCATTTAATTAATTCCCGAATTTGTTCAAAAGAGATCTAATGAATGAAGCCGACAACGACGTCAACAGTAAAGCAAATTAACAGTCATTAGAAGTGCTACCAAACTCAACTCTGCTCTCTGCAACAAAGTCTTACGATGCATCTAAAATACTACAATAAATATTGCTTGGAAAAACATATTTAACAATAGGCATATTGCCCATAGCAGCAAATACAAAGTATTTGAATCGGTAGCTGAGTCAACATTGATGTATGCAGCCCAAGTGTGGGGTAGTAAGAAATATGATACTGCTGAAAAACTCCTACGATTTTATATAAAAAGGATATTTCGACTACCACCAAACGCTCCGAACTACATGCTGATGCTAGAAACCGGTATCTCTCCTCTATTTATTAAAATCCTTAAATTGCAAGTTGACTACATATACGTAATGTCTTTAAGATGTCTGATGAGCGCCTCCCTAAAAAAGCAGCATACAGGCAATAAATAGTAGATCGAGTAGGTTTAAAGATTGGATAGAGCTAGAGGAAGAAGCTAATATCGATCTTACACCAGATGAATATTTAATGTGGAAACCCTCTCTATATATCAGATGCTATCGATTAAGATAAGGGTTCGCAGCTGAAGCAAAAGAATCCATCTACAGAATGTCATATAGCAAGCTGAGCTACAACCTAAACCATCGAAATTACTTCCGTGATGACTACACGACTGATATAATATCAATGATATTTAGATTAAGAGGCGAACTCCTATATCTCAACTTCATTCCGCATCGTGAAAAGTTGCCTTTGCAGTGTGAATTGTGTAATATGGGCGAAAGAGAGAACATTTTTCACTTTATGGGTAGGTGTCCGGTTCTGCGAGAAACAAGAGGATATATTTTTGGATGCGATTTTCTATCAGAAGAGCTTACGATACGTCTTCTTAATGAAATGGAAGTTCCTAAACTATACAAATATTGTAAAATAGTATTAGCTTACGCTGTGGCTCCATTGGCAATTTTTGAGGCAATTGCAATTGGAATAGGAATGGCAATTTATTGCTTGGGTGGGCATTTTCATTGCCAGGCAATTTCAATTATAAAATGTGTGTACAGAAATATTTTACTGCAAATGCTGTTCCAATCCCCTGTTTTTAATAAAATTTAATTTTAATTCACTATATTTTGTCATGTGCGTTCTCATATTCTACGATTTTATTGAAAAAATCAATAAAGAAGCCATTCACAATTACGGGGAATCCCATTTTTCCTCAATTTATTGCCTTGAAGATGGAAATCAATAATTGCCTCTCATCTCCTAGGCAGTATTGCCATTGCCATTGACAAAGCGTCTCCATTTGCATTATTTAAGGCAATAGCTATGAGTGAGGCAATTTATTGCCTCAAATATTGCTAATGGAGCCGCTGGGTTATAGAAACAGAATTATAAATGGAAATTTTTAAAATAAGAATTGTAAAATGAAAATTTTGTAAAATTTGTCAATCAGGCAGACGGCAAATAGCCATGCTTTATTATTGTAAAATGTATATGTAGTACTATAATTTATAGAAATAAAATCTAATCAATCTACCTATCCATCACCTTAGTCGAAAAAAGGGTTACACGGTCGTATTTAGCTGTCCTACTCCAAAAAGTTCTTGAAAAACTTTGTTAACCGTTGTCCTAAAGTTATCTTACTTGGACAACGGCATCGGTTTTCTAATATTTGACGAACTTTGCATTTTATTTAATTAAACAAAGCATATTTCCAACTAGCCGTCTTACAAATTTAAATTCAGAGTATAAACATTATTCAATTTGATTTTTCTTTAAAACAGAGCTTGTCTTTTGAGTAATTTATTGAAAAGAAAAATATGTACATTTTTCCACTAAAACTTTGATCGCATTTTGAAAAGAAACTTCAAAATATGAAATTAAATACTGGACCATTAAAAACAAATCAAAGCTGCATTAAAAAAACTAAAAAAAAACTGACGTCTGCTTTTTGATACTCGTATAGGTTTTAAGGGAATCTCATACTTTTGTGAAAATTTTTCTATTTCGAACCAAATTTTAAAATCAAAATTATAAAATTTTAAGTTTCAAAAGTATGGACTGTTAGTCAGGTCAAATGGTAGTTTGAAGTGGAAAGTTTTGGTGTAATTATTTTTAGTCACTCTCTTTATGTTTTTGGGTTGCTGAACACAAATCTGAAGTTGTCCAACAAAATTTTGTACGGCAAATATGAGAATTCATCAAAAAACGTCGAAAATTTCGACATTTTTTTCCTTATTGCTCAAAAATTATTTTTTGTTTGTAAAAAGCGCTTATGCAGAAATAAAGACGATAAAATTACCTACAATCTATACTCATATTGTTTTTTTGTACGACTTATGGTTTCTATGGAAACAGTCGTTGAAAAAGAGCCCAAAATCCGGCATTTTAAAAAAATTGCATGAACGATTTTTGTTTGTATTGTTTTCTTCATTACATGAAAAGTAGATATATTATATATTATTCTCATTTTCTAATTGCAGTTGTCTAAAAGTATTATATTGCAGTGTTTAAGTTTCAGTATTCCAAAGAGTCAAAATGTCCACTGAAAAGTGTTTTATTTGTGACAAGGATTTGAGTAATGGGTCAGTAAAAGTGGTGAAAGAAAAAGCAATTAAAACGCTCCTTCAAGCCAGCAAGAAGAAAAAAACAGAAAGGGAGCTTCTTTGGCAGGTAAGAAATCAGTGGAAGTGCATACAAGCTGCCAAAAAAGCTACATAAATGATAGAATGATATCGGCTCACTTGAAGAAAGCTGATAAACCATCAAGCACTCCCCTCCTAAATTGTCTGTGGAGTATACGTATTCTTGATGATTACTCGAGGTCGTAACAACGTTTATTTTCAGCTGAACGTTATTCGGTTCATCAGGTGACGAAAATTGAAATGAAATGTACAGTTTTGATTCAAAATAGCTTTTTGTGGCCTTTAGTCCTACAAATTGGCATTTCGTCCGGCTTACTCACTTGGACTCATCAGTGACATAGTGATGGCCTTGACATCAATTTGTATTAAGTTCAGTTTAACATACATGGAGTTTTTAGCAAAAAACCACTGTAAACTATACAACAAGATTAGAATTCTTAATCATTAAGCTGGAAAAATTTTCCAAGATTAGAATTCCTAATCATTAAGCGTATGATATACAAATTGCGTATGACAAGGCCCTCACTATGTCACTGAAGCTCCCTTTCCGTCTTTTCTCTTCTTACTGGCTTGAAGGAGCGTTTTAATTGCACTTTTACTGCATCAATACTCAAATCTTTGTCACAAATAAAACACTTTTCAATGGAAATTTTGACTGTTTGGAATACTGAAATTTAGCCACTTAACCACTGCAATATAATACAATAACATATAATAAATATATCTGATGTTCAAAGGGTAGACATGTGCATTCAAGAGGACACAAGCGTCCACAAGCTTTGTTTCAAAGCGAACCTCTGTCTATCAACTCCTACTCTCACCTCCCCGCGGTGAACATCGGGTGCCTAGTACCTTTAACTGAAGATGGGGTTCCAATCCCTGTGGACGGTTTTAGGGGGCAGCAAACGAGAGAGGGGGGGAGGAGTGTTCCCACTAAGGCACTTCTCCTTCATCCAGGCGGCAGCGGAAGAATTCTCAAGATGGAATCAACGGTGGCGTCTACAGTTCCAGTTAGGCTGAACTACTTAGTGAACACCTTATACGGGCTACTACGACATATTCGGAGCTCAGGCCTATAAGGAGCGGTTAATCCGGCTCCCCGCCCTTGGAGTTATATATATAGGGTCTGGTCCTCCAGGTTGGGGGTCGTGCCGTCGGGGTGACTTCCCGGCCACGTAAAGCTATTTTAGTTGCGAAGCATCAACAAGCCTCGGATACGGACGGATTTACTGTTGACGAACCTAGCAAACGAAATAAGGACAACGAACTTCGGATCTGCACGTGGAATGTACTGTCTCTCTATAGACCACGTGCAGCCGAACATTTAGCGGAGGCCCTAGACTGCTACAAAGCAGACATCACCGCCATCCAAGAAGTGCGATGGGATGGGCCGGGCAAAAGAAAACTGAAAGACTGCGATGTATACTACGGTGACTGTTACCGACCACAAGGGCAGCGTCTTTTTGGATGTGGATTTGTTGTTAGAGGCAGACTGAGGCAAGAGGTCTTGAGTTTCAATTATGTGAACGAGCGCCTCACGACAATTCGCATCAAGGCTAAATTCGCCAACATCAGCCTGATATGCGCGCATGCCCCCACAGAGGAGAAAGATGACGACACCAAGGACGAGTTCTACGAGCTCCTGGACAAGACATATGAGCAATGCCCTAGCTATGACATTAAAATTGTCTTGGGTGATTTTAATGCCAAACTAGGAAGAGAAGACGTCTTTGGTGGCACAATCGGAAGATACAGCCTGCACGACACCACCTCCGATAACGGACTCAGGCTAATCGACTTTGCTGCGGGGCGAAACGTTGTGGTAGCAAGTACGCAGTTCCCGCATCTCGATATTCATAAGGGGACATGGCGAATTCCTGGTCAATCAACCGCCAACCAAATTGACCACATTGCGATCGACGCAAGGCACTCCTCCAGTATCAAGGATGTCTGAACGTTCCGAGGAGCCAACGTTGACTCGGACCACTACCTCGTTGTAGCAAAGGTAATGCTACGGATATCCAGACCAAAGCCAAAACAGGGAAATACTGTCAGGAAGTTTAACGTCGGACGGCTACAGTCGCAAGAAATCGCCAGGTCCTTTTCCGATCGAGTCTCTCGCGCCCTCTTAACTAGTCCTTTGCCGCCAACTGCAAACATCGAGAACCAGTGGAAAAACTGCCAGGAAGCCATCAGAGATGCCGCCTCTGACGTGCTGGGCTTCGCACGACCACCACAGCGAAACCCCTGGTTCGACGAGGAATGCCGGCAAGTACATGCAGCCAAACAACAGGCATACAAAGCGGCGCTGCATAGAAGGACCAGAGCTGCTCGCGAGCTCTACGAGCAGAAGAGGAAAGAGGAACACAAGCTTCTCAGAAAGAAAAAGAAAGAGCATGAGAAGCGCGCGATCGAGGAATTAGAGGGATGCCACTGCAGGAATGAAGTTCGGAAGTTTTACCAAAAAGTAAAAAGAACCTCCCAAGGTTACAAACCCCGAACCGAAGCCTGCAAGGACGATCAGGGGAACATCGTGGTGGAAACGCAGTCGGTGCTGAGGATATGGAAAAATCATTTCTGCAAATTGTATAACGGCGATGACGAACCGAAATCCGCTACCATGCAAATTGCACCATTCAACCTGGACGACGTAGGCCAACAATTCCGTCCACCCGATCTTGACGAAGTGAGGATAGCCATATCTAAACTTAAGTCCAATAAAGCTGCTGGAGCTGATGTCCTTGCGGCTGAGCTATTCAAAGCGGCTGGCGATGAATTGGTTAGGAGTATGCACCAGCTCATCTGTAAAATATGGTCGGAAGAAAGCATGCCCGATGAATGGAACCTCAGTATTGTTTGCCCGATCCTCAAGAAAGGCGATCCTCTGGACTGCACCAACTACAGAGGCATCAGTCTTCTTAATATCGCCTACAAGATCTTCTCTGCCGTACTTTGTGAACACCTGAAGCCATTCGTCAACAACCTGATAGGTCCATATCAGTGTGGCTTTAGGCCAGGGAAGTCCACCAGCGACCAAATATTCGCACTACGGCAGATCTTGGAGAAAACCCAGGAGTTCCAAATCGATACCCACCACCTTTTTATCGATTTCAAGGCCGCGTATGACAGCATCTATAGAGACGAGCTATATAGAGCAATGTCTAGTTTTGGCATCCCTGCCAAACTCGTCCGTTTGTGCAGGATGACGATGGAGAATGCACGCTGCTCCATCAAGGTCGGCAAAGACCTCACCGACACCTTTGATGTCAAAAAAGGTTTTAGGCAAGGCGACGCGCTGTCATGCGACTTCTTCAACATCGTTCTTGAAAGAATAGTGCAAAACTCTCACGTCAACACCAGAGGCACAATCTTTCAAAAGTCCGTCCAATTACTCGCTTACGCTGACGACATTGACATAATCGGACGAACAAAGCGTGATGTCAGTGGTGCTTTTGTGAGCATTGAGAAGGAAGCCAAGAAGATGGGTTTAACGGTGAATGAAAGCAAAACAAAATATATGCTGTCCACAAGAAAGGACACCCAACACCGACGTCTCGGACAGAACGTCACTATAGACAGCTATAATTTTGAGGTAGTCAGAGACTTTGTCTACCTAGGATCCGCTATAAACTCAGCGAACGACACCAGCGCTGAGATCAAACGAAGAATTACTCTTGCCAATCGCTGTTTCTTTGGGCTAAGAAGGCAATTGAGAAGCAAAGCCCTCTCTCGAGCAACTAAACTGTCCCTGTATAAGACGCTTATCATCCCGGTCCTGATGTATGGTGCAGAGGCATGGACACTGCTAACAGTGGATGAGAACGCGTTAGGCTGTTTTGAGAGGAAAATTCTCCGGGTGATTTTTGGTCCCGTCTGCATAGATGGGGAATGGAGAAGAAGATACAACAACGAACTGTATGGGCTGTACAGCGACACCGACCTAGCCACAAAAGTGAAAAGCCAACGACTGAGATGGCTGGGTCATCTAGAGCGAATGGACACCAATGCTCCGGCCCGGAAAGTCTTTGAATCCAACCCCGTGGGACAACGCAGTAGAGGTGGACAGCGTAAAAGGTGGCGCACGCAAGTGGAAGAGGACCTCAACCAACTTGGCGTGCGAAACTGGAGACAGCTAGCTAGAAACCGAGCCGGCTGGAAGAAGCTTGTTGGTTGAGGCCCTGGTCCACCCCGGACTGTAGCGCCACCTTAAGTAAGTAAGTAAGTAATAAATATATCTACTTTTCATGTAATGAAGAAAACAATACAAACAAGAACTCGTTTATGCAACTTTTTTTAAATGACGGATCTTGGGCTGCTTTTCAAGGACTGTTTCCGCAGAAACCATAAGTCGTAAAAAAAAATATTATGAGCAAAGATTGTAGGTAATCTCATTGTATTTATTTCTGCATAAGCGTTTTTTTTAACAAAAATAATTTTTGACGTTTTTGGACGAATTCTCATATTTGCCATAAAAAATTTTAATGGACAACTTCAGATTCGTGTTCAGCAACCCCAAAAACATGAAGGGAGCCACTAAAAATCATTACACCAGAACTTTCCACTTTAAGTCCCTTTTGAACACCATTTGACTAGACTATGGTATGTAAGATGTAGCGATTTATCTACATACAGAAGATTTGAAATTTCATTTGGTGGCATGAAAATCGGTTTGGTGACGTACACAAAACAGGCAATATTTTTAGCTTTTCGTGATTTTAATTTTTTGAATTCAAATCTTTATATTTTTTCCAAGTTTTTACTTAAACTCGTTTTATAATTTCATATTTTGCTAGATGAAGCCATCGTAGTACTAAATCTGAACGCACTCCAAATATCTTACATTTGATGATTCCGCTTTTTAAACCTCAAAACCTACTCATCATCAAGGTTCAACCTAACTCGGTTTGAAATATATTTTAAACCGGTTCAACTAGGTTTGTGCGTGCTGAGGCTTCCTGGACAATGATGCAATGTGTAAACAAAAACAAAATTAAGGTGGGCAAGAATTGCTCTTATGTGACGACCAACTGTAACTGTAGGCAAAATTTTAATTTTCGTGTCTGAAATTTCATTCACAGTTTTTCAATCTGTCTTCTTGGGTGGGTTGTAGAACCAGAAAAGTTTAAATGTCGATTTTTCTAAGGTGGGCAGTTCATTTTTTAAGGTGGGCACTGCCCACCTCCGCTCCCCCCTTCCTACGCCTATGCCAAAACCACAATGCTCTGGTGATGGCTTACCCTCTAAACCAGAGGTTCGATCTTCTTTATTGCCTTCAACTTGGGATTCAGAAACTCAAAAGGCTGGAGCATAGTTTTCCATTCGCACAATCTAGCTTTGCCAAGTCGACGTATTTTGACTTTTTGGACTTCATTGTTTTTGAACAACTCATTGAGCTCTCGTTTGTGCTTTCTCTTCCAAAAATCCGTCGAATAATACGAGTATTACTTGCGAAAGAGCCCAGTATCAGTTTTCATTTCTGATTTTCATCTTACCGAGAGTAGGAGTGTCTTGAGCGTAAAAAGAGTGTTGAACTCAATTGTTTGACAAACTGATTAATAGCAGTGGTTTCCAAAGTATTTTTTCGTTGAATATACACATAGGTGTCATCCGTGGAGTAAATACGAGTATTGACTCCAAGGTAAATGATTTTATAAACGACTTCGAAGCTGCTGCTAATAAAAGTGATGTTTTGGCCTAGGTTGTAAACATATGCTTTTTTCGTGATAGCCAGTTAGTTGGACTTTTACTCGATTACTTCAAAACCAATATATTTCACCTGTTCTTCAATCACCATATTATGAAGAACTGTATAAAGACACAATGGAACACAATATAGGGCATTCTGTGTTAACAGCTGCTCTATGCTATGATTAAAAAAGACAAAAATGTTATCGCCTTTCCTAGCCGAGTGCACTGCGCATGTTTTGAAAAGTTCGGAGAAGCTATTTTCAAGTTGCACATTGCATTTGGCATATTGCACCTTGTGTTTTATAATGTCACAAGACACGGCTGGATCTTTTTTCTCGAGATCTTGAGCTCAGTTATCGCCGTTATACAGCTATTGACGGTGAATATGCTTTCATAAGCGGCCTTGAAGCCAATGCAGAAAGTTTGTGTCTCGACTTGAAGTTCATTGGGCATTTCCAGAACTTTCCTCAGGGTTAAGATTTTTGATTTTTTTTTTCGTTTTAATGTTCTTTATCATAACTACCTACAATTTGTATTCCAATGAGTAAGATGGATGACAAGACTTGCTCCGTATACAAACAACGTGGACAAAAGTTGCATTAATTTACCGATTGTATTAATCACAAAATGAAAATACAGTCGACACCCTCTAAGTTGAATTTTCACGGGATATCATAATTATTTCGAGTTGGAGAGAGTTTTGAGTTTAGCAAAAATTCGATTTTGAGAGAAATAAATCAGTTTGGAAATTTGAGAGGAGTATACTCGTACAACAAACATAGTGAAAAAAATTTTGTTAGAGGGAAATTGGACTTAGGGGGAGTTCGACTTAGAGGGCGTCGACTGTAGTCACATGAAATTGGTAGCCAATTAAATTATCTACAAGATTGATTATGAAAAATTTTGCCCTAAACTTGACGGTTAAGGAGTTATTGTGCTGTAAAGAGGGAAGAAACTGAAAATCTCACAAAATACGAAATTTTAGCCTTTTTTAGGAGCCCCATAGCGCCGTTTGTAGTGGTTATACAAAAATACTTCCTAGATCATATTTGTAGGAAATTTTATTGTCTACAAATGTTTTTTATACATTTTTCCGTAAAAATAAACCGGAAAGAAGTTATAAGCAATAAACTGAAAAAAGTGCCGATTTTTGCTAGTTCTTTCCGGATTTTGAAGGGGGCGCAGGGGGCGTGGTTGTGGAAATTTGGAATTTTCATCTACCAACCATACCACATAACATATCAAAAATTTAGAACTACCCGACCTTTTGTAGGGTAAAACCTCTCTATTTACTGGACTATAAGCCGTCAGCCGAAAAAAGAGAAAATATAATATTTTATAAAACATTTCATAGAAATGAAATAGTTGTTTTTAAACATGCAAAATAAGAGTATCTCACAAGTTGAGTTAAATTCATCAGAAACTTTCGTTTCCAGGCAGTTTTAACGTAGCTCACTAGAGTTGACCAGTTGTTGTCGCCGTTTAAAATAATTTAGATTTCATCCACAGTTAGACTATTTTTGCTCCAGTGGGCGCATCTAATGGAGTTAAGAATCGGACAGATTGCGGGGAAATGTATCACGTTTTCTTCCGTATGCAAGTTACAGAGTATGCATTCACTGTTTCGGCCGCTTCGATGCGGTATGTAGTTTATTAAGAATAATTATTTAAAAGAAACAAAAAGAAAAAATTATTAATAGCTAAAAACTATCAATAATAATTCCAAAATATATTCTTTTTGTGGAGTTTCATGAATAAAATTCAATAATAAAGGTTATTGTGGCCTTTACTCCAATGAGTGCGTTTCGCCCAGGCAAGAAACAAGGTAAGTAGTCTAGGTACAAGAGCTCCTCTCTCACTTTGAAGATTGTGGAAATTGTTTCAATACTGTTGCCTACGTGGAAATAGTTGTTTATTAAATTGTGCTCCAGTGTTCGATATAGGGTCTTAGATTCACTTTATCTTGTACGCTGACGGAAAAATTCAAATTTTGACTCCTTGATAGAGTTCCGAAGGGTTTCCAAAGGTTTTTCCCATGTTATCAAGTTGCTGCTGTCTAGTTGCACGTTGTGTTCCATGAGCAGTCTTGACCATTCACCAAAGAATTGCGATTTTCGTTGAATGATATGGGATGCCACTATTTTGGGAAGTCTTTGCGGGTGGTATTCCATAATCTTTCTGATGTAACCGAAGTGTAGTTTGAGCGTATACAAGTAGAGGGGAGGAAGTCCAGTCTCCAAGTGAAGTATATACGTGGAGTGTTTTCTGGTAGACGGAAAATTTTCTTTAGGAAATATCTTAAGAGTTTTTCTACTTCATCATGCTGAACAAAACCCCAGACCTGAGCAGCATAGAACATTATGGTTCTTACTCTTCGAAAAGTTTGTACTTCACACTTGTTGCAACGTTATTTTTTGCAAAGAATTCCTTTCCAATAACAATTGATGGCCATTTTAGCATCATGCAGCTTGGATTTGAAGTGCTTTTCGAGAGAGAGATTGGAAGTCAGTACTTTTCCTAGATACTAATACTCTTTGACCTTTTCCAGTTCCTCGCTTTCCCAGGTCCATTTCTCTTCCCTCGCGTATCTACCGGGGCCATTTCTTAAGACGAAAGTAAAGGGCTTAGTAAGCATCCTTGCTTGACACCCATTTTTGTATCAAACCAGTAAGATAAATGGTTTCCATTCCATCCCACACAGCCGCTTCGTTTTGCTCGTACATACTTTGTAATACTTTGAGGAACTTCGTTGAAACGCCTATATTGCTAAGTTTAAGGAAAAGAGCATTCCTATCTATGGAGTCAAAAGCTGCCTTGAAATCCACGAAAAAAGCATAGTTTTTTTCCTTTATCAAGGTATAACTTAGCTATGCTTGTTAGCGTGAAAATGTTATCTACGGTGCTATTTTCTTTGCGAAATCCTGCTTGGAATTCACTAAGGAGACCATTTTCCACTATCCAATTCGTTAAGCGATTGAGAAGTATTGCCGAAAAGATTTTCATAACGGTTTAGAAAGGATATTCCACGGTAGTTACTGGCGTCCTCTGCATTCCCTTTTTCAAGATTGGAAAGAGAATGCTTCTCCTGAAGCTTTCGCCTTCCAATCTTTCCTCAAAAATCCGATTAAAGCAACCAGTTAGGTATCGAAGAAATTTCTCGGTGCAATACTTATAAAATTCGTAAGGAGCCTTATTTAGCTTGCAAGCTTGAGTAACGGCTTTTATCTCTTGAAGAGTGAACATCGCATCAAGTTCCACATTTTCTATATAAGGAAATGCAAACAAGTGATGATTTGTGCTAGTTGTGGGGTTTAACAAGTTTTAAAAATATTCTGTTAAAACCTCCTCTTCTTTAACTTGTATTCTAGAGCGATTAGCGATTTCTCTACTGTTCAATCTTCTAGCTAATTTCCAAAACTCACGGCTGTCCCTTACTTCTGTTAAATCTTGTGAGAGGTTTTGCCAATACAGTCTTTGTTTTTCTTTGCAAATACTTTTGTACTCGCTATTTGCTTTTTGGTAGACTAGTTTTGTAGCAGTGGTTAGTGTTTTTTTTTGCAAGACGTAATTTAGCAAAAGAATTGTTTCTTGCCCTTAGGCGATCTGCGTCATACCGTGGTTGTTTTTTTGTTGATCTTCCCCTTCCGTCCGGTTGGAAAACTTTCGCCGCGATAGCTACACAAGACGTCAACTCATCTATTTCATTAATTCGTTTGTGATTCGGAGAAGTCAGTTGTGTCCAGTACTCGATCTAGTTCTGTTCGGTATCGTTGTAAGAATTTATCGTTCCATATTAACTTCGGAAGCAGTTGTCTTTCAGGCTCGGTATTCGCGTTTTGTGAGGCATGTTTGGCTGTGACCAAAAGCGGAGATGATCGGAGAAGGGGTATTCGCCTATTTTAAGATCAGGCATGCAATTTAACCATTCTTCTCTCGCTAGGCAGTAGTCTATCGTTGAAGAAGAAGTTCATCTGAAAAAAGTAAGAGAGCCATTCAGAAGCGACAAGCTAAACGACTCACACAATTCGATAAATTTTCGACCTTTACTGTCTATTGTTTTATCTTTCGACTTCCTGGGAGTATAAGCAGAATCACAAGCGAAATCTGGATGGAATTCCCACAACTGTGTGTCACCGAACCTGGCGTTGCAGTCTACAATTAACATCACATTTTGTTCCTTAAATTCCAAAAAGAAGCCAAAAGCTGCAATTGATGTAAGCTGGGATAATGAAGAGCGTTTGTCCATTATTTAAAATTTTTACAACCGTTCGTTCCAAATCATGAACGAAGCAACATTGAAAGGTTTTTTTGATACTCTTCCTTATCCCGTAAAGACAAATTCTCAAATAAGTGTGTGAAGGTATCTTCATTCGATTCAATAAATGTTTCGTACAGGAAAAAGATATCATACTGATTGATTAATTCAAAAAATTCCCTAAACTGTATTTTACTACGTAGCCCTGCAATATTATATGATATTATTTTAAAAGTGGAAATATTTTGAATTAGACTATTTTTTAAAATACAGTCGACTCTCTCCAAGTCGAACTCCCTCTAAGTCGAAGTTCCCTCTAACCAGAGCTGTAAAGTAATTAAGTATATTGGTACTTAAGTACAATTTAAGTACAAATACCTTGTACTTAAAATTTTTAAGTACCAGTACAATTCCTTGGTACTTGTACTTAAAAATTTCAAGTACCAGTACTGGTACTTGTACTGGTACTTTAATTCCACAAAAGTACTTGAAATTTTTGTATTGATTACATTTGTACTTTTGAGATGTACTTAAATACTTTTCAATTCCTTTTTAATTCCAAAAGTACTTTAATTCCTTTTAATTACTTTTAATTCCTTTTCGAAAAAAAATACTAGAACTAATATATGTCTTAATAGTACAGGTAAAATATAGGATAAATTGAACAACAAAATTAGTACCATCATGAAACTTGGTGAAAACTTTTCATGTACTGTGAGAATGAAAAATCGAAAGAGTTTATAAAATATTTCACATGGAAGGGTGCTTTTTTATGGGGAGAGGGGGGAAGTTGTGGTGTATCAAACTGAAAAATTAACTTTGATGCAACATATTCATATGACACATGTTTTTAAGGTAGTTTTAAATGCTGAATCAAATGAAACCAAAAGCAAGTCGATACGGCCTCCGTGAAAGAAGTAATTGTCATTTTTATGTAAGGATGACTATGTATATATTCAGTAAAGCTTGTTCTCGCCAGCTCATCAGCTCTCTCGTTTCCCTGTACATCACTGACCGGGAACCCAGCAGAGTCTAATGTTATGCTGCATGCCAAGAACCCTAAGCTCTTCGCGACAGCAAGCCACAAGCTTCGAATATCGGTGGCAGAAATTGCTTTTATTGCTGCTTGGCTATCAATAAAGAGGGTGATATCAGCTCGTGGTATCGCCATCATTGATATTTGCGTAGCTTCTTTTGTCACTGCAAAAACCTCGGCTTGGAAGACACTGTAAAAGTCCGGAAGTCTGAAGGAGCTAGCTAGTCCCAGATTTTCCGAGAAAACTCCTGCACCAACTTCGGTGCCCATCTTCGAACCATCAGTGAAGATAGTTATCGTAGATTCATTACTGAAAGGTTTTTTCGCACTCCTCTCTATTAGGAAAAGAGGTAGGGAAGGGTCTGATGCAGTTTAAATGGGGTGTTGTGTAGTCTGTGCAAACATTATTTCGCATATATCTCTGCAGAATCTTAGTATGACCCGATGTGCTTTGCTTCCAGCATTTAGTCTGACTTAGCCGCAGGGCACTGTATGCTGCAGATTCTTGCACGAAGAGATCTAAGGGTCTCAAGTTAAGTATTGCTTCCAGTCCCGCTGTGGGAGTGGTTTTCAACGCCCCCGTAATACCTACGCATGCTAATCTTTGAACTTTTGTCAAGGTTTTCAGGTTTGTTGCTTTCTCAGTCGCGTTCCACCAAACTTAATTACCGTAGGTAAGTATCGGTCTAACTACTGCCGTGTACATCTACCTGATAGTTTTTGGATTGGGTCCCCAGAATTTTCCAAAGATCCTGTTGCAGGAATAGAACGCAACGATAGCTTTCTTTGCTCTTTCTTTAGTGTTGAGACTCCAGTTCAGTTTCTTATCAAGGATCACACCCAAGTATTTGGCCTGATCCGAGGTGAGGGTACCATTTTAGCCACAGGTTTTATGGTACTAATCGCAGCATAACCCCAACCCTCAAAAAAACACCATTTAACCACAGAAATTTTTATAGACTCTTCTTATTATTGATTTTCATGACAAATGAACCATTGTTGACAAATTTCATCAACGGACCATTATTTTCAACTGGTTTTCGGTAATATTTGACTTTTATACTGAATATATAGTCATCCTTATACATAAAAATGACAGCAACTTTTTTCACGGAGGCCGTATCGACTTGATTTTGGTTTCATTTGATTCAGCATTTAAAACTACCTTAAAAACATGTGTCATATGAATATGTTGCATCAAAGTTAATTTTTCTGTTTGATACACCACAACTTCCCCCCTCTCCCCATAAAAAAAAACACCCTTCCATGTGAAATATTTTATAAACTCTTTCGATTTTTCATTCTCACAGTACATGAAAAGTTTTCACCAAGTTTCATGATGGTACTAATTTTGTTGTTTAATTTATCCTATATTTTACCTGTACTATTAAGACATATATTAGTTCTAGTATTTTTTTTCGAAAAGGAATTAAAAGTAATTAAAAGGAATTAAAGTACTTTTGGAATTAAAAAGGAATTGAAAAGTATTTAAGTACATCTCAAAAGTACAAATGTAATCAATACAAAAATTTCAAGTACTTTTGTGGAATTAAAGTACCAGTACAAGTACCGGTACTGGTACTTGAAATTTTTAAGTACAAGTACCAAGGAATTGTACTGGTACTTAAAAAATTTCAAGTACAAGGTAATTGTACTGGTACTTGTACTTATGCTTTAAGTACACAGGTCTGCCTCTAACTCGAACTTTTTAGCCGTATTTTTGCATTCCCCTCAATTTTCCATACAAAAACTATCCTCTAAGTCGAACTCCCTCCAAGTCGAAGTTCCCTGTAACTCGAACACATTCTCTTGATTATTGAACTATTTTCTTTCCCTCTAAGTCGAATTTTTTTTCTTTTACCGAAAAAAAAAAATCTCTCAAATCGCAACTCGTTATTGTTTGTAATTCTTATTAAAACATATAGCACACCCTCGAACACTTTGATTCTATATGTTGCATCGCCTGCGCCGTCACCGTCATGTCAGTGGGCTTTGCTGCTATACCTGCAATTTACAATATTATGAAACACAAAAATCTCTTCCTTAAAGATATTCATAAAAAAATTGCAAGAGAAAAAAAGAAGCATTTGTTGGTTGGATTCCATTCCAACTTCCTCAATCTCTTCCTAAAAAGATATTCATAAAAAAATTGCAAGAGAAAAAAAGAAGCATTTGTTGGTTGGATTCCATTCCAACTTCCAAACATTTTGTGCTTTATTTAAAAGCAGTAAACCTATATCGCTGAAGTTCTCTTGAATCATTGTGGGGCTGTGTATTGGAAAAGAAAAGGGGAACGTGGCGATGAGATTCCAATTACAATAAACATGTGCATATTTGCGGACGTGTGGATTATGCCTATGAGTTTCTTAGTTAGTTTTTTTTATTTGAAAGAATCAAAGTAAAAAAGGGATACATATGTATCAACGTTCCAGTGAGATTCCAATTGGAACTCGAAAAACAGTTGATCGTATGTATAAATTAAATTATACTAAATTTATTTTTCTTAAAAAAAACAACTTTATTATTTCATATCCAAATTAAGACTAATTTTACAATAATGATTTTATTCTAAAGTAACCTACTCTAAACCTATTGCATCATGTTGCCTGCAGGTAGCGGTCGTCGCGTCGCAGACGCTTCGTCAGCAGAATGGTTGCTCGTGTCGTCGTTGACCTAATTGCGTTCCCACGGGAAATAAATAATTTGCTTTTTCAAGCTTTTTGCATTTTCAGCTTAAGTGTCGTTAACTCCTCCCTTCTCTAATTAATGCGTCCACGCATTTTTACATGATGTTAAAGATGCTGGGATATCTTTGAAGAGGTGATGGCTGATTGGATTCATCCTGATTTGATATCATAATCATAGGTGGTGTTGTTATCAAATTACTCGTGGGTGTTTTGGATTTGTAACGCAGTAACACTATTGTGAAGAATACGGCTGCAGATATCACATATGTTGTTATTTGGTGTGTGTCCTTCTCTAGTTGAATCTTAGTGAGATGCTGCGTGTTTTTCGTATGCAGTTCCTTCATGAGTTCTAAGGAAAGGACTTCTTCAACTGCCAAATCTTCAGGAATTGTATGCGGTGTTGGTGGTAAAGCTTGGATGTTGACAATTTCTTGAGCAATGTATTGTTGGTTATTGATCATTATTGTTTCGTTGTAGAATTTGACTATGTAGTTTCCATTAAGCGATTGAGTGCGATTATTAGCTTCTATTGTACCGTTGAATTGATTAAGGATGACAAGTCCTGGTGATACTTCTTCAACCTGGGCAATGTGTTGGCTATTCGTAGAGTTGCATGATGCATTTTTATTTTCTAGTAAACCTATTATACACTTATTATTACTTAAATCAATTAGATCTGTTTGTTTACAGAGAGAAATTTCTTCAATTTTCTTACAGTTATTTAGCATTCCATATATATTTTTTTCATTTCTTAATGTATTTCTATAAGATATTTTGTTTATTAAACCATTATTCTTTTTCATTGGGATTACAATTAATTTTTCATAAATCTCTTTTTTTTGTTTTTGGGATACTAACAATATATAGTAAATCTTTTAAATTGAATGCAATTTTTACATCGGCAAATTTAATTGCTTGTTCTAAATTTGTGTATGGTAATATTTCTTTATCCATTTTACTTAATATAATATTTATTTCATTTTTTGACATAATATTGGAGTTGACAATATTTTCTTTAGCAAGTTCAATAGCATAAATAATATTCGTTAATTCTTCTTTTATAAGTTTTATCTTAAATAATAATATTACATTAAATTGATATTCGATAGTACTGTCTTTTTGTATTGTATTTATAATTTCATTAGTTACATTGGTAAGTATATTTATTCGTTTCTTATATTCTTCGTTGATTACTATTTGCTCATTATTGTTTTCAATTACATTGTTTATCTTGTATCTAAGGATGGTGAAATCTTCGTGGTCGGGTGATCCCGCTATCCACTTCCATCCTGTTCCTATGAAATCTAATGATCGTTTTGATCTACTAACTTTAAGATTTTGTATTAAATTTTTGATTTGTTCTATTTCATGATGAATTATTGGGAAGTAAGGATTGGTTTTAGGGATTTGTTTAAGGATAATAGATTGTGCATTCGAAATGAAATGTTCGTATGGCGTCAGTTCGATAGTATGGATAAGTTTAAAGTTTCCTTCGGAAATTTTCGCAATTCCATCGTTAAGGATGATGATGGGGGAGTTGGAATAGTCTAGGATGTTAACGGTTCCTTGGATTGGTTTTAATAGGTACATATCTGTTGGATAAAAGGAAAAAGGAAGATAGGATTAGTTTCTAATGTTGGATTTATGCACGACTTTGCCTGAATGTGTTACAACGGTTGTTGATTTATTTTATTTTACTTTTTCTTTTTTATATCGTGTTGAAAGCTTTGAACCTAATCGTTTATTTACTTTAACGTAGATGATATCTCCAGGAGAGTAGTCTTTTAAATCAGTCCTTTTCTTATTATGATATGTTATATCAGCTTCTTGTTTAGACTTTAATTTTTCTATATTTTTTAAGTGTGCATCCTTAATTTGAGCTGAACTTTCGGTATCTCTGCTGAAAAATAAATCGATTGGCTTCTTGTTTGTTACTGAATGTACAGAAAGGTTATATGCATTAACAGCTGCTTCTAGGAGTTCCGTGAAGGATTCGTAGATTTTCTCAGCTTTTAAACATCGCATAATCTCGGCGAGAGTTGAGTGAAATCTCTCTATCTGACCATTAGATGTGCTAGTGTAGGGAGGTGTAGTGAAGACATTAATTCCAAATTCGTTTTGCAGCATAAAGAGAATTGATTCTGAATTAAATGATTTTTCGTTATCGCAGACTATTACTTTCGGTATTCCGAAACCAAAGGTAATATCTCTTATTGGTTGTCTTACATCTTCTGTAGCCCTTGAGTTTATTACTTTTGTAACGGCATATTTAGAAAATGTATCTAATGCAGTGATAACAAGTTTTCCTTCTGTAGAGAATATGTCAATGTGTATAATTTCACCGGGATATTTGGGTATGGGCGTAGATTGTATTGGGACTTTATTGGGTTTTCTATCGTATTTATTCTGTTTACAAATAAGGCAGAGCTTAGTAAATTTTTTTAGTTTTTTACTTAGTGTAGGGAAAAAGTATTTTTCTAAAATTTGGACTCTATTTTCTTTTTGGTTTCGATGAGCGCGATTATGTTCTTCCATTACTAAATTCTCTTGATCTTGTTCGTTTTCCACATCCTGGACTTGTATTTGTGTAAATCGGATCTTGTATGAACAGAAATTGTCTTTGTAAATATTTTGTATTAAACCCATTATGCGTTCGCCTGTTTTGATTCCATTAGTTACAGATGGATTAAGGCATTTTTTTAGAATTTGAATTAAGTTTGATTCGGTAAAAATAGGTTCAATGATAGTATGTCTGTGGTAAGTGGGAAATATGATTTGGAAATTTTGACTAGGTTGTGTACCTTCTTGAAGTAAAATTTGGTTTTTGAAACAATTTATTGGCGATTCTACACTATAAATTAAGCCATGCGACGATGATTCGTCACTATGAATTGTGGGTGTTAGGGAATTGATTTGGGTTACCGGAGATGTTCTAGATAGTGCATCCGCAACTACATTTGTCCTACCTGGTTTATATTTTAGTTCATAGTTGAACTCTTCTAAAAATGCTTTCCATCTCTTGAGCTTGCTGTTGTTATTCTTTGTGCTGAGTGCACCGGTAAGAGGTTGATGATCTGTGAAGATAAGAACTTTTGCCGAACCGTATAGGTAGTTTCTGAGGGAGTCTAATGCCCATATAATGGCGAGCATTTCCTTCTCATTGGTGGCGTAATTCTCTTCTGATTTACTTAAAGTTCTTGATATGAAAGTAATTGGTTTGTCCTTTTGTGATAGAACAGCACCTATGGCGTAGTTCGAGGCATCTGTTGTAAGTTCGAAGGGACTTTTAAAATCAGGATATGTTAGTATTATATCATCAGAAACCAAGGATTTTTTTATTTTTTCGAATGCTTCGATTGCACTTTCGTCGAGATGGATTAGTTTCTTACTAGAAGTGTTTTTTGAAACACGACCATCCTCCCCTCTTAAAAGGGATGTCAGGGGCTTAGCAAGTTTTGCGTAGTCGCAAATGAAACGTCGATAGTAGCCTGACAGACCGAGAAATGATCTTAGTTCCTTCAAGGTTGTTGGAGGCGGAAAGTTCTTTATAGCACTCACTTTTTCAGGATTTGTTTTGATGCCTTTGGAAGACACAATAAATCCGAGGAATTCTGTTTCTTGTTTGAAAAACTCGCACTTGTCGAGTTGAACCTTCATATGAGCGTTATTTAGGGTTTCAAATACCTTTTTGATATTCTCCAAGTGAGTAGCCTCATCCTGACTAAAGATGATAATATCATCTATATACACGTAGCATATTTTGCCAATGTGGTCACGTAGGATATCATCAAGGGCTCTCTGGAATATTGATGGGGCGTTTTTAAGGCCGAATGGTAACCTAGTAAATTCATATTTTCCATGATTAATGGAGAAGGCTGTTTTTTCCATATCAGATTCCTTCAAGGGAATCTGATGGAAACCACTTTTCAAATCGAGAACTGTGAACCAGTTATTCTTTCCCAAATTGGATAGGACTTCATTTATCTCTGGGATCGGGTAGCGGTCAGCTACTGTAATTGAATTCAATTTACGGTAATCTATTACTAATCTGAATTTTTTCTTTCCAGAAGCATCAGTCTTCTTTGGGACAATCCACACCGGTGAATTGTAGGGTGATCTTGACCGTCGAATGATGCCGTCTTTAAGGAGGTCCTCTATTTGGTTTTCAACTTCCTCTTTAAGCGCAATTGGATACGGGTAAAATTTTGAATAGACAGGAGAATCTGTTGTTGTTCTAATTTCCCCTTTGACAACAGTGGTGCAAGAAAGTTTATTATTTGGATCATCGAATAATCGGGGGTATTTGCTTACTATGTTTTGAATATGTGTTTTTTGTTTAATGGACATGTGATTTGTTCTGATGTTAATCGTGTTAACTGATTGTGCAGCTAGTTGTTTAACTTTAACCTTAACAGAGTTATTTACAATCATGTAGTTGTCTTTTATATGGAAAACAGCTGAAAGATCTTTAAGACTATCGTTTCCGAGGATAGCGTGGAAAGATTTTAGTTCAGGCATTAAGAAAAATTTAATTTTTATGTTATTGAGACCGAAAAGATTTAGAAAAGTGTGTTGGGTAATTTTGACATTTCCTCCTATAGAATTAGCATAGAATGGTTTTTCGTTTGTACGGGGTTTTGATATGAGACAAGGTTGGATGTAGTTTTTGTTCGATCCAGTATCTATTAGAATTTTTATTATGGTTCCACTCTTCGTTTTACATTCGAAATATGGAAGAGAGGAACAGCTTAATCTAAAAAATGGAAATCATTGTATTCCATATTATGCTGTTCATTTGAAAAATCTCTATCTGATTGCGGAAAAGATTCCGTGTATTCTTGGGGAAGTGAATCGGCGTACTCTTGTAGAGTTTGGTCGTATTGCTGATCTTCATATTGGATATTCTGCTGGTAACTGTCTTCGGGTGTTACTTCGTCTGTAGCACTCAAATGAAAATTCCTTTGTAACTTGGTGGGGTGAAACTGATTTGATGGTGGGTCAATTGTTCTTTTAGGTGCTGGTGGCCAGTTTTTTTGTAAGGGTTGATTCATGTAGTTGATATTATTTGTCTTAATTGTTGATGTGTCCATCCTTCTTGGTGGCGGTTGAGGTCTGGGTGCAAATTGCATTTGGGGGTGATTAAAATTCATATACGGTTGTTGGGTTCTTTGTGCATACTGCATCTGTGGGTGATTGGGCTGCATCTGTGGACGACTGAGTCCCATGTAAGGTTGTTGGGGTCTTTGTGGTACTCCTGACCGTGGCTGAAAATTATTGAAACCTTGTGGAGTAGTCCAACTTGTAGGTTGTAGCATTAGTTCTGGGTAGAACTGTCGTTGATTTTGAAATTGGGGGTAGTTATTACTTGTACGTCTAGGTGGAGCTGGAGGTGGCAATTGATGTGTTTTCCTAGCATTGTTGTTTGATGCATATTGCGTTCGAAAATGTTGATTTTCGAGCTTTAGGCACAAATGCAGGGCTTGAGGTAAATCTGAGGGTTCTCTTATGCCTAGGAGCCTAGGTAGATCGCGTTTTAAGCCTCTGATAAATGTGTCTAGGGCTTTCTCCCTATATGCGTGCATTAATAAATTTAAGGCTTCTTGACTAGCATCCATTGAGGATATTTTGTTAAGAATCAATGTAAGATGCGAATAGACTTCTTGATAGAAGTCTTGAACAGAGGAATTGCCTTGGACAAGGGATGTTAGTTGGTATTCTAGTGTACCTAGATCCCGCTTGTCCGCGTAATGCAAATTTAAACATCTGGAGATGTTGTCCCAGTTTAGTGGTGTATTATATGATTCTAAGACATGGTCTGCTTGACCAACAATCTTATTTCTTATAACGTTAAGAATTCCGAAATATTTTGGAGATCCTCTCAAGTGTCCATAAATATTAAGGATTCTTTCTACACTTTTTCGCCATGAACTGAACTCACCTGGCTGACCAGAGAATTCTCGTAGGCTTCTCACAACATCGGGAATTTTATCAAGGTCATTTATGTTCTCTCTTTGATCTGGATTTATCGCTTGATCAACTCCAGCGAATTGATCAGCATTTGGGTTTAAGATTGAATATACTAAATTCCTTCCTTCTGTTCGAAGAGTTTGGTTCACGATAGAAGAGATGAGGTTTGTAAGTGCTGGGTTTCCAGCCGGGTTATCGTTTTGAGGATTAGGGTTTATTGATGGGTTTACTGAAGGGCGGATAAGGTTATTTGGGTTTGACATGATTTTATTTAGATTTTATAATAATAGTAAAAAAAAAAAAAATGTTGGGAATAATCACTAGATTTCAATGGTTGTAAAAATTAATTTTTAATAGGATAATTATGTTCCTACCTAACAGTACTTTGTATTTTTAAATTATATTTTTTTTCTAAATTCTAAATATTAATATTTAAAAAAAGAATAAAAAAATAAAAAAAAAAATTATTGCAGAAAAATTTGAAATTGTCAACAAATTATTATTTCGTGATATTTCTTTTTATGTCGCAAAATTAAAATTTAAGTAATTATTGTTAAAAAAAAAATTCTTTTTGTAATTGTATTATTTTTTCTTAAATTTAAATTTTTTATAAGACTTACACTAATAATACCAGAAACTCTATATCCCACGCTGGTATGAACGACATTGGTCCTGTTTGCAGTGTACTCTGCTACTGATGGTATCGTTCATACGCTCCTTCGTGGTCCTCAGTGTCTATCGACTCCTGTGATGATATGCTTCTTGTAGTGGGTTCGTGACTTGGTGAGTTTTCTTAAAATTTTTACACTTGCAGCGAGGTTCTTAACGTCGACTTACGCACGTTTTTTTTCAATTTTAATTACGCGGCGAGGTACTTGACGTCGACTTACACGCGTTTTTTTTTTCAATTTTAATTACGCGGCGAGGTACTTGACGTCGACTTACACGCACTTTATCACTCACAAAGCCACACTTAGTTGGGCGCCAATTAAATTATACTAAATTTATTTTTCTTAAAAAAAACAATTTTATTATTTCATATCCAAATTAAGACTAATTTTACAATAATGATTTTATTCTAAAGTAACCTACTCTAAACCTATTGCATCATGTTGCCTGCAGGTAGCGGTCGTCGCGTCGCAGACGCTTCGTCAGCAGAATGGTTGCTCGTGTCGTCGTTGACCTAATTGCGTTCCCATGGGAAATAAATAATTTGCTTTTTCAAGCTTTTTGCATTTTCAGCTTAAGTGTCGTTAACTTATACAAATAAAGAATTTACGAAGCAAACGGTTCACTTTATGAATTTAGTTCAACTTCAACAGAGCTGCTGCAGTTTTTCTTTGCTGGTTTTTAGGTAGCAAGATACCAATAAGAAAATCTGTTTAAGTGACATGCACATGGTAAAGAATAAACACAAAGTAAATGGCTTGGTCAGGAATTTTGTTATTTTTATTTAAATTGTATTGTTTTCAGCTCTCAGGCTATAGGTATTCGTACGTTAAGTTGGAACAGAAAATTATAACAAAACATAATTAAACTTTTAAAGGAACATTGCTAGGTTGGTTGGAGATGCATTCTACATGTGAGAGAATTTCTAATTTTTTACAAATGAATACGAACTTTTCAGATAAATTATGGCCAAAAGAAAATTAAAAACACTAGATCTTAGCACAAAGATTCGCTTGATTGAAGAAATTGAGAAGGGACATCAAAAGAAAAAGGAAATTGCCGATGATTTTGACATTCCCAAGAACACTCTTTCATCGATATGGGCTAAAAGAGAAAAATTAAAGCTACGTTATGGTTGTACTAAAATTAGTGGTCAGGTAAAGCGGAACAAAGTTTGTGAGTATGAAAGTGTTGACAAAGCTGTTTTCAAGTGGTTCGAAAGTATGCGTGGCAATAATTTGCCAGTTAGTGGTCCAATCTTAAAAAAAAAAAGCTCTTGAATATGCAAACAGCTTAGGTTTTCCTGATTTCAAGGCAAGTGAAGGTTGGCTGACCAGATTTAAAAATAGGCACAATATTCTCGGCAAAATTTTATCTGGTGAAAGCGCTTCTGTTGATAAGACAAAAGCCGATGAATGGAAACAACAGATCTCAGTGGTCCGTTCCTTTTCTCTAAAATGTTAACAATTGTTAACAATTGTTAACACTGATCGTTCCTAAATTCTCAAATTGTAACATCGTGTAACATTATGACGTCATAAAATCGTTCCTAAACTCAATGTTGAAGTGTCAGAATGTTACACTTTGTAACAATTTCCAACTCATCTCCTCGACATGAATTGAAAGTGTTGATCTGTCAAAAGCAGCTGAAACTACAATGTTTTCATTTTGTGATTATCTTTTGTTTACTTTTCGTTGTTTGGATTTGGAATTGTTTGCATTTTTGTAAATATGTGTTTTCAATTCAATTGAATTTTGTGTTTTCTTTGAGTTTTGAATTGTTTTATGATAAATTTACTTTTTTTTCGACAATGCATTTTATCAATTCCGTGTTTTTTGTTAAAGAAATTCGTGCTCATAGTTAGTTTAAGTTAATAGAAATTTAATTTAGAAATTATATGTATTTATTTTCAATTGATTTTATGCAATAAATTGTTTTTTCTTGATTATTCATTCTAAATGCATTTCGATTTTCTTTTTTCAACCTTGCCGTTTGACAGATCAACAATATTTTCAACATTGATCGTTCCTAAATGAAATGTTACAAAGTGTAACATTCTTAACAATGACATTCCAACATTTTTTTTTGACACATCAACAATTGTTAACATTTTTAGAGAAAAGGAACGGACCACAGAGGTGGTCAGAGGATTCAAACCGGACGATATATTTAATGTCGATGAAACGGGATTTTTTTTTCAAATGTTTGCCGACACGTACCTTGGCTTTTAAAGGGGAAAAATGTTTTGGAGGTAAGCACAGTAAAGAAAGGGTGACTTGTCTTGTGGGATCCAACATGACTGGATCAGAAAAGCTAAAGCTTCTGGTTATAGGGAAAAGCAAAAATCCTCGTTGTTTCAATAAAATTAAAACTTTGCCGGTGGACTATGTCGCAAACCATCGTTCTTGGATGACATCAGACCTTTTCACAAGTTGGCTTTTGAAACTTGATTCTAAATTTGGAAGATCAAAGCGCAAAGTATTATTCATAATCGATAACTGCCCGGCTCACCCAAAACAAGTTAAGGATAAATTAAAGTTTATCACAACAAAAACATAAATGTTAAAAAAAGAGCCAAGTTCTTATTTTTACAAGAAACCCGTGCGTAAAAAGTCAACCAAAAAAAGTAATGAGATCTAAAATATATGCCAAGTTTTAAGTTCAGGAAGTTTAATATCAAATATCTAAATTAGAGTAATATCGAAACAACTCCTAATTATGACAGAAATTTTGTATTTAATGGTGACTGATTGAAATTTGGTGGGTTCACTGGTCAAGTTTTTATACATTTTAAATTCGTGATTAAGTAAGTAATTAGAGAAAACTTGCCAAGTAAATCCACCAAATTTCAATCAGTCACCATTAAATACAAAATTTCTGTCATAATTAGGAGTTGTTTCGATATTACTCTAATTCAGATATTTGATATTAAACTTCCTGAACTTAAAACTTGGCATATATTTTAGATCTCATTACTTTTTTTGGTTGACTTTTTACGCACGGGTTTCTTGTAAAAATAAGAACTTGGCTCTTTTTTTAACATTTATGTTTTTGTTGTGATTTCACTCCTTTTTGCAAAGATTTTATTTTTCCAGGTGAAAATCAAGCCCTCCCTACAAAGTTTAAATTAGTTTAATAATTCTAAGAAAATGTTTGGATGCCACGCCCCCTGAATGGAAAATCTCAATTTTTTCTTGCTAAGTACTTCAAGCCCTACCGACCTACCAATATTCATCGTTCTACAACAATCAGAAGGGCTCCATATAATTTATAAGAATTTTTAAGAATGTGGGCGGATGCCACGCCCCCTGAATAGTAGATTCCAATTTTTCAATTTTGTTCTTTCTAAGTACTTCAAGCCCTGACGATCTACCAATTTTCATCGTTCTACAACAATCGGAAGTGCTACATATAATTTATAAGAATTTTTAAGAATGTGGGGGGATGCCACGCCCCCTGAATGGAAAATTTCAATTTTTCAATTTTTTTTCTTGCAAAGTACTTCAAGCCATATCGACCTACCAATTTTCATCGTTCTACAACAATCGGAAGTGCTCCATATAATTTATTAGAATTTTTAAGAAAATGGGTGGGTGCCACGCCCCCTGAATGGAAAATTTCAATTTTTCAATTTTTTTCTTTCTAGGTACTTAAGGGTTTACCGACCTACAAATTTTCATCGTTCTACAACAATCGGAAGTGCTCCATATAACTTATAAGAATTTTTAAGAAAGTGGGTGGATGCCACGCCCCCTGAATATAAAATTGCAGATTTTCGATTTTTTCCTTTGTATGCACCACAAAGCCTACCGTTGTGCGAAATTTCAAGTTTCTACGATGTCGGGAAGTGCTCCATAATTTTGATGATCTGTCAGTGAGTCAGTGAATCAGTGAGTCAGTGAGTCAGTGAGTCAGTCAGTCAGTTACGGTTTTTGCGATTTTTGAAGCCCTATATCTCGGGAATTACTAAAGCTTAAGAGTTGAAATTTGGTGAGCCACCTGTGTTTCATCAGCTTAGCAAATACAGCGAATTTGAAGTTTCTGACTTTATAGGTACTGAAGTTAGAGGGGGGTTGAAAATCGCCTGAGTTTGTTCCTGTAAAAAGGGTGTAGTGCCGCGAACTTGGCTGGGCACTACCGTGCCCTTTGATAAAGCTTGAGTATTTCCCCCCCAATGACCTCAATAGTTCAGCCAATGGACATGGGTATTATACAAAATTTGAAAGTACACTATAAGCGCCGTCTTCTCACCAAGATCTTAAGGATTTGGGAAACTAAAAAAGAGTAATATAAAATATCACTTCTCGATTGTGTTCGTGAAATATCAAAGGCATGGGTACAGGACGTTACTCCATTGACAATTGAAAATTGTTTCAAAAAGGACGGATTTAAGTCTGAGACTTGGGATGACGAAGATGATATTCCGCTTAACTTACTTAGATGTAACAACGAAGACACCCAAGAAATCGAGACAATCTGGGAAAGGCTAACAGAAGCTCATTATAATGTTGAAGGCGTACATTGGAAGGACTATGTTGAAGTCGATGACGGAATCGTAGCCACTGAAATACCTGATAACGAGTCAATTTTGGAAGCAATAGAAATTGATGCTGATGATACTAATGACGGTGAAAGTGAAGCTGAAGAAAATGATGAAGCTGAAATAATAGACTTTGAAATACCAGAGAAAAATGAAATTGAAAATGCAATTGGTACATTACAATCTGCAATTGAAATGACTCACGATGTGCCAGATGAAATTCAAAATTGCTTATTTGAAATAGAATTTTTTTTAAAAAAGGCCATCACTGATGACACGGCAACTGTGATAACTCAGTCTAAGATTACAAATTTTTTTAAGTAATTAAGTTGAAAAAATATTTTTTATAATACATTAATACTACACAATTATGAATTAATGAGCGATAAAAGCAAGAAGCTAAGCTTTCTTATTTTATTTATTTATTTTATTTGTTATTTAATTCAATAAATCATAAAAAAAAAACTCTCTCCCGCTTGACCCGGACCCCGAACGTCGGGGTCAAAACAATCACCCAACGGGCTTCACACAGTATGTTCATTTACATACTGTGCAGAAGCCCTCACCCCCTCCACCCCAATATAAAGCTCAACTTAAGGTTCTCCAGTGAAACCTCAAAGGATACGTAAATAACTACGATGAGCTGAATATCTTAATAAAAGAAAAAGATCCAACAGTAATATGCCTTCAAGAAACCCACTGTCAATACGACGCAACGCCATTTTCTCCCAAGACATATAAGTCTTATTTTAATAACCTTCCTTCTAATACTAGCTCTAAACAAGGCGTTGCTATCCTTGTTAAACACAATATCCCTCATAGAGAAATTCCTATCAACTCGAACATATCATGCGCTGCAATAGAAATCATGTTACCGATCAAAATATCTATTTTATCATTTTACATCCGCCACACCAGAATTTTTCAAAAAACGACCTTGAAACTATATATAATCAACTTTCTCATCCAGTCATATTAGCAGGAGATGTAAACTCTTGGAATACCCTCTGGGGTTCCCCTTGTACAAATAATAGAGGTAAAATTATTGAAGATTTTATTTTAGATTCCGACCTTTCTATCTTGAACGACGGTTCTCCAACCCATCTCTCCACTCATAGCACCCTCACCCATGTCGACATCACCTGCAGCTCTCCCGAGCTCCTACCTAAATTACATTGGTACACCGTCGATGACCTTCATAATAGCGATCATTTCCCAATAATTATAAGCATTAATCTTGATCACCACACCAAACTCATTCCCCATATCCCAAAATTCAAAGTCGATTCAGCCAACTGGCCGCTATTCAAAAAGGAAGTCACGAAATCTCTAACCGACAAAAATTCATCATACAACACAAATAAAGAAGCCGCACTCATCATTAAAGCAATCAGATCCGCTGCGAACATAGCCATTCCTCAAACATACCCAAAACAACACAAAAGAGTAACACCGTGGTGGAATCCTGAATTAGCTGAACTTCGTAAAGCTAAAATGACAGCCTGGAAAAAATAAAAAAAATATACCAATCAAGATAATTTGATTGCCTTCAAAAAATCTAACTCCAAATTCAGAAGACAGCTTAAAATCGCAAAAGCAAAAAGCTTTGAAGATTTCACATCTAAAATTAGCCCAGAGACCTCACCAGGTAAAATTTGGAACAGTATTCGTTCTCTAACTGGTAATCCCACTTCACTGGCCATCAACCACCTTATTTCACCAAACGGCCCACTCTCAGACCCCACTGGAATTGTGAACTACATTGCTCATTGCTGGTCTAAATACTCGAACGACTCCAATTTTACAGAGCAATTCAAAATATTGAAATATGAGGCCATTAATAATTCAACCGTCTTATGTGCAGCAAACTCCCAAGCCCAACTCATCGAACGTGAAATCTCTACTATTGAACTTGAAGCCTGTCTTCATAAACTAAGAGGGAAAACTCCTAGTAGGGACAGAATATCGTACCCTATGATTAAAAATCTTCCAGCTGAGACGAAACAAAGACTTCTTAATCTTTACAACAACATCCTTAACTCAGCAATCATTCCCCAAAGCTGGAAAACAACCTCAATTCTTCCTATTCCCAAACCTAACAAAGACAAACTAACTCCTGACAGCTTCCGACCCATTTCTCTCCTCCCATGTACTGCAAAAACCCTAGAAAAAATAATTGCAAAACGAATTATGTGGTATGCAGAATCGAAACAACTTTTTAGCCTAAATCAAGTCGCATTCAAAGCTAATCGTGGATGCACAGACGCCCTACTTTTTATTGATGACTTTATCTCTAGAGCACTGAGCTCCAAAAACCACGCCTCAATACTCACCCTAGACTTTGAAAAAGCGTTCGACAGAATAGGAATCCATGTCGTGTTAAATAAACTTAAAGAATGGGGCATTGGCCCCAAAATTTTCAATTATGTAAAAGCTTTTCTTACAAATAGAAATTTTTTAATAAAAACTAATAATTCCTATTCTGCAACATACAGACTACATAACGGAATCCCCCAAGGATCTCCATTATCTGTCGTCCTGTTCTCTATCGCATTTCAATATATATGCGATATTTTATCTAAGCAAAAGTCTCTAAAATACTGCCTCTACGCTGACGATGTATATATACTCTCGAAGAGTCAAAATATTGGAGATACCAAAACTTTACTTACAAATGCTCTCAATGACATTTTAGAATGGACTTTTTCATCTGGTGCCAAACTTTCGTTGCCAAAATGCAAACTCTTGCATGTGTGTCGCAAACATTTCTGTACACCTCTTTCAATTAATATAAACAATGTAGAAATTGAAAATGTTAAAAATTTAAAAATTTTAGGACTCATATTCAATAATAAATACAATTGGCGAAACCATTGTTTAGAACTTAAGAAATCTCTAGCTGCAAGGTCTAATATTATTAAGTATTTATCAAGTAGGAAAAGTTGCGTGCATGTAAACACACTTTGTTATATAACCAAACAGCTTATCTTAAGTAAAATAGATTACGGTATTTTTATTTATGGCAACTCTCCGAAAACCACACTTGGAATCATAAAACCAACTTACCACCAAGCAGCTAGATGTAGTGTTGGCGCCTTCCGTACCACTCCCATCAAAAATATCCTGGCAGAGGCCGGTCTCCTTACGATCGAAGAGCGAAGAGAAAAAATCTCATACAGACTTTATGCTAAGCTAATATTTTCATCGAATTCCATAATCGATAAAGAAGTCAACCTAACGCTGAATCCGAAAAGGACTTATAAGACCCCGTCAGCCATCTTTAAAATCCTCCAATCTGGTAACTCAGAATTTCCGAAACAGGAGCTGCTAAAAATGAAAAGTCCAACTCTTCTGGAACCACCTTGGCTCATTGACTCCAACTCCTTTATAATGAACCTTGAATCTCATATAAAAACCCATACAAACGCTGAAATATATCGCAAGCTCTTCCTAAGCATTTCATCTGAGCTCAAGTTCAAAAACTGGAACTTCACATTTACGGACGGATCCAAAACCTCGGAGACTACGTCTTTTGCAATCACAAACGAAGATGGCACCACGATACGTTTTGGATTACTCCCACAAACTGCATCCATCTTAACTGCAGAAGCATTTGCCATTTTTACCGCCATCCAAGAAGCTATAAAAGGTGATAAAAAGCAAGTAATTTGTACAGACAGCCTCTCTACCATTAAAGCTGTTAAAAATACCAACAACATCAACACCAACCTCATCAACAACATCCGATCCCTATTAACCAATTCAAACCAGCTCATAAAACTGATGTGGACCCCTGGTCACGTTGGCATCCGAGGCAATGAACTGGCGGACGAAGCGGCCAGCCTTGCAAGTAAATCACCAAGCTACCTCTATAACATCTACACCAAGAGTGACCTCATTAAGAACCTCACAAGAAGACTGATTAGATCCCAAGAAATCGAATGGAGGCTATACAATCACCATTATGTAAAAGTCAATCCAACAAAATCAGCCCCTATATACCCTACAAACATCCCAAAATCCAAAATAAAAAACTTCATCCGACTTCGACTTGGCCATACCTCTGCCACCCACCTTCACCTCCTCAAAAAAGAGCCACCTCCATTTTGTCCTACGTGCAACACTACATCCAATCTCCAACACCTGCTTCAAAACTGCAACAGAATAAAACCAATTGTCAACAAAATATTAAATGGAAACGACATCATTGAAACGTTAAAATGCCCAAATTCATCAAATATAAATAAGATTAATGCTATCCTTTTAGAAATAGACACTATTGTATAAATGTAAATATATTTAAGTATTATAGAGCGGTAGGCCTTTGCAGCTAGAAGCTCAATAATTTGTATATTAGCCTGTAATTCATTACTTGTTTAATAAATATATAATAATAATAATAAAACTCTCTCTAACTCGAATTTTTCTAAAACTCCCTCTAACTCGAACTAGTTGTCATATCCCGTGAAAGTTCGACTTAGAGGGAGTCGACTGTACTATTTTCATTTTTAATTTTAAGATTATTTTTTAAAAAGCTAATTTTATTTATTTTTAAGTTATTTGATAGGCTGACGGCTTTATAACTAAAAACTAGGTTTCTGAACGCTGTCCGTTGTTTGATAGCCTCTAGCACCACCTGTCAAAGTTGAGCTGTCACCAATTAAATAATGGAGAAACGTCAATCCATCATCGTCTTCATATGCGAGATTGTTTTTGGCATCCAGATAAAAAATATATTTATCTATCATGATTTTTCCTCCTCGAATTTGTGTTTGAATTTTATTATTCTTTAAAAAGAACTTCTTTTCTTATATTGAGCAACTGTCGTCTTTTCTCGCGGGCCACCACTGGGTAGTCTCTATGCAGGGAAATTCCCTCGTCGCGAAATTTTGATTTCGGTGCATAAGAAGTGCTCACAATGTTGTCCACATAGTCTTTCCTTTTTAGTTCCACCAAAACGTTATTTACTTTTGGGTTATTTGACCGTGTTGTGGCTCCTCCCATACCTACCAGAGGAAATCGTCGTGCGTTGAACTCAGCACACTTCAATTGTGTTGTTCACTTTGATTGTCAATTCGGTATCATCTTACGGATATTGTTTTGGGTCAATCAAAGTGCAATCATACAATAGTTGAATTGTGCTGACTCTTTAAACGTGCCGACGATTATCCACTGCGAATGTTTGGGCTTGCGACCACCGAAATGACACGACAAGATTGGTCTTTCGAAAGCAGTAAATGAAGTCGGTTGTTTCGTCTACACTTCTATCTAAAACTGTTTTAACATTGGCGCAGCCGGTCCGCGAATCTTAAATCTCGTAAAACGTGAACTAATTTAATTTTTTTTTTTTGTTCTGTAGTTTATAATAATAAGTAATTTAAACCGTTTTTTTTTTTTAAGAATCAAATCGAGTGATAAAGTGGTGGATTATAAAAAAAAAAAAATAAAACCCACACAAAAACAAAGAACAAAAACCCGAAAAAATAAAAATGCTTTAAAAATGGTAAAGCCAGAAGAGGAGATCTTAGTGTCTCTAATTTCAACCCGACTACAAGGCGATGCGTTTGAGTTAATTCGTTCAAACACTGTGAAAACAATAGAGGATTTGGCAAAACTGTTTAAAGACAGTTATTTAGTGCCAAAAGCTCTAGACAACGTGATTAACGAATTGAAGCAATGCCATCAATTGTTAGGTGAAGATGTTAAAGCATTCGCTAGACGTCTAGCGAAACTAAAAGCCACATCTGTTGAGATTATTGACTCGAGATATTCGGCAACTGAGTCAGTAGGCCTAAAAAAGGAAGTTGAAAACACGGTGTTGACAACTTTTAAAATAGGGCTAGTCGATCCAGCTCTTCGCCAGTTTATGCTGGGCAGCAAAAGCAAGGACCTCAACGAAATCTCTGAGGAAGCCTTGAAAACTTTACTGCTAATACAGCCAAATGCGATGGGCTATATGGGAGTTGGAACAACACCAAACTTACCTTTTCCGTTGGATCGTATTAGTTCAATGTACCGAATTCCTGGTAATTTCCAACATAATTACAATAGCCTGACTCACACATATCCATCTGTGCCTTCTCTGCCTCAACCTTCAAGCATTTATAATACACTACCCCACCATGTACCTCAAGTGATATCCAGTTTGCCATTACAAGCACATTTACAAAATTACACAACATCTACACCGACACATAATGAAACACCGCAATTTACTCAGAATTTTCAAGACCCTCCCCACTCCAGCAATAGACAGCCAACAAGGTCTGCAAATCCCATTAAAACTTGTGGATTCTGTGGTAAGCAAAACCGCAGCTATGTTGATTGTCATATTAGTAAAAGAACGCCATACTGCGACACGTGCGAGGACTATGGGCATACTCAAAACAGTTGTCCCCGCTCACAAATATGAGCTACTCGGACAATAAGTCAAAGGCCTAGAGTCAAATGCAAGTGGTGTTCTTGGGTGGGGCATGTGGAGGACGATTGTTTCTCTAAGAGGAACTACCTCAGAGACCAATCGGGAAACGCCCCGGGGGCCAATTTAAATCACTAAATTGTGCCCCAAAAAATGCGCCCTCCACAAAATCAACTACAAAAAATAAAAACAAAAAGAAAATAACGAAAAACAAAAACAGCAATGTAAACGAATTAATGCCATCAGCGCCTGTATTAAACGATCGATAAAAAGAAAAAAGAACACAAAACTTTGACTCGAAGGAGTTAAATTTCTTTACTTTTGAGTCGACTCGTAAAACGAAGCAGAAATCAAGGCCACCAGTTTTTGGGACAGATATAAACCTAGGTCAGTTTGGTCTCTTATTTCTGATTTTTAATCTTCGTTTCGTTTGGAGTAAGTGCTATTCAAAGGTGAAATTCGTTTATAACTTTTTGGATGATTATTTTAAGTGTTTTGTTTTGAAGTGTTTTAACCTGTATGCTTTGCCGAGAAATAAAAAAAAATATTGTATGCATTTAGGAATCTTCGTAGGCATGACGTGTTCGTCGAGCTGCCAATGTCAATGGCCAAGTCCAAAAAGGTACTTCTTCTGGTCGACACAGGAGTAGACTCGAGCTTACTAAAAAGAAGTTCATTAAAAAATGCGACCAATATAAATTAAGATGAAACAAAGCAACTGGGTGGTGTTTTCGGTGGAGTAGGTATGACATTGGGTACAATTAAAACCAATTTACTTTTTACTAGAAAATTTTGGACTAAGTGGAATGTGGTAGATGGACTACACTAGTCAACAATATTAAAGGAACACATTTTTTTTCAATTTTTGTTAGCGTTTTTTGAAGAGCTGTATCTTTGTGACGAGTGGTCGTATTGAGTTGAAATAAAAAGCATTTTACAGCTTTATGTTTTTTGTTTCGAGATTTGTTTGCAAACAAATTTTTTTGAAGTACCGTTATTGCGTTATTGCAAAAAATGAGACGAGACAACAAAATTATTTTGTTTTATTTTTTTTGAAGGTCCTCATTTCTATGGATAAATTTTTTTGAGTCAATTAAATGTCATGATCAGATACCTTGTTTATTCAGCTTCAATTCAGTTTTTTTGTTGTTTTCGTACGATTTTTTTTGACATGGTTTATCTGACTTTGAATGAAAAAGGATACTTTTAGCCTTGATTACCAATATCTCAGCAAATAATGACGTTATAAAAAATTCAAAGACAGTTTTGGAAATTTAAAAAAGCGGTTTACAAGATTTTTTTATGATTTTGTAGAAATTATTTTTTTTACCGTTCACCGTTAGTTTAAAAAAAGTACTAAAAACCGACGTTTTGTGGTCTTTTCGTAAATCTTTTTTTTCGTTGCAAATATTGATTGCATGGCTTGCGTTGGTATGCAAATTTATAGACTTTTAAATCATCAATATTCTTGTAAATTTTCAAATTGATTCATCGAACCGTTTTTTCTCACCAAAACTTCAAAGTCTTACAAACCAGGTAAAGGAACAAATTGTGGTGTTCCTAAACAATGCGAAGTTGTCATCAAAATGACAAGAAAACCGCAATTCCAGTGGATTTTTTTCACAGTTTTGCATTAGTTAGATACTTTTTTGAATTGAAATGAAATAAAAAGTACATTAAACATAAAAATAAAAAAAATTTATTTAAAAAAAATTTCAAACAAAAAAACTTGATTTTTTTATTTTTTTTTTTTTTTGAAAAATGTAATTTTTTTTTCATTTCCATTCAAAAAAGTATCTAACTAATGCAAAACTGTGAAAAAAATCCACTGGAATTGCGGTTTTCTTGTCATTTTGATGACAACTTCGCATTGTTTAGGAACACCACAATTTGTTCCTTTACCTGGTTTGTAAGACTTTGAAGTTTTGGTGAGAAAAAACGGTTCGATGAATCAATTTGAAAATTTACAAGAATATTGATGATTTAAAAGTCTATAAATTTGCATACCAACGCAAGCCATGCAATAAATATTTGCAACGAAAAAAAAGATTTACGAAAAGACCACAAAACGTCGGTTTTTAGTACTTTTTTTAAACTAACGGTGAACGGTAAAAAAAAATAATTTCTACAAAATCATAAAAAAATCTTGTAAACCGCTTTTTTAAATTTCCAAAACTGTCTTTGAATTTTTTATAACGTCATTATTTGCTGAGATATTGGTAATCAAGGCTAAAAGTATCCTTTTTCATTCAAAGTCAGATAAACCATGTCAAAAAAAATCGTACGAAAACAACAAAAAAACTGAATTGAAGCTGAATAAACAAGGTATCTGATCATGACATTTAATTGACTCAAAAAAATGTATCCATAGAAATGAGGACCTTCAAAAAAAATAAAACAAAATAATTTTGTTGTCTCGTCTCATTTTTTGCAATAACGCAATAACGGTACTTCAAAAAAATTTGTTTGCAAACAAATCTCGAAACAAAAAACATAAAGCTAGAAAATGCTTTTTATTTCAACTCAATACGACCACTCGTCACAAAGATACAGCTCTTCAAAAAACGCTAACAAAAATTGAAAAAAAAATGTGTTCCTTTAATATTGTTGACTAGTGTAGAAGACATACCTGCTGATGGTATACTGGGTCGTGATATCCTTTGGAATCACACAATCATCGACGCAGTTTCCAAAAGAATAACATTTTTGGATGGAAAAAAAGAAGTTTTAATGCTTGCCAAAATGCTTGCCAAAAAGTTCTCTTACTATTTCTTCATTGAACGTTGTGAAGTGTAAGATTGGAGCTCGTACGCAAACTATTGTGAAAATAAAAATTCCTAATTCCAAGTCAAATGAATTCCTGATACATTCACAGGAAATTGATAATGGAATTTATTTAGGAAACACAATAGTTAAGTCAAACGACAGTTACGTCCATGTCCCTGTTTTGAACAGCACAACAGAGGACTATTTCATGGATACAAGTTTCATACCTACACACTCAAATTTTAAAAATTACAAAATCATAAATAATAATCCGGAGACGAAAATATATGCGAATTTTCAACAGATTCACATTAAGGAACGGGAAAATAACCTTCTATCTTCACTTAAATTAGATCATAACTTAACCAAGCAAGAAAAAAAAATCCATAGAAGATTTATGCATTAAGTTTAATGATGTATTCCTACTAAAAGGTGATCGTTTAAGCTATACACCCGTGTTAGCCCACAACATACCAACCAAATCCGACCAAGCACCAATTAATACTAAGCAATACAGAACTCCGCAGGTTCATAAACAGGAAATTGAAAGGCAAGTGCAAGAAATGCTTGACCATGATATAATTTCAGAAAGTAAATCTCCTTGGAATTCACCATTGCTCATTGTGCCCAAGAAAATCGTTGAAGGTCAAAAACGGTGGAGGGTGGTTGTTGACTTCAGAAAACTAAATGAAGTCACAATCAAGGATGCATTTCCCCTTCCTAGAATAGAAGAAATACTTGATCAGTTGGGACGTTGTCAGTTTTTCACCACATTAGATTTGGCAAGCGGTGCTCCGGCAACATTTCAACGGATTATGAATCACATCTTGACTGGGTTGCATGGTATTGATTGCTTCGTATATCTGGACGATATTGTTATCTATGGGAAAAATCTGGAACATAATCAAAAACTCTCAAAGGTCTTAACTTAACTTAGGCAGCACAATCTCAAGTTGAATACTGAGAAATGTAATTTCCTACGTCGTGAAGTAACGTATTTGGGGCATGTATGCTCTGAAGCCGGAGCTTCACCCGACCCAGCTAAGACCCAATGTGTTTCAGATTTTCCCAGACCCACAACAATAAAACAGGTACAATCATTTTTGGGACTCACGAATTATTATAGAAAATTTATACCGCAATTCTCTAAAATAGCAGCCCCAATAACAAAGCTGCTGCGTAAAGAAAATAGTTTCGAATGGTCTCCAGATTGTGAGAAATCATTAAGTTCCTCAAGGAAGCGATTTCCTCACCACCTGTTCTCATCTATCCAGATTTCACACAACCATTTATCCTGACTACCGATGCCAGCAACGAAGTTCTGGGAGCCGTTTTGTCTCAGGGCAAAGTGGGTGAGGATAAGCCTATTGCTTATGCTAGCCGTTCGCTGAACAATTCTGAAAAAATTACTCCACGATAGAAAAGGAATTGCTTGCCGTAGTTTGGGCGTGTAAGCACTTCCGAACATATCTTTTAGGTCGACCATTTACAATTTTTACAGACCATCGTCCTCTTATAGGAGTATTTAATGTAAAGGATCCAACCACGAGACTTTTTCGATTCCATCACAAGTTGTCTGAATACGATTATAAAATCATTTATAAACCTGGCAAAACCAACTGCAATGCAGATGCGCTAAGCAGGATACATAAAGATAATGATTGTATCAAAATTGTACACACAAGGAGTAAGGCCAAACAGAATAGAGAAGTTCCTAATATTAGAAACAACATAAATATTGAAAACGACATCGTAAGACAAAATGGTAAGAAAGGTAAGAACAAACAAGGAAATAGAAATGAATTCCAAATTCTAGAAAATCCTGAAGACATACAAACAGTCCTTCGCGATTTCCACAACTCCGCACTAGGAGGGCATCAGGGGATGATAAAAACTTCTGCACGGATTCGTCGTCAGTTTAGATGGAAAGGCATGACGAAAGACATTGCCAATTACATCAGGAATTGTGACAAATGCCAAAAGAATAAGTCAGGGAAAATGACCAGAATGCCAATGGTATTGACAGATACCCCATGTTTACCGTTCGAAAAGGTTTACATGGACATGGTCGGTGTTCTTCCACTGACGTATTCAGGTAATAGATATATTTTAACATTCCAGGACGACTTGACGAAGTATATGACCTGTGTGGCAATTCCTGATGCTGAAGCATGTACTGTAGCAAGAGCTTTTTACGAGGAGATTGTTACAAGGTTCTGCATACCCAAAATTCTAGTCACAGATAATGGAACAAATTTTACTTCGAAGCTTTTTTCTGAAACTTGTAAGCTTCTGGGAGTTAAAAAGATTCACATTACCGCCTATCATCCACAAGCCAACGGTTCACTTGAGCGCAGTCACAGACCCTTAGCGGAATATCTAAGGAGTTTTGTTGACAATGATGATCAGTGTTGGGACCAGTGGCTGAGACAGGCAATGCATGTCCACAACAACACTGTACATACCGCCACTAAACTGACACCAACGAAGAGCTTGTATGGTTTCGAGTTCGAAATGCCGACAAATTTAAAAGGAACACCTAAACCTCTGTATAATGATGAAGATTATCCGAAACTTCTTCAACATCAACTTCAGAAAACTCACGAACTTGCGAGAAAGAATCTCGAACTGGCAAAACAAAAATCGAAACAGCAATACGAACGTCAAACTAACCCTGTTTCGTTTGCAGTCGGAACAAAAGTCATGCTTAAAAATCCAACTAGCAAAAATAAGTTCTCCTCTATTTGGTTGCGACCCTACGAGGTGGTCTCCGTAAATGATTCTGTAAATACCAATATTCGAGTAGGTAGGAAAATCAAAAGGGTACACAACAACCAACTTAAGGCTTATTTTAATGATTAAATTTGATTTCTTTTCTTTCTAGATTGTTGACATAATGGAATATTTGTTATTAAGATAATTTTTTTTACCAATTATAAATCATTGTTTTCTCTTACAATAAATTTATCAATTTCACATCGAACTTTGTTCACTAAATAAAAAAAAAAAAAAAGGTTAGATTATTCTTGTTACACTAAAAAAAAAAAAAAAGTGATAGAAGAAAAATGTACGCAATACTAAATATCAAACAAACCCTTTTAAATGTTTCTTTAATGTGTAGATTAAGCTTTATTTTTCTCGTGGCAAACATACCGAACGTTACAGCATCAACTCCTTATCAAATAGAAAACCTTACTTTAACTCCGGCACTATTTGAAGGCACTAGGAATGCTGTGTTCTTTAACAACAAATGGACCATATTCACAAATATAACACCCATGGATTTTTCGGAAGTTCTTAATTTTGTAGACAAGTGTGACGCTAAGATCAAACAGCTGTGCGTACCTCTACAATCGAAATTCCAAACAAATTGCAACAAGAGAACGAACGAATTGGAAGCGATCATATCCAACCTTTGGCAAAACAACATGCGATTAAAGCATATGGTCTCTCACCGAAGAAATAAGAGAGCCATAGAAACAATTGGACATTTCTTCCATTGGGCTTTTGGAACTATTAAAAAGGAGGATTCTGATAAGATTTATGACCATCTAAGCAACTTGGATACCAACGAAAATGAAGCGCTCAATTTGATTACGAAACAGATAACGGTGGCAAATTCCCATTTTGATAGGCTCAGTAAACCTATAAAAACGTTAACAGAAGAGGTGGAAAAAATTGGAAAGAGTTTCGAAAACTTCACCACGGATATTGAAAATTTCGCGACGGCAGCAATCAAAGAGTTAGCTGCGACGAAATTGAAGGTGGAGATTAGCGAAATGATCTCATTAGTTACCTCTAAGCTGCTTGAAGTCCAAAGTCGCCAAACAACTGAGCTATCAATTTTTAATGATTTGTACCAAAATAAGCTTCATCTTTTTATTTTGGACGCAAACAATATATCATCAGTGCTGAAGAATTCTATGTATGAAAGAATGGTTCTTAATCCAGCCGCGTTGTTCCAAGTTGTTCAGCTGTTGACCTATCCTCAAAGAGATTCAATCGTTTTAAAGATCACTGTTCCGCTACCTGAAGCCGCCGTTTTTTCCTTGTTCAAGGTATACCCAGAGCGAACAAAACTCGATCACCATTGGGACTTGGTTTTGGACGTTAAGACTGAATACATCGCAGAAGCAGACGATCATGTTTTATTTGTCACCATGTCGCGTACAGAGTTGATGCAATGTCCCGAGGTCCCGTTCAATTCATCAATAACGATAAAGGTATGTGAACACGAAAAACCCATACATACCAGTGGAAGCGCCGAGTGCCTAGTAGAGCTGTTGCAACACTCTGCTACCTCACAAATGAGCTGCAACTACGTCCCTTACCAACTACAAAGGGAGTAATCACAAAGATGTCAACGAAAAATCAATGGTTTTTCAATATGAGGGAATCAATTGCTCTCAATTTTAATTGCGATGGGGAACTGTATGTTCCAGTGCTCAAAGGATTCGGAATTCTGCACATTCTACATCCTTGTGAAATAAATACGAAGGAATTACGTATACCATACGAGCAGGTTTGGAGTTCAAAGCTTAAGATCCATCAACCGAGAGTGAACCATTCGGATCTTATTGAACTGCTAAGGGAAAGATATGCCAATCTTACAGTGAGGACCTTTTCAAAACCACCACCACTATCCTTAGGTAGTCATAGCGATATGATTGCGAGTTTGGAGGAGGGGAAGAACTCATTAGAAGATCTACAAGAGGAAGCGAATCAGATCGAAAACAGGAAGCGTGTGAACAGTCAGCGATTGGAAGTCGACGTCCATCGATACTCTCTTGTGTCCATCAGTGTGCTCTCGTATTGTTCAAATGGTACTGTAACGAGCCTTGTTGCCTTGGGGTCCATTTGCTGGCATGTTACCCGACCTTCCAGCTCATAGGTGGGGGTGGTTCTTGGACCACTTGCCCATTACAAAAAAAAATTACTTTTATGCCAGACTAAGCATCCTAGATGTAGTGGATGCACGAGAACTATCCTCTACCCTCCCTACCATGGTTGCTCCTCTCGCTGAAGCAACCCCTTGACTAGGCTTCTTCTCACCAACCTACATCATCCCTCTCTCATCATCCTTCTCATCCTTTTTTATGTTATCGAAATTAGCACTTCATATCTGTTTTAGTTTTCACTTCAAATAAAAAAGGAATGTTTGTTTTCATCTTTTATGAGATTTTCAAAATAATTTTATTTCATCTACTATAAGCGATCAATCTCATCATCATTCATCTCATTCAAAATTGATTTATTTTATCTTTACTTAAAACCTAGGATTTTAATTATATTAATAAAAAAAAAACTAGCTCTTGTGGCAACGCGAAGCTGATATTCAAAATATCTATTTAATCGTATAACCACGTCTTCGTTATTATTAACAAATTTGGGATTTCAAATCCTCTTTTCTCTTTAATTTACACTCTATTCCCCAAGCAAAAACCCACCCTTTAAGTCGCGTAAGTATACAATGCTTTTATATATATGTATATAGATGTTTGTAAGAAAATTAGTTCAATATACTTTTTTTTTTAACAAAACTCAATCTTTTTAATCCTTGAGTAGTGGCCACTGCTGCTGGATAACGAGGTTTAATATTATGGTACACTTTCTTGTACCTTTCTTAATTAGTTTTAAATTTATATATGTATATTAGGGTGGTCCTTAAATTGGACATTGTCTTGGATAGCCCTCATTCGATTCAAAACATTGAAAAACAATTTCCCTATTTTTTTCAAATTTTTATTTCACCCCCCTGGTCTCCCTTTTTTCACTTCAAGGTGCAAACAGTGGAGTTAGGGTTATTCTTATATCACGCGAAAAAAATCAGAACTTATAGATTAGATTCAGACGAAAAAAAAATCGTACTGGAGGGGGGTCTTTTTCCCCCCGTTGAGGCGGGAGGGGTAATTTTCTAAAAAATTGACCCAAAATAGAAAAAAATTATTAAAAAACAACGGGACCACTTACAATGGCATGCTATAGCTTTTTTTTAAAGCCATGAATCCAGTCTCTAATATGTTTTTTAAATCAAGTTTTTATTGTTAATAGTTTCTGAAAAAAATAATTTTCAAACTCAAAAGTAAAAATAAAAATAATAATTTTTTCGTTTGAAAATTATTTTTTTCAGAAACTATTAACAATAAAAACTTGATTTTAAAAACATATTAAAGACTGGATTCATGGCTTTAAAAAAAGGTATAGCATGCCATTGTAAGTGGTCTTGTTGTTTTTTAATATTTTTTTTTCTATTTTGGGTCAAATTTTTAGAAAATTTCCCCTCCCGCCTGAACAAGGGGAAATAAGCCCCCCCTCCGGTACGAATTTTTTTTCGTCTGAATCTAATCTATAAGTTCTGATTTTTTTTTCGCGTGATATAAGAATAACCCTAACTCCATTGTTTGCACCTTGAAGTGAAAAAAGGGAGACCAGGGCGGTGAAATAAAAATCTGAAAAAATTAGGAAAATTTGTTTTCTCTATTTAGAGTAATTTGATGCCTATCCAAGTTGGAATATCAAAAAAACCCAATATAAGGACCACCCTAATGTATATACTAATACAATAGCACTTCCGCGAATTAAACTTTTTAGTCGATCGGTTCGCGTAGCGATATTTTTTAAATGGATACTTTAATTATAGCGTCACTGAAACCGACTTCGAGGCTCACAAATATAATTGAACTTTACGTTTATAATTAAAAAAAATGATTTTACTAAAAAAAAAATTTATCGGATTTTGGCGGTTTGAACCCTGGACCCCCTTGGTGAAGCAACGAACTGGTCGACGGTTTTACCCTCTGCGCTATTGCAGGTATATGGAAATGCGTGTCCCAATGATATGGTCATGTGACCTGGGTTGCCAACGCAAATTCTATGTGGAAGTTGTTGGATATATCCACTGACTGTCAAGAAATATTATCGTTTGCATTGTATCTACCTCCTTCTTTATTAAAGTAGTTTGCAATGCAAGTGAGTTTTGGTATTTGCATTTAGCTTTTATGAAGATCAGACATTAATCATTTGCATTTTGTAGTTCCTCCAATGTCAAGTGCAGTCTTAGCTTTATTTTCATCCACCTGTTCAGGTTTACAGAACAGACCTAATTTCCCATCAAATAGTCCAAAACGATTGGAAAGTGGGAGTGTTTATTTTGGCAATTTATTTTCCATTCCATTCCAGGTCTTTTCAAATAATGTGCTCTAAAACGAACACAATAGGCATGTTCAGAAAAATGAGATCTCGGAGACCTCAGCAACCTCTCTTCAACAAAATTTTTCAGTTTTGCTGTCAAATTACTGACGGAGCAAAACGAACGCAAACGAACATGTTCATCTTCAAAAGTGCCTCTATAAATGTGGTTTTTGTGAAAGGTGCATCCAGTGAGAAACGTAGACGTTATGTGAGAAAGAAAGAGAAAGAAGATTTCCCCCAAAATCCACCGATGCACCACTTTCAACAATAAATCTTCTTGAATTTTTGATTTGACGTTTTCGAAAACGGCCATAGCCTCGACCCATTATGGGAAAGAAAACAAACCAAATGCTTCTAGCAATTTAATTTTCAAAATTATCTCAAAATTATAACTGAATTAATTCTATATAAATATAAAACTTTGTGAGCACTTTTTATTTTTATTTGTGCGAGAGGTCTCGCACGGGTAGGCTAGTTCTTTCTTATTTCATTAAAAAAATAATTTATTTATTTCTTAAAATACTAAACACAATAGGTAATAATTTTACAATTATTTCATTTAGACCTGACGGGTTGAGCTTTATTATACAAATAGTCCATGTCTAAACTTTACTTTTAAGAAGTGTTGGCAAGGTGGCAACACTGTCTGAAGGACAAGAGAAGAGTTGCCACAGTCCCGAAATGTTGCTTATAAATCGAAAACCAAAGGTCGGACGATGATACGAGAACTCCCGTTGGATTCAGCACCCTTGAAACCAAAGGCTCACATTATTGGTTTTCTCCCACCCCTCCCCTTGCACGAAGGGGGTGGAAAAAAGTCGTTTTGGAAACAAAATTTTAAAAGCCAAGAAAAGTTAGAAAAATATTTGTATTAATAAAATTTATAGATGGTGTCGACGCAGAATTTCACAAGCTACTATATTACATCCAAAGTTAATTGAAGACCTGCTTTGATTTTCTTAAAAAGCCACTTTCAAAGTGCTGGGGAAATGGGATGTGAAAGATTAAAAAACTTAAATATTTATCTTGGAATAATATAATCATATGACACGTATGGGTATTTTTTAATGCCCAATCTTACTTAATCGGAATGACCTCGATACAACCATCTTAAAAAAAGTTATAGTCTTTTTCATAAATCATGAATGAATTTTTACTGAAACAAGTAAAATATTACCAAATTTCAACAGCACTGACACGAAACATGGTCCACATATTTCATTTGTCATAAGCAACAAGAATCAAAGGAGTCTACAAAAAAATTGCTCTCAACTTTAATACGAAGGAATTGCGTATACCATACGAGCAGGTTTGGAGTTCAAAGCTTAAGATCCATCAACCGAGAGTGAACCATTCGGATCTTATTGAACTGCTAAGGGAAAGATATGCCAATCTTACAGTGAGGACCTTTTCAAAACCACCACCACTATCCTTAGGTAGTCATAGCGATATGATTGCGAGTTTGGAGGAGGGGAAGAAGTCATTAGAAGATCTACAAGAGGAAGCGAATCAGATCGAAAACAGGAAGCGTGTGAACAGTCAGCGATTGGAAGTCGACGTCCATCGATACTCTCTTGTGTCCATCAGTGTGCTCATAATATATATTGTTCAAATGGTACCTTTCAAGAAGTTCGTTTGCAAGCACCGCCAACATACCAAGTCAAATCACAACAAATATAACAAACGTTGTCCCAGAAAAATCCGATGCCGTCAAGATAGATGCCGTCGAGATGGATGCCCTACCAGACCGTTTAGCTGCAACAAGGAAATCGATACGAGGAGTAACTTTGCCCGAGTATAAAAAACTTATTTGTCTTATATTGTCTTGTAGTAAAAAAAAAAAAGAAAAAAAAAATAATTAATAAATAAATAATTAAATAAATAATTGTTAAATGAGATCCGATTAAAAATACGTTTATACCATTTAGTATAAAAAAAAATATTTAAAATAAATAAAAAACAAAAATAATTAATAAATAAATAATTGTAAAATGAAACCCGATTAAAAATACGTTCATACAATTTAGTATAAAAAAAAATATTTAAAATAAATAAAAAACAAAAATAATTAATAAATAAATAATTGTAAAAAGAAACCCAATTAAAAATACGTTTATACCATTTAGTATATAAAAAAAAAATAAAATCAATAAAAAAAAAGAAAAAAAATCTTAAAATTTTACTGACCCTTTCATATAAATATAACTTTTCCTTCCAAAATATAAAAAAATATAAAAGTTGCACAAAAATGTATTGCTTACATAAAAAAAAATTATTTTTATGTATAAAGAAAAATCATAATACAATGTATTAGAATGAATTAAAAAAAGAAAAAAAAATATTCTTGCTGATTTATGTAAAAAGTGTAATGCACAAATACAAACAAAATTAAACCTTTTCTTAAATATAATGTTCTTAATAATAACGTTCTTAAATAAAAAAAATAAACAATTGTAATGTAATGAAAAAAAAAGTAATTCCTAGAATATAAAATTATATTTGTTACGTATTTTTTAAGAAATTGTTTAATAAAAATAATATAATCTTGTCGATTGTCATAAATAAAAAAAATAAGCAATTGTATTGTAATGAAAAAAAAGTAATTCCTAGAATATAAAATTATATTTGTTATGTATTTTTAAGAAATTGTTAAATAAAAATAATATAATCTTGTCGATTGTCATCCGGTTGATCGTGAGTTCTTCCTCCGGGTGGGGATGGATGTTGTGGCTCCTCCCATACCTACCAGAGGAAATCGTCGTGCGTTGAACTCAGCACACTTCAATTGTGTTGTTCACTTTGATTGTCAATTCGGTATCATCTTACGGATATTGTTTTGGGTCAATCAAAGTGCAATCATACAATAGTTGAATTGTGCTGACTCTTTAAACGTGCCGACGATTATCCACTGCGAATGTTTGGGCTTGCGACCACCGAAATGATACGACAAGATTGGTCTTTCGAAAACAGTAAAAGAAGTCGGTTGTTTCGTCTACACTTCTATCTAAAACAGTTTTAACAACCGTAATAAGCGGATTTCTGTAATTTCGGTTGAATCATTTGAGTCCAGCAAATCCATGCAAATACTTCTTGCTTTTTCAGCCGCAATTTGGCCTGTTACCACAGGAAGGTGCAGGATAATGTTTTTTGAATTGCTTTCTTAGCTAAGCTGTTCACCTGACGTTCGAGGACAAAGCATTTTGACTCCATCTGATGCAGCTGGTCTTGAAGAGCTGCGTTCTTTTGCTTGAGGTCATGAATTTCGCCACATATTCCATCTAGGTCTGATTTTGTGGCCACATTTTTAAGCTTTTCGTCGAGAAGTGAGGAAAGATCACTGAGCGACATGTTTCCAACAGCGATATTCTCCATTGATGTTGCTTTTTGAGGTGAAAAAGATGGGGATGTATCGGATAATTTTCTTTTTGGGGTTGCAGTACTGACAATTTCGGAAGATTACATTACCTTAAAACGCATAAATGCAAGGAATCTTAATTAAAAGTGTTAAATAGATAGACAATAGATAAATAAATAACAATATATAACACTTTTCAGAACAATAAAAAAAGAAAATACAACAAAATATACGTACATACACAAAAAAAAATACAAATACCCTAAATATTCATACTTAAAGACCTATAAAACTTAAAGTAAATTTTTTTTTTAGTATTTGAAAAAAAAATATTTCACATAGTCAAATAATATACACTTGTATACTTATAACACTTATAACTTAAAATATAATTCTTTCAAAAAAAAATTAAAATGTTAACATAATCAGACATAATAAATATTTTAAACAAAGAATCTGAAAGTTTTATATATGTATATAAACAAAAAAAAAATTGGAAAATAAGAAATCTTATCAAATTTATACAAATAAATATCATATCTACCCACTTTTTAAGTTAAATAAAATTACTCTCATAAAAATGTATAAGAAAATAATAATAAAAACATAATAAAATAAAAAAAAAACAAGAAATGAAGTAATAGAATAATGTAATATTTTCTACCATTAACCCCGAGGCCACACGAGCAAGTACTTGCAAGCAAGTTGCAATACATACACATTTGTTTACTAACACAAACAAACCCAGTAATAGTAAGAAAACAAACAATACAATTCAGATTCATTATACAGTATAAATATTCAAAAGACAACAATATGAATATTTCTTTAGTTAATTACATATAACACATAGATGGTAATTGTAATTGGTGTTTATGAAGACTTAATTTGACCATAACGTTGTAAATTGTAAATTTTAATAAAACACTAGAAACAGCTACAGTGAAACCTCCCTTAGGCGGACAGCGACGGTCGCAACAATTTTGTCCGTCTGAGGGAGTTGTCCGTCCAAGAGAAGTCAAAAAATATTTTTTTATTAAGAAAATATTTGTAGCTCCAAAAACTATCAAAAATTAAATAATATTAGCTGGCTCTTAAACATTCAACAGAATAAATAATGATAGATACAAAAGTACAGAAAACAACTTATGTAATTTAAACAAAAAAATATTAATTTGGATAAAGAATTTAAAAAATGGTGCCATACAATTCATTAACAAACGAGAAATAAATGAACAAGAAGATACAATAACAGACCACAGCTGCAGAAAAAAATGCGTTATGCCATTGTTGATTGTTCATTAGAAATTTCATGTTAATAAATTGTTTGTCCGTCTAAGAGAGTTAAATTTAACAAATTATGGTTAATATTCTTGTCCGCGTCCGAACAAGGGAATGTCCGCTTAAAGGAACATCAAATGTATGGAATCCAAGATCTACGGTCGCGAGAATTGGTCCGTTTAGGGAGCTGTCCGTTAAAGGAGGTTTGACTGTATTCTTAAGCACCAAATTAAGTCTTAAAAATAATACCATGTAAATAATTTTATCAAATCAGCGGAAGAAGAGCAGAAACAAGAACAAATCGTCAAGAAACAAAGCGTTAAGAAACAAACCAGCAGAGAAACAAATCTACAAAAAAAAAAAAAAAAAATATTAAGAAACAGTTCATCCATACCGAAAGAAATCATCCATAACGAAGATCGTCACGCAGAAAAAAAATAATAGATGCAACCGAAATAAGAAGGAAAGAATATCAACTGCAACACTTAACGCAATTTTCGTCTCTTCCAAACAAAAATGTGCACTCTTCTGGAGAGGGGAGGTGTTATGTGAGATGTCGAACACACTATAAACAAGGGTAAACTCTCACATAACCACGACAATACCAAAAAACCTAACACCCCGACTCCACAGGAGATAATTTCTATCAGGATGCCCATCTTGACAGTAGATATCCAATGGAGTCACTCCGTTTCATCTCTTGTTGGGATATCAGAGATATCTATCTGCGATTATATCTTGACAGAGATCGCTGACATGAATTTTGACAGATGGAGATTTTTTTGCTTGTTGTCTCATTTGCTCTTATAATTCGGTATATCTATCCATATCCATTTGTTACAGTTTTTCTTCGACAAATAGAAATTTTTTTTTATATTTTTGGAAACTAATTCATTCGGTTTCGCTTTCGTGATTTGTTGGACAAATTTCGGAAAATTGCGTGTTCTTATAAATTCACAATCTCCTGAAGCAGTCAAATATTTATGTTTAAATCGTCTTATAAATAAATGCTCTAATTATTACCACATTAAAAGTAATAATAACAAAAACGATTTATACTTTCAATATTCTCGTTTTTACTAAAAGAAAAATATGGGTAGGTATTCGCTTTGCAACCAAAACGAACACAGTCAAATAGCTTGTTTCTTTTTATTTGTGCGCAAAATACCAGCCATCAAACTCTCGTGCTGTCGTGATATGGAATGAAATATCATGATATGATTTGCCCAGCAGAGATAGAAGACAATGCAAGATATAAATATCTGATATTTAGTTGGAGAGAAATTATCTCCTGTGGAGTCGGGGTGTAACAAAACCTAGAAGCCATCCAGCAATGATATTATTTAATATCATAACATAATACCAAGGTCAGCCACAGCCAAAGAAGAAGTAAAGGAACTGGTATATCGTGGAAACAGTGAAGCATTTTTCAAAATTGTGTGAGTTACACAAACACAATTGCATTGCCCCAGGGTCGCAGTGCAGTTACACGGCTGAAGGCTGGGGCGCTCAAAGGAAGCCAGATATAAAATAGAAAAAAAAAACAATTGAGATGCTTCCTTCATTTTGCCGAGCTGTAGAAAAGTGTACATAGATTTTATATCAAAAAAATAGTGAAAAAGCCTATTAGAATTAATAAAAAAGTGAAATGAAAGTTAATTTAGTGAATAATTTGAAAAACTTTACTAATAAGAAATATATAAAAAAAATTATGTGGTGCTGCATTTAATCATATAAAAACGCCTATAATACGGTGCACGAATTTTTCTTTTCACAGATAAGTTTTCTATCATATTCTACTTAACAAAGTGATGTTTTTTATCGTTGCGTACTTTTAAACTGAAATAAACACTTCTTGACAAAGTTATAAAACCAACTAGATAAATAGGGGCAACAGCAGAAGGGCCTTTAAAAATATTTTATTTAAAGCGTTAAAAAATATTTCTGCACTACGGGCGCTAAACGGATTTGAGCGCCTTGCCATCACCAACAAAAACTAGATCGACCCTGTGCGAGAATTTCTCATTTGACAGATGAGTCTCAACGAAATCAGTGGATTAAAGTATATTTTTGTTTTCAACAAATTTGCTATTTTTATAGTAAATTGCGATAAAATATTGATTTTAAAGTATTCTTAGATAATTTATTCACCTAAATAACATCACTTCACGTTACTTTATATGGAAATAACAGGCAAAACTAACTTGTAAAATAAAATATTTTTATATTCCTTAGTATAGGCGTTTTTAGAGGATTTAACGTAGCCACCACATGCTGTTTTATATTTTTTTTAAAAAATTGTTGATAGTATTCACTATTCTAACCTTAATTTCACTTTTTTATTTAGAGTAATAAACTTTTTCACTTGTTTAACAAATTGAAATCTCGAAACACTTCCCTTCAGTTCGGCAAAATGACAGATGAATCTCAATTTGTTTTTTTTTTCAACTCTTGCTGCTTCACTCACGTACACTGTATATGTGATATACACCACTTCCTTTACTTCTTCTTCTATGGCCACAGCCAAGCGGAAAAGTAAACAATTCGATTTGTCGTACTCAGCAAAAATGGTACGCGATCGTTTTGTTTACAAACAACCGCAGCAATCGAAAAAAAAAATGCAACCCCAGCATTCGCTGGAGGGTAATCGACCGATGGCTGGATGACACAGTAAAGCCTGATTCACAATGCGACGAGGAAACGAGACGTGAGCGTGACGAGATCCCGTCGTTGCTGTCAAACGAATTTCAAACAATGAAAGTATATGGAGATATACACAATGAAGCGTTTCTCGTCGTCACGTCACGCCAAGAATTCGAAAAATTGGAAAAAAGACGCGACGAGACGACGATTTTATTTTTTGACAAGTTATTTACATAATGGAAGTATTTTTTTAAAGAAAAAAAAAGATAACTTGAAATTAAAAGATCAAGTAATTCCTAATCTGTTGTCTTTAAAGCTTTTTTGGACAATTTTTATTATTTTTTATTTTTAACAAAAGAGTTTTCGTTGTAAAGAATCTCGCCGCATTGTGAATTGGGAAACGATTTTATAACTAGAAAAAGATGACAGCGAATCACGTCACGCTCTCGTCTCGTTTTCCCGTCGCATTGTGAATCAGGCTTAAGATTAGCCGCGTTTTATTATCGCTCATAACCCATATGGTTCACCTCTTGAAAATAAAACGATGCGGGTTAGTGCAAAAACAGTGCTGTATATCAGTCTCTTTTTTTCTTATGTTTATTTGTCTTTCATGTAAACACTTGTCTCTTTTCCTCTCTATATCTAACACTGCTGACAAATCGCTGACATCATTCACAATGGTAAATAGCTCTCTGCCGGTCAGACTGAAAACCTCTATATGGGTTATTGAAATTAACCTCGATAGAAACCTAGATCCAATGTTGTTTTTGTAATACATGTTTGTTGGAACAGATGGGTCCCAACATACAAAAAAACTTGTGATAACTCCCACGATGAGTGGACGATGAGTGGAGACAAATAAAACCACCTCAATCCTCGTGGCAAAGTTATAACCTTTATTAAATTTTTAATTCATTAGCTTATAAATTTATTAGTTCATTTTAAATTATTCTAATCTTACAATAGTTTTTTTTCTTTTTTTTGTTTGTCTTCGTTTTAGTTCTTTTGGTTTTACTTAATTTTTGTTTCGCTTAGTCTTTTTGACGGATGGTCTGGTTAGTTGGCGCTATATCGATCGTCCAAGAGAGGCTAAAGGCCGGATATGGAAAATGGCTACCATTAGTATTCTAGTACCTTGGAAGGTACCTACCTCTAGTACTTTATGTTTGGGTGTTGCCAACACTCCCCCCCGGTAGGTCCTTCCCTGTACTCATTTCCTTAGGGTTTATGATATCCAAGGTCGCCAACTTAACAACAGGTCTCTCGTAGACACCGGATTTGGTGTGGACAAAGGCACTGCGGACCTGCCCATCTTTGGAGGTTCTAGTTTGTACCACACGACCTTTTGGCCAGCAGTTCCTTGGGCTATTCGGGTCGGTAATAAGAACTATATCGCCCACTTGTATCGGATTCACTGGTTTGAACCATTTAGCACGACGAGTAATTGTGGGAAGGTACTCTCGTACCCAGCGTTTCCAAAAGCGTTCCGCGAACTGCTGTGACGTTTGCCAATTCTTCTTAAGCACCCTAATGTCGTGGTCGAATACTGCTATTGGTTTAGAGCCACTCGAAGATCCCAAAAGGAAATGGTTGGGAGTAAGAGCCTCTTCATTTTCGTTATCGATGGGAATGTAAGTTAAAGGTCGCGAGTTTACAATATTCTCTACTTCGATAAGCATGCTTCTGAGAAGTTCTTCTGAAGGATTCCTGGTGGGCATTATTTGGTACAGTGTATTTTTCACGGATCTTACTAGCCTTTCCCAGCTTCCTCCCATATGCGGAGATCCTAGTGGAATGAATTTCCATTTGGTGGAAGTGGATGTGAAGCTTTCTATCAGTTTGTCTTTGTTAACCATCTTAAAGGCTTCCCTCAATTCTCGCTCGGCACCTATAAAATTGGTGCCATTGTCACTGTACATTTCGATTGGAGTTCCGCGACGTCCAATGAAATTCCGAAGCGCCATAATGCAGGAGTCCGATGATAACGAGTGTGCGATCTCGAGGTGGACTGCTCTTGTTGTCAGACACGTTAAGAGTACACCCCACCGTTTCTCTGTTCTTCGGAGAATGGTGACGTTCATTGGGCCGAAGTAGTCTACTCCGACGAATGAAAACGGTCGACAGAACGAAGCAAGCCGTGCTGGGGGAAGCTGGGCCATAATGGGGTTAAGTGGTTTAGCTCTGTTATTTTTGCACATCTGACAAACACGCCTGACTGCAGCAAGAGCTGCTCTCATTTGGGGTATATGAAACTTTTGTCGAAGTTCATTTACGACCGTCTCATGATTTTGGTGGTTGTAGCGGCAGTGTACGTCCATGATAATTAAGTGGGTAACCCGATGGTCTTTTGGAAGAATAATGGGTCTTTTCACGTTGTCGTCCACCTTGTCTGTTAGCTGAATTCTACCATTTGCCCGAATGACACCATCTTCATCTAGAAACGGACAGAGATTGTGAAGTGCACTGGACGTTTCTATTAACTGATTGGCTTCTAAGTCTGCAATTTCTTCGCCGTACGCGCTAGCCTGTGCTTCTTTTAGGAGTGCTAGCTGGGCAAGCTGGAGTTCTTGTTGCGTTAGTGGTCCATATGTCCTTTCATATTTCAGCCTTTTGCTTTGTGCGTTATAGACGAAACGGAGAGCGAAAGCTGTACTTCTCACCAATCGTATCCAACGGGAGATTTCGTGATAACGAAAGATGTTTGTTCGGGCAGAGATGTGGATATTAATGAAGTACGCTTTAAGTTCTTCTTCCGTGCTGCCTTCCTGGTGAGCTTCCTGAGGCCAGCTGTCCGAGTGGAACTTGAGGAAATCTGGTCCGTTAAACCACCGGGTCGAAGATTTGAACTCAGGAAGCTTTTGCCACTTTGTTCCCTCATCAGCTACGTTCATCTTCGTGGGAACCAAACGCCAATTTGATATCTCCGTAAGATCTAGGCAACAAATTGCCTATACCTCCGGTGATCCGATCGAATCCAACTCAGGACGTTTCTTGAGTCGGACCAAAGGAAAAGTTTCGAAAATTTGATGGCATGTGACTCCATTATACACTTTGCGAAGCGAGCGCCCAGAAGTGCGGCTTGCATTTCTAGTCTGGGTATCGAGAGACTTTTCAAAGGTGCCACTCTTGTTTTGGCACCAATAAGGGAACACTCTACCATGTCTTCAGTGGAATTTCTGAGGTATGCTACCGCCGCAAATCCGTTCTCACTAGCATCCACGAAAACATGTAACTGCCTTTCAGAATCGAGATTAGGCTTGGTAGTGATGTAGCATCGGGGAATTTTGAGCGTTTCCATTGTCGGTAAAAACTTAACCCATTTTAACCATTTTGTAAATTCTGCGTCTTTAATTTCTTCATCCCAATCTATTTTTGAGCGCCAAATGTCTTGTAGGAGTACCTTGATGAACATTAAAAAATGCACTAGCAATCCCAAAGGGTCAAAGATTGTCATTAGAATTCTTAGTACATCACGCTTCGTGGGACGGCGCCCACCAAATAGGAATTCAGTTTGGCTTGTGTTAGTGGTTAGTTTATATGTGAAACAATCCGATGATGTGCACCACCACATTCCAAGAACCTTTTCTGTGGTCAGTTCAACATCAACATTTAGATCCTTGCTAGATGTGAGGTCAGCTTTCAACGCCTTGAGGACTGAAGGCGAGTTGGAGATCCAGTTCCTGATTAAAAAGCCACCCTAATAATGCACATAACGAACCTCTTTGGCAAGCTGAATTGCCTCTTCTTCCGTCGCTACGCTGTCCATTAAATCGTCGACGTAATGGTTTTCCCTTATGGAACGAACAGCTCGGGGAAATGTCGCTTCGAACTCGTCAGCGTTTTTGTTTTTAATAAATTGAGCACAGCAAGGGGAGCATGTTGCTCCAAAGGTCATTACGTTCATCACATATACATCTGGTTCCTGTTTGTCACTATTACTCCAGAGAAATCTTTGAAAATTGCGATCTTGCTTACGTATTCGGACCTGATGGAACATTTCCATTATATCTCCGCATACAGCTATAAGATTTTCTCGGGCCTTGTATATAACGGAGGTAAGTGAGGTGAGTTGATCCGGTCCTTTGAGCAGCATTGAATTTAGAGACACACCTTGGACCTTTGCGGCCGCATCCCACACGATCCTAACCTTTCCTGGCTTATTAGGGTTTTGGACTGGAAATATCGGAAGGTACCAAGATCCGTTCTTTTCTTGAGATATTTCGTTCGCAGAGTTTTGTTGCGTAGCCTTTGGAAACGTACTCCTGAATTTTACTTTCAAGGGTTTCAGCTAAAAGTGGCTCTCGTCTCATGCGCTTGTGGAGACATGACAATCTCTTTTTGGCCATAGGTAGACTGTTGGGCAACTGGATATTATCAGACTTCCACAAGAGTGAGGTCTCAAAGCGCCCATTTTTCCGGATGGTATAGGTGTTCAGCAATTCTAATGCACGTTTGTCTTCAGTTGGGAGAATGATCTTTTCAGAATTTGTAGTTCCGAAACTGTCACTGGTAATGAATTCCTTAACCAGATGTTGTAGTTCTACGTAGTTGCATTCACAACTGTGAAAGGCATGATAGTCATACTGAATGGTGCCTTTGGAACTTTGTCCATCAGAACAGCCGTGCACCACCCATCCTAGGCGGGTTTTAGTTGCCACTGGTTGCTTCGAATCTCCTTCTTTATATCTTAGGGGAAGGCTCAGCTTGGAGTTGTTCAGGCCTATTTGCAATTGTGGGATCACGCGCTTATATGATTGAATTGGCAATCCTCTGAGATGCTCATATTGTTGCTGCAAGTTGTCGAAGTTAATAGATTGTTCTGGCAGCTGCAGGTTTCCAACCGTGTGTACATCTGCTAGGCTGAACCGTTTTGCATTCAAAGCCGTACCAGAGATTTGCAAAGAAAATAATTCGGAGTCGTTTTCATATCTGTGGGTGTTTCCAGTCCATTTTAAACAAAGTGGTTGTGGAGTTCCCTTTACATCTAGCTCTCTAGCTAGTTCTTCATCCATAAGCGATAGAGAAGAGCCATCATCTAAAAAGGCAAAAGTCTGAACTTGAATATCTCTATGGTAAAGAACAACTGGCACGACGCGAAATAAAGTGATGTTAGAGTCGTTGATGTGAGCATTGCAGTGTGTTTGGCTATGAAAAAGAACTCGTCCGGTCTTTGAAGTTTGTTTTTCTTCATTATTCTCTTCGTTATGCAGTAGTCGATGATGTTTAAAGGTGCATCCTCCTTTGCCACATACGGTGGTCGAGGGGCAGCTTCGGTTGTTGTGTTTACCCAAACATCGTCGACATAGCTGGTGCTTCTTTACTGCTGACCATTTTAAGGTGCGACTAAGTTTCTCAAACTCTTTGCAGTCGACGACCGACTCGCAGTTGCCTTGGCATATACAGCACTTGTATTTTTCTGAAGACAAGTTATCGATGTTTACATAACCATCATGCACGTTGAGAATACCTTTTTCTTTCTCTTTTCTTCCTGGCAGCTTACAGTCCAAAGTAGATGACAATATATCTGGTATAAGAACACTGTTGGCAGCTTCAGCAAGTTGGTAGATCCATATACTGAAATGAGAAAGGTTACAGTTCGATATTTCTCGCTTGTATTTAGCCCAATCGAGACGTATTGCCGGTGGTAATTTATGAACGAGTCGATGCAAAATTGTTGCATTATTTAGGTGCGCTATTAATCCGGTAGCCTCAATAGTTGCACAGAGATTTTGAACAATAAGGGCAAAGTTCACCAGGGTTTCGAGCTTCTCAGCCTTTGGAGCTGGTGCTGACTGTATCTTCTGAGTGAGTGTGTGGATAATAAGTTCTGGATCTCCGTATAGCATTTTGAGTGTTGAAATGACTCTACTGACGCAGTTGGGCTGTATTAAAAGACTTCGAACTGCCTCCAATGCCTTTCCCTTCAAAGCTCTTTGCAACCTCACTAAATTTTCTTCATCCGTGAAGGCGCAAAGTTCGGTGCTTCTGTAGAAATTTGAAATGAACAACGGCCATTCGTCGGGACTATCCCCGAAGCATTGTAGATCTCGCGATATTAGCTGACGTGATGCTATATTGGCTCTGGACAAGCCATGGCTTGGCAACACAGGCAGAGGTTGACCAGGTGTTCTTGAAGTCGAAAAATATTGAGGCTGATCATTAACAAATGTTTGAGTTTGATGCAATGGCTGTGGAATCGAACTGGGGTGTGGTGGCTATGACATGTGGTTCAGAGAATGCGGTTCAAGCTGCCAGCTGGGTTGATGTTGTAAAAATGTCTTCGTAGGTTGTTGTGGGTTCGGATGTTTTTGTGGTAACGGGCGTACTTGTTCGGTGGCTGGTAAATGGTTAATCGTCGAAACAAAACAACCTTTAGACGGATGACCACCAAGCCAGTTTTTCACCTTAGTTATTGAAGTAGATGTATCGTCCTCCGACGAGTTGTCCTACAGTTGGCTCAGAATCCGATATTTTTTCTCCAGATATTCACTATCCCTCTTCGCTTTTAGCTCCCGCTCCTCACGGTCCCGTTCCACCTTCAGAAGTCGCTCCTCCTCCAACATCTGCAGTTCAATTTTAAGTTTTTTTTCAAAGGATGTCTTAGTGCATCTTGAGCTAATGGACCACCGACTCTTGTCGTTGTTAAATGAAGCGTTTCGGTTTTCGGTGTTGATAAGACCATCAGAAACACCATTTCGCGTAATTCTGTTGCTACCCGTGGCAGAAGAAACCATGACCTTGGTAGTAGATGCATAATTTATAGAATGTGCTGAAGTCAAAGGAGCATTTGATGTGGCGACTGTGTTTGCACCTTCCGTATTACACACAGCATTATGTGTTGTAGTAGCTCTGATGGCATATGGAGTAAAGCTCGCAGATTTAGAAATTCCTGTGCCTCCGAGTGCATCAGACATCGTAACCTTAGGTGTATCAACTGGATTTGCAGCAGCCGTAGAGATTAGAGCAGCATAAGACATTGCGGCAGTGACGGAGTCAACTGTATTGGTTGGAAAGCCATATGTAATTTGAGCAGATCTAATTGCACTCAGTGCGGTGTCAGTGGCCGCCGAGGAAGTGTTGATAAAGGTTGAAGTGGACATAGTGCTAGCGCCACCAGAAAGTATATCGGCTGTCGTAGTACTCGTCAAGGAAAACAAATCGTTTAATCCAGAAGTGTGTGTATACGAGGATGATGCAGTATTTACGGCAGTATTGACGACATTATTTGGGGCTGTATTTACGTATTCTATTGGGGCAATGTTCTGACCAGCAGACGCAACAACTACTTCTGAACTACTAGGCAAAAGAGCAAACTTACCTGCCGTGCACGTGGGGCAAATCCAACTATTATCTTGGATAGAATTGTTTACGCCGGCACAAGTGTAGTGGCTCCACGCATCACAGTTGTCGCACTGAACCATATCTGCGAAGGAGTCCGGTAGTTCGCACGAACAACAATTGAACTCTGGTTGAATTGGTGATCTGCGCGTCTTGTTGGACTTCGAGAAGGCAGGTTGTGTCTTTTTTGGCGGCATTTTGCAGCTAGACGTGGTTGTGGCCTCTTGGTCGGTAAACTTATTGTTATAAATTGTTGGAACAGATGGGTCCCAACATACAAAAAAACTTGTGATAACTCCCACGATGAGTGGACGATGAGTGGAGACAAATAAAACCACCTCAATCCTCGTGGCAAAGTTATAACCTTTATTAAATTTTTAATTCATTAGCTTATAAATTTATTAGTTCATTTTAAATTATTCTAATCTTACAATAGTTTTTTTTCTTTTTTTGTTTGTCTTCGTTTTAGTTCTTTTTGTTTTACTTAATTTTTGTTTCGCTTAGTCTTTTTGACGGATGGTCTGGTTAGTTGGCGCTATATCGATCGTCCAGAGAGGCTAAAGGCCGGATATGGAAAATGGCTACCATTAGTATTCTAGTACCTTGGAAGGTACCTACCTCTAGTACTTTATGTTTGGGTGTTGCCAACAATGTTAAAAGATAACCTCGACCCAGACCCAGAGATAATAAAACGCAGCTAATATATGGTAAACTGAACTGGGCCAACAAAACCAGCAGAAGGTGCGATGTCAGCTGGACACCGATGGGTGGATGACGAAAGCGGAAAACATTTGTGTGTAGGAACTAGATATAGATTGGGAAATGCTCATCTAGCATTCCAAATATTACAGTATATTAATTTATTAATTACCTTGATAAACAATTGTGAAATTTCATAATTGTAGAATTGTCAAATAAACAATTATGGAATTTCATAAGGTTATAGTTAAGTAGGGATAGAATTTAAGGTATAAATAGTTAAGTAAAAAAGAGGCTGGGTGCGACCCACACTAGTAACTTCCCATTGGTGCCCTCAGAAGCTAGAGGCCCAATATTAGTTTTTTATTTAATAATCGCCGATTCTCGATCTTCGAAAACTTTTTCAGGTGTTCAATATGCAAGCAAGCGAAGACGTAAGATATGGTTTGCCTTCGAGAACTGTTTATTACTTCTTTTACAAATTTGAACTAGTATGCAGAGCTAAACTTTCCCAATGCCCATATCAATGTTTGTTCTTAAAATATTTGAGACTAAGAAAATGTTCAACAATTTTTGGTAGGTAAAGTTTCTGGTATTTTTTTCGATTTTAGAAAACTGTTTGTTGAATTTTTTTGCAAAAGCTATCTATCATCAATTTATTATAGTCAAGTACCTATTTAGAATCAAATCAACCGGAAGCCAACATCATTGTCTGTTCTCAAGATATTTGAGGCAAAAAACAAATTTTCAACAACTATTGGTAAATTTGTTTCGAATTTTTTTTTTCTTTAAAAAGAACTGTTGATTCAATATTTTTAAAAATTTTATCGATTTTTATATATAAGCTAGTGTATAAATTAAAATTACCTTGAAGCCAATATTATTGTTTGTTCTCAAGATATTTGAGCCAAACAACTTTTTTCGAAAATTTTTAGCAACTTTTTTTTATTTAAAAAAAACTATAGGTTGATATGTTTCTATATTTTTACCAATTCCTTATTTCTCCAATACGCGTAAAATAAAATTAACCCGAAGTCGATAGCATGATTTGTTCTCGAGATATTCAGGACTAAAGAAATTCAACAACTATTTTTTAAAATTGCAATAGTAAAAAAACCGCTCATTAAATTTTTTTCAAAGTCCTTTCTGCACGTTACGAAACTACTATCTATAAAATAAAGTTCATCCGAAGTCGATATTTTTATTGGTTCTTGGATATGGTGGACGATGGAGATTGGAGCGATGGAACGTACGAACGTACGAACGTACGTACAAACACAGGCATCTTTCTAAAAATGATGGATTCCGATTCTAGGGAGCTCGAAACATGAAGATATGTCAAAATTTTCGTTTCGACAAATCGGACCGATTACAATAACTTCCAACGAGAAGTTAAAAATAAAGAAGTCGTCAGTCCTTTGCCGATTAATTTTCCGCAAGCCAGGAATTAAAGCGTTTTTATTCACCTTTACACTTAAAAAGTTCCAGTCTCCGAGAAGGTGAACTAACGAATTTTTTAATTACAGATTTTTGGTAACATGAGGTTCGCAAGAACCTCCATATCGACCTTTGGGCTGAATTGTCTTGGCCGCCACCGGCCGGATAAATATCGTGGAGTTCTAAACCGCGAGGTAGGATTCCATTAAAAAAAAAAGATTTAACAAAAAGAAGAGTAAAAAAAAGGTTTCGTTGTTTTCTTTACAAGATTAAGGTTGTCGGGTTCATATCCATTGTACACTGGGAAGAAGGATCCACTCTGAAATAGGGTTGTTCCTCATATGGTCGTCGGTTACAAAACCACATTAATTATTTAGTCCAGTCAACGAAGACTCAAAATTATAAAATAAATGCAATAAATCATGCTCTCTGGGTTATTATTTAATGTACTTTCAATTTTCCAAAAAACTAGTAACCCTACAACCGTCAGGTTTTCAGCATTCGACTCAAGGCTAACAGCAAGATTGAATGATAAAAGACAATTTACTACTTTATAGTGTAAAATAAAAAATGAAAAATCATTTAAAAACATTTTTCAATTTATGTTTAATAATTTTGAGTTTTCAAACGAATTTTTCAAAAATTGTTAACCTGATTAGACTATATAATAAAAGAATCTGTTTTAAGCTTTTAAAAAAGATGTAGCACAATATTGTAAGTAATTCCGTTGTTTTTAAATTGCTAAAAAAAACGCTTAGTTTTCAAAATATTCCCGAAACATTACAAAAGGAGACCTTTAACCCCCCTCCTGGCTACAGTTTGCGGCCCTGGGCTGGGGACTTTTAGTATGTTATACCTGGGGTCACTTCTACCACATTAAATAATAACCAAGAGAGCATGATTTATTGCATTTATTTTTCCTTCGTTGACTGGAATAATTGGGAAGTAGTGTCCACTATAAGCAAGTTCTAGATGGTTTCACTGACCCAGACCCCCGAAAATAAAATTATATATTTATATGTAGACATAATAAACGCCCCTGAAGATGCTGAGAAACTCCAGCGAAACGTCGGGAAAAAACTTTATGTACGTGTTTTAGTTTGCATAATAAAACACAATTAACCAAAAAAGCCCAAGAAAACCATTAAAACTATTAAATTTAAATAATTGGTCACACTAAAAACTCATAAACATTTAAAAAATATTTTAAAAAAGCAGGTTTTCTAAAAATTATTAAAATCTAAATCATGTTTTGTGTATCACAATTTTAAGAGAATATGCCAGTGTGGGTATATGCCACCTTTCAATATTTTGCACTTCTAAGTTGATATTGGCAATCCTGACAGTCCAATTTGCTTTGTTACGCGTGTTTTCTGGGCACACGGATGCGCAAGTTATCAGGCAATTTGTTTTTGAAAATATTCAATTAAAAGCGCTTTTTTTGTGTTTTTTAATTCAATATACGAAAGTTTCTTCCAAGGAGGTAATACTAGTTTTGTGAACTAAATGTTTGTTCGTATATAGACGTGATATGTTCCTTTAATTTTCGTTCAGGGATATTTTTTGACGTTTTGGGGTAAAATCAACGTTTGATTCACACCAATTTGCATTTTACCCACTAAAGTGGTATATTATGCGCTTTGATTATAATTTCTTTCAGAATGCCTCGAAAATATCAAAGGTGTGGCCGGGTGAATTGCCAAAAATGAATGCAAGAAGACTGTGTCCAAAATAGAAGCTTCCCGATATGTCCCATCGATTAAATGTCATATCAAATGATTGCTGCAATTCAGAAGTGGCAAATTTCCCTCACGTGTGGGTAAAATGTCACTTTTTAACGTTTTTTTTTAAACTTAGGCCCTCATTATGAATAGCGAATCGAACGTTCGCTTAAAAGCGAATGATTTAGCGAATTCCTTTATCACGGTATTATCGATAGCGAGCTTCCACATTCGCTTCAAAAATCAATGCTGTCTACAAGAGCACTGATTTTTGAAGCGAATTTGGAAACTCACTATCCGTGATAAGGGAATTCGCTAAATAATTCGCTTTTAAGCCAACGTTCGATTCGCTATTCATAATGAGGGCCTTAATTTGCAATGAATTATAAATATTAAAATTATTTGTTTCTTCTTTTATTTATTAAATTAAATAACAGTCTTATAAAATTAAGAAAATTTTGTACTTAACTTGTCATTTACTATTTCATTTCAATTGTTTACTGTTAAGTGTGGCATATTACACTGACTCACTCAATACATTAATTAATTTTGGTAGGTCTTCGAACATGGGTTCTTCATACAAATATTCATCTCTTTCCGCAACTCGATCAAACCTTTCACAATGTCTTCTTTTAACATGTCTTTTTTTTTAATTTTGTTAAAAGTTAAGAGTAATCTTCATTCGCTTTTTAAAATATCCTCCGAAGACTCGTTGAAAGGTTAACATTTAATTCAACAAAAATGTTTTGCTCTGTCTTTCTGGATTTCTTTCGGGTCAATTTATTGAAGAAATCTGAGTGCCACGTTACAAAAATCGTACATTTTTTCTATTTCATTTTTTTATTATTTTTTAATCTAATTCTTTGCTGAAGTTTTGAATATGGTAATCAAATTGTAAACCGAAAAACATATCAGAAATTTAGGGAAATGTTTCTACTTTTTTTCATGAATAAGCGTATAGTCGTTGAATTCCATTGTTTTTAATAATTATGGAAAAGCAAAAAGTGGTAAAATTTTTGAATTCAGTGGAGAAGTGGTAGATGATCACAATCACAAGAAGTGGTTGATCTACAACAATTGTGGTAAAGTGGCATTAGAGACACAATCTTTCAAATGTCCGTCCAATTACTCGCTTACGCCGTCGACATTGACATAATCGGACGAACTAAGCGAGAATTCAGAGGTGCTTAAGTGAGGATTGAGAAGGAAGCCAAGGAGATGGGGTTGACGGTGAATGAACACAAAACGAAATATATGTATTTTGGATAAAACTCGACATTTTATTCAGCGGCTTTTCAATCGACATTTAAATAGTCTGGATTTTAAACTGTCAATTTTTTTTCGATCAAACTTCAGTCGAACTTTTAACAGTCGATGAAATTTATATTTGTGCTCGACATTTTTTGTTGACCATTCTTACGCTTCCTTTTTTTCTGGGGGTTTGCGTTACTTATGGGTTTTTCGATTGGAGTCACAACGAAAGTTCGATTGTCTATTTCTTTTGCTTGTTTGATGTAAATAAGCTATGGTATACAAATTATTCTTTAACCATACATGGCTAAGTAGCTTTGGCAAACACTTTTTTTTTTGTCAACTCACCCACAGGCAATATAGTTCCCTGAAGGTGCGTACGCACAAGCCATTACCCATGTCGTTGGCATAGTAACTGCATGTTCTTTATTTGTAGTAAATGCATCCCAAACAATGAGTTTTCCATCCTGAGAAGATGATACGATGTGTCTTTTATCTGGGCTCCATCCAGTGCAAAGAACTTTAGCTTGATGTCCTTTCAAAACACGCCTGGGCTTAATATTTACAAAAGGTATTCCTTCAAGTCTCTCCGCTACGGTGGATACTATACATAAAATATTTTCCACTTAAATCGGTATACATAGTTTAGAAGAACATGCATGTACATTCATAAAAACACAATGCTTGACCTTCAATCAAAACAATACAAAAATAATTAGGCCTATTGCGAATTCCATCGTAATCGGAAAGCTAATACATACGAGTCCCGAAAAACTTATCCCACAAAACATCGTAGTGAAAAATCTCATACAAATATTAACAACGGATTCATTGATAGCTTTTATCAAGTTTCGTACAAGTTTCCAATTATGATCGAATTCGTGATAGAGCTGAATTAAAACTTACAATTAACATCATTCAATTTCTGGCGTTCTTCTTCTAATTTTGATTTTAAACTTTCTGCTTCTTTCAAAAGGTGGGCCATTTTATCAGCCGAATTATTGATTTGTCCTAATTCAGTCATTTTGCACACAAAATTTCATTGACTTGACACTAAGCCAACAGATAAAAACCAAAATCGATCTGCGTCCGGAACATAGAATACCAAATAAAGAAGCCAATCCTTCATACCAGAGAATATCAATTACCAAGAAGCCAATTCTCGTCTGTCATCCGGCAAGACGCCTGATTGTGCCTGCTTACACGTGAAGAACGAAAGTGTTCAGATGTGATGAAAATTATTCTGCTTTTGTTCTCCTCTTTGTGTTTTTCGTATTTTCATAATGAAAGACACGATTTGATTGGTTGGATTGGATAGAAAAATCAACACAAAAGAGAACGTCAATTTTCTACATCGAATATTTTCAAATATTTTAAAATATTTCATCCCCTTCCCTCTTCTGCAAGTTCCCCCGCTCACCAACACAAATCGCAGAAAATGCTTCAATTTCTTCACGTGTGATCAGGGACATTCACAATGCGACGGGAAAACGAGACGAGAGCGTGACGTGATTCGCTGTCATCTTTTTCTAGTTATAAGACGGTGTTCACATTGGACTGACTCCTCCGACTAATTTTGACATTCATCCAACTTCTTTTGTTCAGACACAAACTAATGTGAACACCAACAGACTCACTTTGAAGTTGAGAAGTCGTTTAGAGAAAACACAAATCCGAGCTCATTGAGGGATTAATTAATTTGTTTTTCGTTCCAAAACTTTAATTTCATTTATTCAAAATGTTTTATGAAGTATTTGTATTGTTTTGTGTAGTATTTGTTTGCCAAAGAAAAAGTACAGAGAGAGAAAGCAGTTGTCACAAAAGAAAACGTCAAAAAAAAATCCATAGACTTTCAAAAAATTTAAAATATTCTGCCTGTCCTTCCCATCTCTTTCTCACAATGAAGTGGGAGTGAGATAAAGTACAGAGACGTCAAAAAAAGTCGGAGGTGTCAGTCCAATGTGAACACCGTCTAAAATCGTTTCCCAATAGAGATCTCTACCAAATTGTCAAAGTCAAAGTGACAGCTAACAAATCGGCACGTTTGACAGACGCTATTACCAAAAAAACAAAATCCAAACGTTTACACTCCACTTCAAATGAATAAGCACTGCTATTTTCCCACCGGCTTTGTTCAAAGTCTTTCCATAAGGGAAAATGCAGTCTTTTTGTGTCAACTGAATAAGCTCAAATATTGAAACTGGTAATAAAAGTTAATGGATGGAAATAAACAATTTTTTTAAATAGTTTTTATGTTTATATTTATTCTCAGACAATGCACAATGTTTGAAAAAAAAATGACAAACCAACTATGAAAATCCGTGTGCTCATTCTGTTGTATTGGAGTGTATTTGCCTCCGAAATAAAAAAGAAAATGGGTGTTACTTAAATGTCATAGGGCTTTTTAGCAAATACCAATGTTCATTTTTAAATGTCAAACTCAAGACCTTGGGACGAATGACATTAGCCACGTTCAAACACCGAACTAGAGCGATCTGGATAGGTTTGTGTTGTTGTAATCCCTTGTTAAAACACAGCTGATGAAGAAACAGCTGTTGGCAGAAAAAAGATCCCAAGCTATCCTAAAAATTTCAGGATACAAAGCTATCCTATGAGAAATGTCAACAACAGCTGCCTTGCGTTCAAACACATACATGGATACAAAGCTATCCTAGATAGGCTATACATTCAAACATTGAACGCGCCCATTTAGGTAACACCCATTAACCCTGTTCCTTGGTTTAGTCCCAAACAGTTTCAAACAGTTTCAGTCCGCCAGATTTAGTGCGGACAAGTACAATTTTTCAAGTGTGGAACGACTTCGGACTAAATCTGTGCCGAGATTCAGCTATTTCAGCGAGTGAGATGAGATGACTCGCCTTACTCGCCGACTCATCTCACTTCACTCGCAAAAGTGATTCAGCTATTTAACCCTGAGGCCACACGAGCGAGTTATCGCTAGACAGTTACAAATACATCGAAACTTTTCCTACTCGCTAGTCAACTGCACCGGGCCCCTATTCGGGTTCTATGATAAAATGAAATGATAAGTTTTTTATCACGAGAGTTTTCATAGACCTTTTTCATTTTATCATATCATTTTTCCCAAAATGTTGATTCTGGTTATACCAGTGAAAAAATCAGCTGATTTTGTGCTGAATGTGTGCTGAATGAAAACAAAAATTATTTCCCAGAAGTTTTTTCGATATTTACGAATGATTTGGTGGTTTGTTAAGATTATTTCCAGTGAAATTGAATAAATTAAGTCAGTTTATTAAATAATCATTTTGAAATCGGTACATTAAATAAAGTTTGAAGTGTCGTACCTATGTTTTGTCCGTGTTTCCTTACTACCTACTATGAAAAAAAAGAAGAGCCAGATACTGGTTTGTAAAAGTATCTATTAAAAAACACTATATTTTTGCAATAATTCTTTTTTTTATTTAAGAAACCCTACAAATATTGCGAAGAAATTAATCTGTGGGAGCTTACACCAATATGAACTTATTTCTTGATAAAAAAATCCTACACTCGTCCTCCCAATGAACATTCCATCTGCCAAATAAGACAAAAAGATCTTGGTTTTTATTTGCTCGCTTGGAATAATGAGTCAATCAATAAAAACTTTTATATGTGTGTCCACAATAATTCAAAAAATACTTACGTGTAGTGATCTAAATCCAAATTACTTACAACAAAGAAAATCAATAAAGAAGTGCATTATTTAAATTTTATTCATGTTTCTGGTTCTTCTCAATTTATCATTAGGCTTTATCAGGCAAAATTTCTCGATGATAAATATCTTTTCATATGATAAAAGTTTGACAGACGTTTTCACGTTTTCACTGAACCGGAATCGGAAATTGAGATTTATCACTGAAAAAACTTTTCATCGCGTTTATCATAGAACCGGAATAGCCCCCATTCCGGTTCTATGATAAAATGAAATGATAAGTTTTTTATCACGAGAGTTTTCATACGACTTTTTCATTTTATCATATCATTATTCCCAAAATGTTGATTCTCGTTATACCAGTGCAAAAATCAGCTGATTTTTTGCTGAATATGTGCTGAATGAAAAAAAAATTATTTTACAGAAGTTTTTTCGATTATTACGAATGATTTGGTGGTTTTTTAAGATTATTTTCAGTAAAATTGAATAAATTAAGTCAATTTATTAAATAATTATTTTGAAATCGGTACATTTAAGAAGCTTTGAAATGTCGTGCCTATGTTTTGTCCGTGTTTTTTACTACCTACTAAGAAAAAAAGAAGAGCACTTACTGGTTTGTGAGTATCTATTAAGAAACACTTTATCTTGGCAATAATTCTTTTTTTTTATTTAAGAAAACCTACAAATATTGCGAAGAAATTAATATGTGGGACAGCTAACACCAATTTGTAGTTATTTCTTGATAAAGATTCCTACACTCGTCCTCCCAATCAACAATCCATCTACCAAATAAGACAAAAAGATCATGTTTTTATTTGCTCGCCTTCAATGAATGAGTCAATTAATAAAAAATTTTATGTATGTTCATCCGCAATAATTTATTCAAAAATACTCACGTGTTGTGATCTTAAACCAAATTATTTACAACAAAGAAAATCAATAAAGAAGTGCATTGTTTAAATTTTATTCATGTTTCTGGCTTTGTTTACCTTTTCAATTTATCATTAGGCTTTATCAGGAAAAATTTTTCGATGATAAATATCTTTTCATATGATAAAAGTTTGACAGACGTTTTCACGTTTACACTGAACCAGAATCGGAAATTGAGATTTATCACTGAAAAAACTTTTCATCGCGTTTATCATAGAACCGGAATAGCCCCCCTGATCTCCATATATATATAGAGATCAGTGGTCAACTGGCTTGCTTTTTTCGAAGCCAGTTTGAGAAGCAAGTAGAGCGGCGAGTGATTTGACAATTAATGTATGTAGCCAACTCGCTAGCGAGTACTCGCTCGTGTGGTCTCCGGGTAAGTGAAATGAGTAAGTTCGAATTTAGTTTCGAACATGCGACAAAGAATAATTATAAAAGAGCTTAATTCTACCTCCTTGTCACACTCGTTACGCAAAACGAAATGAAACAACAAATACAACAATGTAAACATTGGAATCTTTAATAATGGAGTTTGGAATATCTTTTATTTCAATTATTTTTTTTGTCATAATTTAAGTTTAATGTGAGTTTTACCCTTGAGAAATAAAAAGTTTAAAAGTGTTGAAAGTGAATAGAATATAAATTTATTTAATATATATATGTGCATATGATAATAAAATAAAAAAGTGACTCATCTCACTCACTCGCAAAAGTGATTCAGCTATTTAAGTGAAATGAGTAAGTTCGAATTTAGTTTCGAACATGAGACAAAGAATAAATATAACAGAGCTAAATTCTACCTCCTTGTCACACTCGTTACGCAAAACGAAATGAAACAACAAATACAACAATGTAAACATTGGAATCTTTAATAATGGAGTTTGGAATATCTTTTATTTCAATTATTTTTTTTGTCATAATTTAAGTTTAATGTGAGTTTTACCCTTGAGAAATAAAAAGTTTAAAAGTGAATAGAATATAAATTTATTTAATATATTTATGTGCATATGATAATAAAATAAAAAAGTGACTCATCTCACTCACTCCCTGCGGCTTCGAATTAGCTGAATCTCGGCACTGGCGGTTTCAAACTGTTTGAAAGTCGGCAAGGAACACACCTATTTTCTTTTTTATTTCGGAGGCAAATACACTCCAATTCAACAGAATGAGCACACGGATTTTCATAGTTGGTTTGTCAATTTTTTTTTTCAAACATTGTGCATTGTCTGAGAATAAATATAAACATAAAAACTATTTCAAAAAAAATTGTTTTACTTCCATCCATTAACTTTTATTACCAGTTTCAGTATTTGAGCTTATTCAGTTGACACAAAAAGACTGCATTTTCCCTTATGGAAAGACTTTGAACAAAGTCGGTGGGAAAATAGCAGTGCTTTTTGAATTAATCTTTCTGTTTTCATTTCCCAACATCATAAACAAACAATAAGGATAATCAAATGATTCATTAATGCACAATGTTAAAAAAAATGGAAAAAATACGTTTGAAAATTTGTGTCCTTATTCATTTGAAGTGGAGTGTAAACGTTTGGATTTTGCTTTTTTGGTAATAGAGTCTGTCAAACGTGCCGATTTGTTAGCTGTCACTTTGACTTTGACAATTTGGTAGAGATCTCTATAGGGCTTTTTAGTAAATACGAATGTTCATTTCTAAATGTCAAACTCAGGACCTCGGCACAAATGACATTTAGGTAAACCCATTTTCTTTTTTTATTTCGGAGGCCAATACACTCCAATTCAACAGAATGAGCACATGGATTTTCGTAGTTGGTTTGTCAATTTTTTTTTCAAACATTGTGCGTTGTCCGAGAATAAATATAAACAATAAAAACTATTTCAAACAAATTTTTTTTACTTCCATCCATTATCTTTTATTACCAGTATACCTTTCACTGTTATTGTATATCTTATTGACCTTTTCACTTATAATCGGATTCTGGTGATCTTTCTTCGTCAATTTCGCGTCCAAACTTTTTTATCAAATCAAACCACATTGAAAGTTGACGAATTTGCAAGAGCATATTGGCACTGAAAAAGCAATTCCGATTGTTTGGCATATTCAAATTGATCAATATTGCAGCTAGTGATTTTCTCAATAATTTCCTGTTGGAATTCTTCGGAGAAGAGGCCAAGGCATGCTGAACACGGATTTGGACGTAACTTCTTTGGCAAAAATTCGCTTTCGGCGATTGCAAGTTTAACGTTAGCTTAAAAAAAAAATGTAGGCTATTTGTTTTACGTATTGAAAATACCACATACCTTTTCAAAGGATTCCTTGATGTCCTTATATTCAGAACCTCTAGCTTTTAGGTAACGAACCTGACAAATGCAGCATTCTTTGAGATAGTTAATTATTTCTTGATTGTTCATCTTTAAGTGATGAAGTTTATCTCCAACTTTTTTTTAAAACCGAACAAAAATAAATAAAGAAAAAGCATGTTTTCAAACTTTTTGAAAATGTAAAGCGTTTTTATAATAAAAAAACAAGAATTATTCTTAAAAGAATACAATTATTTGTATTATTTGAACTTTTGGATTTGATTCATGAAATGATAATGAAAACAAATTAATATGTAAAACGATGTTTGATCACAAAGTTAAGCATTTTAAATATTCAAATTATTTTCTTTACTTTTAACTCGCCACCTTTTAGGTCGGCGATAAGTTTTGACGTTTAGAATGAAAAACTTATCGACTTTCAAGGATACCGAAACCCATTTTATCGAATTATTCCAGGATTTCTATTCCGATTGTTCCAGTCGATAAAATTAACGACTATCAAAGTTACAGAAACCCGATGATGGGATAAAATGAATTTCGTTCCAATTTTCATCGTTTCTCGACTATTTTTATCGATTCGATAATTACAGAACATGGGTCCAGTTTCAATATTTTAGCTTATTGAGTTGACACAAAAAGACTGCATTTTCCTTATGGAAAGACTTTGATGAAAAATAGCAGTGCTTTTTGAACTAATCTTTCTGTTTTCTTTTCCCAGCATCATAAACAAACAATAAGGATAATCAAATGATTCATTAATGCACAATGCTAAGAAAAAGTGGAAAAAGTACCTTTGAAAATGTGTGTCCTTATTCATTTGAAGTGGAGTGTAAATGTTCGGATTATTTTTGTGTTGGTAATTGCGTCTGTCAAACGTGCCGCGTTCTTAGCTGTCACTTTGACTTTGACAATTTGGTAGAGATCTCTATTCACAATGGGGCGAGATTCTTTACAACGAAAACTTTTGTTAAAAATAAAAAGTAATAAAAATTATCCAAAAAAGCTTTAGAGACAACAAATTAGGAATTACTTGATCTTTTAATTTCAAAATATCGTATTTTTTCTTTAAAAAAATACTTCCATTATGTATATAAATTGTCAAAAAATAAAATCGTCGTCTCGTAGCTTAAACAAAATGCTACCAATAAACAATTTTACCCTTTTGCTAACAAAACCCTCAGACTTTCTTTGAATCTACTACAATTTGCATCAAATTCCATCGAGCAAACCCGCACACTACCATAACACAAGTGAAAACATAGAAGAAGAAATACACAAACACAAATGCATTGACACAGGGTCGGCATGCAGTTACACTGCTATATTCTGGGGCCCCCATGGAAAGCGAGATTTCAAAAAAGAAAAAAAAAACATTCGTGTGCTTCTGTCATTTTTGCTTAGGAGAATGTATAGAGATTTTAAATCGTTAAAATAGTAAAAAAAAATAGCTTATTAAACTTAATAAAAAGTGAAATTAAAGTAATTACTGTGAATACTTGCTATTTATTTAAAAACTTATATAAGACAAAATTCGGGGCATTAAATAATGTAAAAACACCTATAATTTTCTCCAAAAGTTATTTATCTTTTACAGAAAACTGCGTTATATTCATTAGGTTATGGGCCCAGGTGAGCACATTTAGTAAAGATAAAGTTAGAAACAAATAGTAGATTGTTGTATTTTCGAGTTTTTTCATTTGGTAAAACCATGGCGAATATTCCGATGATTGAGAGACTGAGGGGTCGTGAAAATTACGACAGCTGGAAGTTTGCGATCGAGAACTATCTGGTATTGGACGACTTATGGAAATCTGTTCAAGGAACAGAAGTCAAGGAAGAGAAGAAAGCCATGGCAAAGGCAAAGTTGGTATTGCTGGTTGACCCATCGTTGTACGTTCATATCAAGGAAGCCAAAACTGCAAAAGAAGTATGGGACCAATTGGCTGCAGTGTTTGATGATTCCGGACTCACGAGAAGGGTTTGGCTATTGAGAGAGTTGACGACTACTCGCCTAGACGAATGTTCATCAATCACAGAGTATGTGAATAAGATTATCGGAACGGCCCACAAGCTTAACGCCATCAAGATGAAAGTTGATGATGAATGGGTAGGTAGTTTGCTCCTAAGCGGTTTGCCAGATAGATTCCAGCCAATGATTTTGGCAATCGAGAGCAGCGGAATTAAGATCACAGGTGATTCTATTAAGTCCAAGTTGCTGCAGGACTTTGAATGCTACAATGGAATGCTTGATGGAAGCGATTCTCGTCGCGAAGGTCAGGCAATGGCAGCAATCAAAGGCAAACACAAGAACAGAACCCGAGTCAAGTGCTTTGGTTGCGGTGTTTTTGGACACTTCAAGAAAGATTGCCCTAAGAAAGTAAACACGCACGGTAATTGCTATATTTGCATCGTTTTCTGTGCAGGAAACTGACCAACTATGGTTTGTGGACTCTGGGGCATCGTCCCACATGGCAAAAAGTTCTATTGGCTTTGAAAACTACATACCTTGTTCTTCACAAGAATTTGTGACGTTGGCTAATGGATCCAAGCTGCAAGTTGCTGGTAAAGGCAACATTTAAATCCGTGTATATGTTGAAGGTGGCATCAATGAAGTTCTTGTGCGTGACGTACTGCATGTTCCAGAAATATGTTTCAATTTATTATCTATAAGCCAGATTGTTTGGAACGGAAATATAATTAAATCTAATAAAAAGGGTTGTACAATTGTTTACAGTAAAAATAATATTTTTGCTACGGCTACAGAGATTGATAATGTGTACAGATTGAACATACAGAAAAACAATTCTGCTAAGGTGGCAACAGAATCTAAAGTTGATTTATGGCACAGGCGGATGGGGCATCCGGGTGCTGAAGTTATGCGCTCTTTGGACTTGGTTGATAGTACTAGTGGTGAGCATAGATACAAAATTAAAGATGGGAATCTTCGGCTGTCAAACTGATTTGCCTACAAGCTCAGACCGTGGTGAATGTCATAAAGTTGCACTAGTAACCTTTACCACACGCACACTAGTGCAACTTTATGATATTCACCACAAATCGTCGGTTCTTTTTTAAATTTGTCAGTTATTTTAAAAATCTCATGGACATGTTCGTAAAGTATAAAAGCGGGTGACCTGAATTTTTAAGTGCTCACTTCCCTTTATATCATTTTATTTTAAAATTGCATTGGCTTCTAATATTTACGCGTACTAAAATAAGAAACAACAATATTTTTTGTAATAAATAATTGAATAATAAATATAGGTTAATTGAATCGAAGTGGGAGAAAATTTGTTTGTGAATTATGAAGTTACATAGGTTTTTCTTTAAATTTGTATATGTTAGTTGTTTTTTTGCATGTCAAAATAAAATTGTGTGAAAAAACGACAGCAAAGCAAAACAATTTACATGTTAAATACAACAACAACTATGTCCATATAGAGTTAGATAAGTCCAGATAATTATCTGGAGTTAGCTTTTGTCCCGATAAAAACGCTAATGCCAAACTACGATTATCGTTGTGTTATCGATGATTTACATATATAGAAATGGGGTTACGTACGAATGACCGACAAAAAAAATGTCGACTGGTTAAAATGTCGACTTTTATCGACTTTTTTGAAAGTTAAAATACCGACTTTGTTTTTACCGACTTACTAAAATGTCGACAGTTTGAAATGTCGATTTGACAAAAAGTCGACTGCCCTGATAGAAGTCGAGAAAAATATCGACTTGTCGGAATTTTTCCCATACAGAAAAGTCGACATTTTAACCAGTCGACATTTTGACTTGTCGATATTTTGCCTGTCGGTCATTTGAAAGTAACCGAAAGAACAACTCTGCCTTAAATGTTTGCACGGAATAACTACAAACTCAAGAATCATAAATTCTTGTCTGATTTTTTAACAGGACCTTAACAGTTTTTTGATGCTGTGGAAAATTTAAGACTATGTTTAAGACACAAACTCTTATTTGATTCTTAAAATAATTAATTTTATCTTACCTTTTGTTTAGCTTCAAGAAAGTTCAATAGAACGCATTTTTGTTGCCATTATACCTCAACTTTTAACTGCCTCATTTTCTGAATGTTTTATTATTGTATTAATACTAAAATACATTACAGACCCTGAATAATAGGCAATTAAGACGTCAAAATATATAAGCAACAAAAATTAAATTACAAAAAATGCGATTTATTCAACTAGGACAACGCGATACTAGATAATAATGATCAGATCATAGTTTAGGGAATGATGTTTACAAGCGCGCGCTTGTAAACATCATTCCCTAAACTATGATCTGATCAAAATGTCGACTTTCAAAATGTCGACTTTTAAAATGTCGACTGTTGAAATCTCGATTCATATAATCTCGATCACTGTCGACATTTTGAGAATCGACATTTTGAAAAATCGACATTTTAAAAAGTCGGTCAAATTTGTGTCTATACTTTGATCTGTCGGTCTATTAACCAGTCGAGATTTTTTCGGTCGAGATTTTAAAAGTCGATCTTATGAAGTCGATATTTTAAAAGTCGACATATCGTACCCAATCCATAGAAATGTCAAATGTTTGTTGATAAGATAATTCAAAACAAAATGGCAGACCAATGCAAAAGGTAAACAAAAATGTTGAAGTGTCCCGGTGTCGTTTTTTCGCCAAACTCCATATGGACATGCAAAAAAACACAGCTGTTGCTTGAATAATACTCCCTTAGTTTTTTGATCTCCACAGAAATGAACTATCAAAATTTGTCTGGATAAAGGCTCCCCCAAACCAACGCGAATCATTCGCCCTCGACGCGAAATCATTCACAATAACGCAAAATATGAAAGATACACAATGCAAAACGAATACAAAAAACTGACTGCGAATGATTCGCTATGATTTCGCGTTGGTTTCGGGGAGCCTTAATACAATTATTGAATGAATTTTGTTTTTGCTTTTAGTTATCTTTCAATCGTAAATAAAGTATGTTAATTTAAATCAGTGGTTCAGCAATTTTAATTAACCGATTTCTGAACCACAGAATAAATAATGAGCCACGTTTGTACAACTTTTATGAGTTTAAAAAGTAATAACAAATCATATTCAACAAATAGCTGATGAATTTCCAAATTTAAGTCTGCTGTTACAAGAGGACTCTTTTGAGTCATGACTTTCACCACTCAAAAGTTATCGGGTACTAGCAGACTAAAGCCTTAACTACATTGGCCAAGAAAGTGAAAAAGTATAAAAGTGAACATTTTCAAACTCATTTTTAGATAATGTTTCTTATTGGAAAACATATTAAAATGATGCAGAAAGCTTAAATTTTGGCTTAAAAAACAATTCGTATATTTTTTCACAAAACAACTGCGCTAGCGGGAAAAAAATATTTTTACTGTTGTAATTTTGCAAAAAGTGGCCAATGTAGTAAAGCCTTAAGGGCCATGTTGTTAAAAAGTGCTTAAAATTTTGAACTGTGGTTCAGCAAGTTTAACTTGCTGATTCCGGTGCACATATATTAGAAGAAGAAATTTCACGTTAACAAACATACCTGTCAGTGTGTAGACAATACAAATACATACATACAATTTTTTGAAAAAATTATTTAAAAAAAATGATTTAAATTTATTAAAATTTTATTTACACAACTATTATTAATTTTGAATTTTTGCAACGCTTTTCTGTTTGATTAGATCATCATTGGGTGTAAGATGTTGACCTGCGGTATTGTGTAGCCAAAGTTTACTTTCAATTTCAATTATATTAAATCAAACCGTAGCAAAAACTCAAAATAAGTAATTATAGTTGTGAAAATTAAAATTTTAATACATTTATGTTAGTTGGTATTACTTCGTTTCTATATTGCTTGTATTAGTGAATATGGTGACGCTTAAAGCTAGTCAGTCATTTTATAATTTATATTCAGTTTAGCATCCGAGCACACAAATATTTCTTTTTATTGTCAGCCAATATTTAAGGTTGGTATTTATTAATTAATCTATTATACCTAACGATCACCAATTTATTAATCTATGATATTCTTGAAGACAATATTCTTATTAATGCAAGCTATAGCTTTGTGTCTCACAGATAGAATATTCAAGATAAAAATATCTCCGATTTAATGTAATGATTTGTATATCTGAGATTGATTACAAATGGTGGGTCTCAGACCCTGATACAAAATACAATACCGGCACGAATTTCATAAATGTTATCGTTAGTTTGCATGGAAACTCCATTTTTTCTGTGATTGCGTCACTAAGTCCCGATGCTGTTTTTTCGTCCGAAACACACCTATTTTGTATGCTTTGATCAGTTAAAAATAAAAAAAAAAAATTTTTTGTTGCCGCCAACCACCCTAAATTTTCAATTTTACCGCCCTCAACTTTTGCCACCGGGGGAAAATTCCTGGTTTGCCCCCCACGCCTGCCAGATCAGGCCCTGTTTACATTTTATTCGTGAACAATGACTAGGGACAAACGTGGTTAAAATTTTGATCCGTGTTTCTGCTGAGGTTCAACGACGGCTCAAGCATGTAATTGGTTACTATCACATTTTGGATTTTCAGCCCATCTTAAATCCAACTGAGCCAAATGGATCGGATGACTGTGTTGCTTATGGCCAGCTTAAGAGTTTTAATTCAATTGGTCTTTTAACTATAATAATAAGGGTATTCTATTTATGCATGCAACGTATAATAAAATCATCGTAATACTACGTTTTCATTAGACCAAATGAGGTGATTTCGATGAAAATTTCCAAATTCGATACGAAATCATCTCATTACTCATACAAATTCTCATTTTTAAATAAGACAATTTCAAACAAATTTTCTCGAAATAAGTTTTTTTAACATATTATTATAATAGGGTCAATGCAGAATACAAAAACAGAACAGAGATATTAAAAAAAGTGCGACCGCACCTCTAGGAACAATATTTCAAACGCATCCCAATAGTTCCGAGGTGAATTTTGAAACGTCATTTTTCATTTAGCGAGTGCAATCAAAATTGTTTTCAATTGTAAACAAAATTACAAGTTTTCAAAGAATCCAAAAATACAATTATAAAAAATGTCTCTAGCCGACGAACTTCTGGATGATTTGGAGGAAATCGACACTATCTTCAAGATACAATCTTCCTCTATAAGACGTTCGACGCAAAGCAGCTCGTTCAGTTGCGGCCAAAAGTATCCTTGGGGCTCAAGTTGAAGATACCGAAAAGAGCTACAGGAACCACCTAAATCGATTAAAGTAAGTAAAAAGAAAAGTGATTGTAAGCGTGTGCGTAAGATGGATGAGCGTTATGCATTAAATTAATTCAGAAAACATGCCAACCAAGTCAATTTCGTCGCTTTAAGAAAACTATTCAAATTTTGTTTCCATTTTAGATCGAAGAAGACGCCTATCAAGGTGACATGGGCTGGTACCCGTGAAACAATCGGCAAAACAGGAACAGGTAGTATTCGTCTAACAGCAAAACCATTCAGAAGAATCTGCAAAAACAATAAGTCAATCAACAAATATCTGGTACAGCTTCAAGTTTTGCGTTCACACTGTTGCAGGGGTTTCACATTGTGAATCCACAAGCAGCTGGGAGATCGATATCTGAAATGATTGCCAAATACTTCTCAAATACCATTGGCTTCTTGTTTGTAGGCAAAAAAACAACATAAATATAAATAATTATTTTTTGTTTGTTTATTTATTTTAAAATTTTATTTTATTTCTAAAAAAAAATACAATAACAATACAATTCTTATTTTATAAAAAAAAACAGACTCGCAAATTAAAAAAAAAAAACAATACATATGTATACCTACACCTTATCATTACCTCTTTTACTTTGAGATTATTAAGTTTTAATAAATATTAAACATTATTAATTAATTAATTAATTATTAATTATCTTTTTTTTTTGCCTTTGAGCTGAAATTCTTATTTTAATCATGGAATGACGCACGCGTGCAATAGAACAAACTTCTTTTTATTTTCTTGTTGTTAACTCGTTTTTATCCAGCACTTGGAAGAATTTCGCATAAAATTCTTGCAAGTGCTAGATATAAAACGTTGACATTTCAAAACAATTTGCTGGATTTTGATGGTTGAAGCGGTTTTTAGCCTTAATTTAAACCTTCTAAGTTATTTTAAAAAACATTTCCAATTTAAACAAAAATTTCGAAAAATTTGCCCATAGAACTAGTAACATCATATTCTTGAAATTCGAAAAAAGACGAAAATAGTTTTTTGAGACAATTTTTTGAAATCTTTGCTCGAATTGGAAATGGTTTTTGAAATAAGTTAGAATACCTTAATTAAGACTAAGAACCGTTTCAATAATCAAAATCCACCAAGTAGTTTTGAAATGACAACGCTTTGTATTTAACACTTGCAAGAAATTTATATGAAATTCTTGCAAGTGCTGGATACAAAACGTTGCCATTTCAAAACTACTTGCCGGATTTTGATTATTGAAACGGTTCTTAGTCTTAATTAAGGTATTCTAACTTATTTCAAAAACCATTTCCAATTCGAGCAAAGATTTCAAAAAATTGTCTCAAAAAACTATTTTCGTCTTTTTTCGAATTTCAATAAGAATATGGTGATACTAGTTCTATGGGCAAATTTTTTGAAATTTTTGTTTAAATTGGAAATGTTTTTTAAAATAACTTAGAAGGCTTAAATTAAGGCTAAAAACCGCTTCAACCATCAAAATCCACTAAGTAGTTTTGATATGACAACGCTTTGTATTTAACACTTGCAAGAAATTTATATGAAATTCTTGCAAGTGCTGGATAGAAAACGTTGCCATTTCAAAACTACTTGCCGGATTTTGATAATTGAAACGGTTCTTAGTCTTAATTAAGGTATTCTAACTTATTTCAAAAACCATTTCCAATTCAAGCAAAGATTTCAAAAAATTGTCTCAAAAAACTATTTTCGTCTTTTTTCGAATTTCAATAGGAATATGATGATACTAGTTCTATGGGCAAATTTTTCGAAATTTTTGTTTAAATTGGAAATGTTTTTTAAAATAACTTAGAAGGTTTAAATTAAGGCTAAAAACCGCTTCAACAATCAAAATCCACCAAGTAGTTTTGAAATGACAACGCTTTGTATTTAACACTTGCAAGAAATTTGTATGAAATTCTTGCAAGTGCTGGATACAAAACGTTGCCATTTCAAAACTACTTGCCGGGTTTTGATTATTGAAACGGTTCTTAGTCTTTATTAAGGTATTCTAACTTATTTCAAAAACCATTTCCAATTCGAGCAAAGATTTCAAAAAATTGTCTCAAAAAACTATTTTCGTCTTTTTTTCGAATTTCAATAAGAATATGATGATACTAGTTCTATAGGCAAATTTTTCGAAATTTTTGTTTAAATTGGAAATATTTTTTTAAAATAACTTAGAAGGATTAAATTAAGGCTAAAAACCGCTTCAACTATCAAAATCCAGCATGTAGTTTTGAAATGACAACGCTTTGTATCCAGCACTTGCAAGAATTTCATATAAATTTATTGCAACGTTGGCCAAATGTGATGAACTTCTGTGGTTGTTGTTTTATCTGGCTTCAGAATTATCTTTGTTCGTTCGGTGTTTTACGTGCGAGGCTCTGGTGATCAAAATAAATCGACTGAAAGCTGTGTAGGACGAAATGGTTTTCAGTTAATCATCGTAAAGATTGAACAACATCATTGGAGGTTCGGTTGCCTTCAAAATAAGATCACTAAACTTCTTTAGACGCCTGGAAAGGCAATTGTATTTCAGAACATTTGATTTCAATGTTGGGGAAATCCAACAAATAAACTTCCAATGGATCCTTCTTCAGCAGTTTTCCACTTGGCCAGCTACCCCAAACGTTTCTGTCCAGCCCTTCCTTTCCTGATGCGCTCCTTCAACCCAAAGAATGCTGGATTTGCCTGATCTTAGCCATTGCCTGTTGGATGAGCGTCTTGCATCCAGGGAACCAGTTTCCATAGGCTGAATCCAAATTATACGCCGAATAAATCATTGGCAATCAGGACACCAGTAGACGAAGGATAATTAGACATTTTATTTATTATTATAACATATTATTTGTTTTTTTTTAGACGCACTGAAATATCACCGAGTTTGGAAAAAAAATCGAACTGTCAAAACAAAACAAACTCACCGCGTTAAATTGTTGTTGCAATTCACATCTATTCATCGACACGAGTGAAATTACAAAAACAACAATGTAAACAAATGGGTTTTGGGGAGTGAAACCACTGATCTCTATATAATAACTGGATAGTGTATTCCATAGAAAGTATAACAGTTTTTTTGACTCCAATTGAAGATGACATTTGCTAGGCATTCTCACTTTTTGACGTCTGCTGAGCACAAAAAAAAAGTAATTTGAAGTGAGATTTTTATTTGTACAAAAACAGAATATTTTGTTTATTTTTTTTAAGTTCTGTCGGAATGTGAACGAAACTCCTGTGCAGCTCTTCAAATTCTCGAGAAGTGTGGTTTGCAGATGTCTAACGCGCCCCGGGAAGTAGTGGTCAGTTTGAGGAGGAACATACATTTCTTCGCCAGGAAAAAAATTTCGACCGGGGTACAGGCCGACAAATGCCACCAACAATCTACGGAACTGGCTGGTGATTTACTGCCCAAGCGACAACTGCGTTGCTAAGAGCTTATTGGATCTTATGGAGATGAATGCTAACACCATTGGTATCAACGTCCAGTTTGCCCTGCAAAATGGCCGCATTGAGTCGTATGTAGGGTGTTTGCGAGAGAACATTCGCCAAGGAGCTCAGACTGTCGTTTGGCTGGGGGAGATGTCATCACCTGGGACCTTCGTAGGACATGGTTAGTCTATCTTATTTTTGTTCTAGATATCGTTAGATGCTAAGCAATGTTTTATTTCATTTTAGTGGACCAGCTGATATTAAACAAATCTACGAATACGGAGGACGTACTGTGAGATTTTTGCCCAACAGTGAAGTTGTCTATGCCAGTATTGGTCGACCCGACATAACTCTAAAGGTATACATAGCTAAATCAACTGTTCCACTTATTGAATCGTCCCTTAAATTATATGGTGGAATGTCGATGTCAAGAATTAAATAAGTTTTTGCTGAGAAAATGTGTTTTTATTTAAGAGAATGTGGAGACTTCTAAGATCCCAGAAATATAAAAAAATGTTTTATTGTTAAGTTTTTCATTGATCTAATAATGTATTAATAAAATTCTATTCTGTAACATATCTAATTGTGTTTTTTTTTTAATTTTCTTGGCTTATGTTTTAGGGCTGCTGAATCCTTGATATTGATAGATAAACCAAGCTCCCATTTCCAAACTATTTGCTTTATTTGAATGATTGGAACGCATTTAAGTCTCTTTTTAAATATTCTAACTAGAATCAAAAACCATTTTCAATTCGAAAAAGGATTTCAAAAAATTTGCATATAAAAGTAGTATCATCATTTTTCCACCTTCAAAAAACTCATGAAATGTGTTTTTTGTATGCAAATTTTTCGAAATATAAGTTTGAATTGAAAATGGTTTTAAAAATCATTTAAAGGACTTAAATTCAAACTCAGAAACGTTCCAATCATCCAAAAGGACCATATATTTTGGAAATGAGAGCTTGGTCTATCCATCAATTTCAAGAAATTTCTAAAAATTCGTAGAAATTTCTTGATATTGGTAGAAAGACCAAGCTCCCATTTCCAAACTATTTGCTTTATTTGAATGATTGGAACGCATTTAAGTCTCTTTTTTAGTATTCTAACTAGAATCGAAAACCATTTTCAATTCGAAAAAGGATTTCAAAAAATTTGCATATAAAAGTAGTATCATCATTTTTCCACCTTCAAAAAACTCATGAAATGTGTTTTGTATGCAAATTTTTCGAAATATAAGTTTGAATGGAAAATGGTTTTAAAAACCATTTAAAGGACTTAAATTCAAACTCAGAAACGTTCCAATCATCCAAAAGGACCAAATATTTTGGAAATGAGAGCTTGGTCTATCCATCAATTTCAAGAAATTTCTAAAAATTCGTAGAAATTTCTTGATATTGGTAGAAAGACCAAGCTCCCATTTCCAAACTATTTGCTTTATTTGAATGATTGGAACGCATTTAAGTCTCTTTTTTAGTATTCTAACTAGAATCGAAAACCATTTTCAATTCGAAAAAGGATTTCAAAAAATTTGCATATAAAAGTAGTATCATCATTTTTCCACCTTCAAAAAACTCATGAAATGTGTTTTGTATGCAAATTTTTCGAAATATAAGTTTGAATTGAAAATGGTTTTAAAAACCATTTAAAGGACTTAAATTCAAACTCAGAAACGTTCCAATCATCCAAAAGGACCAAATATTTTGGAAATGAGAGCTTGGTCTATCCATCAATTTCAAGAAATTTCTAAAAATTCGTAGAAATTTCTTGATATTGGTAGAAAGACCAAGCTCCCATTTCCAAACTATTTGCTTTATTTGAATGATTGGAACGCATTTAAGTCTCTTTTTTAGTATTCTAACTAGAATCGAAAACCATTTTCAATTCGAAAAAGGATTTCAAAAAATTTGCATATAAAAGTAGTATCATCATTTTTCCACCTTCAAAAAACTCATGAAATGTGTTTTTTGTATGCAAATTTTTCGAAATATAAGTTTGAATTGAAAATGGTTTTAAAAAACATTTAAAGGACTTAAATTCAAACTCAGAAACGTTCCAATCATCCAAAAGGACCAAATATTTTGGAAATGAGAGCTTGGTCTATCTACCAATATCAAGAAATTTCTACGAATTTTTAGAAATTTCTTGGAATTGATGGATAGACCAAGCTCTCATTTCCAAAATATTTGGTCCTTTTGGATGATTGGAACGTTTCTGAGTTTGAATTTAAGTCCTTTAAATGTTTTTTAAAACCATTTTCAATTCAAACTTATATTTCGAAAAATTTGCATACAAAAAACACATTTCATGAGTTTTTTGAAGGTGGAAAAATGATGATACTACTTTTATATGCAAATTTTTTGAAATCCTTTTTCGAATTGAAAATGGTTTTCGATTCTAGTTAGAATACTAAAAAAGAGACTTAAATGCGTTCCAATCATTCAAATAAAGCAAATAGTTTGGAAATGGGAGCTTGGTCTTTCTACCAATATCAAGAAATTTCTACGAATTTTTAGAAATTTCTTGAAATTGATGGATAGACCAAGCTCTCATTTCCAAAATATTTGGTCCTTTTGGATGATTGGAACGTTTCTGAGTTTGAATTTAAGTCTTTTAAATGTTTTTTAAACCATTTTCAATTCAAACTTATATTTCGAAAAATTTGCATACAAAAAACACATTTCATGAGTTTTTTGAAGGTGGAAAAATGATGATACTACTTTTATATGCAAATTTTTTGAAATCCTTTTTCGAATTGAAAATGGTTTTCGATTCTAGTTAGAATACTAAAAAAGAGACTTAAATGCGTTCCAATCATTCAAATAAAGCAAATAGTTTGGAAATGGGAGCTTGGTCTTTCTACCAATATCAAGAAATTTCTACGAATTTTTAGAAATTTCTTGAAATTGATGGATAGACCAAGCTCTCATTTCCAAAATATTTGGTCCTTTTGGATGATTGGAACGTTTCTGAGTTTGAATTTAAGTCCTTTAAATGGTTTTTTAAACCATTTTCAATTCAAACTTATATTTCGAAAAATTTGCATACAAAAAACACATTTCATGAGTTTTTTGAAGGTGGAAAAATGATGATACTACTTTTATATGCAAATTTTTTGAAATCCTTTTTCGAATTGAAAATGGTTTTTGATTCTAGTTAGAATACTAAAAAAGAGACTTAAATGCGTTCCAATCATTCAAATAAAGCAAATAGTTTGGAAATGGGAGCTTGGTCTTTCTACCAATATCAAGAAATTTCTACGAATTTTTAGAAATTTCTTGAAATTGATGGATAGACCAAGCTCTCATTTCCAAAATATTTGGTCCTTTTGGATGATTGGAACGTTTCTGAGTTTGAATTTAAGTCCTTTAAATGGTTTTTAAAACCATTTTCAATTCAAACTTATATTTCGAAAAATTTGCATACAAAAAACACATTTCATGAGTTTTTTGAAGGTGGAAAAATGATGATACTACTTTTATATGCAAATTTTTTGAAATCCTTTTTCGAATTGAAAATGGTTTTTGATTCTAGTTAGAATATTTAAAAAGAGACTTAAATGCGTTCCAATCATTCAAATAAAGCAAATAGTTTGGAAATGGGAGCTTGGTTTATCTATCAATATCAAGGATTCAGCAGCCCTAAAACATAAGCCAAGAAAATTAAAAAAAAAAACACAATTAGATATGTTACAGAATAGAATTTTATTAATACATACATTATTAGATCAATGAAAAACTTAACAATAAAACATTTTTTATATTTCTGTAATCTTAGAAGTCTCCACATTCTCTTAAATAAAAACACATTTTCTCAGCAAAAACTTATTTAATTCTTGACATCGACATTCCACCATATAATTTAAGGGACGATTCAATAAGTGGAACAGTTGATTTAGCTATGTATACCTTTAGAGTTATGTCGGGTCGACCAATACTGGCATAGACAACTTCACTGTTGGGCAAAAATCTCACAGTACGTCCTCCGTATTCGTGATTTGTTTAATATCAGCTGGTCCACTAAAATGAAATAAAACATTGCTTAGCATCTAACGATATCTAGAACAAAAATAAGATAGACTAACCATGTCCTACGAAGGTCCCAGGTGATGAAATCTCCCCCAGCCAATGCCGTCATAAACAAACGATTGTGTAACGACCAGTCAGCACCCATTAGAGGAACATTCGGTGACTCCAAGGACATTATGTCTTGTTGAGAGCGGACGTTGTACAAATGTATTATTCCTTTCTTTTCGGCCACCAACACCTTGCCAGGTTCGTCTGGATGTCTGGATGCCAGCGCACTGACATACCAGCCTAAGACAGGCAGAAGGTTGTAACAGTTTCAAAGCTGTGAGCTGAACTCCAAATCTTACACGAATGATCGTCACTAACGGAGGCAAGGAACTCTTCGTCATGCTCCCAGGCCACATCGTTGACGTAATTCGTGTGTCCTTTAAGAATGAATTTGTAAAAAGCCATAAATTTGTTCGGAAAAGTTTACCACATGAGATGGATCAGTTTTAGTTCGCATTTTTAATAAAGTTTTAGAATTCTCTTGAATATTAATTTTAAACTCGGAAAAGTTAAACCTTTTTGTTTTTTCACTTTTTGACGTTTGAAGATGTCAGTTTTCACTTTTTATGTTATACTTTCATACAGTATAACAAAAAAAAATAGGCAACGTCACTTATAACAGTTCTTCAAATGGAGTCAACTTTTTTGTATGGATACGCTATCCAGTTATATATAGAGATCAGTGAGTGAAACGTACGAAAGTTTCCCATCTTTATTTGTTTATCTATGTTCATCGATACCATAGAAGAAGAAGTAAAGGAAGTGGTGTATATCACATATACAGTGTACGTGAGTGAAGCAGCAAGAATTGAAAAAAAAAAAAACAAATTGAGATTCATCTGTCATTTTGCCGAGCTGAAAGGAAGTGTTTTGAAATTTCAATTTGTTAAATAAGTGAAAAAGTTTATTTAAACTAGATAAAAAAGTGAAATAAAAGTCAGAATAGTGAATACTATCAATAATTTATTTAAAAAATATGAAACAGCATCTGGTGGCTACGTTAAATCCTCTAAAAACGCCTATACTAAGGAGTATACAAACATTTTTGTTTACAAGTTAATTTTGTCTGATATTTTCGTATTAAGTAACGTGAAGTGATGTTATTTAGGTAAATAAATTATCTAAGAATACTTTAAAATTAAGATTTTATCGCAATTTGCAATAAAAATAACAAATTTGTTGAAAACAAAAATATACTTTAATCCAGTGATTTCGTTGAGACTCATCTGTCAAATGAGAAATTCTCGCACAGGGTCGATCTAGTTTTTGTTGGTGGTGGCAAGGCGCTCAAATCCGTTTAGCGCCCGTAGTGCAGAGTTATTTTTTAACGCTTTAAATAAAATATTTTTAAAGGGGTAACAGCAGAATCCTATTTATCTTGTTGGATTTATATCCTCGTCACGAAGTGTTTATTTCGGTTTAAAAGTACACTACCATAAAAAACATCACTTTATTAAGAGGAACATGAGAGACAACTTACCTGTGAAAAGAAAGATTTGTGCACCGTATTATAGGCGTTTTTATATGATTTAATGCATCACCACATGTTTTTTTATATATTTCTTATCAATAAAGTTTTTCAAAGTAATCACTATATTGTCTTTCATTTCACTTTTTTATTCAGTTCAATAGGCTTTTTCACTATTTTTATGATTTAAAATCTCTGTACACTTTTCTACAGCTCGGCAAAATGACGGAAGCATCTCAATTGTTTTTTTCTTTTTTTCTTAATCTGGCTTCCTTTGGGCGCCCCAGCCTTCAGCCGTGTAACTGCACTGCGACCCTGGGGTAATGCATTTGTGTTTGTGTAACTCACACTATTTTGAAAAATGCTTCACTGTTTCCACGATATGCCAGTTCCTTTACTTCTTCTTCTTTGATCGATACGAGTGAAATTACAAAAACAACAATAGGTTTGTTTGGTTACTTTTGTAGCACGATGTTCAAAAACTGTCAAATTATTGAAAGAAGGGGAAAATTCATTCATAGAGGGGAAAACTTGCTACAAAGTTAACAAACGCGAAAAACCAACTTTGTATCACTTTTGTGTACGAAACTTCAAACGTGACACACACCATCAAACACTACAGGCAAATCTTAAGACACACACAAACAAAAATACACACAGACGTGGATTTGACAGTTTTTTACTTCCTGCACACAGAAATTTGTGTAGCAGAAATTTGTGTAGCAGAAATTTGCAAGATTTTTCATGGAGGGGAAATTTCTTGCTCTCTCATTGTGCTCTCTCGTTGCTACACTTTGGAGTTAACAAACAGGAATTTGTGAAATGTAGTGCGACGTCGTACGAGTTCGTACGAAATTTCAGTAACCAAACAGACCTAATGTAAACAAATGGGTTTTGGGGGGTGAAACGTACGAAAGTTTCCCATCTTTATTTGTTTATCTATGGTGGTGAGGGATGCATTGTATGTTGCGAGGGTAAGCAGAGTAGGCACATGTTCAAAGCGTCTACAAGTTCCACAGCAGATTTTCTCGTGTTGATTCATTCAGATGTTGCTGGTCCGATGGAGAAGCCGTCGCTTGGAGGTGCCAGGTATTATGTTTTATTCTTGGATGATTTTTCAAAGAAGGTATTTGTATATGCCATGAAGAATAAAAGTGAAGTTCCAAAGCATTTTATTAATTTTAAAAACATGGTTGAAAACCAGATGCAAGGAAAAATAAAAATTTTTCGATCAGATAATGGCAGCGAATTCATAAATAGCCAGATGCGAAAATGCTTTGAATCATCGGGAATAATTCATCACACTTCAACACCTTATTGTCCTGAGCAAAATGGGAAGTCAGAAAGGATGAATAGATCACTGGTCGAGAAAGCGAGATGTCTTCTTTTCGATGCTGGTTTGGACAAAAGTTACTGGGGTGAAGCAGTGTATTATGCAGCTTATTTGATAAACAGAACTCCGATCAAATCGTTGGATAATCGTTGTCCAGAAGAAGTTTGGACGGGTTCAAAGGTGAACATTTCACATTTGCGAGTTTTTGGTTCTGTTGGAATGGTGTTAGTTCCAAAGCAAAAGAGAACAAAATTTGATGTGAAAGCCATTAAATGTATAATGGTTGGTTACTCTGAAAACTCAAAAGGCTACCGAATGTATGACCCAGTAAATAAGAAACTGCATGTTACCAGAGAGGTGAAATTCATCGAAGGCAAGCGCTTTGATGGTCAGAATTTAGTGGGGAATTTTAGAAGAAATCCTGAACCTGTTGTTGTTGCTGGAGCAAATCCTGTTTCTCTAGTCGAGAATGATGCTGTTGTTGTTGGAAATGAACCTGTTGTTGTTGCTGAAACTGAACCTGTTGTTGTTGCTGAAACTGAACCTGTTGTTGTTGCTGAGATTGAGCCTGTTGAAAAGATTTGTTCATTTGAAAATACATATGATGATGATGATGATGTCGACGATGTCCCAGAGATGTTCGCTGATGATGACTCTGATGAGGTGTTTGACGATGCTCATGCTGATGTAGACGAAAATTATATCGAAGATTGTTCAAATTATGAACTGTCAACCAATTTATCATCAAGTGGGGATGTTGCTGATGGATCTTTGAGGCGTTCAAATCGTGTGAAGAAACCTAAGATTTTAGAAGATTTCGTAGCATTTGTAAACGAAAAGGAAAACTATACATCTGATGATCCTGTTACTTACGATGAGGCGGTTTCAAGAACAGATGGTTCGAATTGGAAAAAAGCAATCAGTGATGAGTGTGAATCTTTGAAAGCAAACAACACTTGGGATGTTATCGATCGTCACCATGGAATAAAACCCTTGAATTCAAAGTGGGTTTTCAAGACCAAAAGAGGCGTAAAAGATGAAGTGATCCGATACAAAGCAAGGTTAGTTGTGAAGGGATGTGCACAGCGGAAAGGCATCGACTTTGACGAAGTATATTCACCGGTAATCCGATACAGCTCATTGAGATATCTTCTGTTACTTGCAACAAAAATGAGTCTTCGCATTGAGCAGCTTGATGCGGTCACCGCTCTTTTACAAGGGGAGTTATCTGAAGATGTTTACATTATTCCACCTTAAGGTATAGATATACCTAAGAACAACATTTTAAAGTTAAAGAAGTCCATTTACGGACTCAAACAGTCTTCAAGGACATGGAACCTTAAGTTGAGCAAGGCGCTTAAAGCATTTAAGCATTTAAGCATTTGGAGTAGCTATCTACTTGCGGAAAAAAATTAAATCCAGAGTGGTGTTGCATTCTGATGATGAATGTAATGTTCAATTTATTTTTATAGAAATACAGAATGGTGATAATAAGTGCGTTCTTGGTTCACTCTACATGCCACCCAGTGTTGCCTGCTCACAGATAGTCGAATCAATTGTTAGTGAGGTGTCAAATTTAAGTAATAACTTGGTACTTTGTGGCGACTTGAATATAAATCTTTTGAATAATTCCACTGGTAATAATTTCAAGGACACAATGCTGTCCTTAAACCTCTCCTTCGCTAATGTTACATAAGCAACTCATTTTATGCCAAACTGCCAACCCTCATTATTAGACGTTTTTTTACTAAGTGAGCCAAATCATTTGAAATTTTATAACCAGCTTTCAGCCCCTGGTTTCTCTTTTCATGATCTTATTTTTGCCATTATTGACTTTCAAGAAAATGCCAATAGCTCTTCACCAAGAAAATATCTAGCATGTCAGTTTTATATTTTCATCAAGTAGTTTTATGTCAATTTAAAAGTATTCTAAGATAATCTATTTACCTACCTAAAAAACACCACTTCACATAACTTTATATAGAATAAGAGTCAAAACTTACTGTGAAATGAAAAATTTGTTCACTCGGTATTATTAATGAATATAACGCAGTTTTCTGTAAAAGATAAATAGCTTTTGGAGAAAAAACACAGCCAGTCGTCTTGAAGTTCGTTATAAAAAAGGCGCAGTTTTTATTTCAAAAACAAATACTACCAAATAGCTTAAATAAGGTTTTACAAAAATGATGCAAAAACAACATCCCCACTAAAATCTTATTTCATTAACAAACCAATTGATATAATAAAATTTTTAATCATTGAAGATGATAAAGGCTTCGTTAAAATATCTGCTACCATTTCCTCGGAGCGAATCTGTTTTTTCTGCCACTATGTCTCGGACGAAATGATGTCGGATGTCGATATGTTTCGTGCGGGGGCGATAACATTCATTTGATGCCAGATGAATAGCACATTGACTGTCACAAAAGATTTTCATAGATGATTCAACTCCTGTTAATTCCTTTTGAATTCCTTTCAGCCACATTGCTTCTTGTACAGCAACTCCCATAGAAATGTACTCAGCCTCGGCTGTAGACAATGCAACGGTCGCCTGTTTACTTGATCCCCAGGATATTGCTCCTCCTTGAGCCAGAAACACGTATCCACTTGCTGATTTCCTCTCGTCTAAATCATTGGCGTAGTCTGCATCACAAAATCCAACAATTTCTGAATTTCCATTTCGATTATAGGAAAGTTTCATGTTCAAAGTTCCCTTAAGGTACCTCAAAATTCTTTTTGCTGCCAACCAGTGAAGTCGACCTGGATTATTATTGAACTTACTGAAAAAATTTACTGCGAAGCAAATATCTGGACGACTGATTTGGGCCGCAAAAAGCAAGCTTCCAATTAACTCTTGATAGGGTACATTCGACATTTCAAGTTTTTCCTTTTCAGATTTGGGACAACTGTCCTTGCTTAACTTAACATTGACATCCATAGGAGTTGACACTGGATTACAATTATTCATGTTAAATCGACTCAATAATTTTGAAATATATTGTTCTTGATTTATTTTTAAGATTCCATTCTTTCTATCATAGTCTATGGTCATTATCCCAAAAACGAACTAACTTCTGATATCTCTTTCATATGGAATTCTGACTTTAAATAAGACTTTAATTTTTCTGATACTTTTATGTCTTTTGAAAAAATTAACAAGTCATCTACATAAACTGCCAAAAATAAAATCGATTCAGTATTTGTATCATTATAATAAATACACGGATCATATCTTGATTGTTTTTAGTATTTAGTATTTATTAGGCATATGAATCGCTGTACATTGAGAATAAATTCTTATAGATAGTACAGATAAATAATAATAAAGTTGAATAGAACTTACAAATTGATTTATCTAGTTATTTTAATTAAATATAAAAAAGAAGCAACAAACGCATACATAATTAAAAAATTAATGATTTTATAACATTATGAGTTTTTAAAAATTATTAACGAGAGAATTCCAGTGACATGGACGAGAAAGTTAATGATAAAAACTGTTTTTGTTCAATTTTGTTCCTTAGTGACAATGGGAGATGATTCCATATTTCCACAGCGTGAATGAAAAATTGTCGACGCGATGTAACGCAGCTATATGAATAAGGTCGCAGCGTAAAACTTCGAGCCGACTGCGAAAAGTTTAACATTTCAAATAGGTATAATGGCGTTTTGATTTTAATAATTTTGACAAGTAAAGACAGACTTTTGAAGCGAAAAAAGCAACGAAGATTGCATCCAAGAATTTGCCGTGAATAGCTCGATACATGATCGTATTTTCGAAGGTTATACACAAATCTTGTTACTGAGTTAAATGCCAAGTTTAATTTACGAAGCGATTCAGAGTCCAAATCAGCAAATATTTCGCAGCCAAACGTCAGAACAGGACGAATCTGAGACTTTACCAGCTTCTTTTTCACTTCAATGGGTAAAAAGTATCTTGAAATCGATAAGCTCCGCAAAGAAGCATATACTTTTCCAACTATGCTGTTAATATGGTCCTTCCAAGTTAGAGTATTATTAAAAATAACTCCAAGGTTTCTTGCTTTAGAGACCATTTCAACCACCTGTCCATTCAGAATTATGTTTGGGAAGTCTTCGAAATCAAGTCGTTGAGTGCTGATTGGTATGCATTTTGTTTTATTTGGATTTAGTAAAAGTTGATTTTTACTTGACCATTCAAGAACAGAAACTAGATCTTCGTTTATTCTTACTACTGCATCTTCAACTAGTCCTAAACGAAAGCTAAAATATAATTGAACGTCCTCGGCATAAATATGATATGAACAGTACTTCAAAACTTGCGTGAGATCGTTAATAAATAAGGAGAAAAGCAGTGGTCCAAGTATAGAACCTTGTGGCACTCCCCTCTTTAAATTTATGAACGATGAAAATTTGTCTTTGTTCCAGACAGCTTGTGAACGGTGTTCCAAATATGAATATATCAGTTGAGCTGCAGCGTTGGAAAAATTAAACTGTTGGGAAAGTTTTTTACATAATATCGTCGATTCCACCGAATCAAAAGCCTTAGAGAAGTCAAGCAGAGTTAACAGTGTTATTTTATTCTCTTCTGAAGCTAGTCGAATATCTTCAGTTACCTTCAGGAGAGCAGTTATACAACTATGGTTTTTTCTAAAGCCAGATTGCAGGGGGTTAAGTAGATCTAAACAGGCAATGAACCTTTTGATTTGGTTGCTGGCGATGACTTCAAATACTTTAGATATATAGGGTAAAATAGCAATCGGTCTATATTCCACTTTTTTTCCTGAATTTTTTGGTATTGGAATTATTTTTGCACGTTTCCATTCATTAGGATATTTACTTGTGCGAATAATTGAATTAAATATAAAAGTAATGAATGGGAGAATCTTAGGCAGGAGTATTTTTATGAAATCCGGATGTATGAAATCTAGCCCAATGCTCTTAGACTTGACTCAAAAATTGCATCACCAACGTCATATATATTAACTTCTAAGAAATTAAAAGCATCCTGCGAAGGGTTATAAAAATTTGTTTCAACGATTCTTCGTGTGCTAGTGCTAGAGACGGAATTAGCAAACTTTTCATTTAAATTTTCAATGTCGATTTCTACATCATTGGAAGAAGGTTTATTTATAATACCCAATTGCTTTACTTCTTTCCAGAAGCTTTTTGAGGTACGTATTGACTTGAATTTATTAATGTAATACAATCTTTTGGCCTGCCGAATCATACAAGAAACTCTGTTTCTGGCTCTTTTGAAGTCAATAAGCATATCCGCACAAGCAAACCTTTTCCATCTAAGAAAGAGATTGTCTCGACGGGCAAGTGCTTCCATTATATTATCAGACATCCATGGGCAATCAGAGTTCCTAATAAGTTTTGTTTTCATTGGAACATATTTTTCAAAGAGAAAACTAACAATTCCATTAAAAATGCTTGCTTGCTCATTAACATCAGATGCTTCGTAGATTTCGAACCAGTTAAGAACGTCACATTCAGAGTAGCTATCTACTTGCGGAAAAAAAATTAAATCCAGAGTGGTGTTGCATTCTGATGATGAATGTAATGTTCAATTTATTTTTATAGAAATACAGAATGGTGATAATAAGTGCGTTCTTGGTTCACTCTACATGCCACCCAGTGTTGCCTGCTCACAGATAGTCGAATCAATTGTTAGTGAGGTGTCAAATTTAAGTAATAACTTGGTACTTTGTGGCGACTTGAATATAAATCTTTTGAATAATTCCACTGGTAATAATTTCAAGGACACAATGCTGTCCTTAAACCTCTCCTTCGCTAATGTTACAGAAGCAACTCATTTTATGCCAAACTGCCAACCCTCATTATTAGACGTTTTTTTACTAAGTGAGCCAAATCATTTGAAATTTTATAACCAGCTTTCAGCCCCTGGTTTCTCTTTTCATGATCTTATTTTTGCCATTATTGACTTTCAAGAAAATGCCAATAGCTCTTCACCAAGTTTTCAATACAGGGACTTTCGCAATATTGACCTTCATGGTTTATTTTCTGAATGTGACGTTCTTAACTGGTTCGAAATCTACGAAGCATCTGATGTTAATGAGCAAGTAAGCGTTTTTAATGGAATTGTTAGTTTTCTCTTTGAAAAATATGTTCCAATGAAAACAAAACTTATTAGGAACTCTGATTGCCCATGGATGTCTGATAATATAATGGAAGCACTTGCCCGTCGAGACAATCTCTTTCTTAGATGGAAAAGGTTTGCTTGTGCGGATATGCTTATTGACTTCAAAAGAGCCAGAAACAGAGTTTCTTGTATGATTCGGCAGGCCAAAAGATTGTATTACATTAATAAATTCAAGTCAATACGTACCTCAAAAAGCTTCTGGAAAGAAGTAAAGCAATTGGGTATTATAAATAAACCTTCTTCCAATGATGTAGAAATCGACATTGAAAATTTAAATGAAAAGTTTGCTAATTCCGTCTCTAGCACTAGCACACGAAGAATCGTTGAAACAAATTTTTATAACCCTTCGCAGGATGCTTTTAATTTCTTAGAAGTTAATATATATGACGTTGGTGATGCAATTTTTGAGTCAAGTCTAAGAGCATTGGGCTAGATTTCATACATCCGGATTTCATAAAAATACTCCTGCCTAAGATTCTTCCATTCATTACTTTTATATTTAATTCAATTATTCGCACAAGTAAATATCCTAATGAATGGAAACGTGCAAAAATAATTCCAATACCAAAAAATTCAGGAAAAAAAGTGGAATATAGACCGATTGCTATTTTACCCTATATATCTAAAGTATTTGAAGTCATCGCCAGCAACCAAATCAAAAGGTTCATTGCCTGTTTAGATCTACTTAACCCCCTGCAATCTGGCTTTAGAAAAAACCATAGTTGTATAACTGCTCTCCTGAAGGTAACTGAAGATATTCGACTAGCTTCAGAAGAGAATAAAATAACACTGTTAATTCTGCTTGACTTCTCTAAGGCTTTTGATTCGGTGGAATCGACGATATTATGTAAAAAACTTTCCCAACAGTTTAATTTTTCCAACGCTGCAGCTCAACTGATATATTCATATTTGGAACACCGTTCACAAGCTGTCTGGAACAAAGACAAATTTTCATCGTTCATAAATTTAAAGAGGGGAGTGCCACAAGGTTCTATACTTGGACCACTGCTTTTCTCCTTATTTATTAACGATCTCACGCAAGTTTTGAAGTACTGTTCATATCATATTTATGCCGAGGACGTTCAATTATATTTTAGCTTTCGTTTAGGACTAGTTGAAGATGCAGTAGTAAGAATAAACGAAGATCTAGTTTCTGTTCTTGAATGGTCAAGTAAAAATCAACTTTTACTAAATCCAAATAAAACAAAATGCATACCAATCAGCACTCAACGACTTGATTTCGAAGACTTCCCAAACATAATTCTGAATGGACAGGTGGTTGAAATGGTCTCTAAAGCAAGAAACCTTGGAGTTATTTTTAATAATACTCTAACTTGGAAGGACCATATTAACAGCATAGTTGGAAAAGTATATGCTTCTTTGCGGAGCTTATCGATTTCAAGATACTTTTTACCCATTGAAGTGAAAAAGAAGCTGGTAAAGTCTCAGATTCGTCCTGTTCTGACGTTTGGCTGCGAAATATTTGCTGATTTGGACTCTGAATCGCTTCGTAAATTAAACTTGGCATTTAACTCAGTAACAAGATTTGTGTATAACCTTCGAAAATACGATCATGTATCGAGCTATTCACGGCAAATTCTTGGATGCAATCTTCGTTGCTTTTTTCGCTTCAAAAGTCTGTCTTTACTTGTCAAAATTATTAAAATCAAAACGCCATTATACCTATTTGAAATGTTAAACTTTTCGCAGTCGGCTCGAAGTTTTACGCTGCGACCTTATTCATATAGCTGCGTTACATCGCGTCGACAATTTTTCATTCACGCTGTGGAAATATGGAATCATCTCCCTTTGTCACTAAGGAACAAAATTGAACAAAAACAGTTTTTATCATTAACTTTCTCGTTCATGTCACTGGAATTCTCTCGTTAATAATTTTTAAAAACTCATAATGTTATAAAATCATTAATTTTTTAATTATGTATGCGTTTGTTGCTTCTTTTTTATATTTAATTAAAATAACTAGATAAATCAATTTGTAAGTTCTATTCAACTTTATTATTATTTATCTGTACTATCTATAAGAATTTATTCTCAATGTACAGCGATTCATATGCCTAATAAATACTAAATACTAAAAACAATCAAGATATGATCCGTGTATTTATTATAATGATACAAATACTGAATCGATTTTATTTTTGGCAGTTTATGTAGATGACTTGTTAATTTTTTCAAAAGACATAAAAGTATCAGAAAAATTAAAGTCTTATTTAAAGTCAGAATTCCATATGAAAGAGATATCAGAAGTTAGTTCGTTTTTGGGATAATGACCATAGACTATGATAGAAAGAATGGAATCTTAAAAATAAATCAAGAACAATATATTTCAAAATTATTGAGTCGATTTAACATGAATAATTGTAATCCAGTGTCAACTCCTATGGATGTCAATGTTAAGTTAAGCAAGGACAGTTGTCCCAAATCTGAAAAGGAAAAACTTGAAATGTCGAATGTACCCTATCAAGAGTTAATTGGAAGCTTGCTTTTTGCGGCCCAAATCAGTCGTCCAGATATTTGCTTCGCAGTAAATTTTTTCAGTAAGTTCAATAATAATCCAGGTCGACTTCACTGGTTGGCAGCAAAAAGAATTTTGAGGTACCTTAAGGGAACTTTGAACATGAAACTTTCCTATAATCGAAATGGAAATTCAGAAATTGTTGGATTTTGTGATGCAGACTACGCCAATGATTTAGACGAGAGGAAATCAGTAAGTGGATACGTGTTTCTGGCTCAAGGAGGAGCAATATCCTGGGGATCAAGTAAACAGGCGACCGTTGCATTGTCTACAGCCGAGGCTGAGTACATTTCTATGGGAGTTGCTGTACAAGAAGCAATGTGGCTGAAAGGAATTCAAAAGGAATTAACAGGAGTTGAATCATCTATGAAAATCTTTTGTGACAGTCAATGTGCTATTCATCTGGCATCAAATGAATGTTATCGCCCCCGCACGAAACATATCGACATCCGACATCATTTCGTCCGAGACATAGTGGCAGAAAAAACAGATTCGCTCCGAGGAAATGGTAGCAGATATTTTAACGAAGCCTTTATCATCTTCAATGATTAAAAATTTTATTATATCAATTGGTTTGTTAATGAAATAAGATTTTAGTGGGGATGTTGTTTTTGCATCATTTTTGTAAAACCTTATTTAAGCTATTTGGTAGTATTTGTTTTTGAAATAAAAACTGCGCCTTTTTTATAACGAACTTCAAGACGACTGGCTGTGTTTTTTCTCCAAAAGCTATTTATCTTTTACAGAAAACTGCGTTATATTCATTAATAATACCGAGTGAACAAATTTTTCATTTCACAGTAAGTTTTGACTCTTATTCTATATAAAGTTATGTGAAGTGGTGTTTTTTAGGTAGGTAAATAGATTATCTTAGAATACTTTTAAATTGACATAAAACTACTTGATGAAAATATAAAACTGACATGCTAGATATGGCCAACAGCAGAAAGACTTTTATGAATATTTCATTCAAAGCGTTGAAAACTTCAGGTGCTTACTTAATTTGAGCGCCTTGCCATCACCAACGTAAACTAATCCGTCCCTACTGGACAAGAATTTCTCATTTGACAGATGAATTTCAACTAAATCACTCGATTGAAGTATATTTTTATTTACAACAAATAAGATTTATTAAAGCAAAATATCATGAAATATTTATTTAAAAGTATTCTGCGATGATGTAACAACCTAAAAAACATCACTTCACAATACTTTATGTGGAAATATAGACAAAACTCACTTTTGAAATGAAATATTTGTACACTCTTTATTATACGCGTTTTTACAGGATTTCACGTAGCAACGCGTGTTTTTTAACGTTTTGTTTAATAAAGCATATCAAATGTTTATTACACTTCCCAAGGGGCACGCTAAGTTTGTGATAAGTTGTGGTGACTTCTGAGTAACAAAGTGACGGTCGCATTTGTTAAAAAAGAACTAGTCACAGGAACACCACTGTAACCAAAAAAGCGCAGGGGTGGTCCTATTGTGCAACTAAATTCAAGTAACTATGTAGTTACACGTAACACTTGTGTAATCAATGTAAATCGTTTAAAATAAGTTTCTATATACTGGATTGCAACAAGTTTGAAAGGTTACAGTAAAGTTCTAATTGACTTAATAGCAACAGATCAATTTGTCTTAGGGGAGTTTATAAAAACTAAACTGAAACCTACGGAAGAGTTATTAAAAAGTTTTTCGTAACTATATTTTAAGTTGTTTGACATATATAACTAGTTTCAAGTAAATATTTTTCAGTTTCAAAAATGTATTACTTATCAAAATATGTAACTAAAAATACAGTCAGACATTTGTGATGTGACAACTGTTTTGTCCTCTTTTATCAATTAATTGAAATAGGTTATATTAAATAAGTAATTTTCTAGGTTCTACAGTATTTAATTTTCACTACGCTTGCAGTTGAATCAACTAATATTCATTGCTACCCCCTTCAAAACTTGCGCGCTCATAAAATAGATTGAATTTAAAGTTTTTTGTTAAAAAATTAGTGCCCTTCTATTTCTTAAAAGATTTTTTTTGTAGAAATTATTAACAAATATTAAAATATTGTTACATTTTATAAATTCTGAAAGTGAAAATTATGGTTTAAATATATTAAATTAAAAAAACAAGTATAAAACATCTAATTTCTTGTTTTTTTTTAAGACAGAAACATTTATTTCAGAAATAAAATATGGCTGAGAGAAAGTTTCCTTTCTATAACCCCATAGCAACTGATCTTTTAGTCCAGTTCAGGGTCGAATTTAGTGGAATGGTTCACTTGAGTGAAATTAAGGATACTGGTGTCAATGACGACAGCAGATAACATCATTATTAATAAATTTTTGACACAAAATAATCATTTGTTCCAGGACTAATGATTGTGAATAGCGTAAATTTAAGCCTAATTAGCCATGTTTTGAAGCACATTTCTATTTCCGCCTTTAAAAAGCAAAGATAAAAATGCACTAAAAGGAAAGGCTTTTATCTGCTGGGATAAGGAAGCAAGATAAAAAATTATTGAGATGCTTCCGTCATTTTGCCGAGATATATGAAAGTGTACAGAGATTTTAAATCGTTAAATTAGTGAAAAAGCTTATTAAACTAAATAAAAGAGTGCAATTAAAGTAAACATAGTGAATAGGTATGTAAATGCGATACTTTATTTGAAAAATATATATAAAAGAACATGCAATGCTGCATTAAATCCTATAAACACGCCTATAATACGGTGTACAAATTTTTCATTTCACAGGTAAGTTTTGTCTCATATTTTTCATAAAGTTATTTGAGGTGATGTTATTTAGGTAAATACATTATCGTAGAATTCTTTTTAACTATTGAACACTTCTTGGCGAAGGTACAAAACTGACAAGATAGAAAGCGGCAACAGCAGAAAGACATCTAAAAATATTTTATTTAAAACGTTGAAAAATAACTTTGCATTATGGCTGCTAAATGAATTTGAGCGCCTCTTGCCATCACCAACAAAAGCTAATTCGTCCCTGGCGAGAATTTCTCATGACATGACAGGTGAATCTCAACTAAATCTCTCGATTAAAGTATATTTTGTTAACACCAAATTTGCTTTTTTGAAATCAAAATGCCATAAATTATCAATTTAAAAGTATTCTACAGTGATTTATTTATCTAAAAAACATCACTTCATATTACTTTATGCGGAAATATCAGAGTAAATTAACTTGCGAAATGAAATATTTGTACTCTCATTGTTAATAGGACTTGTTTTATAGGACTTTACACTGCACCGCATTATATTTTATATTTCGTTTAACAAACTATTACAAACAATTATTCACAATACTAGTTTTTAATTAGTTTAATAAGCTTTTTTCTCTTCTTTTAAATTTCAATACGATTCTCTTTTGCACGGCGAAATGACAGATATGAATCTCTATTTGTTTTTTTCTTGCTGCCTCACTCACCCTCACTCTTTTTCTTTGCCTACAATGATCCTTATGCAACTGTGAAGAAACTATTATAAAGGTTAGTTCTAAAGAAGTTTCAGAAACTTATTTGAAACATATAAAAGATGGTGTTATTTATGTGATAGGTATTATTTGTTTGTTTTCACAATTTGAATTTAGTATTAGGCTTTAGGCACCTTACCATTAGTCGAGTTTTTCTGTGGGCTCAGAAGGGGGTTTACATGGAACAACATCTTGACAAACATTGAGAACCATCGTTGTTTGATCATTTAAATGCAAAAACAACCATGTTGTCCAACTTTGTTGTATAGGGGGTTTCACATTCTCAAATATTCACATTCTCGAAACCTAAGAAATATTTTTACATTTGGTTTTCGGTATTTGACTAACAATTGATAGGGGCATTGGATATTGAACACAAAAATAACACTTAAATACCAAAATTTTTGAAAATTATCAACGTAAAAAAGAAATAACAATTTTTTTAAATACCTATTTCGATCTTGAAATTTAATTTCTGAAAAACTATTTAGTTAAATAAATTATTGATTTATAAAACAAATACAAGAATGTAGTATAAGCATTGAATAAATATAAATAGAAGGTGACACCGGCCAAAATGTCCGCATCGTTTTCAAGTAGCTCTGCTTTCGCTTTTAATATTATGATGAGGTTGGTGTATAACATAAAATTAATTTCCTTAATTATAAAAAGTTGGTGTATTCGAAAGGGAATTTTTCAATAATAGCATTATTTGTTATTTTTGTTTATTATGAATTGCTATGGAAACGATGGGTGTTAGGACGATTGTAGTGCCTGCTTTGGGTCTTAGTTGTGTTCTAATATGAAATTTAAATTTTCTTTAGAATTTGTAGTTTTGAATGATTTTCGTTGCCTTTTCAAATTAAACTTTTTTTCAAAGCTTAGTATATAAATAATAAATGTACTGATTTTCTTGATACGAAATCTGCATAGCATTGCTGAGGTATTCAACTTGAGTTCAATTGATCTGATCTTTTGGATAAAATTCTTAATATACAGGAGATAAAATAAGTTATATTCTAGTACCACTTTTTTTTAGATAGGCATGGGAGCAGAATATAGGTTGGTATGGTAAACAGAATTTCCAAACGCCAAAAACTTTTTATTAATTTTTAGAAAATCATTCGATTTTATGATTAATATTTTAAAGATAAGAAGGTTTTTGTATACGTAATACAAATTCTATATACTACTGAAAAAAAATAATTCAACAAGTCCAATCCTTAATGCTAAGTCTTCTTCTTGGCTGATTTATTTCAGTAGTACTATATAGAATTTGTATAGTAAAAAAACCTTATAGGAGCTATGCCCGGCCCCGGACAAAAAAACTTCCAGCTTAATGATTGGGAACTCTAATCTTGTTAGATATAGTTTACAGTGGTTTTTGCTAAAAAGTTAAACTGAACTTAATACAAATTGCGTATGACAAAGGCCCGCTTTATGTCACTGATTAGTCCAAGTGAGTAAGCCGGACGAAACGCCATAAAAAGCTATTTTAAATATACATATTCAAGTTTAAGGTCTATCAAGGCTTTTGAATAAATAATTAAGTAGATTTTAAGATGTAAGTATAAGAACTAAAAATAAAAAACATTACCGTCATTTACTTTGAGCGCTTATAGTAACAGCTAGTTTGGCTGTGGATGCATCACCAAAATATGAATATAAGGGTCTGGTACGTGCGTTTTGATATCGAATGAATCGAAAATCGAAGAACTGAAAAAAAAAGATATATAACAGACTAAATTCTTGTAGGTACTACACGGTTAAAAATTTTGGGGTACTTTTTAATATTTTCTGGGTTACATATATGACAACACCAAAAATGTAAAATTAAATAAATTGGGTGGCGCAACAGCTCATGGAGAACCAGGGCCTAGTGACTTACAACTCACAACCATTCCTGTGTGCGTGTTTGTTGGCAGGAATGGAGGGGACCTACAGTTTTTGGCCGAGTCCGAACGGCTAAATGAGAAGCACTTTTTCATGACAAGTATACTCTTGGAGGATTTGTCAGCTCCTCGCAAGAGGCAGTACCTCAAATAAAACATTTCTGTTTTTAGGTGGCACGGCTGGGAATCGAACCCACACCTTCGGCATGACAGTCCTACGCACTAACCATCAAGCCAAGAGGTACTGCACACCAAAAATGTATTGAAATTTAATACTTGACAAATATTAAAATTTGGAAGTTAATACAAAATATATTAAAACTTAATATTATCAGATATTACAAAGGAATACGAAATCTGTATTATATTTTAATAATACAAAGGTATTATAATATAATACTTTATTTCTTGAAAATTAATTTTTAGATCCTTTTCATGAAAATTAATACAAAATATATTACAAAAATAATATTAATGAAAGACTTTTTTTCTAAGAGTATTTATCTTCTAAGTCAATTAATGGTGGCATTATTATATTTATTTTTTTCACATATGTATATGAGAGCTAAAATCTTAATGCGATTGAAATTTTATCTACTAATCTATATATTTTACCTCGAAATATTTCAACGCACCTTCAAAATAATGCATATTTAAATTGTTTATTTATTGTTTTATTGTGGTTTTAATACAGTTTGTATTGAATTTTAATACTTTGGTATTAAAAACATATGCTTCATATTCATATTTAAATATGGCTGATGCTTGCTTGTAATGGCTTCATGTTGTAAAACAAATTGTATTAGATTTTAATACTGTTGTATTGAAAGTATACGCATCTTGCTATATTAATACAATTTGTATTAAATTTTAATACATTTTGTATTAAAAATACACGAATCTCGAATCTCGAATCCCGAATCCCGAATATTTTAATACAATTTGCATTAAATTTTAATACATTTTGTATTAAAAATACACGAGTCTCGATATTTTTAATACAATTTGTACTAAATTTTAGTACTTTTTGTATTAAAAATACACGCGTCCCGATTCTTTTAATACAATTTGTATTAAATTTCAATACTTTTTGTATTAAAAATGTACGCATATACTTAAGTTATTAAATTTCAATGCCAAAAGATTATATTTTATTTCATTCGATTACTTTTTAATCTTTTTGGTATTAAAAATAACAATTTTAATACTAATCTATTAGAATGTAATACAAAGTTATCGTATTGTGTTTTTAGCATGCAAATTGTGGGGTAGTTTTGATCTGTTCCCTGCTTTATGGTTTCGGGGTTGCTGAATCGGAATCTGATATCTTCGAACACAAATTCTTCACGCAACGTGGACAAAAATGCAAAAAATGATGCAAAAGTGGATTTCTTGGGAGGTTTTTACTTATGGCTTGAAAACTATCGATTTTTTTTTTTTTTTTTAGTATTTAGTATTTATTTTATTCATGACAAGCTTACACTTTAAGATATAATATCTTTTTTGAAGTGAAGCTTCTTAACTGTACAATAGCTACTACAATTGATATATAACATTCTCTATAAAAAAAGAAAAGAAATAAGTATATAAGTACATAAAAATGCGATACAAATAAATCATAAAGTAATTTATATAATACTAAAATGAAGTTTAAGTTGCTTTTTCATCAATGGTGTACTACTAGTTCTTCTTATTTGTCGCGGCAATGAGTTAGGGGGGTAAACTCAGTTGTTTCTTTATTTCACGAAAACTAGCAGTTCTTTTTTGAAAAAATGTGAAGGTAAAAATTGTAGCTTATGTAATCTTACACAAAAAAGATTAACATACTTTTTTCATCCAATTAATATATTCAGAGAAAATCGTACAAAAACTTCATGGTGAAGCTAATTTTGTCAAAAAAATGTATTAAAATTTCATTAATCGATGGGCAAAATTTTTTACTGTCCGAATTGTGTTTGGCTATATCTCCTCATCTTGGAAAAGAAAGTGATTTGGTTTTTATTCAACAGCTCGATCGAATTTTATTTTACAACAAAATAATGACAGAATAACATTTAGATAGTAAAATTATCTAAAAAATGAGCTATTAACAAACTCTGTAGGTTAATTAATGAATTTATATTATTGCTCATAAAATTCTAAACAAAAAATATTGTAGCACTTTTTTTCGTAGGAGCAACAGATATTAGAAAAACGTGCATAAACCAACTCATTACCTTTTTTATTCAATGAATGATGAATGATGAAAAAAAGCTCTTATTATGCACGTCTCTGTCGATTTAATTTTTGAGGAAGAAGAAAAAGCTTGAAAGGAAAAGTATTGAAAATTGGTAATTTTTATATGTACTGGGATGTGTATGTAGTTCTATTTTCTGTGATACTGCGCTTCTCACGTTATGGATGACTCCACTCAACTAATTACGAATTGGAATCAAAAAAATTCATAGTTTTCTATGGCAATACAAAATCAACTATAGAACCATAAACTTTGTAGAATCAAGAAGAGTCCTCGTTTCTTCATGGTCTTTAGTACAACCTCTGCGCAAAGAAGGAGGTTCTAGTGGTTTCCTGGCCTATACAGTGTCCGTATGGCGGGCTGCCATTGGCAATATTGGCATGAATGGAGAACGCCTACGATTTTCTGCTGACTGTAGCCGGATATAATTGATATAATCCCTCGAAAATGGTGGATGGATAAGCTAATATTCGATTGCAAGTCTTCCAGCGTGACAGATCCCAATGCACTAGCCATTTTAAATTATGATGTTAAGTTGCATGAGTGTTTTTTAACAAAATTTTATCCAAGCAGAAACAAATAGGATTCCTTAAGTGTTATGATTTTTGCAACAAAGACTGATTTTTGAACACAGTGTATCGACTGTTATCAAGACCAAAAACAATGTCTATCTAGGTGTGGATCTGTCGATGCTTCATGACAAATCACTTCAGGCCTGAATTCACCAACTAAAGCTTCATATGCGTGGATGCTCCTACAGAGGAGAAAGATTATGACGTTAAAGACATCAATCAGAGCTTCTGAGCAAGATGTTATAATTAATTTCCTAGCAATGGACCTGTTGCACTTCTCATGGTTGAAGCCACGCACTTTAGCTTCCGGAAAGTGACCAAACGATTTCAAAAACAAAGTGTTTGTCTTGTTTAAAATATGACTTACTCTACTGAGCCAGTTAATATGTATGTACTGTACATACATTTGTTAGCTACATCCCTAAATTAAAATCTGAGAGCAAAAACTATTTTTCACAGAAATTATACATATAAGAAACTAAATGATAATGAACCCTCCACCCTACATAAATAATCAAAATCAACAAGTCTCTAAGCTTCTCACATATATTTTTGTATCTAAACACATTATGAAATAATAATAAGACTATCCTGAAATAATTTTGTTCTATATTTCAATAAGAAAAATAAAATCTTCTGCTTAGCTTGAAAAATCATAGTCATGGCAACAAAAAAAAACAAACAAAACCAATACCACCAAACCTTATAACACAAATTGTAAACAAAATTTAAATACAAAATAATAAATTGACCCATAATTGTCATAGAAACCAGTAATAAAGGAAATATTAATTAAATAAATATCCCTTTGAGAATTGGTTTGCGTACGCAAAAGTTTCATAATTTCTATTTATTTGTTTCTATTGGCCAACATCTTCTAGTATCGCTTTGAGTAATGCGGTGTCACTTCTATATATATTTATTCAATGGTATAAGCTTTCCAACAAGCTATAGAACATTTATTGTATGTGCTTTTGTTGATTTTTAATATTTAATAATTTTTTGCTTTGAAAGTCAATTTTTCTGAAATTGCTCCTCCTTCGCTATACGATTTTATTTTTTGAATATAGGGTCATGTGCATGTCCCTAGTAATCCAACACTTAGGGGTTCATAATAAAGTAATCGTTGACTGTGAAGAAACTATTCAACGTAAATATTTGATGTAAAATTATTTATCAGCTTAAACTCAAATATTTGTTATAACTTTTAAGGTTTTTCTTGTAACTTGAACAACTTTTTTTTATAAAAAATCAAAAGCTGAAAAGAGCCAAGTTCCCCAGTTGTTTCCTAGTTTCCTAAGCCCGAACAGAAAGTTTCCTTATTTCGAACACAATATTTTGTACATAGTTTCAACCAAAAAAAAATCATAGAAGTATTTCTCTCAGTTTTATTAAACAAATTGTGTTTTTGATTTGTTTTTATTCAATTCTTTTAAAAACTAAATAAAATAAAACAGTTTATCGGAATCTTAGTTTGAACACAATTCAAAAACTGTTCGAAAAAAAGGAAGCTAGCAATTACATGAGTTTCCTTGAATCGAACACTGGTAAAAAGGAAGAAAAAGGTGTTCGAATACTGGACCCAACGTTCCTCTCAGTGTTCTTGATGTAAAACCGTAAAAAAATTTAATTTTCTATAACAACACTAGTGTTCGAACAGGCAACTCTAACAAACTTTTTTTTAATCTTTGGTCTAAACTTTTTTATCAAAATTTTAAGTTTGAATGCGAACTTCTTAAGAACAATGGACAAAAATAATTTTATTTAAATTTATGATTGAAAAACAGATTTCTGGCTTTCAAAAACGGAATAGTACTTCTTTGTAAGTATTGTCTTTGTTTATCAATAAATTTTTAATTGCGATTATAGGTACTATAAGGCAAGTTTTGGATTCAAAAATGACTCCTACGATTTTGATTAAACTTTTTCTATATACATACTTAAATTATTACGATCTACTACTAAAAAAGTAGCATGTTAATTACTACAACAAACTGGTATAATTCCGTATTGTTGTTGTGTTTAACATGCTACTTTTTTCTAAGCAAAGATAAAAATGCACTAAAAAATAGCGCTAGTATCTGTCATAGAACTTGTTTTTTAATTTTGAATTTCCTCATTTCGGCTGAACGGATTTAGATAAATTTTGTATATACCAATATTTTTTAGATTTGCATTCCAAAATTAGTTCTTGTTGCAATTTTATTTGAAAATATCTCCCAGTCTATATCTCGAATAAAAGAAAAGAAATATCGAAAGATTAGTTTGATTTTTTTAGATTTATTTAAAACGATAATTAATTAGTTCGATTAAAGATGTGTACGTCTTGGCTGATACGAAGAGAAGAAGATGCAAATGCAAAAAGTAAATCCAGGATCTGTTTCCTCACAAAATACACCAGTTCGAAAGGGCAAGTTTACACGTGAGAGTGGGACAAGCTTACACGTAACACTCCCACTAAAGTTGGTCCACTTCTTTCATCGATGATATGCCTATCATTGTCCTGAGTCTCTGGAAACTGCCTCTTGGTAACCCCTTCGTCAGAATATCTGCTAGTTGATTTTCACTGCGAACGTATTCTATTTTGAATACACCTTCTTGATACTTTTCGCGTACGAAATGATAACGTACTTCAATATGCTTTGATCTCTTGTGTAGCTCTGGGTTTTTTATAAGTCGAATTGCGCTTTGGTTATCGATGAACAAACAGCTTACATCTCCCACTGCAGGCAAAATGTCCTTTTTGAAAAGGTCCAACCATATTAAGTCCTTCGATGCCTCACTAGCAGCGACAAATTCTGCTTCAGTCGTGGAAAGAGCAACACTTTTTTGCCTCTGTGACCTCCATGATACTGGTCCGGAACCAAGAAGAAACAACGATCCAGACGTTGACCGCCTGGTTTGCTCATCCCCAGCATAATCTGCGTCACTATATCCTAAAAGAATAATTTCAGAGCTGGAATGGTAAGTCAATCCAAAATTTTTTGTTCCGCTTAAATACTTAAAAATTCGCTTAACTGCGTTTACATGAATCGTACTGGGATTTTCCAAGTATCGACTTACCACTCCTACGGCGAAGGATATGTCAGGTCGGGTTCCAATGGAAAGGTACATTAACGAACCTACAGCTTCACGATATGGGAACGTAACCGGAATGCTATTTTTGCCATGGATGTTAATGTCTAACGATGCATTTGTGTCGACCGGCGTAGAAACAGAATAACATTCATTCATACCAAAACGCGATAAGACCTTCTTTACGTAAGATTCTTGATGAACGAATATCGAACCCGTTTTAAATCTTTTTCACTTCTAAGCCGAGAAAAGTGTCTACATAATTTTCTTTAACTTGGAAATTGTCTTTTAAATAATTCAATAAATCATCAATATCTTTCTCATTTTGTGCAGCGACAATTCCGTCATCAATATATAACGCGATTATCATTTTCGATTTCGATTTACCAATAAAAACGCACGAGTCAGCTTTAGATATTTTAAGATCATATTTTGTTAAAAAACTCGTAAACTTAGTGTTCCAGCACCGAGAGGCCTCTTTAAGTCCGTAAAGGCTTCTATTTAATTTGCAAACACGATTTGAATTGTCATCAAAACCGATAGGTTGTTTAATAAAAATTGTTTCTTTTAAGTCACCATATAAAAAGCTGTTTTTATATCGAATTGTTTAAGAATCAAACCTTGAATCGCCGCAACCGAAAAAATCATTCGAATAGAGTCAAATTTAAAAACCGGACTAAAAGTCTCTTCATAGTCTATACCGTACACTTGAGTAAAACCGCGAGCAACCAACCGTGCCTTATATCGATTCACCGAACCATCCGAGTTTCTTTTAATTTTGTATATCCACTTACTGTCTATTAGTTTGTGTCCTTTTGGCAACTCTACAAGGCTCCAGGTGTCGTTATCAGAATGTGAACTCATTTCATCTCGCATTGCAGCCTGCCACTTTTCTGCGTCTCGGGAATCCAATGCCTCCTGATAAGTCTTCGGTTCGTCGTCTTCTAACACACCTGCATAGCATTCGTATGAACTGTACCTTTTTGGAGGATTTATTTCTTGTCGTGACCTCAACTTGTATTTTTCATCATTATTAATGTTGGTATCTGTGCATTCTTGGAAAATTTCCTCTATGTCTTCTTGATCGGAACCTCTATCTGAAATGCTAAGAGAATTGTCAAAAACAAGGTTATTGTTTGAAAAAGAATTATTTGTAATAGGTACAGGATCAGTTTCACGCTGTTTAGATTTTTGTGTGTGATCTAAATCTAGAAAATGAAAAGTAGCACAAGATTTTTTTTCGGAACTATTTTGTTGCGTGTGGGTTTCCATTGTCGACTTACTTGTCAGTTCCCTTTTAAAAAACACATCCCTTGCAATTTCAATCCGGTTTTCGCTCTGAAAGTAAACTCTATATCCTTTTACATTTTCATCATACCCCACAAACAACCCTCTTCGACTCTTAGCATCCCATTTCTTGCGTTTTTCCTTAGGAACGTGCACAAAAACCTCTGTTCCAAAAACTCTTAGTTGTTTTATGTCTGGTTTTCTTTTGAAACATAGTTCATAGGGAGATTTACCCTTTTCTGAGCTTGTACCCGTTCTATTTATTACATACGCAGCAGCATTAACAGCTTCAGCCCAAAGAAACTTCTCCAAGCCTTTTCCAAAAAGCATAGTTCTAGCGGCCTCCACTAGCGTTCTGTTTTCCCGCTCTGCACTTCCATTTTGCTCGGGCGTGTACGGAATAGTTTTTTCGTGATGAATTGCCCTTTTTTTCAAGATGTCTTGCACATCTCTATTGACAAACTCGGTCCCGTTGTCCGTTCGAAAACATTTTACGTTAGCACCCAATGCTGTCTCCATCATTGTCAAAAAATTCGCCAGAATGAACTTTACCTCGCTCTTAGTATTGATAAAATAAACGAATCGGTAATGGGAATAGTCATCTTTAAATAAAAGAAAATATTTAGAACCACCCAGCGAATCCACCTGCATTGGTCCACATACATCTGCATGTATAAGTTCACCTACTGCAATTGATTTTGTTTGACTATGTGGAAATGGTAACTTGTGTTGTTTTCCCAAGCAACAAGCATCACAAGAAAAATTTTGTAAATTACCTTTGACAGGAATATCCATGTCTTTGAGGGTAGAGCATACCTGGCGAATGTTTTGATGAGCAAATCTCTCGTGCCATAGCTCCAACGAACATTGTGACGATAAACACGAAGAGTCTCGATTATCATGAACAGCTGGTAAACTAACTTCCATGGCCATCTCAAAAAGTTTTCCCTTCCGAACACCAACAGCAACAACAACACCATTTCGTATGAAAGAACAACCATCTTTATCTGCTTTTAACTCCAGACCTTTATCCAAAGCTGTTAAGGATGAAAACAAATTCACTTTCATTAAAGGAACATATAAAACATTGGACAAATGATTTTTATTACAAACTCCATTCACAAAAAATTTTACATTTATATCGCCACAGCCATGTGCTTCTAATGTTTCCCCGTTTCCAAACCTTACCAATTGAACGATATCAAATTTCGAATAATTTACGAACCAATTGTAATTGCTTGTCATGTGGTCACTAGCACCGCTATCAACAACCCAAGAAACGGAATCCTTGGAACAAAAGTATGGCTTTGATATCATGCCAATGTACGCCTCTCCATCCACGCTGTTCTCTGCAAATTTTGAGTGCTTAGCTTTTGGGCAGTCCCTTTTTAAATGGCCTTTCTGGTTGCATAAAAAACATCTTTTTTCGGATAAATTCTTCTTTTTCCAACCAACGGATCTGGCAGCCAGAGCAGCAGACGACGAAGCAACATCCTGATCAGCATTCCCGAATCTTATCTCTTCCATTGTAAGACGATCTGTGAGATTTTTGAGTGTTCGATTTTCCTTAGGAGTCGACTCCCATGCTGAAAGAAAATGATTGTAAGATGAAGGCAATGACATTAAAATTTTTGTCATTTTCATGGCATCAGAAATCGGTTCACCCAAATCACTTAGACGTCGTGCAATTTGGTCAATGTTCGAGATGTATCCAACTATGGTTTCACATTTGGTTTTCCTTACTTCGTAAAACTGTTGTTGAAGTAGATGGATTGACGACTCAGAAATTTGTTCAAAAACACTACAAAGTTTGGCCCACATCTCTGCAGCAGTGGAGCAGCATAAAATGTATCGTATAACATTTGTTTCCACTGCTGTTACTATTAACCTTTGCGCCTTGTTGTCCGACGTCTCCCAAACTTTGATTTTCAATTCTGATTCCATCTTGACGCTTTCATCAGCTGGGTCTTCTCTCATTGCTGGTCTTCCTTCTGCTCCGGTTACATAATCGTACAGCCCTGTGGATTTAAAGACCACTACCATTTGGAATTTCCATATATTCCAACCTGCACTGTCTGCAAGTTTTTGTATTTTAATGGCGTCCTCCATCTTTGAGATTTTCTTTTTTGATATATTTAAAATACTTGGCTTGCACTGGGCCCATAACCTTTTGCAATTTTATTTGAAAATATCTCCCAGTCTATATCTCGAATAAAAGAAAAGAAATATCGAAAGATTATTTTGATTTTTTTAGATTTATTTAAAACGATAATTAATTAGTTCGATTAAAGATGTGTACGTCTTGGCTGATACGAAGAGAAGAAGATGGAAATGCAAAAAGTAAATCCAGGATCTGTTTCCTCACAAAATACACCAGTTCGAAAGGGCAAGTTTACACGTGAGAGTGGGACAAGTTTACACGTAACAGTTCTTAAAAATGTTTTAAGAATTTTATATATAAACAATTATTTTTTTAAAAAACCGCTCCAACTATTCAATTTTTTTTTTGTATTAATTCATATTTGTTTAAGAATTTAGATGTTATTCCTTTTTCACAGTTCAAAGTATTAAAAGAGTTGTTTTAGCTGATTTAAATATCGTGTTTCATTCTTTTAAACATTTTTCTCTCATAATTTCCATGTATTTATATAGGAAATATTTTCTTATATATGCAGCGTATTTTACATAAGAGCAAGTACGTGCAATCCAGTCATTCATTTCTCCCTGAGTAAGCCAAGAGGACTTTTGAAGGTTAACCATAATAACCACAAAAGCGAGCAAAAACAACGACGAGAACTTTCAAAGCAAAAAGGCCAAGATTTTCCCCTAAGGGTTGTAATACAATGTGTTAATTTTATTTCGTAAATCGTATCCATACAAAAAATTTTGATAAGTAATTTAGAAAGAGAGACTACGTTATATTTTAAATTAAAGTTTAAAGGCTGAAATATAATAGTTAAAAATACATCTTGAAAATAATTACTATTTAAATACAATTCTTAAATGAAATATGAATGTTGATTGGTGAGATATATGAAGCGTTTTCCCCTCCAACAAAAGGCTTTAAAGAATACAGCGAGATCAGATTGTATCACGTTACTCTTCTCTTTCTCTTAACGTCACTGAAGATAGTACCTTTAAGCAGAAAACGAAAATTTTGGAAAATGTTCCTTGAAGTAAAAACAACATTTTGTCTGAAAAACTTTTTAATCAAGTTTTTAAACAAATACAAATACAAATTGAATTTTTTTCAACTTATTTTTAATGTATCTAGTTTATTTTATCTAATTTTGTATTTATAAAAATTAAATATTATTTCGCGGTAGGTACTTTGATAAGAAAAAAATAGTTGAAATAGATATATTTTTTGTTTTGCCGATAGCCAATAACTTAATTAATATACATACCTAGACATAAAAAAGTATTTTTTTCCACATCACCCAGTGGGGTAAAATACTAGATGCGTTTTTTTTTTTAGGTTTCCCCGATAGGCCTATTCCTCGTTCTAATACTACTTTGAAAATTATATAAATAAAAGTAAGTGGATGGAAGTTGCAATTGCAGTCTAGCTGCAGTTGGAATAATTAAAATATATTTTAAGAAAAAATCAGTCTTATTTATTACAGGTTTTCTTAGAAGGTTGACTAGTTGTTGGCTTAAGTCTAAAATCCTTATTGGTCTTAATCAGTCCGATCAAAAGAAATCTAATAATTGCTTTTTTGTGTTCAACACTGCAATTAATGATCAAACTACCGTCTATCAACGTCATGATTTCACACAACCATGTTTCTACAAGCATCTCCCTTTGTCGCCGGTCAGATATTTGTGGATTGTAGATTGTTTGTACTCTTCTAAAAGTCTCATCGAACGGTATCGAAGGAACAGTTAGTTTTCCAAACTCTGATGGCGTGGTGATACTCTCATAAGCCCGTAGTTGTATCAATAATGTTTGCTCTCTTGTATGATCTCTTTGTTCGATCATGTATTGAGAGCAAGATTCGCAGTTGAGTCTCTTCTTGAGCTTCCATGCCGCAAATCCAGCATAATATACGGAAGCTCCTACCTGCAATTTCCCAGAGCAAACATTATTTGCATTATATTGCTCTAAATCTACGTCAAGTTCTAAATTATTGCTCGCCAAGTCGTTATCAACTTTTCTAGATTGGATTGGCAATAGGTGATCCTCGATTGGGTGTTCAAAGACAAAGTCTTCTTCCAACTCACTTTCGAAATCTTTTTCGATGTCAGCTCCTTTCAATAATGGCTCTGCTCCAGCATCTTCATAGCCAGAATGTTCAGCTGCACTTAGATGCTGGAAGGCGATTTGTTTGAGATTTCGAACAAATCTCAAAGCTGAAGGGTTTCTCTCGTAGGAGCCTCTATTGCAACGTAACATAGAAAACAGATTTTCCACAACGTCTGTATTCAAATGTTGGAGTAGAACAAAGCTTTGTTCCTCGTTTCTGAGATATTTCCACATCTCTATGACTCCCAAAAGAGTTTGCTGCAATCCCTTGAAGCAATATGGGATTTTATGAGAACCGGTTGATCTCCATGTTGCAATCCAACCAATTGCACTTTTCAAATATTCAAGAGTGTCGGTGGACTCCGATAAAACTTGTTTATTTGGATTCCTGGAGTAAAGTTTACCGGTATTAAGATGATCAAATAGATCATTCATTTTTTTTATAAATGTAGCTGTTGTTTGAGCATTTTTCTTTTCTTCTTCAGTTTCAAAGAAGTTAACGCTCAATGCATATAAGATGCCAGAATACACATTGGCGCTAAATATTTGTGTGGCTAACTTAACTGAAAGTTTGTCAAAACCGTTTGGTTTAATATGGGCCTCGGTAAGTTTAAAAAAAACTTGAAATATCCCCTTCGAGTCTTCTCTATAAATTTTTTCGATAATGTGCCAATCAGCAACATCATTCCCGATTGTAATTTTATATTTTAACAATATGTTTCGCACACTTTTGAAAAGGTGCGGATAATCGTAGAGCAAGAAAATCCGGTGATTTTCTATTTCCACGTACGGTGTACTTTCAACAGACATGGGTGGTTTAACAAGCTTTCTGTACGCTGAGCAATTGTTGACTCCCTGGTCGCAGCTTGTTGCAACAACAGTCAACCCACACCTTATTACTCCCGTAATTATACTAACCAACATCTTGGATAAAACCTCTGCATTTGGACTTCCAATGTAATATACAATGGTCTGTTTCCAATTTTTATTCAATCCACGAAGCATAGAGTACCTATATTATCTAGAGTCGCGACTCGTACCCCTCTTGCCTAAAACACCCGCATATTTTATTTGAGCTAACTAAAAGAAAACTCTCTTAAATTCCCTGTCCGTGCATACGTGTGAATTGTGGATTAAAATAAAAAATGGCGTCATTAGCTCAAAAAGTTGACGTTTAGTTTTTTTTTTAATTACTAAAAGTCAAAATGACAGTTCTAATTTGTGTTGTGTTAAATTTGTTAATTTATTAAATTCTTTTTGTGTAAAAAAACCTTTTCATTATAATTTAAAGTGAAAATATTGGCTTAATTCTCCACATTTAAAAAGAAAGAAGTGAACTTTTTAAAACAACAACAACAAAAAACCATAAACTTCGCGTGAATACAAAATATAATTCAATTTTCCCCCTTATTTTTTGATTCATTTCCCAATCATATTTTGAAAATTAATTAAGGATATATGAATGGTGTTTTCCAAAAAATAAAACGATATAAATAAGTTCTGACAATATCAATGGCTTCTTTTACCTCTTCAAGATAATATTCTTTTCGAAGTGGCTACCGAAAAAAGTGCGTTCCGAAATAGTTTACCCTTTTTTCAATGAAGATTCCCTTAGTCTTATACCTAGAATCTCCACAGGGCTGGAAGTAAAGATATACGACATGACGGTATCTCTTGGAGTGGTCAAGACATCCCAAGACGAGTTGGTCTTATATGTACATATAAATGGAGCAATTTGTAAGAGTAAAAAAGCCTTTTCTACTATAAATGTGCTAACATTATATTTCTTAGGACTTCTTGTCAGATTCGACTCAAATTGTCCAGTCAATCGATGTTCCCATGTGTGTTGATGTCACAGTAAGCTCAAATGGGAGAACTGGCGGTGCCAGTATACGAAATGAACAATCGTTTGCGATTCCACTTTCGATGTGGGTCATTGGTTAAGCTGTCTCCGATCTGTCGCCGAACTTTCGAGTGGCTAAGGGCCAGTTGTACAAATATTTAACTCGTGGTTCAGCAATTTTAACTCACCGACTTCGGAGAATAGACTGAGGTTCAAAAGATCTTCTACACTCAAGGCGTCTCAACCTTCGCATAACGGATTTGAATCTCTCCTATGAGTATGTGCACAAAAACATCGATAGCAGCGTGAATCGATGTGAGACATAATTCAATATCAATGCAACGTTCCATGGCTGTTTTTGGAATGGCTTCGGTGATTGCCCTTCAGATGACGCAAAAACGAACCTTGAGAATAATTGTACTCAATTCCGAAGATATGAATGTTTCAAGTGTAAGTAAAGTCGATTTTTGTTTACATTTTTGGAAACTTTTTTTGTATGTTTTGTATTTTTTTGTTTGTATGTTTTAAAGACCTATCGGTCTAAGAATGTTGTAACCAAAATATAGATTGTTGAACGTAATTAAGACTACATTAAGTGTTAGAACTACTTATATTATTGAATTATAGCTAGTGGTTTTTAAATGCAAGCTTTTTAAATTAACAACTTATAGGAATTTCATATGAAGTTCCTTATGAAGGTTTTGATACTTGTTCTTCAACACTTTTTTATTAAATATTTCCTTAAACTAAAAACTAGTTTCAGAACCACGAAGGCCGTCTAAATTAAGACTTATTAGGATTTAAATTATTGAAAAATAGTTAGTGGTTTTCAAATGCCAGCATTTCTCATGTTCAAGTTATATGAATTTCATATAACTTCCCTGTGAAGGTTTTGATAGTTGTTCTTCGAGACTTTTTTTTTAAATAATTGGTTAAACTAAAAACTAGTTTCACAACCACGAAGGCCGTCTAAATTAAGACTTACTAGCATTTAAATTATTCAATTATGGCTAGTGGTTTTCAAATGCAAGCGGTTTACATTTACAACTTATAGAAATTTCATATGAAGTTCCTTATGAAGCTTTTGATACTTGTTCTTCAAGACATTTTTTAAAAATATTTCTTTAAACTAAAAACTAGTTTCAGAACCACGAAGGCCGTCTAAATTAAGACTTATTAGGATTTAAATTATTGAAAAATAGTTAGTGGTTTTCAAATGCCAGCATTTCTCATGTTCAAGTTATATGAATTTAATATAACTTCCCTGTGAAGGTTTTGTTAGTTGTTCTTCGAGACTTTTTTTTTAAATAATTGGTTAAATTAAAAACTGGTTTGAGAACCACGTAGGGTGTCTAAATTAAGACTTATTAGGATTTAAATTATTGAAAAATAGTTAGTGGTTTTCAAATGCCAGCATTTCTCATGTTCAAGTTATATGAATTTCATATAACTTCCCTGTGAAGGTTTTGATAGTTGTTCTTCGAGACTTTTTTTTTAAATAATTGGTTAAATTAAAAACTGGTTTGAGAACCACGTAGGGTGTCTAAATTAAGACTTATTAGCATTTAAATTATTGTAAAATAGTTAGTGGTTTTCAAGTGCCAGCATTTCTCATGTTCAAGTTATATGAATTTAATATAACTTCCCTGTGAAGGTTTTGATACTTGTTCTTCAAGACATTTTTTAAAAATATTTCTTTAAACTAAAAACTAGTTTCAGAACCACGAAGGCCGTCTAAATTAAGACTTATTAGGATTTAAATTATTGAAAAATAGTTAGTGGTTTTCAAATGCCAGCATTTCTCATATTCAAGTTATATGAATTTAATATAACTTCCCTGTGAAGGTTTTGATAGTTGTTCTTCGAGACTTTTTTTTCAATAATTGGTTAAATTAAAAACTGGTTTAAGAACCACGTAGGGTGTCTAAATTAAGACTTATTAGCATTTAAATTATTCAAAAATAGTTAGTGGTTTTCAAATGCCAGCATTTCTCATGTTCAAGTTATATGAATTTCATATAACTTCCCTGTGAAGGTTTTGATAGTTGTTCTTCGAGACTTTTTTTTTCAATAATTGGTTAAATTAAAAACTGGTTTAAGAACCACGTAGGGTGTCTAAATTAAGACTTATTAGCATTTAAATTATTGAAAAATAGTTAGTGGTTTTCAAATGCCAGCATTTCTCATGTTCAATATGAATTTCATATAACTTCCCTGTGAAGGTTTTGATACTTGTTCTTCAAGACATTTTTTAAAAATATTTCTTTAAACTAAAAACTAGTTTCAGAACCACGAAGGCCGTCTAAATTAAGACTTATTAGGATTTAAATTATTGAAAAATAGTTAGTGGTTTTCAAATGCCAGCATTTCTCATATTCAAGTTATATGAATTTAATATAACTTCCCTGTGAAGGTTTTGATAGTTGTTCTTCGAGACTTTTTTTTCAATAATTGGTTAAATTAAAAACTGGTTTAAGAACCACGTAGGGTGTCTAAATTAAGACTTATTAGCATTTAAATTATTCAAAAATAGTTAGTGGTTTTCAAATGCCAGCATTTCTCATGTTCAAGTTATATGAATTTCATATAACTTCCCTGTGAAGGTTTTGATAGTTGTTCTTCGAGACTTTTTTTTTTCAATAATTGGTTAAATTAAAAACTGGTTTAAGAACCACGTAGGGTGTCTAAATTAAGACTTATTAGCATTTAAATTATTGAAAAATAGTTAGTGGTTTTCAAATGCCAGCATTTCTCATGTTCAATATGAATTTCATATAACTTCCCTGTGAAGGTTTTGATACTACTTGTTCTTCAAGACATTTTTTAAAAATATTTCTTTAAACTAAAAACTAGTTTCAGAACCACGAAGGCCGTCTAAATTAAGACTTATTAGGATTTAAATTATTGAAAAATAGTTAGTGGTTTTCAAATGCCAGCATTTCTCATATTCAAGTTATATGAATTTAATATAACTTCCCTGTGAAGGTTTTGATAGTTGTTCTTCGAGACTTTTTTTTCAATAATTGGTTAAATTAAAAACTGGTTTAAGAACCACGTAGGGTGTCTAAATTAAGACTTATTAGCATTTAAATTATTCAAAAATAGTTAGTGGTTTTCAAATGCCAGCATTTCTCATGTTCAAGTTATATGAATTTCATATAACTTCCCTGTGAAGGTTTTGATAGTTGTTCTTCGAGACTTTTTTTTTCAATAATTGGTTAAACTAAAAACTGGTTTAAGAACCACGTAGGGTGTCTAAATTAAGACTTATTAGCATTTAAATTATTGAAAAATAGTTAGTGGTTTTCAAATGCCAGCATTTCTCATGTTCAATATGAATTTCATATAACTTCCCTGTGAAGGTTTTGATACTTGTTCTTCAAGACATTTTTTAAAAATATTTCTTTAAACTAAAAACTAGTTTCAGAACCACGAAGGCCGTCTAAATTAAGACTTATTAGGATTTAAATTATTGAAAAATAGTTAGTGGTTTTCAAATGCCAGCATTTCTCATATTCAAGTTATATGAATTTAATATAACTTCCCTGTGAAGGTTTTGATAGTTGTTCTTCGAGACTTTTTTTTCAATAATTGGTTAAATTAAAAACTGGTTTAAGAACCACGTAGGGTGTCTAAATTAAGACTTATTAGTATTTAAATTATTCAAAAATAGTTAGTGGTTTTCAAATGCCAGCATTTCTCATGTTCAAGTTATATGAATTTCATATAACTTCCCTGTGAAGGTTTTGATACTACTTGTTCTTCAAGACATTTTTTAAAAATATTTCTTTAAACTAAAAACTAGTTTCAGAACCACGAAGGCCGTCTAAATTAAGACTTATTAGGATTTAAATTATTGAAAAATAGTTAGTGGTTTTCAAATGCCAGCATTTCTCATGTTCAAGTTATATGAATTTAATATAACTTCCCTGTGAAGGTTTTGTTAGTTGTTCTTCGAGACTTTTTTTTTAAATAATTGGTTAAATTAAAAACTGGTTTGAGAACCACGTAGGGTGTCTAAATTAAGACTTATTAGCATTTAAATTATTGAAAAATAGTTACTGGTTTTCAAATGCCAGCATTTCTCATGTTCAAGTTATATGAATTTCATATAACTTCCCTGTGAAGGTTTTGATAGTTGTTCTTCGCGACTTTTTTTTTCAATAATTGGTTAAATTAAAAACTGGTTTGAGAACCACGTAGGGTGTCTAAATTAAGACTTATTAGCATTTAAATTATTGAAAAATAGTTAGTGGTTTTCAAATGCCAGCATTTCTCATGTTTAAGTTATATGAATTTCATATAACTTCCCTGTGAAGGTTTTGATAGTTGTTCTTCGAGACTTTTTTTTTAAATAATTGGTTAAATTAAAAACTGGTTTGAGAACCACGAAGGCCGTCTAAATTAAGACTTACTAACATTTAAATTATTCAAATATAGCTAGTGGTTTTCAAATGCAAGCGGCTTACAATTACAACTTATAGGATTTTCATTAATTTATTCTTCCTTTCTTTTCTGAATATGTCTGTTTGTTTATTTTTATTTTGTCTTTATTTACAGATTACACCCACAGTCCGAGCTGGGCCAGTTATAACCACAGTATCTAAGAGCAAGAATACCTAACTGAAAGATTGTATACAACAGAAATTGAATTACAAGAAATTCCAAACAGCATCCTTCACTCTGATATGATAATGCCATATGTTTTTCGAGTTTCAAATGAAATACCATGAAGCGAAAAAAGTTTCAGCGGAACACGATGAAAAACCAGAAGTTGCCATGAACAAATGCCGTGAATATGTTGCTGCTGAATTATAGTTATATTCTTGTCATATTTTTTGACTGTATTAATGTTTTATTCTAATTCAAAATTTGTTAATTGGATGCTTTTATCTAAGTTTGTTGAAATTGAATTGAAATTTTAATAAAATACAAAAATTAAATTTTTGCTGATAACTTAAGAATTTTTTTTACTTGCAAAACAAAAAATGAGATATGTCATTACGATGATAGAGAACACAAGTTCAAATAACCATTGCATAATTTTCAAATTTACGATTTTTATCTTTTAGCCAGAAGGAATGTGTTACACGGAATTTGGCTTTCTTCTAGGCCGAGCGAATAGATGTTACACATACAAAAACAGGCAACTACTCTACTAATTTGTCTTTGCTTTAAAAATAACTTAAAATTTGTCAGCTACTGTTTTAGCAGTAAAAAAATGTCTTTAATGATGTTAAATGCTGTTTACATCGATCGATTATAATGGTAGAAGGACTTTCCGTATTGATCAGTTAAAATAAATTATATTATATAATTACTAATACTATTTAAAGAATAATGTTTGCATTAAATAATTCGTCATCTTCACGCAGAGAGAAATATGTCATTAAATTAAATTAGTTCCGCCACGTATTATACGTTGTTGCACAATAATTACCAAATATTGCATATATACGTCATAAGAATTCCAGAACAACATCTTATCATTCTTCCTCAGTTGGTGCTTGGAAATTGGTAACAAAAAGACTTTTGTTGCACACAGCAATGGTAACATTCTTACGGTCGATCTTTTTAAACCGACCTACACCAACAAATTCTCGATCGTCAACAATAAATTTGACAGTTTGAGCGGGGTTAGCAGCATCTCCGTTATTTCCACTGTCTGTATAAGTTAAGCGAGGGCGCATCTAATAAATTATTAAAATTATTCTTTCTTATTTTTGTTTAAGGTAATTTATTAAATTTCTTACTATGCACAAAAGTGTAGCTAGATGCACAATTTCCAGTTAGGTGGAAACTCATTACGACCAACGGGATCCTTTGATGTATTTGTATCAGCATTTTGTTGCGAACTATGTTGTAGTGAACTTAAGTGGAACTCTGGCATTGCAAATGGAAGCCCTCATTTTCGCAAGCAGTGAATAGTTTATGAAAGCATAGGAAGCAAAATTAACCATTGGTACGTTATCAGTTTCATAACCCTGAAAAAAAGTATGACAAAATTAAGTTTTCAAAGATAACTGAAAGTAGACTTCTTTTATTTTAGAATTTTTTCAAAAAAATTTTCAAATACAAATCTTATGATACAATTAGTAGCACTATTAAATAGATAATCTAGAAATCTAAAAACCATCTCTGTGGGTCAAACCGTTTGGAAAACTCATCACAGTCCAATTGCCTTTTTCAGATTTTGTTGAAATTCTAAAAAAAAAAGTCAATTGGGCTGTGATCTAGCAATGTTCTTACGAAAGTTACACCCAAGAACAAATGCCAATGTTTTCAAATTCTGACTTAAAAGTACATACACTATGATCAAAAGTCAAATTTTGAACCGCCGACTAGAGTTCAAATTGGTAAACGCCAATTTCAAGAGGATTCGAATACGGACTTAGGGATGCATCAACTATTGTTCTAGGGTAAATACTTTGGGAGATACACCTAAGAACAAATACCATTTTCTTCAAATTCCTACTCAAATGTACGTACCCTCGGACCAAAAGTCAAAATTTGAACCGCTTTCTCAAATTAAAATTGGTGAACGCCAATTTCAAGAGGATTTCAATACAAACTTAGGGATGCATTAACTATTGTCCTAGGATAAATACTTTGGAAGATACACCCAAGAACTAATACCATTTTCTTCAAATTCCTACTTAAATGTAGGTACCCTCAGACCAAAAGTCAAATTTCTAACCGCTACACAGTGGTCGGAAATCAACATTTAGCGCGAACTAAATATAAAACTGAAGGTGCAAATCACCATGACAAATGTTATCTATCATACGTGGAATACATCCGCGTACCCACTGATGATCTTAGTTTTTTATTAAAAGTCGAAGATGTTATTAAAAGACCCGTTAGTTGAACGATTCAACCAATATTCGCAGCATGCTATGCCAATTTTGAATTGTTTATCATTTGAAATGGGTGTGAAAATTCAAGTTTAAATTATTTTAATAATGTATAACCATGGATAAGGTATATAACGGTCAATATTTTTTTAATAAATTTAAGGACGTGTAAAGTGAGGACCTAGTTAAGAAAAGATTTTTTGGTTATTATTTTTTTAAGTTGAGCATAGAAAAATCGCAAGTGTTTGCAAGTGTTAAGGCTGCTCTTATATCATTTGGGAATCACTTCTTCACAAGATAGTACAAAAACAAACTGCATTTGCGTGCTAATTCATCTTTTACTATTCATTTTAGAATCGTCACAAAAGGCCACAATTTTCAAAGTTTTTGACATACCATGCTTCGAATATTCGTTGACTCGTTCAACTAACGGGTGTTTTAGTTTCATCTTCGACATTTAATACAAAACCAAGGTCATCAGTGGGTACGCGGATGTATTCTCCTTACGATATAATATTACATTAGTCATAGTGATTGGGATCTTCAATTCTTGGTTTAGTTCGCGCTAAATGTTGATTTCCGACCACTGTGCGCTAGCTCAAATTAAAATTGGTGAACGCCAATTTCAAGAGGATTTCAATACGAACTTAGGGATGCATCAACTATTGTCCTAGGATAAATACTTTGGGAGATACACCTAAGAACAAATACCATTTTCTTCAAATTCCTACTCAAATGAACGTACCCTCGAACCAAAAGTCAAAATTTGAACCGCTTTCTCAAATTAAAATTGGTGAACGCCAATTTCAAGAGGATTTCAATACAAACTTAGGGATGCATTAACTATTGTCCTAGGATAAATACTTTGGAAGATACACCCAAGAACTAATACCATTTTCTTCAAATTCCTACTTAAATGTAGGTACCCTCAGACCAAAAGTCAAATTTCTAACCGCTGGCTCAAATTAAAATTGGTAAACGCCAATTTTAAGAGGACTCGAATACAAATTTAGGGATGCATCAACTATTGTCCTGGGATAAATACTTTGGGAGATACACCCAAGAACAAGAAGAACAAGAAAAACACGGCATTTGTTCTTGGGTGTAACTCCCAAAGTATTTATCCCAGGACAATAGTTGATGCATCCCTAAATTCGTATTCGAGTCCTCTTAAAATTGGCGTTTATCAATTTTAATTTGAGCCAGCGGTTCAAATTTTGACTTTTGGTCCGAGGGTACGTACATTTGAGTAGGAATTTGAAGAAAACGGCATTCGTTCTTGGGTGTAACTCCCAAAGTATTTATCCTAGGACAATAGTTAATGCATCCCTAAGTTCGTATTGAAATCCTCTTGAAATTGGCGTTTACCAATTTAAATTTGAGCCAGCGGTTAGAAATTTGACTTTTGGTCTGAGGGTACCTACATTTAAGTAGGAATTTGAAGAAAATGGTATTAGTTCTTGGGTGTATCTCCCAAAGTATTTATCCTAGGACAATAGTTGATGCATCCCTAAGTTCGTATTGAAATCCTCTTGAAATTGGCGTTCACCAATTTTAATTTGAGCTAGCGGTTCAAATTTTGACTTTTGGTCCGAAGGTACGTACATTTGAGTAGGAATTTGAAGAAAATGGTATTAGTTCTTGGGTGTATCTCCCAAAGTACTTATCCTAGGATAATAGTTGATGCATCCCTAAATTCTAATTCGAATCCTCTTGAAATTGGCGTTCACCAATTTTAATTTGAGCCAGCGGTTCGAAATTTGGCTTTTGGTCCGAGGGTACGTACATTTGAGTAGGAATTTGAAGAAAACGGCATTCGTTCTTGGGTGTAACTCCCAAAGTATTTATCCTAGGACAATAGTTGATGCATCCCTAAGTTCGTATTGAAATCCTCTTGAAATTGGCTTTTACCAATTTAAATTTGAGCCAGCGGTTAGAAATTTGACTTTTGGCCTGAGGGTACCTACATTTAAGTAGGAATTTGAAGAAAATGGTATTTGTTCTTGGGTGTAACTCGCAAAGTATTTATCCTAGGACAATAGTTGATGCATGTCTAAATTCGTATTCGAATCCTCTTGAAATTGACTTTTACCAATTTGAGCTCGAGTCGGCGGTTCAAAACTTGACTTCTGGTCATAGAGTATGTACTTTTAAGTGGAAATTTGAAAACATTAGCATTTGTTCTTGGGTGTAACCTCTTAAGTATCTTTCGTAAGAAAATTGTTGATACATTCTTAGATCAAAGCTCAATTGACTTTTTTTTCAGAATTTAAATAAAATCTGAAAAAGGCAATTGGACTGTGATGAGATTTTCAAGCGGTTTGACCCACAGAGATGGTTTTTACTTTTTAGAACTCTATAGTTAATAGTGCTACTAATTGCATATGAATTTAAAATTTGAAAAAAAAATTCAAAAATCCTATGACAAAAGGAGTTTACTTTTAGGTTTTCAAGACTAACTGAAAGTAAAGTTCTTTTGTTCTAGGATTTTTTTAGATTTGTTTTAAATACAAATCTTATAATGCAATTAGTAGCACTATTAAATACTTAATCTGAAAATATAAAAACCATCTCTGTGGGCCAAAGCGTTTTGAAAAATCATAACATTCCGTTTCCCTTTTTTTCAGATTTTTTTGAAATTCTGAAAAAAAGTCAATTGAACTGTGATGATTTTCCGATTGGTTTAATTCACAGACATGATTTATATGTTTTTGAACTCTTTATTTAATAGTGCTTCTATTTGCATTATTAATTTTAAGTTTGAAGTGAAATTTCAAAAAAAAATTCTCCTTTAAGGCTTTCAACACGAGATTTTTATATATTAGAAGATGAGGTAGTTGAATATTTTCTAGTGTTCATTTGGTAAATAAGTTAAGAAAAACTTTAACAGTCAGGCCCACGGACGAAATGCTGAGGGAACAACAAACAAATCTCATTTTATTGGTGAAAGCAAATATTTGAACGGTATCCAAACAGGAACTTTTAGCTTTTAGATTCCTCCAAGAAAATAGTGTACAATGGTTTTTGTCATGTTGAAAATGATTGAAGGAAAATGACATCTCAGAGCCCTCAGAAATGTCTCTTGAACAGGATTCCTCTGAAATTTTGCTGTCAAATTACAGAGGAAGGAAAATATTGGATTCGCTTGCTCAGTCTTTGACATATCATTGAACAATTTTATCGAGACAAAAAAAACAACTCACACAGAAGATCAAGTAATTTATCGTCTATCGACCAAAGGTCAATTTAAGCACTTCAGACTTATATCAAAATCTTACATCGCCATGATTCTTCGAGAATCGTTGATGATGCTTGAATGTACCTATATAATTTGCGTAAATTCACGGTTTATCAAAAACCACACATGACAAAAAACCCTCGAGGACCAGATTTTATTTGCGAAATACGCCTGATAAAAATTGCAATTATTTGTGATCATCAAATGCTTTAACAAATGTACTTACCAAGAGCTTGGGTCTTCCTCATTTGAGTGAGGATGCTGGAATGTTCTTCGTGCTTCCTTTTGGCGCGGATGTGTGTTCCCAATAGTCTCTTCAAGAATTTCAAAGCACGATTGGACACTTTCAACAATCTCATGGTTCTCTTCTTGTAAGCAGCACTGGCAAACCACTTCCCGAACGAGATTCCTCATGGATGTTCCTTAGACGAGTACCACGTAGTCCATTGACTTTCCTGTGACCGGTGTATTTATCATTCTTTAATTTGGTTGTTGTATGTCCCCGGTTGAGACTAATACAAAACGACAATGGGTGGAAAGGACATAGTGTCAGGTGTTCAGAGTATTCGCACTTTTTGTATTCGCCTCTATAGCCTCCTTCGTTTTTGTTTAAAAACACAAAAAAGAACTTGTTTCATTTATTGTCCTGAACCCAAAAACAAACTACCAAATATAACGAAAGTTGCTACACTTTCACGGGGGCCAAAAGCGCGAACACTACACCTGGCACTATGTCTGGCCTAAACACTTATTTTTAAATCATTTATAATGAAAACACTTTTTCGCACATTTTATTTCTTATAAATAGAAACTTACACGCAATATTATTTTAGCGACCGATCAAGATAAATTTTTCACAATAAACAAACTTTTTTATACTTTTTTTCATCTGTCAAAATATTGAGCTACAAGTTACATGAGGTCTGTTCCTTTACTTTGAATTTCTGTGATTTTCTGTGCATTTCTGCCATAGAAGAAGAAGTAAAGGAAGTGGTGTATATCACATATACAGTGTACGTGAGTGAAGCAGCAAGAATTGAAAAAAAAAAAACAAATTGAGATTCATCTGTCATTTTGCCGAGCTGAAAGGAAGTGTTTTGAAATTTCAATTTGTTAAACAAGTGAAAAAGTTTATTTAAACTAAATAAAAAAGTGAAATAAAAGTTAGAATAGTAAATACTATCAATAATTTATTTAAAAAATATAAAACAGCATGTGGTGGCTACGTTAAATCCTCTAAAAACGCCTATACTAAGGAGTATACAAACATTTTTTTGTACAAGTTAATTTTTCTGATATTTTCATATAAAGTAACGTGAAATGATGTTATTTAGGTAAATAAATTATCTTTGAATACTTTAAAATTAAGATTTTATCGCAATTTGCTATAAAAATAACAAATTTGTTGAAAACAAAAATATACTTTAATCCAGTGATTTCGTTGAGACTCATCTGTCAAATGAGAAACTCTCGCACAGGGTCGATCTAGTTTTTGTTGGTGGTGGCAAGGCGCTCAAATCCGTTTAGCGCCCGTATTGCAGAGTTATTTTTTAACGCTTTAAATAAAATATTTTTAAAGGGGTAACAGCAGAATCCTATTTATCTTGTTGGATTTGTATCCTCGTCACGAAGTGTTTATTTCAGTTTAAAAGTACATTACCATTAAAAACATCACTTAACTTACCTGTGAAAAGAAAAATTTGTGCACCGTATTATAGGCGTTTTTATATTATTTAATGCATCACCACGTTTTTTATATATTTCTTATCAATAAAGTTTTTCAAAGTAATCACTATATTAACTTTCATTTCACTTTTTTATTCAGTTCAATAGGCTTTTTCACTATTTTTATGATTTAAAATCTCTGTACACTTCTCTACAGCTCGGCAAAATGACGGAAGCATCTCAATTGTTTTTTTCTTTTTTTTTTAATCTGGCTTCCTTTGGGCGCCCCAGCCTTCAGCCGTGTAACTGCACTGCGACCCTGGGGCAATGCATTTGTGTTTGTGTAACTCACACTATTTTGAAAAATGCTTCACTGTTTCCACGATATGCCAGTTCCTTTACTTCTTCTTCTTTGATTTCTGCGCATTTCAGTCCAAAGTTGTGTCAAAGTTCATATAAAAAAATATTTTGACACAAGTTTGGACTAAAAATCACACAAACCCAAAGTAAAGGATCAGACCTATGATTTGGTAAAAGTAAGGCAGCTACGCATATGGAGTCTTAAGGGTGCGCTTCTACTTTTTGGTGCATTTTCTTTAATTTTAATAAAAATATTCATAATTATTGTTTTATTTATATGCCAGAAGCACCGAAAACTATTTTTGTTATAGTTTTTGTTCAAAAAACCTGTTGTATCAGCAACTCGATCGCACAATGGCAACACTCGTTTACGATATTTCTTCTCTCTATGAAATTATGTTTATCTTCTTGTTAACTTTTGCCACGTCATTTATAACCTCACTTTGAATTTCGCTTTCCGCCAACGAGGTCAATTCTTTATAGTTACTTACTTTATAAAAATTACATATATTATATAAGTTGAATTACACATCACATTGAACTGAACAAGTCTTTCATTTTAAACCTGACTGAAATACAACATTGTGGCGACGAGGATTGGTGCAGTACAATGGATAAAGCAGCAGTTGAGCAATTGATGGAGCGGCAGCAGACTTGGATGGAGCGGATTTTTGCTTCCAACAAAGAATTTATGGAGCAGGTCTTGGAAAAGAAAATGGTTGTTTCATCATCATCATCGTCGGTTCCATCATTTCGCCAGTTCAACTCAGAGAAGGAAAGTTGGGAGAACTACCTTTTTCAGCTGCAACAGCATTATACTGCAAATTCCCTGGTAGATGATAATCTTCGCAAATCACATTTTCTGTCAGAGTGTGGTCCAGATGTCAACGAGCTACTCAGGAAGCTCTTTGAAACAGAGAACGTAAGTACGCACACTTTTAAAGAACTCACGGAAAAACTAACTCGCCATTTTTCAACAAAATTACATGTTTTGGCTTCACGTTGCAAGTTCCTCCGCACAAAAATGTCTCCTAACCAGTCATATGCGGAGTGGATCGCGGACTTAAGAGGAGTAGCAAGGAGCTGCGCGTTTGTTTGTGGTAAGGAAGGTTGCAGTCAGTCATATGCAGATATGATGATACGAGACATGTTGGTTTTTCACACTCCACATGATGCTGTCCGTATTGCAGCGACGCAAAAAAAAAATCCTACACTGGAAGAGATTGAGGACATTGCCACGGCCTATGAGTCCACTCAGCTGGCAAGTGAAATCCTGAAAGACAAAGGAAAATGCATTTCATCTGCTGAGGTTAACTTAGTAAATGCAGCTCACAAGTTCAAGAAAACTAATGATAGCCAAGCAAGAAGGTCTTGTCCAGGTTGCAATATATACCACGATCGAAACGATTGCCGCCATCTAGATTCAGTGTGTGATCTCTGCAATAAGAAGGGTCACATCAAAAGCGTATGTTTGTCAGCCGCACAGCGATCTGAAGGTGGATCTTCATTCACGAAGAAGAAACAGAAGTATAGACATTCAAAGTCACGTGGGCGGGCAGGAAAGAAACAAAGCACAGACAATAGAAAAGGAGACCACGAATCAGCTCATTCAATTCATCAGCTAGTGGAAGCAACTACTGAGCTTACAAAAGATGATGAGAAAACACTCTTTACTATCCCAGAAGAAGTTTCGTCAGCTTGGGAGTTGGAACGCAGGGGACGCAAAATGTTTATTCGTTTAGACATAAACGAAACCCAAACTACTTTTCAGGTAGACACGGGGGCGACATCATCGCTAATTGGGCTTGAGACTTATCGAGAAATTGATAATCTTAAGTTGGTACCCACAAAGCGCACTCTAAAGGCATATGGTGATATGTCAGTTCCAATAAAAGGTGAAGCTGTTGTGACAGTGCAATGGCGTGACGAGAGAAGGCAGTTATCTTTGCTCGTAGTTGACAGTACGAGTGCTTCAAACATCATGGGCCTCGATTGGTTTGAAGCTTTTCATTTTGAGGTTAAGTTCTCAAATAAGGAGAACATTTTGCAGTTGTCTGAGGGATCTCGTGATGAGCTGGCAGGACAAGCACAAGCCCTGTGTGCAAAGTACAAAACTGTTTTCTCATCTGAGCTTGGCTGTAGCAAACGCTTCACTGCTCATCTTTCTATGAAACCTGATACTCGTCCACGTTATTTTAAGTACCGTCCAGTGCCGTTTGCTCAACAAGCGGCTGTCAAAAAGGAGATTGAGAGACTAACAAGTTTGGGCATATTGCGAGCTGTTGAGACGAGTCAGTGGGCAGCCCCCATCGTTGTTGTTAAGAAGCAGAGTGGAGATCTTCGGCTGTGTGGTGATTTCAAAGTCACCATAAACCCTCAGTTGGAAATTGATAGACATCCCGTTCCTCGGATCCAGGAATTGTTTTGCCGTCTTCAGGGGGGTCAATTTTTTACGAAAGTTGATCTCTCCGATGCCTACCTCCAGATTCCACTGGATGATGAATCTAAGCGTCTGTGTGTCATCAATACACATCTTGGATTGTTCGAATATCAGCGTCTTCCTTTTGGTACTGCAAGCTCGACTGGGATTTTTCAACGTTACATGGAACAATTGACAGCTGATCTGGATTTTTGTGTCTCATATTTAGATGACATCATCGTGTCAGGTCGAACTAATGCGGAGCACCTAAAAAATCTTAAGACACTTTATCAACGTTTCGATGACCATGGATTGAAATGCCGTCTGGTTAAATGCAAGTTTGCGGAGCCAGAGATTGAATATTTAGGGCATATAATTGACAAAAAAGGTATAAGACCCTCAGAAACGCGATTAAAGGCCATCAACAACTTACCAAAACCTCAAAATCTTAAGGAGCTAGAAGCATTTTTGGGTAAGTTAAATTATTACAATCAATTCATACCAAATTTTGCACAGTTAGCGGCACCGCTTAACAAACTCCGGTCCAAAGACATACCTTTCATTTGGGGTCACCAGCAGCAAAAATCATTCGATGATTTTAAAGAGAAGATCATGAAGGTTTCTAGCTTGGTTCATTTTCAAAATGACTTGCCTCTATCTCTAGCTACGGATGCCTCATCGCATGGCATTGGAGCTGTGATCTCCCATCATTATCCCGATGGAACGGAGAAGCCAATCGCGTTTGCTTCTAAAACGCTTACTGACGCGCAGAAAGGGTATAGCCAGATAGAGAAAGAGGCACTGTCAATCATCTATGGTGTAAAAAAGTTTAACCAATATTTATATGGCCGACAGTTTGAATTAATTACAGACCATCAACCTTTGGTCACCATTTTCAGCCCGAGTAAGAAACTACCTGTCATGACCATTCATCGTTTGCAGAGATGGGCCATTACGCTTATGAGCTACACATACACTATCCGCTACAGACCGACAAAAGCGCATGGAAATGCTGACTGTTTGTCGCGTTTACCTCATGGACCAGATGAGGAGTTTGACAAGTCAGAGGAAGATAAAGTCCATCTCATAGACGACGTGCTGGAAAACTTTCCAGTGAACGTGGCAGACATCGCTGCTGAGTCAAAGCGTGATGGACTAATTAAAAAGGTCATGTGTTATGTTCAGGATGGATGGCCAAATTTTATTCATTCTTCTGACATCGAGTTACTTCCATTTTTCCGTAGAAAGTTCTGTTTATGTGTGCGTGCTAATGTTCTTCTTTTTCAGAGCGAGAGTTTTTGTAGAGTAGTAATACCTAAGACTTTACAAAAAAGAGTATTGCAGATGATTCATCATGGACACTGGGGCATGACAAGGATGAAGCAGATTTCTAGACGATATTGCTGGTGGCCTGGTATCGATGAGCAGATACAGATGACTGTAAAGGAGTGTTGTGCGTGTCAATTAAATGCCAGTCAGTTACCGAGGGAATATTCTAGTTGGCCTACTACTGCTGAGGTTTGGGAACGATTGCACGTGGATTTTGCAGGGCCATTTAAGAAGAGTATGTGGCTAATAGTGGTTGATTCCAATTCGAAGTTTCCTTTTGTGATTAAGATGCAATCAACGACGTCACTTGCAACAATACATGCAATGCAATCTATTTTTGCTTTGGAGGGTTTGCCAAAGACCTTGGTTTCCGATAATGGGCCGCAATTCACATCCAAGGAGTTTGGAGAATTTTGCAAAAGAAATTCGATTCGGCATTTAACTTCAGCACCTTTCAACCCGGAATCTAATGGTGCAGCAGAGCGGATGGTACGCACTTTCAAGACATCTTTATCTAAAATATTAGAGGACTCAGCTGAAGATAATGACGCTTTGGCTACTTTCTTGGTGACATATCGCTCGACACCAGACAGTTCAGGAATCTCACCAGCTGAAAAGCTACATGGTCGAATCCATCGATCTGTTTTAGCAGCCATGGTTCCAGACACACCTAATGAAGAGAAACCCTGCGAGAACAAAACTAAATTCTCACCTAAGCAACCAGTACTTTTTCGTCAATACCTTAAAAAACAGAAGTGGATACCTGGTGTTATCTTGAAGAGACTAGGTCGGAAGATGTACATCGTGCAGTCTGAAAATAGGAATTTCAGAAGACACCAAAATCAAATTCGGACTCGAGAAAATCATCAGGCATCACGAGATGGAGCAGTTGATGGTAATTTGTTTTCATTTAATAATTGCTTTCCAAATCAAATTGCAGAAAACAGTCATCCAAAATCACCACAAATAATTTCTACAAACGACTCATTGATCTTGGAGAATCCTACTGCTGGAAGCCCTGTGAACTTAGTTTCTCCATCACTGACTCCTCAAGCATCAACAAATCAAAGAGTGATCACCTCTACTCAGAAGACTGTTCCAGAGACACCTAGAAGATCTCAGCGTTTACGTTACAATCAAATTTCATATTATCCTTAAATTAGATGTGAGGGAAGCTGTTGTATCAGCAACTCGATCGCACAATGGCAACACTCGTTTACGATATTTCTTCTCTCTATGAAATTATGTTTATCTTCTTGTTAACTTTTGCCACGTCATTTATAACCTCACTTTGAATTTCGCTTTCCGCCAACGAGGTCAATTCTTTATAGTTACTTACTTTATAAAAATTACATATATTATATAAGTTGAATTACACATCACATTGAACTGAACAAGTCTTTCATTTTAAACCTGACTGAAATACAACAAAACCCAATTGTATTAAAAAGAAAAAAAATATTTTCAATTTTTGAATTCAACGGATTCATATTTTAAATATCTGAGCGCAGGGTAGTCCACAAAATTTGCGCACAGCCCTGTGACCAAATTTTTTTCGCTGTATTGGTGCGGTCTCCATTTAAAATGCACGGGGAAACTTATACATGCTCATAAATTTGGGCAAAATGCTCTCACTTCAGCTTGTAGGGTGAAAGAGAACAAACCCCCGGAGTCGCGACTCTAGATAATATAGGTTCTCTATGCCACGAAGTGTGAATGCCATTGCCTTAGTGGCTGGAGTATTCATCCTTCCATACTCCCCAAAGTCTGTAAGGCCGTAAACAATATCATCCTTAATACTATACTCTAATTCTTTTTTTATTGACATTTCGTGAAAAAGTAGCACACACTTTTTGTCCATGGCTGTCATGCTTTTGGCTTTTTCAGTTAGCATATCCGACATCGGCTTACTAAATCCAGTTGGAAAGCGAATTTCGGAATGCCAACGGTAAATGGTACTAACTGCTGGCAGTTTGAATCCAGTACTCAACATGAATGAGTAACAGGCTGGTGACTTAAAAAAAAATTTTAAAAACAAATCTTTTTCGCTATTTCCCCAAGGAGTATTATTTTTGTGGAAAAGTTGAGCTAAGATAAATGTTTGTAGCTCAGGTGTCGACTTTGCCATCTGTTTTTCGACATCATTTCTTAAAATATACTCCCGGTTTTGTTTCAGTTTTTTGGGCGTACGAAAAATATATCTGGGTATGACACGGGTAGGATTTATTTTCCGCACTGATTTATAAGAACGGTACCCTGGTGACGGAAATTGTGATGGCGAAATATGGGAAGAAGAAGGTAAATCTGTTATATTCAGTGAGGAATCTTTAATATAAGTGGTGGTTGAACTCGAAGCCAGATTTACTAAAGAAGCAGCTGGGCTGCAAGGCGTATGTGGGGGCTGGGGCTCACAAGTCAAAGGCGTAGATATAACGGTTGAAGTTGGCTGCTTCCGGTACCTCCATGCATCCATTAGATAAACACATGAAATGTCAGTAGCAGTTTCGGAACAACTACATACCGAAGATATTGGAAGAGCGAATTTGGTTAAACTTTTACGAACGGATTGTATCAGGATGTCCTTAGTATAAAAATGTTTTTCACACATAAAGGGTACTGATCAGCAATAATATTTTCAAAAGCAAACAAAATGAAATACAAACTTTCAACGTTATAAGTAATGTATTTATTAAAATATTATTGGATCAAGACAAAATCGATTCTCATTAGCGGACTGTATTTGATGTTACCTCGATGATGGTTGCTTGTAAAAGAGAGCAAATAATATATTGCACCATCGTACGATGCTAATCTTCCAAAAACCAAATCATCAACAAGTGCATATGAATAGCGGCTTAGAAGATTAAAAGATTAGCAAAGTGGGAAAAACAAATCAACAAAAAAATTAGAGTCAATAACACATAGGGTATTATTTGACTATGTTTGGCAATTTTACAAAATATTTACAATTATATGAAAATTGGTGAAGTTTGTAAGAATTAATCAAGTAATCAATTTATGATGAACATAAGTATTTAATGATGAAAAAATAATAATTTAGGATGAAAAATAATTTAACAGTGCATTCCTGAACACGCCGGCCCCCCTGAAGGAACTTCAGGAACATGGCAGAATAGCCAGCTTCGTTATTGGTCGCTTAAAAATGCCATTTTTGGTTCGAACGGATACAACTCGTACAAGATCATCCTCTCCAGGATGAAGTTCTTCAACTCGTCCTAGCGCCCATCTGGATGGTGGCATATTGAGCTCCTTGATGACAACCAGGTCGCCAACTTTAAAATTCCTGGTCTTCTTCTGCCATTTGGGACGATGTTGAAGCGAAGTTAGGTAGTCAGAGTGCCATCGACGCCAAAACCCTTGCAACATATTTTGAATGAGTTGCCATCTTCCAAGTCTATTAAGTGGGACATCTAGACAGCTGGGCTCTGGTATCGCCGAATATGGTCTACCTATAAGGAAATGAGACGGTGTTAGAGGGTTCAAATCTGTATCAGAAATAGAACAAAGAGGCCTAGAATTTAATAGCGCTTCAATTTGGGAAAGCAAAGTGGACATCTCCTCAAAGGTCAAAATATTGTTCCCTATCACTCGCCGGAGGTGCTGTTTTACACTTTTGACCCCCGCTTCCCAAAGGCCCCCGAAATGAGGGCTATGTGGAGGAATAAATTCCCATTTGATACTTTCCGCTGCCAATGCTGCTGACACTAGATGATTGTGTTTCTCGGATCGTACCAACTCAGCCCATTCACACAGGGTTCTCGCAGCTCCTTGAAAATTGGTACCATTGTCCGAGTAGATGACGCTGCATTTTCCCCTCCTTGCTATGAATCGCCTCAAAGCTGCTAGGAAGGCATCGGTAGACAGGTCACTGACGACTTCCAAGTGTAACGCCTTTGTCGCCATACACACAAACAATGCGAAGTAACCTTTCACGAACTTTGGATTTCTTCCTTTGGCGAGTCGAAGCGTTATCGGTCCAGCATAGTCACAGCCCGTTCGGTTGAAGGCAAAAGATGGTGAGAGTCTGTGATTGAATTATTAATGTGCAGAACACAATTTGATAACAAATACAAGCACTTGAACTTGATTTGTTTATTCTGTGTAAAATGGTGCACAATTAATTTGATATTGGATGGTACAATTGCAGGCACTTGAAACCTGAACTGTATGTGAAAAGTGGATCAAATTACTACTCAACGAATTGTTTTAAAATGATATTTATTTGTGGGCCAATGCCTCTTTTATACTTATGATTAATTGCATAAAATGCTTACAATGGATAAATAAAATAAATGCTTACAATGAATAAATATAATTAAATATGGGTCGATATGCAACGATCGAACGCCACCGCGTTCGTTCGTTGTATCCATTTCAGAATGTAATACAGTCAGCATTATTGTTGTTTATGTTGTTTAACATACTTCCCCGCGTTGAATGGCTCAATTCAACTGTATTCTCATATGACGTTGACATCGTACTGTATTCTTGGTTGTGGAACAGGTGTAGAATTAGTGGCTGACGTCAATCTCTTCCGGAGTTTGCAAATAATTACAATTGCAAAGCTCATTGAAAGAAGAAGAGCAAAATAACTGACAAAGTGGTGATGAATGCTATTGAAGAATACCTTGTCGTTCAGCTTAGGAAGACCTTGATGTTGTAGGGTAGAGAGTTGAGTCTGGAGATGGTTTAATGCTTCTAGATGACTGTTGTTGAATGTTGGAAGTGATTCCAGAGCTGCGTGCACATCTTTGGGTTTGGCAATTAAAGATATGTTCCCAAAGCTTATGTAGGATGATTGTAGAGTGCTGATCATCATCTGATTTCCTTCAATGGTAATGAGATTGTTTCTCAGTATACAATCATTTTCCATTGATAGAATGCCGGATCCAGTGAGTTCAATTTGTAAGGTTTTTGTTTTGCATACAGCAGTTAATTGAATATTATAAAGAGTTCCGAATACCCATTGATTTCTGCTATTCAGCTGGGTCCAAATTAAGTCATTACTTGGTTTAAGTATGCTACATGATGGTGCGGTATTGTTGTTGAAGAGATTAAATTCACAATTGTATGCTTGTGAACCAGCATGGTATTTTGCCTTTCTGTTGGCGCAAAAAAACTGCATGTCTTTTCCCTTGTAACAATCCTTAAGCTCGGATGCTGTCATTGCAAAGTATTGGTCTCTATGACGATTTATAGCCAAAATTTCCATTGCCGGACTGATGATGAGGAGCGTGTTATTAACGATTGACGGAAAGGGTGTGAGTTGAAATAGATTGAAAGATTCTTGTTCAACTAGTGGAATTTTAATGACAAATAACAGGTGATTTCCAGTAGCCTGACCCTTTGTTGTTGATATCTTATAGAAGTGGAGCAAGTCTTCTTGCTCGAATGGTAGTTTTTGGGATTGGGGTAAATTGTTTTTGATGTTGATAATTTCCGCCCTCAATTGAGCTGGTGATAGCAGGAGGGGACTTATGGTTCCATAATGTACGTCCGTAAATGTGTTGCGAATAGCGTTCTCAATTTGCTGCAGGTTTGTAGCCATAAGCATTAATTGCATTGTTAAAGACGTAAAAATTTGAAAGATTCTCAACTGATCAGTTGTGTCTCCAATTCTCGCAATGATGTGTGTCACTTGATTTTGAAGCGTTATCATGCGTTTTTCTCCTTCGAGATAATCTTGTTTCATTATGTTGATGGTGGAGTCTATGATGACGAAAGATTCTCAACTGATCAGTTGTGTCTCCAATTCTCGCAATGATGTGTGTCACTTGATTTTGAAGCGTTATCATGCGTTTTTCTCCTTCGAGATAATCTTGTTTCATTATGTTGATGGTGGAGTCTATGATGGAAGTCTGATTTTTTAGCATTTTTAAAAGATGCGCTTCATTTGTGTTAACTTGATTGATGGTTTTTGAGAGTTCTTCAGCGTAGTCAGAATCAAGCAGTCCAAATAACGAATGTGCTAAATTGCCGACTATGTTGATTGCCGCGCGTGGAGTTCGATGTTTTGAGATGAGGTTGGTGTCTGCTTGTAGGGTACTCCTCATGTTTGTAAAATGTGTTACTAGTGCACTGCACGTTGTCCTTAACTGTAGTTGGTTGCATAAATGTTCAAGAGCAATTGTTCCATTGTTAAATGACTCTAATTCTGATCGAATGGGTGCTAGATCGTAGTAGACAATAATTTTCCATTCGTTGGCAACTAGATTTGTGGATCCAAGATTTTCGAAATATATTCCTGGATTATTGTCAAATCTTGATATGTTAATCGGCGATGCACAAACTACGGGTAGAAGAAACAATGACAGTATAACGGTGGTGATTAATGACACACATGACGTCCTTCTTCGTTTTGTAGGCGTTTCTGTCGTTTCATTCATTCGAGATTCGGATTGTGAAGTTGCTACCTGTGCCTCGTCAGTGTTATCCTTGTCATCAGTACTATCAATGTCTTCGAACAGTGGGGCTAAGCGATGAATTGGTCGTTTGAATATTCCAGATTTGGTTTTGACATTGACTACTCGAACAATATTGTCGTCGCCCTTGAAGATTTGGACAATTCTTCCCAGTGGCCATTGAAGCGTTGGCGTGTTGTCTTCTTTGATGATAACCATGTCGCCAACTTTGATGTTTTCCTTATGCTGATTCCATTTGTTTCTTTGTTGTAATTGATTTAAGTATTCACTTGACCATCGTTTCCAAAATTCATGTTTCAAGTAGCAGATTGAATTCCATCGATTTCTCAGATTTATTTTTTCTGGAGCGCTGTCGGGATCAACTTGAGCAATCAATGGTTCACCAATCAGGAAGTGTCCTGGTGTCAATGCAGCCAGATCGTTTGGATTCGATGAAAGTGGAGTGAGTGGTCTTGAATTTAGGATGGCTTCAACTTCGGTGATTACGGTCTCCAATTCTTCATGCGTGAGTGACGATATGGAGACTGTTTTGACTAACAGATGTTTGGCTGATTTGACTGCTGCCTCCCATAAACCGCCGAAATGTGGAGCTCTTGGAGGGATGAATTTAAATGTTATTCCCTTGTTGCTGCTAGCCTTGATTATGGCTTCCTTCGCTTCGGGGGTGTGCAGTACACTGTTGAGTTCATGAAGCTGATTCCTTGCTCCCACGAAGTTGGTGGCGTTGTCACAGTAAAGAGTTTGAATTCGTCCACGGCGGTTGATGAATCTTCTGAGTGCTCCAATGAATGCCTCCGTCGTTAAGTCAGTCACAATTTCTAAATGTACTGCCTTGGTGGTGAAGCAACAAAAAACTGCTAAGTAAACCTTGTGTGGCCTTTTTCCCCTGATTTTGTAGTGTACCCATAGGGGGCCACAAAAGTCTACTCCGGAGTTTAAGAAAGGTCTATTTGCTGTGACGCGATCTACTGGCAGATTACCCATTACTTGAGTCATCAACTGTGGTCGGGTTTTGGTGCATCTGATACATTTATGAACTGTGTGTCGAGCCATGATCTTACCCTTAATAGGCCAAAATTGCTGCCTCAGAATTGATAACAATGTTTGTGGTCCACAGTGGTTGTGTTCGTCATGTTTCATTTTGAATAGCAATTTTGTGATGGATTCGTTGTACGGCATCAATATGGGATGTTTGGCATTAAATGAGATTGATGCGGCCTCTAGTCTGCCTCCAACTCGTAGAATCCCCCTTTCGTCTAAAAATGGAGCCAGGGTAATCAATGCGCTGGATTTGCATACTCCTCTGTGACCTTTAAGATCTTGTATTTCATTTGTAAATTCAGAAGATTGTATTTGCTTTACGATGACCAAAAGTGATTCATTGAGTTCCTTAGGTGATAATGCTGTTTGTTCTGCTGGATTTATGTCCATTTTCCTGGCTCTATTGGTGAACCGGAGAACATAGCCCATTGTACGTTGCAGAAAATTGAAAGAATTTCGATGTTTTATCTGGTAAATTAGGTCAATTGTAGGGTTTTGTTGTAGTGCTACTGCCACTGTGTGTTTTCTTTTCCGTTCTAGATCGGAGGGTATTTCTAGCTCCTTTACGAACGGCTGGTGCCATGTTGATTCGTTTCCATGCAAGAAAAACGGCCCATAAAGCCACATGTTACATGACATAAAGCTTGCTGCAGATATTCCCCGAGATAGTAAGTCTGCTGGATTCTCTTTGGATGGGACATGACGCCACTGAGTTGCCAGGGAACATTCTTGAATTTTTGCAACTCGATTTGCCACGAATGTGTGAAATGATGACGATGTGGAATTGATCCATGATAGTACGATTCGTGAATCAGTCCAAAGATGTATTGGCGTGTCTCGCAGTCGTAAATCTTCTCTGACTCTGCTTGTTAGTTCGGCTCCTAAGACTGCAGCGCATAATTCAAGCCGAGGAAGGGTCTGTTGTTTTACCGGAGCAATTCTTGACTTCGCACAGAGTAGTCTGACGATGATTGTGCGATCTCTATAAGTTGAACGAAGATACACAGCTGCACCATATGCTTGTTCTGATGCGTCAACAAAGGTGTGCATTTGTACGGATGTTGGATTCTGTTGATTAAAGATGTGTCTGGGAACCTTTGCCTGATTGAGTGTTGACATGTTGTTCCTGAAGATTATCCATTCCTCCTTAAGATGTTGTGGTAGTTCGTCATCCCAAGACAGTTTTAGGTGCCAAAGCTGTTGCATGAAGATTTTGGCTTTAACTACTACTGGACCAAAGAGTCCTAGTGGATCAAAGATGCGTGCTATGTCTGAGCTGACTGATCGCTTAGTGATTGAGATAGTATCAGATATTTGTGCTCTTCCACATAATTGGTCTGATTTTGGTTGCCAGATTAGACCTAAAGTTTTGATTGTGCAATTGATTGAATCGCTGAAATCAAGGCTGACTTCTTGGTCCTCAGCTGGGATATCCTTTAATAATGATGGATGGTTTGCACACCATTTGCGGAGTTTGAGTCCAGCACCATTGAGTAATGAAGAAACCTGGTATTGTGCCTCTTTCGCATGAGCGATGCTGTCCGATCCACTAATGCAGTCGTCGACGTAGAAGTCATCTTGAAGTATTTGAGCCCCAATCGGTTGAGTTATTTTGTTTTGGGTTGCTAAGTATTGCAAGGATTTAGTTGCCAAGTAAGGTGCGGATGATGTTCCGTAAGTTACTGTTTTCAATCTATAGTACCTTATCTCTTCTGATGATCTCCGTCTCCACATGATGAGTTGATAGGGTTGATCTTCTTCATGTACCAGAATCTGCCTGTACATCTTCTCAACATCTGCTGTAAAAACGTACTTGTGCAGGCGAAAACGAAGTAGTATAGATAATAGTTCACTTTGAACTGTAGGCCCAGTGTGGAGGATGTCATTAAGCGATAGACCAGACGAAGTTTTTGCTGAGGCGTCGAAGACCACCCGTAGTTTTGTTGTACTGCTGTCAGGCTTCAATACGCAATGGTGAGGTATGAAGAAGTGGGGTCCTTGAATGCTGTCTTGTCTGATCTCTTCCATGTGGCCAAGAGATTCATATTCGTCCATAAATTTGACGTAATCTTCTCTTAGTTTAGGGTTTTTGTTTAGTCGTCTTTCTAGTGACATAAAACGATTAAACGCTGTTTGCATAGAGTCACCTAGTGCTACGCCATTTTCTCGAAATGGTAACCTAACGATGAAACGCCCAGATTCCGATCTAGACACATTTTGAATGAAGTGTGATTCACAGTATTTTTCTAATGATGTCATCTGTTTTGGTGTGTTTTCAAAGTCATCAAGCCTCCAAAACCGTTCAATAAGCTCGTTGGTTGAGTCTTCTTCGCAAAAGATGCCACAAGTAGCAGTGTTGTATGTCGTATCTTCAATTTTCCCGGTTACTACCCAACCAAATACTGTGTTTTGTAAAATTGGCATTTTGTCGCCGATTTGTATTTGTTCGGGGCGGATTAACTGATGATAAAATTCTGCTCCCAAAAGGACTTCAATCTTACTGGATCGGTGGAAGTTGGGATCTGCCAAGTTGATGTTTTCTGGTATAGACCAGGTAGAAGTATCTAGGTTTTGAGTGGGTTGAGGAGATACGATGTTCGGAAGTATGAAGGCTTCCAGTCTGCATGCGAAATTGCCCATTGTTGAGTGAAGTTGAATGTTTATTCGCTGTGTTGTGTTTCGTGTTCTTCTGCCGATGCCCTCAATGCATAGAGATGATGGTGTTGGTGACAAGGATAAGCGTTTAATAAGTCTCTCAGTTATAAGGTTTATTTGAGAACCGGAGTCTAAGATGGCTCTAACTTCACATGTTTGTCCATCATTTGCTGTGATTAGAACCCTTGCGGTGGCCAAAAGAACGTAACCTTGCTTGTTATTCAATTGTTGTATAGTGGCAACCGTGAGCGGTGATGAGCCTCCCACTTCTGATGACATCAATTTGGTAGGTGTAGCACCTGCTACGATGGTTGTAGATGGATTGGATTTCCTTTGATTTGGACTTGATGAACATGCCTTTTCTAAATGCAGTAAGGTATTGTGTTTACCTGAGCACTTAGTGCAGCATCGTGATGAGCATGATTTCGCATTATGATCAACCTTGAAACAATTTACACATAGATGTCGTCTTTGGGTCCACTTAAGCCTTTCAGCAGCTGACATTTTTAAGAACTTCTCACAATAGTAAATAGGGTGGCCTTTTATCCCACATACCTTGCAATTTTCCGTGTTGGACGTGGCTATTGTTGTCACCGCCTTGGCCTTTTCTTTTCCGCCAACAGCTTCTAAAGACTCAAATCGGTTTTTTAAAAATTTGAGAAATTCGTCCATCGTCTGAAGCTCTCGAGGGTTTTGAAGTGATTGTTCATATAATAGGTGGCTTTGTCGATCCAACTTCTTTATTAAGAGATGAGTGAGTAATGGGGCCCAAGATGCTGTCTCAATGCCAAGAGTTTTGAGTGCTGCAAGACATTCATGGATTGCGTCATGAAATTCTCTGATGGCCTTCATTTCTGGATTAATGTTCGGCAGACTGAGAATTCTCTGGATAAGTGCTGAGGTTTGCGCCCTTTTATTGCTGAAACGATCCTGGAGGATATTCCAAGCGATACTGTAGTTGTCTTCAGTCAGTTCAAGGTGGCGCATCAGTCTCTCTGCATCACCGGACACATTTGTCTTCAAATACCACATTTTTTGGACGGGTGGTAATGGTTGTTCATGTATCATCTTAGTGAAGATGTCTGAAAATGTTTGCCATTTTAAATAATCGCCGTCGAATTTGGGTATCGACATTTTAGGCAACTGAATTGCCGGGCGATCAGTTAGCTGTTTTGATGGCTCGCTTCTTTGAACGCTTGATGATGTTTTGCTCAAAGAAGCTTGATTTTTGAGAACTGATGTCTCTAATTCGGTGTACAACTCCATGTTGTAACCCTCAGATTCCGGATCATTGACAGCTTCCCAAATTGAGTGATGAATCTCCTCAACCTGGGTCCAAAGTCTGTTCATAGACTCCAGACATTGGATGGGTGCTTCTTCTTTTATTTTTCCGTTGATGAGTCGGGCTAGTGAATTCATAAGTGCCTTTTGTCTTCTCATCAGGGTATCAATGTTTGGGTTGTTATCTTGTTCTTTAAGAGCAAGATTTTTTGTTGATGTCAATGCATCATTAGGTTTAGATTGGTTATCTTCTGTACCCTTTGGCACGACATCAAGTTTGGTGTTGTTACTGGCCTCTATCTGCGCCAGTGAATCACTCAAGATTTGCTTATACTTTTCGTATAATGTCTTGATTTGGTCAAAATACTTAGAGGTAAAGTACTCGTGGTCTAACGATATGTCTGGTGTGTCGCGAATTCTGCCATCTGTAGCTTCGAATTCTTCCCATACGGTGTTTAGACGATTGAGTCTTGACGTGAAGTATTCTCTAGTTGTTTTGCGGGTGGAGGAATCTTTCGAGAAGTTGCGGATGATTGATTGTATCTCCTCTCCAGATATGCGTTGGCTCCTGGCTAAACTATCCATAGTAAAGCTGATGTTCTTTGAATGTAGGGGTCACCAAAATGATTGAATTATTAATGTGCAGAACACAATTTGATAACAAATACAAGCACTTGAACTTGATTTGTTTATTCTGTGTAAAATGGTGCACAATTAATTTGATATTGGATGGTACAATTGCAGGCACTTGAAACCTGAACTGTATGTGAAAAGTGGATCAAATTACTACTCAACGAATTGTTTTAAAATGATATTTATTTGTGGGCCAATGCCTCTTTTATACTTATGATTAATTGCATAAAATGCTTACAATGGATAAATAAAATAAATGCTTACAATGAATAAATATAATTAAATATGGGTCGATATGCAACGATCGAACGCCACCGCGTTCGTTCGTTGTATCCATTTCAGAATGTAATACAGTCAGCATTATTGTTGTTTATGTTGTTTAACAGTCTGGAAGAAGGCAAATTTCCCATGAGTTGGGATGAGGTGGCTTGACGCTGACGAAAACAACCCATGCAGCCATGAACAACTTTCCTTATATGGTTTCTACTTCCAAAAATCCAAAACTCCTGACGTACTAACGAAAAAAGTTCTGATACTCCTGCATGAAGGAATTTATGATGAGCATCCTTAAGAATTAAAAGAGAGACCGGATGACCTTTCGGCAAAATTATAGGATGTTTAAGACTGAAAGAAACATCAATTGCATTGGAAATTCTTCCCCCGACACGAAGCAGCCCAACCTCATCCAGAAACGGCGACAAAGACGACAGTTTAGAACGGCTGGAGACACAATTTTTAGTTTTCAAGGATTGTATTTCCTCGGAGAACTCCTCTTGGGCCCATAGCAGACATTTCTGCTTTGCATAAAGCAACTCTGCGGAGCGCAAGAAACCTTTCACTCGTTCATCTGGAGGAAGTTTATTATTCCTAGCACGGCGAACAAAAACAGCTACAATTCGAATGACTTTGAACCAGGAAGAGATTCGTTTCCCTAGTTTGTCGATAAGTCCTTCATTGGCACGCATTACATTGGCAACAACAGGTTGCTTTCTTCCTTCAGGTACTTCTACTAGTTCCATTCTTTCGGCCGAAATCGGCCAAGAATCAAATTCCATGAAAAGCCAATCTGGACCTTTCCACCAAATTTCTAACTGTAATAACTTGCTAGGCTCGACCCCTCTCGATGCGCAATCAGCTGGATTTTCCTCAGAGCGAATATAGTGCCATTCAGAGCGGGGAAGAACTTCAAGAGTTTCGGCTGTACGATTGGCAATAAAGGTGTTCCATCGACGAGGAGGAGAGGAGAGCCAAGCTAACACAATTTGAGAATCGCAAAAAACGAAGGTTTGGGTGGGTTTTATATCCAAAGAAGAGCGAACCAATTTTACCAAACGACTTAACAGAAGCGCCCCACAAAGTTCAAGGCGTGGAATCGTTAACTGCTTCACAGGCGCGACGCGGGTCTTAGCAGCAACCAGTTGAACCTCGATTTCTCCATTCTCCGACAAACTGCGAATATAGACGACCGCTGAATACGCCTTCTCGGATGCGTCTGAAAATCCTATGAGCTCAAAATGCTTCGAATTCAACGTAAACCTTCTCAAAATTTCAACCTTTTCGAAGTAGAGCAAATCCTTTCGGTAGGAAATCCATTTGTCAGCTATTTCACTTGGCAGTGGATCATCCCATCCGATCTTCGTTTCGTGCACCCACAACTCCTGGAACAGCATTTTAAACAAAATGGTGGCAGGAGCCAGGAAACCCAAAGGGTCAAAGATTTTCGAAATCTCCGACAACAACATTCGCTTAGTGGGCGACAACGGCGATTTTTTCTCTAAAGAAATTTTGAAGGTGAAACTGTCACGATGGGGATTCCAAACTAGTCCGAGAACCTTGGTACAATTGTCAGCACTATCCAAATCAAGAGAAACTGTTGGTTCACAATCCAACCCCTGCAAAACTGGCCAGCAATTTGAACTCCATTTACTTAACTGCAACCCCCCACATGATAATAACTCGATCAACTCTGCTTTTAATTTCAAAATACCTGATACGGAATCCGAGCCTGTCATGATATCATCGACATAAAAATCATGCAATATGGCATGCGACGCAATAGGAAACTGATCCGCGTAATCTAAGGCAAGTTGCTTCAGAACTCGCATCGACAGAAATGGAGCAGGTGAAGTACCGTAGGTGACTGTACACAGCCGATAGTGTCCAATGGGTTCATCAGGATTTTCTCGCCACACAATACGTTGAAAATCACGGTGTTTCTTGTCAACCCAAATTTGCCGAAACATCTTGACAATGTCAGCACAAAACACAAACTTATGGACTCTAAACCGCAAACAAACGTTTACCAAATTACGCTGGAGTGGAGTTCCTATATGTAGCATCTCATTCAAACTGGTACCACTGCCATCCTTATGAGACCCGTCGAAAACAACCCGAATTTTGTTTGTTACAACCGCATGATGAGGCAAATAGAAAGTCTGTCCAGTAGTGGGTTCGATCTCGTTTGGTGGGATACGCTCCATATGCCCTAACTCCTGGTAAACCTTCATAAAACGACAATACTCCGAGCGAAGATTTTTCTGGCGAGAAAAACGACGTTCCATAGCAAACAACCTAGACAATGCTCCAGAGAGAGTGTTGCTGAAAGCAACATCCTTTTGCCGGAAAGGTAGCTCCACAATATATTTGTTATCAGGCGCACGAGAGAAGGTTTTACAGAAGTGAGCATCTGCAAAATCACCAGAATCTAACGAATATGAATTGTGAGGAAGTTCTTCGATTTCCCAGAACGATTTAAGAAGAACATCAACACAACATCCTGCACAATTCCTACAGGCAAAGAAACAATTTCTTTGATCGGAGATTTACCGGTTATAACCCATCCAAAAATGGTATTGTGGGCAATCAAATTACCATGTCTATCCGTGCGACGGCCATCAAGCAAAATACTCCAGGCCTTGTCAGATCCTAATAAAATATCAATAGGACCTGGGACGTTGAAGCCTGGGTCAGCCAATCTCAAATCATTCAACAGTAAAGATTTATCAAAATCAAGAGGCAGAAGAGGAGTTTTCGAAGTTATTTGATTCAAAATGAAGGCTTCGACATCCATTTCATTTGAATCAAAACAAGATTTAAGATTTAGGGTTACGGCACCCTGTGTAGTACCAGCTTCGAGCGAAGAGATTCCAGAAATAGGGATACGAGCATGACGACGACGCAGATGCAACCTTTTCACCAAACCTTCAGTCACAAAAGAAGCCTGGGAACCCGTATCGAGCAAAACGCGACAAAGGTGTATTTTACCAAAGATATCTGGAACCTGAACAACAACTGTAGGCAAAATACCGGAGGGACGGGTTTCGTTTTGAATATGATTGCTAACAATAATTGACAACGAGGCAGCTTGAGATGTGGCAGTTTCTGCATTTGAATTGTTAGCTTCACTAACCGGCGACGGTGAATCCAAATGCACAAGAACATGGTGACGAATACGGCAATGAGGACAACGAGTTTTCGAGCGACATCTCGACGATGAATGATTGCTTCCTAAACAATTGTAGCAAAGTTTTTGATCTCTAGCATAGCTACGACGAGAGGTTATGGGCAAGGCGAGAAATTGAGGACATTGTGGCAGATAATGATTTTTTTTACACATAGGACACACAGAATTTGAAACGGCAAGGCTTTTGATATTATTCGAAGAACTACCCGAGCGCGTTGATTGTTTATTACCACGGTTTTTCGAATCACTTGGTTTGGTTGCGCATGCTTCTAAGGCATCGCATCTTTTTTCCAAAAAGTTAATAAGTTCTTGAACGGTCGCTTTTTCAGAATTGTCATTATGAAGAGCCCAAGCTTTACGCGTCTCTAAGTCAGTTTTACTAAGCATTAGAAAAATCAACCAAGGATCTCTGCTTTCCGATTTCAGAGCCTTCAAACCTCGAATAACTTCATCTGATTTATCCGCTATCCGACGCAGGTGTCCACTGTCCGCGACTGCCACCGTTGGCATCTTCATAAAGCTTTCAATATGCGCGTTTATAATGTATAACGGCTTATTATACCGACGCTCAAGTTTTTCCCACGCTTGCTCATAATTGCAATCGGATATCTCAATACCGTTTAAAAGTTTTGCAGCTTCATCAATTAAAAATGATTTAAGGTAACGCATTTTCTGAGCACCCGAAAGTTTTTCCTTGCAACCGATGCTTCCTGAGAACATGTCCCGAAACTCAGGCCATTCGCGGTAGTCACCACCGAAAGGAGTTATTTTAAACTTTGGCAACTCAATTTCATTAGACGTTTTTGTAGCAGATAAGGTGAACGGATTATTTAAAAAAGTCTCAAACAAGGCGGTTTGTTGCTTAGATTGTTCATCCGTTGAGTCACCGTTAGTTTGAAGACGCGGTGGAAGAGGCGGTGGAATGGAAGGAGTGTTCTTTCGAATCGCTTTAACAAATGCACTTTTCGCATCAAGGTATTTTTTCTCCGTAGTTACAAAATCAATTTCGGGATCAATGTATCCCTCTTCGTCACAATATTTAAAGAACTCATTATGGTTAAAACAAAAATCCTTCCACGTTTCCTCTAACCGTTCTAACCGTGTTTCTAAATTTTCTACGTCTTCATCTGCTACATCTAAAATGTATGAATGAGCACGCGTTATCGCACCCTTTAAATGTCCACGCGCTTGCCTTAGCGTATTCATAATTATTGCAATTATTTTTTAAGATCAAAGTCTAAACCGAACACGTGAGAGCAACAAATCTATAAAATACGTTGCACAAACTATGCACTTTTAACCACGAATGTCTTTCAGAAAAATGCACCAAACTATCGCCAACAGCCCTCCAAAAAGCCTAACAAACAGCAACACCAGCAAAACAGCAAACCCAGCAAAACCAACAGCCAAATATTTTCACAAAGAAAATTCGATACAATTTTACCTCTAGGTAACCAATACCCAAAATATCTGCAGGTCCACGTAATCCAAAAGGTCCAAGCAACCACCATATAAATACAAATAATCAATTTAAATTTATTTGAATTTAATTAAATTTACAAAAAGATCCGGTTTTACGGAAGGACCAACTTTGATCAGCAATAATATTTTCAAAAGCAAACAAAATGAAATACAAACTTTCAACGTTATAAGTAATGTATTTATTAAAATATTATTGGATCAAGACAAAATCGATTCTCATTAGCGGACTGTATTTGATGTTACCTCGATGATGGTTGCTTGTAAAAGAGAGCAAATAATATATTGCACCATCGTACGATGCTAATCTTCCAAAAACCAAATCATCAACAAGTGCATATGAATAGCGACTTAGAGGATTAAAAGATTAGCAAAGTGGGAAAAACAAATCAACCAAAAAATTAGAGTCAATAACACATAGGGTATTATTTGACTATGTTTGGCAATTTTACAAAATATTTACAATTAAATGAAAATTGGTGAAGTTTGTAAGAATTAATCAAGTAATCAATTTATGATGAACATAAGTATTTAATGATGAAAAAATAATAATTTAGGATGAAAAATAATTTAACAGTGCATTCCTGAACACGCCGGCCCCCCTGAAGGAACTTCAGGAACATGGCAGAATAGCCAGCTTCGTTATTGGTCGCTTAAAAATGCCATTTTTGGTTCGAACGGATACAACTCGTACAAGATCATCCTCTCCAGGATGAAGCTCTTCAACTCGTCCTAGCGCCCATCTGGATGGTGGCATATTGAGCTCCTTGATGACAACCAGGGGCCTGTACCACAAAACAACAATCTAACTTTCTAACAAGTAAATTCTTAACATACAAATTTAACAAGAAAATAAATTTCTGTACCACAAAGATTTGTGCGTTAACATTTAACAAGTTAAATTTCCTTTAAAGATTGTTAAATAACTTAAGGAAAATACACGAGAATTCTGTACCACAAAACAACAAGTATAATTAAAGAAGCAAATTTTAACAATTAACAATGATTTCTGTACCACCAAATAAAAGTAAGCAATCTTCTTAACAATAATCAATACAGTCTAGAGCAAGTGGGAAATTTTGGAGTTCTCAGGTTCTGTACCACAAAACGACAACTGTTTAAAATGATTGTTAGATTGTTAAAAGAAATTAGCTGATGAATTCAAAATTATTAGCTCATAACTAATGCTTTTTTAACTTTATATGAAGCATAAATATGGAGTTTTATGTTTTCTAAGCTATTATTTAGAGTTTTATTATGAAAAATTAAGTGAATCTAAGCTTTCACGTATAACTGTGTATACAACTTTGGCCTGAAAAAAAAATAGAACGTGATTGCAAAATATTAAAGAATTGGTAGGTATTTTATTAACTAAACTTACCAAAGTGTAGGGGAAGTACGTCCAAAATGACTATAAAGTTTTTGAATCAAAAAAATTGTTTTGACATTATATCGTAATGAAAAATATATTTAGGTATTCTTTTTTTAATTCTTTGCAAATATTTAACAATAATTTTAAAGTTTAAAAAACGAACAGATAAAATAAAAAAAAATACTTTTTCAAAACTACACAAAAATTCTTTTCGTTCATTGTATGCCACACTTCATTTGGGCAAAATGACATAGGATATATTTTCTAGTTCCATAGTTCTAGAAAGATTCAATTTGGCTATAATGTATAAATGCATTAGTTATATTTTGTTTCTTGGCACTTTTGTCCTCAAATTTTGCCTTCGGGTTCATATAAGATACATAGTTCACAAATGAATTGCTTTGTGTTTTTTGATACGTAAGCATAGGATTCACGCGCCCAATGGTTGCACATTATGCAGTGTAACCTATTTAATTGCTATTTTCATCGATTCAATGCTCCAAGATTGACGACCTTTTGTGATTCCAAGACATTTTTACTACTATAATTTAAATATTGTTCTCAATAAAGGAATGTAGTTTTGTCCATAGTTAGGGTATGTCATTTTGCCCCTATTATAGCTATGATAAAATTTTATAAATAAATTTCACACAACTCGAATGATATGGCTAGTGATAAGACTGTTTTATGAATTTTGTCATAAACTATAAATTAAATTAATAATAGTAAAATTTAGAGTAAAAAAACTACCAAAACACGAAAAATAGTCAAGTCCAAAAAAAAAAATATTATTTTATTCGTAAATTGTATTTTTTATTTTTTATGACGAAACACGGCCGTCAAATAATTCATTATTTTTATAGGATTTCAAAAATCATCCAAACCAACTAATAAAATTGCATTGGGTGCTTTAAGTGTAGCAGATTTTAAGAAATGACTGGTATGTCATTTTGTCCGCATGTCATTTTGTACTTATCTCGTATTATGTCCAATCTTCCTTTTTTGGGACAACATTCAAATTCAAACTATTCACCAATTCAAAATTATTATCTCTCCACTTTTCAATTTTGTAACATTTTGTTAATTCATCAGAAAAAGCACCAAAAAGCATTTCTTTTTCTTCAAAGTTTTGAACGAGAATGGCTTCTTTTCTTTCTGTGCTAACTTGGCTGATCTGACAAGTGGTAAGCGATATTTATGATGCTAAGGGTTTGTTTCATAATGTCTGATTAAAGTTTCAATTAAGCTACTTGGAACTTATTCGTCTGTTAAAATTTTTATTTACGTTTCACAATATCTGAATAGGTCTAACTAGTAATTAAAGTTCTGAGTATTTTAATGGCCAGACGAGGTATTGATTAGAACTAGAGCTCTTGAAACCCGGGTACCCGAAGACCCGCCCGGGTACCCGGGTACCCGAATACCCGGGTATTACCCGGGTAGTACCCGGGTACCCGGTTCCTCGAATTACCCGGGTACCCGAGTACCCGAAATACCCGAGTACCCGGGTACCCGGGTACCCGAGACCTCGAGTACTCGGGTACCCGGGTAATTCGAGTACCCGGATACGCGAAAATTAAAAAATACACACTTTATTACTGCACAAATTCACTTTATTTGGTCTAGGTTAATTTTATTTTTGTGCTACAGTCGAATTTATACATTTTAAATGCAGAAAATCAACTTTTATAGTCCATTGCTGCCGGTCCTCGGGTACCCGAGATACATAGGTACCCGGGTACTCGGGTACCCGAGACACACGGGTACCCGGGTACTCGGGTACCCGAGACACATGAGAACTCGGGTACCCGGGTACCCGAAGACTTGCCACTCGGGTACTCGGGTACCCGGGTACCCGGGTAATACCCGGGTATTTTTCTACCCGAGTATCCGGGTACTCGAGAAACCGGGTATTACCCGGGTTCAATCAAGAGCCCTAATTAGAACATTTAACTGGCAATTAAATCCCTCACAAAAGTCAGTACGCCCGAAAAAAAAACACATAATACAAACAAAAAAACAATGGTTTGTACCAAAACTCGATGTTTAAATAATTTGAAGACATATTTTATAAATTAGTACATGGTGCGATGCAATTTTAGAATGAAAATACATAATACATAGTTGTAATATTTTTAAATGAACGTTGTATATTTCAATACATGTAGCAACTTACGGTCTGCACTCTGACTCAAATCTTTTTCTTGACATTATGTAGGTTTAATTCCATCCAACTGTAAAAATCACATTTTTCTGTTCTTGAAACACTTATGCACTTCCCACGTTTCTACGACCGAATTGACATTTTTTATAATGTTGCGGGCTCCCGAACTATAGTCGTGAGCATACAAGAATGACTAGGACATTATGCACCTTCATACATACATACATAGGTAGGTATACTCGGAGTTATTTTTATTGTCGCTTCGAGCCAAAAAATTCACAACTTATTACTAATTTTTGTTTGAATATTTTCATCAGTCAAAACTATTTGCTGGAAAAATGGAATAACTGACGAATAGCTATTTGACACATAAATTTAATAAGTAGATCATTGTGAAACGCAAAGTTCGTTAGTGAGAGGATTTAATTTTCGGATAATTTAAGTGCCGGATAACAAATCAATACTTTATTCAGATATTGTGAAACAAGCCCTAAATATCATAAATCATAACGGAATCCTATTTCATTGTATACAGAATTAACCTTACTTGCTAACTTTGCTATGAGATTCCTTGTTAGTAAGTTAATTATTCCTTGTGCATGCTCAGCATATGTAAGCATTGCTTTTGAAAAAAAAGGATTTATAAAATTTTTTAATGCAGAATTTAAATATAGTCTGAAAATAAAAGAACTGGGAAAATAAGATTAAAACAAACGTTTGTAAACTGTAATTAAACCTTGTGTTAATTTAAAAAAACGTGTCACCTTTTTAATTTCAACTTTGTTAAATATCGTAACTTTGCCCAAAAAAGCAACTACAATATAATACTTCAGCCTTTTTTTTCTTGAATAACGCAGTTAACAAGTTTTAAGGGAAATTTTGCTCGTTAACTATTAAAGCGAAAAGTTTTGTGGTACAGAAATTAACTATCTTGTTAACTCTGCATATTACGAAACTACTTGTTAGAAAGTAAGTTCGGTTGCTTAGAGGTAAACGCATCTTATTCATTCTTAACAATTGTCGTTTTGTGGTACAGAACACAAGAATTCATCAAATTTTTCACTTATTATATATTGTTAAGATGATTGTTAACTTATGCTTTTGTGGTACAGAAAATATTGTTAATTGTTAAAATTTGCTTGTTAAAGCACACTTGTTGTTTTGTGGTACAGGCCCCTGGTCGCCAACTTTAAAATTCCTGGTCTTCTTCTGCCATTTGGGACGATGTTGAAGCGAAGTTAGGTAGTCAGAGTGCCATCGACGCCAAAACCCTTGCAACATATTTTGAATGAGTTGCCATCTTCCAAGTCTATTAAGTGGGACATCTAGACAGCTGGGCTCTGGTATCGCCGAATATGGTCTACCTATAAGGAAATGAGACGGTGTTAGAGGGTTCAAATCTGTATCAGAAATAGAACAAAGAGGCCTAGAATTTAATAGCGCTTCAATTTGGGAAAGCAAAGAGGACATCTCCTCAAAGGTCAAAATATTGTTCCCTATCACTCGCCGGAGGTGCTGTTTTACACTTTTGACCCCCGCTTCCCAAAGGCCCCCGAAATGAGGGCTATGTGGAGGAATAAATTCCCATTTGATACTTTCCGCTGCCAATGCTGCTGACACTAGATGATTGTGTTTCTCGGATCGTACCAACTCAGCCCATTCACACAGGGTTCTCGCAGCTCCTTGAAAATTGGTACCATTGTCCGAGTAGATGACGCTGCATTTTCCCCTCCTTGCTATGAATCGCCTCAAAGCTGCTAGGAAGGCATCGGTAGACAGGTCACTGACGACTTCCAAGTGTAACGCCTTTGTCGCCATACACACAAACAATGCGAAGTAACCTTTCACGAACTTTGGATTTCTTCCTTTGGCGAGTCGAAGCGTTATCGGTCCAGCATAGTCACAGCCCGTTCGGTTGAAGGCAAAAGATGGTGAGAGTCTGGAAGAAGGCAAATTTCCCATGAGTTGGGATGAGGTGGCTTGACGCTGACGAAAACAACCCATGCAGCCATGAACAACTTTCCTTATATGGTTTCTACTTCCAAAAATCCAAAACTCCTGACGTACTAACGAAAAAAGTTCTGATACTCCTGCATGAAGGAATTTATGATGAGCATCCTTAAGAATTAAAAGAGAGACCGGATGACCTTTCGGCAAAATTATAGGATGTTTAAGACTGAAAGAAACATCAATTGCATTGGAAATTCTTCCCCCGACACGAAGCAGCCCAACCTCATCCAGAAACGGCGACAAAGACGACAGTTTAGAACGGCTGGAGACACAATTTTTAGTTTTCAAGGATTGTATTTCCTCGGAGAACTCCTCTTGGGCCCATAGCAGACATTTCTGCTTTGCATAAAGCAACTCTGCGGAGCGCAAGAAACCTTTCACTCGTTCATCTGGAGGAAGTTTATTATTCCTAGCACGGCGAACAAAAACAGCTACAATTCGAATGACTTTGAACCAGGAAGAGATTCGTTTCCCTAGTTTGTCGATAAGTCCTTCATTGGCACGCATTACATTGGCAACAACAGGTTGCTTTCTTCCTTCAGGTACTTCTACTAGTTCCACTCTTTCGGCCGAAATCGGCCAAGAATCAAATTCCATGAAAAGCCAATCTGGACCTTTCCACCAAATTTCTAACTGTAATAACTTGCTAGGCTCGACCCCTCTCGATGCGCAATCAGCTGGATTTTCCTCAGAGCGAATATAGTGCCATTCAGAGCGGGGAAGAACTTCAAGAGTTTCGGCTGTACGATTGGCAATAAAGGTGTTCCATCGACGAGGAGGAGAGGAGAGCCAAGCTAACACAATTTGAGAATCGCAAAAAACGAAGGTTTGGGTGGGTTTTATATCCAAAGAAGAGCGAACCAATTTTACCAAACGACTTAACAGAAGCGCCCCACAAAGTTCAAGGCGTGGAATCGTTAACTGCTTCACAGGCGCGACGCGGGTCTTAGCTGTTGCGAGGCAATAAGAGAGGACTAGGGGAATGGACTGGGTAGGATAAATGAATTGGGAACTAGGAAGATGGGATAGGATAGGATAGGTAGGGTAGAATGACTAGCGCGAGGGTGGTGGCACGCTGGCGACGCACGGCTAAGCTCGCCGGATTTAGGGGGGGATCTTGCCCCCGCAACTAGTCCTCACCTCCAACAAAACTCGTTCATGCCACTTCGTTAATTCTTATCAAGTCCTAGACTCGAAAACCCCTTTGCACACCGAGAGCCTCCCTGATGTTATTGCGGATTGGCCTTTCCCCACCCAACCTGGAACTCAGTTGGCCTTCGATTATGAGCTCCCCTATTCTTATATCGTTGATCGTCTTCAGGTCATGATCAAAATCGGATTACCCACCGGAGTTACCGCAACCGCCTTCCCACTACCCCCCAAGAAATTAAATCAGAAAGTCATCGTGCTCTCAGGAAGCACAATCAAACACATGGTGTGGCGCGATTTACAAATTTTTATTAGACAAGACTAACATCTATGAAACTAAAACTTGACATGGGCTTGGTGCCCCATATTTAAGGAGATTTTGTTTTTTTTTTCTTTTATAATTTCTAAATTAATAAATATATTCTTCAAGCCTGAAGGGCCTAATAAAAGTTTAAACAAATGAATAATAATTAAAGGCAATTCCAAAGAAAAAGAAAATCAGTTAAAACAAATACCCTAAAGCAACCAAGAACTCCCAAGGAACACGGAGCGTTATCTTGCACCCAAACGGATTAAGGAATCTCGTTCCTTTCTTGCTTTCTTCAATAGATCGCGAACTCTAAAAAAAACGTGTGTCCTACCTAGAATGAGCTCACTATAGGTATCCTTCTTTTCTCATAAATGCAGGCTCGCGTTTTCTAAATAAAAAAAGGGCGCTGAAGAGAACTCTGGTTCGTCCCCTTGTTTGTGCTAGGGAAGCTAATAGGAGATGTTCGTTCGAATATAAATTTATAAAATTTACTTACAAACAAAATTTTAAATGAATTAGATAAAAAAAAGGAATTTTGTATAAAAAAAGCAAAATAAATTTAAAAAATAATAAAAAACAGACGAAACACTATCACGCCAAAAAAAGTACACAAAAAACACAACTCCGTCCGGCGCCTTTTCAAAAAAAAAGAACTTCACCAATGGAACGCCCTGGTCCCCGGGCTTCTATGTGTATAACTTTGGATTAGGCTGGTCCCTTAGAGCCAATGGTGTGTCTTTTACGTTTAGCTATATTATACGTTTTATATATATACGTTTTAGTATTGTATGTCTTTTAGTTTTAGCAACTTTAAATTAAAAATTTTCGTAGAGTTTCTAGCGGTATCGGCCGTGGGCATGTGGCGTATTTATTTTTAAATATAAGTTTGCACATATGCGCATATAAAGGCAGGTGCTCCCCTGGCAGAAGTCACCCTTTATATATATATAGGATTAGAGTTTTTCTTTTCGGTTACTTGTTTGGTTTGGAGAATCCCACAAACCGTAAAAACTTCCAAATAATTTGTTTTTTTTTTTCGTCAGCATCCGTCGATTTGGCGTGAAGATAGTTCAGGGTGTATATTTGATTTTCTGGTCGTCGGGGCACGACTCCTCAAATCGCTTCCTCCCTTCTTTTTTTTGCCGCTGTGACCGCTGATGCACCAACTAGAAACTCTTACTTTTACGCAGACAAAATTTAATAAATTTAATATTTCCTTGATTGGATTTATTCTCCCGTATAAAACACAACTTTCACTTAGAACTTTACTACTGACCACTTTCCAGAAGGGATTTGTTCTTTGCGTGCTCTGAGCACCACGACGGATGACTGACTAACTCATGATTTCCTTATCTTTCTTTTTCTTCCTCGAATTTAATCTTCCCGAACAGTTAAATCATCACCTCATACAAAAACTGACCAACCACACGTTCCTACCTAAATCTGGCCATATGGGTACATGTATTTGAAACATATGTTCAAATACTAACGTCCATTTGTGACCTTTGGACTTCCTATTCGGCCATCGAGAAAAACAACTTTTCAACGGTTCTGTCTTCGACTAAACTAAATCAACGCCCTCTACGGGCCGGAATAGGAACCACTCTCTAGTGCGAACAAAAGTGTAAACAAATAGTTTGGCACTTCGAATAACCAAAAAAACACTCGGCTTTCGGCTAAACAACCAAAATAATTTATTTGTGCCTCGCATGCGGTGGACTTTTTTTGGATGTCATCCCGAATAATTTTCCATATCCCTATAAATTATAAAGAACTAATATTTTCGGCTCGCTGTGTAGCGTCCTGCGTGAGATGCTTGGAAAACTTTACCAAAAATATACCCCTCGACCTTCGGCTTCTTCACCAATCCTCGAGTAAGCTTGGTGATATATCTGGACTTGTTGTCATCCCTTTATCCCGATGGTACATCCATCTGATTGCTTTGAGGTACCGATGGTTGGTTCAAAATCCCTTACTTCGACTCATTAAAGTGGAATCGTGAAAAGGACTATTGAAGCAAGCGTCAGTAAGCATAACCACGGAGCCTTCGTTGTGCCTTCCTTTGCCCACTCGTAGTGCACTTGCGAGCATTTCAAAGAAGGGCCAACGATCCCGGTTACCCTCGGCCACATCAAATGTTCGGGAATGGTATGACAGGTGGTCATAACAAATGGCGCTGCGGACAGGATGGTGTCATAACGCCTAATTGCAGGAACTGTAATCCGGGAAACGGACCCAGGAACGTGACATCACGGGGGGAGTCACGTTCGACCCAAACTTCCCAAATGCAACCAGTAGTAACGCAGAATCTCAAACTGTAGGGACAAATATTAAGATATTAGTAAGAAAGAAAGATAATAAAGTTGAAGAAAACAGAAATATTTCGGTTGGTAAGCCGCTACACATTAGGATTCGGGAATACCAATTGGCTAGGGACAGAATCTTTAATAAAACCAATAGTGCGATTAGCAAGAAAATTTTGAAGGCCCGTCTAAGGTACAAGAGTAGAAGAGAAACTCGGAAAAATATAGACTCAACAATAGTAGATACTAACACTGATCCCCGTCCATATGCGAAGATCAAAATTGCTAACAGAGAAGTTCTTGGACTGTTGGACAGCGGGGCAAGTGTTAGTATTCTAGGGAAAAACTGCTTAAGCTTCGTAGAGGAAAATGGGATCACTATACAACCTTACAGATCAGGAGTAAAAACAGCCGACGGTAAAAGTCAGGAAATTGTCGGCAAGATTAAAACGGGGGTGGAATATAAAGACCAAAACCACTCTATTACATTCTTTTTGGTTCCGAGTCTTGATCAGGAACTATATTTGGGCGTGGATTTTTGGAGGGCATTCCAGATAGCGCCAAATATAGTTAGTTCTGTCTCCATACCGGAGGATGGTGCAGACGTGCCCGATGCCCACCAGCTCACGCCCGAAGAGCAGTCCAAGTTGGAAGCGGTCAGACAGAAATTTCTTGATTTTGACCGCCATGGTCTCGGGAAGACGACGCTGATGGAGCATGTCATCGATACCGGAGATGCGGTTCCTGTCAAGCAGCGTCACTATCCTGTTTCTCCTGCGGTACAAGCCATTTTGTACCAAGAGCTAGACCGAATGCTTAAGCTCGGCGTTATCGAGGAGAGTGAGAGTCCTTGGTGCTCGCCCGTTGTCCTTATTAGGAAGCCAGGTGAAAACAATACTACTAAGTATCGTTTTTGCCTGGATTCACGTAGGGTCAACGCGGTGACCAAAAAGGACGCTAACCCTCTCCCCCATATCGACGGGCTTATCAGTCGTCTGCCAGATACCTACTTTATAAGTAGTGTAGACTTGAAGGAAGCATTCTGGCAAATACCGCTGGAGAAGGAGAGTAGGGAAAAAACTGCGTTTGCGGTACCGGGGAGACCCTTATACCAGTTTACGGTAATGCCTTTCGGGTTGTGTAATGCAGCCCAAAGGTTATGCCGTCTGATGGATAAGGTGATTCCTGCACGACTCAGGGACAATGTATTCGTGTATTTAGACGACTTGCTCGTTATAGCGCCTGACTTCGAGACTCATATCTCTCTGCTAGAGCAAGTGGCCGATTGCTTGAGAAAGGCGAACCTCACCATCAACGTTAAGAAATCCAAGTTCTGCTTCAAGGAACTGAGGTACTTGGGTTTCATCGTTGGTGGTGGGAAGTTGAAGGCTGACCCGTCGAAGGTCGAGGCCGTGGTGAATTTCCCCATGCCGAAAAACGCTAGACAGGTAAGAAGGCTACTTGGTCTAGCAGGGTGGTATAGGCGGTTTATAAAAGATTTTTCGACTCTGACCGCTCCCCTCACGGACACTCTGAAAAAAAAGAACTCGAAATTCGAAATGACCGATGAAGCCAAAGTGGCATTTGAGAGACTGAAAAATGCTCTGACTACGGCCCCGGTACTTTCCCATCCCGATTTTTCAAAGCGTTTTTTTATTCAATGCGATGCGTCGGAATCAGGAATTGGGGCAGTACTCTTTCAAATTAATGACCTTGGAGAAGAGTATCCTATAGCGTATTTTTCCCAGAAACTCAATTCCAGTCAGAGAAATTACAGTGTGACCGAGAAAGAGTGTATGGCAGCGGTCATGGCAGTTAAAAAGTTCAGGCCCTATGTCGAAGGGATGGATTTCACAGTTATAACAGACCACTCCAGCCTGAAGTGGTTGATGACCATGAAAGACCTTAATGGCAGGCTGGCCAGGTGGAGTCTAGACTTGCAATCCTTCACCTTCGACATAGAGCATCGAAAAGGAACGCTCAACGTCGTGCCAGACACCCTTTCTCGGGCACATCTGGATACTGTAGCTATTGAAGACGTCGCCCCCTTATTGGACTTGGAGTCGGGAGAATTCCAGTCTGACGAATATAAAAGTCTGATTTCTACCATACAAGACCACGCCGAAGAGCTTCCTGATCTGAAAGTGGAAGATCAATTTGTTTATAAACGCTCACTTCCACCGTATGGTGACGAAACGGTATTAGAGCATAGTTGGCGACTCTGGGTGCCATCCGCCTTGACCGATGAGGTAATCAGGAAAGCGCACGATCCGCCACAGGCCGCTCATGGTGGGGTCGCCAAAACCCTTCAACGTGTTAGACAATTTTTTTATTGGCCCAATATGACCATTCAGATAAAAGACTATGTTTCAAATTGCAGCGTATGCAAACAATGTAAGGCTACTAATCAGATTCTTCGACCTTCTTTTAGCAACAGTTATAGCACCGAGCGCCCATTTCAAAAATTATATATAGATTTCTTAGGTCCCTACCCTAGATCTAAAGCGGGATACTCTTACATTTTCGTCGTCCTAGATCATCTTTCTAAGTATGTGTTCTTCAAGCCATTAAGATCAGCCACTACCAGCAGTGTAATACAATTCCTTAGAAACGACATCTTTAACGCGTTTGGAGTACCCGAAGTTATCCATTCGGATAACGGGAAGCAGTTCCTGGCAAAGGAATTTAAGACACTGCTGCAAAAATTTGGCATTCGCCATTTCCGAACGGCAAACTACGCGCCGCAGTCGAACGCCTCGGAAAGGGTCAATAGGACTCTTTTGGCGGCCATTAGATCATATATTGAGGACGATCAACGTAACTGGGATGTACACCTGAGTGACATCGCAGCAGCGTTGAGGAGTTCGGTACATTCGGCGATTGGGGTGTCCCCATATTTTGCGTTGTTCGGATGCAATATGATGGTCCATGGTAGCGGCTATGAGCTGGCGAAAAGATTGAATGCCATAGAGGACGGTGAGCTTATGACCCTTCCGAGGCAGAGCAGACTGCAGTGTATACGAGAAAGAATGAAGGAAAGCATACACAAGGCCAACGAAAAGAGTATGAAAGTTTACAACATGAGAACCCGCATAGTACGATTTACCCCTGGACAAGAAGTATATAAGCGAAATTTTGTTCTGAGTGATACCTCAAAGTATTTGAATGCGAAACTTTGTCCCAAGTGGGTAAAATGCCGGATAGTTAAGCCGGTCGGGAAGAGCATGTTTGAATTAGAAAACCTTTCAGGTAAACCGATAGGCGTCTTTCATGCAAAGGACATTAAACAGTAGGAAGAAGGAACCTTCCGATTTATCTCAACCCACATGATGTAACACTCAGAATAAATATTTCACTAGAAGGTCGAGAAGTTAAGATCCTCTTATTTCAAGAAAAAAATCTCCAGCCCAGTCCTGAATTCTTCTTCTTATTGATTCTATAGTCAATAATTTTTTCCTCCGAAGATCCAAATAAAAGATGACTAATTCCCGTAACAAGACCACAAAATGTACTTTCTTATATGTAAAACCAAAAAGGTGAACAAAAACAATAACTATTCTTTAGTTTGAATAACTGATAGGATCGGGTGCGGGGGGTATCTACGTGCTCTGGATTCAATGGTTAATTTTCAAAGTAAGGTAGTTTATGTTAGTAAATCAGTTTTTGTGTATTTATCCCCATGATAAACAAATTTCCGTCTCATCTCACGTTAAATAAAGAGCATAAATGATCCCAGATTTATAAGTTTTTTTATTTTCAAAAAACAAAAAGAAAAGCGTATATTTATGTAGTTAGCAATTAAGTCTATGACCATAACCAGTCTCAAAACAATTACTGAACTCACCGCGCGAACCCAAAACAGTAATAAGGCCAATGATGCAGGCAAAGCTTATGACGTGCGAGTAACCCAAACTTGAAAAAAAAATCCAGAATAAGAACAAGGAAACTAATCCGACAAAATTAACTCACCGAGTGATGTGCAGGCTGAACATAATCTTGAGCATAAAATCAGACTTGAGAGATTAAGTAGGTTTTGCCCGGCTGTAGTGGCGTGGGATGATCCCCGACGTGTAGGTGCCTAGTATTCCAGGTTGCTCTGTTTCACCGTCTCTGAAAAGGGCAAGTCCTTTGCATATCCGGAGGTTTGTTATGACCACCTGTCATACCATTCCCGAACATTTGATGTGGCCGAGGGTAACCGGGATCGTTGGCCCTTCTTTGAAATGCTCGCAAGTGCACTACGAGTGGACAAAGGAAGGCACAACGAAGGCTCCGTGGTTATGCTTACTGACGCTTGCTTCAATAGTCCTTTTCACGATTCCACTTTAATGAGTCGAAGTAAGGGATTTTGAACCAACCATCGGTACCTCAAAGCAATCAGATGGATGTACCATCGGGATAAAGGGATGACAACAAGTCCAGATATATCACCAAGCTTACTCGAGGATTGGTGAAGAAGCCGAAGGTCGAGGGGTATATTTTTGGTAAAGTTTTCCAAGCATCTCACGCAGGACGCTACACAGCGAGCCGAAAATATTAGTTCTTTATAATTTATAGGGATATGGAAAATTATTCGGGATGACATCCAAAAAAAGTCCACCGCATGCGAGGCACAAATAAATTATTTTGGTTGTTTAGCCGAAAGCCGAGTGTTTTTTTGGTTATTCGAAGTGCCAAACTATTTGTTTACACTTTTGTTCGCACTAGAGAGTGGTTCCTATTCCGGCCCGTAGAGGGCGTTGATTTAGTTTAGTCGAAGACAGAACCGTTGAAAAGTTGTTTTTCTCGATGGCCGAATAGGAAGTCCAAAGGTCACAAATGGACGTTAGTATTTGAACATATGTTTCAAATACATGTACCCATATGGCCAGATTTAGGTAGGAACGTGTGGTTGGTCAGTTTTTGTATGAGGTGATGATTTAACTGTTCGGGAAGATTAAATTCGAGGAAGAAAAAGAAAGATAAGGAAATCATGAGTTAGTCAGTCATCCGTCGTGGTGCTCAGAGCACGCAAAGAACAAATCCCTTCTGGAAAGTGGTCAGTAGTAAAGTTCTAAGTGAAAGTTGTGTTTTATACGGGAGAATAAATCCAATCAAGGAAATATTAAATTTATTAAATTTTGTCTGCGTAAAAGTAAGAGTTTCTAGTTGGTGCATCAGCGGTCACAGCGGCAAAAAAAAGAAGGGAGGAAGCGATTTGAGGAGTCGTGCCCCGACGACCAGAAAATCAAATATACACCCTGAACTATCTTCACGCCAAATCGACGGATGCTGACGAAAAAAAAAAACAAATTATTTGGAAGTTTTTACGGTTTGTGGGATTCTCCAAACCAAACAAGTAACCGAAAAGAAAAACTCTAATCCTATATATATATAAAGGGTGACTTCTGCCAGGGGAGCACCTGCCTTTATATGCGCATATGTGCAAACTTATATTTAAAAATAAATACGCCACATGCCCACGGCCGATACCGCTAGAAACTCTACGAAAATTTTTAATTTAAAGTTGCTAAAACTAAAAGACATACAATACTAAAACGTATATATATAAAACGTATAATATAGCTAAACGTAAAAGACACACCATTGGCTCTAAGGGACCAGCCTAATCCAAAGTTATACACATAGAAGCCCGGGGACCAGGGCGTTCCATTGGTGAAGTTCTTTTTTTTTGAAAAGGCGCCGGACGGAGTTGTGTTTTTTGTGTACTTTTTTTGGCGTGATAGTGTTTCGTCTGTTTTTTATTATTTTTTAAATTTATTTTGCTTTTTTTATACAAAATTCCTTTTTTTTATCTAATTCATTTAAAATTTTGTTTGTAAGTAAATTTTATAAATTTATATTCGAACGAACATCTCCTATTAGCTTCCCTAGCACAAACAAGGGGACGAACCAGAGTTCTCTTCAGCGCCCTTTTTTTATTTAGAAAACGCGAGCCTGCATTTATGAGAAAAGAAGGATACCTATAGTGAGCTCATTCTAGGTAGGACACACGTTTTTTTTAGAGTTCGCGATCTATTGAAGAAAGCAAGAAAGGAACGAGATTCCTTAATCCGTTTGGGTGCAAGATAACGCTCCGTGTTCCTTGGGAGTTCTTGGTTGCTTTAGGGTATTTGTTTTAACTGATTTTCTTTTTCTTTGGAATTGCCTTTAATTATTATTCATTTGTTTAAACTTTTATTAGGCCCTTCAGGCTTGAAGAATATATTTATTAATTTAGAAATTATAAAAGAAAAAAAAAAACAAAATCTCCTTAAATATGGGGCACCAAGCCCATGTCAAGTTTTAGTTTCATAGATGTTAGTCTTGTCTAATAAAAATTTGTAAATCGCGCCACACCATGTGTTTGATTGTGCTTCCTGAGAGCACGATGACTTTCTGATTTAATTTCTTGGGGGGTAGTGGGAAGGCGGTTGCGGTAACTCCGGTGGGTAATCCGATTTTGATCATGACCTGAAGACGATCAACGATATAAGAATAGGGGAGCTCATAATCGAAGGCCAACTGAGTTCCAGGTTGGGTGGGGAAAGGCCAATCCGCAATAACATCAGGGAGGCTCTCGGTGTGCAAAGGGGTTTTCGAGTCTAGGACTTGATAAGAATTAACGAAGTGGCATGAACGAGTTTTGTTGGAGGTGAGGACTAGTTGCGGGGGCAAGATCCCCCCCTAAATCCGGCGAGCTTAGCCGTGCGTCGCCAGCGTGCCACCACCCTCGCGCTAGTCATTCTACCCTACCTATCCTATCCTATCCCATCTTCCTAGTTCCCAATTCATTTATCCTACCCAGTCCATTCCCCTAGTCCTCTCTTATTGCCTCGCAACATAGCAGCAACCAGTTGAACCTCGATTTCTCCATTCTCCGACAAACTGCGAATATAGACGACCGCTGAATACGCCTTCTCGGATGCGTCTGAAAATCCTATGAGCTCAAAATGCTTCGAATTCAACGTAAACCTTCTCAAAATTTTAACCTTTTCGAAGTAGAGCAAATCCTTTCGGTAGGAAATCCATTTGTCAGCTATTTCACTTGGCAGTGGATCATCCCATCCGATCTTCGTTTCGTGCACCCACAACTCCTGGAACAGCATTTTAAACAAAATGGTGGCAGGAGCCAGGAAACCCAAAGGGTCAAAGATTTGCGAAATCTCCGACAACAACATTCGCTTAGTGGGCGACAACGGCGATTTTTTCTCTAAAGAAATTTTGAAGGTGAAACTGTCACGATGGGGATTCCAAACTAGTCCGAGAACCTTGGTACAATTGTCAGCACTATCCAAATCAAGAGAAACTGTTGGTTCACAATCCAACCCCTGCAAAACTGGCCAGCAATTTGAACTCCATTTACTTAACTGCAACCCCCCACATGATAATAACTCGATCAACTCTGCTTTTAATTTCAAAATACCTGATACGGAATCCGAGCCTGTCATGATATCATCGACATAAAAATCATGCAATATGGCATGCGACGCAATAGGAAACTGATCCGCGTAATCTAAGGCAAGTTGCTTCAGAACTCGCATCGACAGAAATGGAGCAGGTGAAGTACCGTAGGTGACTGTACACAGCCGATAGTGTCCAATGGGTTCATCAGGATTTTCTCGCCACACAATACGTTGAAAATCACGGTGTTTCTTGTCAACCCAAATTTGCCGAAACATCTTGACAATGTCAGCACAAAACACAAACTTATGGACTCTAAACCGCAAACAAACGTTTACCAAATTACGCTGGAGTGGAGTTCCTATATGTAGCATCTCATTCAAACTGGTACCACTGCCATCCTTATGAGACCCGTCGAAAACAACCCGAATTTTGTTTGTTACAACCGCATGATGAGGCAAATAGAAAGTCTGTCCAGTAGTGGGTTCGATCTCGTTTGGTGGGATACGCTCCATATGCCCTAACTCCTGGTAAACCTTCATAAAACGACAATACTCCGAGCGAAGATTTTCCTGGCGAGAGAAACGACGTTCCATAGCAAACAACCTAGACAATGCTCCAGAGAGAGTGTTGCTGAAAGCAACATCCTTTTGCCGGAAAGGTAGCTCCACAATATATTTGTTATCAGGCGCACGAGAGAAGGTTTTACAGAAGTGAGCATCTGCAAAATCACCAGAATCTAACGAATATGAATTGTGAGGAAGTTCTTCGATTTCCCAGAACGATTTAAGAAGAACATCAACACAACATCCTGCACAATTCCTACAGGCAAAGAAACAATTTCTTTGATCGGAGATTTACCGGTTATAACCCATCCAAAAATGGTATTGTGGGCAATCAAATTACCATGTCTATCCGTGCGACGGCCATCAAGCAAAATACTCCAGGCCTTGTCAGATCCTAATAAAATATCAATAGGACCTGGGACGTTGAAGCCTGGGTCAGCCAATCTCAAATCATTCAACAGTAAAGATTTATCAAAATCAAGAGGCAGAAGAGGAGTTTTCGAAGTTATTTGATTCAAAATGAAGGCTTCGACATCCATTTCATTTGAATCAAAACAAGATTTAAGATTTAGGGTTACGGCACCCTGTGTAGTACCAGCTTCGAGCGAAGAGATTCCAGAAATAGGGATACGAGCATGACGACGACGCAGATGCAACCTTTTCACCAAACCTTCAGTCACAAAAGAAGCCTGGGAACCCGTATCGAGCAAAACGCGACAAAGGTGTATTTTACCAAAGATATCTGGAACCTGAACAACAACTGTAGGCAAAATACCGGAGGGACGGGTTTCGTTTTGAATATGATTGCTAACAATTGACAACGAGGCAGCTTGAGATGTGGCAGTTTCTGCATTTGAATTGTTAGCTTCACTAACCGGCGACGGTGAATCCAAATGCACAAGAACATGGTGACGAATACGGCAATGAGGACAACGAGTTTTCGAGCGACATCTCGACGATGAATGATTGCTTCCTAAACAATTGTAGCAAAGTTTTTGATCTCTAGCATAGCTACGACGAGAGGTTATGGGCAAGGCGAGAAATTGAGGACATTGTGGCAGATAATGATTTTTTTTACACATAGGACACACAGAATTTGAAACGGCAAGGCTTTTGATATTATTCGAAGAACTACCCGAGCGCGTTGATTGTTTATTACCACGGTTTTTCGAATCACTTGGTTTGGTTGCGCATGCTTCTAAGGCATCGCATCTTTTTTCCAAAAAGTTAATAAGTTCTTGAACGGTCGCTTTTTCAGAATTGTCATTATGAAGAGCCCAAGCTTTACGCGTCTCTAAGTCAGTTTTACTAAGCATTAGAAAAATCAACCAAGGATCTCTGCTTTCCGATTTCAGAGCCTTCAAACCACGAATAACTTCATCTGATTTATCCGCTATCCGACGCAGGTGTCCACTGTCCGCGACTGCCACCGTTGGCATCTTCATAAAGCTTTCAATATGCGCGTTTATAATGTATAACGGCTTATTATACCGACGCTCAAGTTTTTCCCACGCTTGCTCATAATTGCAATCGGATATCTCAATACCGTTTAAAAGTTTTGCAGCTTCATCAATTAAAAATGATTTAAGGTAACGCATTTTCTGAGCACCCGAAAGTTTTTCCTTGCAACCGATGCTTCCGGAGAACATGTCCCGAAACTCAGGCCATTCGCGGTAGTCACCACCGAAAGGAGTTATTTTAAACTTTGGCAACTCAATTTCATTAGACGGTTTTGTAGCAGATAAGGTGAACGGATTATTTAAAAAAGTCTCAAACAAGGCGGTTTGTTGCTTAGATTGTTCATCCGTTGAGTCACCGTTAGTTTGAAGACGCGGTGGAAGAGGCGGTGGAATGGAAGGAGTGTTCTTTCGAATCGCTTTAACAAATGCACTTTTCGCATCAAGGTATTTTTTCTCCGTAGTTACAAAATCAATTTCGGGATCAATGTATCCCTCTTCGTCACAATATTTAAAGAACTCATTATGGTTAAAACAAAAATCCTTCCACGTTTCCTCTAACCGTTCTAACCGTGTTTCTAAATTTTCTACGTCTTCATCTGCTACATCTAAAATGTATGAATGAGCACGCGTTATCGCACCCTTTAAATGTCCACGCGCTTGCCTTAGCGTATTCATAATTATTGCAATTATTTTTTAAGATCAAAGTCTAAACCGAACACGTGAGAGCAACAAATCTATAAAATACGTTGCACAAACTATGCACTTTTAACCACGAATGTCTTTCAGAAAAATGCACCAAACTATCGCCAACAGCCCTCCAAAAAGCCTAACAAACAGCAACACCAGCAAAACAGCAAACCCAGCAAAACCAACAGCCAAATATTTTCACAAAGAAAATTCGATACAATTTTACCTCTAGGTAACCAATACCCAAAATATCTGCAGGTCCACGTAATCCAAAAGGTCCAAGCAACCACCATATAAATACAAATAATCAATTTAAATTTATTTGAATTTAATTAAATTTACAAAAAGATCCGGTTTTACGGAAGGACCAACTTTGATCAGCAATAATATTTTCAAAAGCAAACAAAATGAAATACAAACTTTCAACGTTATAAGTAATGTATTTATTAAAATATTATTGGATCAAGACAAAATCGATTCTCATTAGCGGACTGTATTTGATGTTACCTCGATGATGGTTGCTTGTAAAAGAGAGCAAATAATATTGCACCATCGTACGATGCTAATCTTCCAAAAACCAAATCATCAACAAGTGCATATGAATAGCGGCTTAGAGGATTAAAAGATTAGCAAAGTGGGAAAAACAAATCATAGCCCAGGAAAAATGTACTTTCGCTGCGGAAAAATTCCAAGTGAAGATTTTTGAATGCAATTATCTTTATTTGTGCCTAAGGAATACGCATGCGAAAGTCTACAAACGAAACTGGCTTGCGTTAAAAGTTATTCAAGGTTAAATGTCGAAAATACCGGTTTTCCACGTATAACTTTGAAACGGTACGTGGTATTAAAAAGTAATGCATACAAAACTTGTAGATAATATGATTATCTACAAGATATGTTAAAACACTTTTTTTTTCTCTGACTGATGGTTAAGAAGATATCGGCGTTTCAAAAAACGTAAATTGACGAAAATATCCCTTTTTTGCGTATATCTCAGAAATGGTGAGTGTCATTGAAAACATTTATAGACAAAGTTTGTATTCTATGTTACCCTCTATTAAAAAAAAAAATTAAATTTTTTCTAAGAGTAATAATTTTAAAGATATAATTATTTGAAAAATTTCGTCAAAAACCTGAAATTCCAGACTTTTGCTTTTAAATCTTAAATAACGAAATTTTCATAAAATAATTTATGTTCAGTTTATAGACTATAATGTAATCTACAAAAAATATTAACACACTTTTTTCCACACGAGTGACCAGTAACAAGATATTGCTACTTCAAAAAGGTTAAGTATTGAAAATAAGGATTTTTCGCTTACCACTCTTAAACGGTATATGTTAGAAATTTTATTTTTACACAGTTTGTAGTTTATTTACCCTTCTACAAGAAAATAAAAAAAAAAATTTTTTGTTTGCGGTTATTTAAAAGATATAATATTTTATATAAAATGCACAAAAGTCAAAAATAACGGTATTTTGCGGTTTTCTCTTAAATGGTGAAGTTTTTGAAAAATAATTTATACTTTTTGTATAAACAATAATATTCTCTATAAGAACTCTTATGAAGACTTTTTCGATATAAGGCCCCAATAAAAAGATATTGAGACTTCAAAAAGTATCGATTTTCGAAAATGCTGGTTTTTCCGGCCTAAAATGATTCGCCCAGCGACATAAAATAATAATAGGGTTTTTTAGAGAGACATAGTACAAACATTTTTTCATACTGAGGGGGGGGGTCTATCTCCCACCAATTAACCGGGAGGAGCAATTTTCTGAAAATAGTACTAAAATTTAAAAAAAAAATTTAAGCAAATGGCAACACTTAAAATAAAGTACTATATTTTTTTTGAGATTTTCAAGTTTGTTCTTTAATTATTTTTTCAAAATAAGTTATTCCTGCCAATAGTTTTCGAAAAAAATACCTTCAAACCCAACATTAGAAAAAAAAACTGAAAAAAATTATATAGGTACTGTTCTTTTTTCAAAATATGAAATCAGGAATTATGTTAGTTTCTCTTATACACTTTTCCTGTAATTTTTAAATGAACACTGAAAACCAGATGGTTTTATGCCATCTAGTTTTCGAGAAAATTGTAAACTAAGAAAACAATTTTTTTATTATATGTTTTTTTGGTAGTATATCTAGGAAAAACGCATTACCACTTCGGGAAAATTCCAAGTTAAAATTTTTAAGTGCAATTATCTTTAAATTACCATAAAGAATACTCGTGCAAAAGTCTACATACGAATCTGGCTTGCGCTAAAAGTTATTCAAGGTCAAACGCCAGCAGAATCTTCTTTTAGAGCATAACCTTTTTTTTTTTGAATAGTATCAAGGAAAAAATTCATTTCCACTTGAGGAAAATTCCAAGTTAAATTTTTTAAACGCAATTATCTTTAAATTGCCATAATGAATACTCGTGCAAAAGTCTACACACGAATCTAGCTTGCGCTAAAAGTTATTCAAGGTCAAACGCCAGCAGAATCTTCCTTTTCCTTGATACTATCAAAAAAAATAGGTTATGCTCTAAAAGAAGATTCTGCTGGCGTTTGACCTTGAATAACTTTTAGCGCAAGCCAGATTCGTATGTAGACTTTTGCACGAGTATTCATTATGATAATTTAAAGATAATTGCGTTTAAAAACTTTAACTTGGAATTTTCCTCAAGTGGAAATGAATTTTTTCCTTGATACTATCCAAAAAAAAGGTTATGCTCTTAAAGAAGATTCTGCTGGCGTTTGACCTTGAATAACTTTTAGCGCAAGCCAGATTCGTATGTAGACTTTTGCACGAGTATTTTTTATGGTAATTTAAAGATAATTGCACTTAAAAATTTTAACTTGGAATTTTCCCGAAGTGGTAATGCATTTTTCCTAGATATACTACCAAAAAAACATATAATAAAAAAATTGTTTTCTTAGTTTACAATTTTCTCGAAAACTAGATGGCATAAAACCATCTGGTTTTCAGTGTTCATTTAAAAATTACAGGAAAAGTGTATAAGAGAAACTAACATAATTCCTGATTTCATATTTTGAAAAAAGAACAGTACCTATATAATTTTTTTCAGTTTTTTTTTCTAATGTTGGGTTTGAAGGTATTTTTTTCGAAAACTATTTGCAGGAATAACTTATTTTGAAAAAATAATTAAAGAACAAACTTGAAAATCTCAAAAAAAATATAGTACTTTATTTTAAGTGTTGCCATTTGCTTAAAATTTTTTTTTAAATTTTAGTACTATTTTCAGAAAATTGCTCCTCCCGGTTAATTGGGGGGAGATAGACCCCCCCCTCAGTATGAACAAATGTTTGTACTATGTCTCTCTAAAAAACCCTATTATTATTTTATGTCGCTGGGCGAATCATTTTAGGCCGGAAAAACCAGCATTTTCGAAAATCGATACTTTTTGAAGTCTCAATATCTTTTTATTGGGGCCTTATATCGAAAAAGTCTTCATAAGAGTTCTTATAGAGAATATTATTGTTTATACAAAAAGTATAAATTATTTTTCAAAAACTTCACCATTTAAGAGAAAACCGCAAAATACCGTTATTTTTGACTTTTGTGCATTTTATATAAAATATTATATCTTTTAAATAACCGCAAACAAAAAATTTTTTTTTTTATTTTCTTGTAGAAGGGTAAATAAACTACAAACTGTGTAAAAATAAAATTTCTAACATATACCGTTTAAGAGTGGTAAGCGAAAAATCCTTATTTTCAATACTTAACCTTTTTGAAGTAGCAATATCTTGTTACTGGTCACTCGTGTGGAAAAAAGTGTGTTAATATTTTTTGTAGATTACATTATAGTCTATAAACTGAACATAAATTATTTTATGAAAATTTCGTTATTTAAGATTTAAAAGCAAAAGTCTGGAATTTCAGGTTTTTGACGAAATTTTTCAAATAATTATATCTTTAAAATTATTACTCTTAGAAAAAATTTAATTTTTTTTTTTAATAGAGGGTAACATAGAATACAAACTTTGCCTATAAATGTTTTCAATGACACTCACCATTTCTGAGTTATACGCAAAAAAGGGATATTTTCGTCAATTTACGTTTTTTGAAACGCCGATATCTTCTTAACCATCAGTCAGAGAAAAAAAAGTGTTTTAACATATCTTGTAGATAATCATATTATCTACAAGTTTTGTATGCATTACTTTTTAATACCACGTACCGTTTCAAAGTTATACGTGGAAAACCGGTATTTTCGACATTTAACCTTGAATAACTTTTAACGCAAGCCAGTTTCGTTTGTAGACTTTCGCATGCGTATTCCTTAGGCACAAATAAAGATAATTGCATTCAAAAATCTTCACTTGGAATTTTTCCGCAGATTGGCAATTTATTTGTACATTTTTCCTGGGCTAATCAACCAAAAAATTAGAGTCAATAACACATAGGGTATTATTTGACTATGTTTGGCAATTTTACAAAATATTTACAATTAAATGAAAATTGGTGAAGTTTGTAAGAATTAATCAAGTAATCAATTTATGATGAACATAAGTATTTAATGATGAAAAAATAATAATTTAGGATGAAAAATAATTTAACAGTGCATTCCTGAACAGGTACTTTCCCAACTAACATTTCAGCTTCGGTTCGGCCTAACTGAATAGGCTTTCTGATTTCCTTAAGACATTTGTAAAATTTCGTTAAGCATAAAAAGGAGAATATTATAGAACTTCGAAAATGATTTCGGAAAATCTTCTTGGAGGCCCCGTACGCAGATCTCTTAAAAGCTTCAAATTCTATACGATCCATAAGAAGTTTTAACGAGCGCTATTCGAAATCTTAGTGAAATTATGGTTTTGACAGATAGCTTCAGAAATGTTTCTATAAAAGTAAACACGCAAGTGTAATAGAAAGTCTTATAATAGCTATTAGAAGCCGACAATACAGCTCTTACAGAGGTTGTAGGAAAATGGGGGAAAAAATATAATTCTTTTTAATTTCAATTTCTTTTGAGTGACTTTTACCGCATTTAATATTTGTTAAACCTGAAACTATTATTTGTTTTCAATTATTTGTAAATTAATGAATTGGAAATAATTATAAAACACAAAGATTTTTCTTACCCGTCTAGGAATCGAACACGGAATCCTGCGTAAGAGTCCATCACTCTACCCACTCAGCCATCTTAGATATAAAATGGAAGATGCAAAAACTTAATCAGTATTTTCCAGTCCTACATGCTGGCTCCACTAGACATGAACGATGTCCAACATCCAAACCACAATCCAATCAGCAAACTGATTTGTATGGATATGTCACTGCACGGACATGGATTTTTGAGACTCCATTGTTTTTTTTTAAACATGTTCATAATCCAACCATGGCTCATGCCCAGTAGAGCCACCATGTTAATAACAAATTTGTAACCCATTCACACAAAGAAACAAGATGTACAAGATTTTTTTTTCAAATCGCTTATTTATTATTGAAATTAAAATCTGAAGAGCTGAGTGGTTGTTTTTAAATTCAATCGCCCATTGCCTTGAGGTTAAGTCTAAGCCTTTGATTTTTTCATCTTCGTCATCGCCTTCTTGAAAACATTGATCATTAAACTCGTGTGTGTTATCCCTCATAAAAGTTTCGCCTCTCATGCTGGTAGTGGGGTTCATATCTAAGTACAGAATGAATATATATATTTAAAAGAAAACTATAAACAGAGAAACAATGAAACACACTTAAATCTTCTGGCTCTGGAGATATTTGATTTATCGATGAAAGACTTATTAAATCTGAACTTTCTTGCCGTCACGTCGTTGTCTTTCATTTGCATTCTTTTGAAGATCTAAGTTACGAGCTCTCTGGAGTATTAAGAGACGTCTCACCGCAAGAGATCTATAATAATTTCCCGACTTTTAAATTTTTTCCACGAAGTAGACATATTCACGCAAAAAAAATTTCACAAACAATTTATTCAATAAACGAAAATTTATCAATGACTTCATTAAAATGACTTTGACAGATTTGAGTCTCTTTAGCATAGACTGACATTTTCTATTATGGTTCGTTAATAAAGTCTGAGAAGTCTCTGCGAAGTATTCGATAAGGCTACCAGCAAATTGTAACCGAAACCTTTTAAAGACAAGGTGACAGGAGCTTCAATTAAATTACTCTATACAATCTTTATAAAGTGACAGCTTCATGTTTCTTCGTTAATGTTATTAACAGAGGTCTATCCGAAACAAAGACGCTAGTCTCGTTTAATTTTCTATATCAAGCTTTCAAACGACTTTAAAGAAGCAATTATTGAAATCATGACTTCTATTAGAAATTTATTTTTGATGAAAGCTTTATAGAAGCTTTATACATATCCAGACTTGCAGCATATCGATATTTCTAAGCTAATAGAAACTGAAATGTTAGTTGGGTTTGGGTAGTAAATCCTTCATGTGTGTTATATTTGCATGTTTTAACCAAACTGCCCTTCTGTGATCATTCGGTATTTGAAAAAAAGACAATTCCCCAAAAGTTCTTTGCAGCTCATCACAGTTTTGATAAGTACACCTTACCATTTTGAAACGAAATTGTATTAGGAAATGAATAGAAAAGTTAGTAGGTATCTAATTGAAGAAATGAACAGAAATATACAAATTAAATTTCAGTAGTATTCGTAGATGTGATTACCTAGTAGGTACCTAGACGTTAGGAATTAAGGTTAAGAAAAAATTAAAACCCACGAAATATCTACTCAGTCAATTGTTTTTAAAATGAAAAACAAATTAAATGGGATAGAAAGAACTAATGAAAATGTGTACACGTTAAGGATTTTAGTTAAGAAGAAACTAAAACAAACGAAATACAAATCTTCTCAGTAAATTGTTGTTAAAAGCGAATGAAAATAAACGTAAGCAAACAGATAATAATATATGTATACCTAAATAAACATCATTTACGAATTCGTTTATGAAAAAATTTATATAGGTAAACGTTAAGGACTTTAGTCACAAAAAAACTAAAAACCCACGAAATGCAATAGAAATCTATCAGCTTTGTTTTTAAACGAAAAACAAAAATAAAGAAATAGAAAATAGTATATAAATAAATATTATTAAATGAAAATTTAAGGAAAATGTGTAGGTAAGGATTTTAGCTAAGCAATAACTAATAAAATCCACAAACTACAAACTCACTCTGATAGTTGTTTTTTATCAAAAAAAAACACATACAGATAATTTTAATTTTATTTTTAATTTTTTTCAATTAAAACACAACAGGGGAAATCCTGCAATTACTTTTTAATCAAAAAAAAAAAAAAAATCACTGAATCTTAGATTCAAAATAAAAACGCAAACTTTCTCTTGGCAAGAATATCTATAACACGAATAGATTGCTTATTTACAAAATGCAAGCAATTTTTAAGTAAAAAAAAGCTAACAAATTTCACAAAACTACCGAGCGAATTTTGCCAGTGGTAAAATTACAATTAAAATTATATTTCCTTTTTTCATATATTTTTTACGAATAAAATTTTTAATTGCATTTATTTTATTCATAAAATGCAAGCAATTTTTCAGTGAAAAAAGCTAACACAGTTCACAAAACTACCGTAGTGATAAATTTACAATTAAATTTCACGAACGAAATTTTCAATTGCATTTATCTTATTCACAAAATGCAAGCAATTTTTTTAGTAAAAAAAGCTAACAAATTTCACAAAACTACCGAAGTGATAAATTTATAATTAAATTAGCCGAAATTTATTTTTTTATACACTATTTTCCACGAACGAAATTTTTAATTGCATTGAATTAATTCACAAAATGCAAGCAATTTTTTAGTTAAAAAAGCTAACACATTTCACAAAACTACCGAAGAGGTAAATTCACAATTAAATTTGCCGAAATTTCGTTTTTTTCACGAACGAGATTTTCAATCGCATTAAGGTATCACCTATTGAACTTTCTTTAACTTTAGTAACAAACCAAAAACTTGATAATTAAATTCAGAGCTTATTCCGACCACGTTAGCTGAAGCTGAATCAAAAATCAATGACAAACGGATTCAAAAAAGGCGCAAATCTACTAGGAAGAAAATATCAAATATGTATGTACATATGTACGTATATAGCTATTCACAAGCTAAGCAACCGTAGAAACAGTCCAACAAATTGCAGAGCGGATGATTTTCATATGCATATATATTTTCAATAACGGTACCAACTAAAATTCCTGCACCCAACATCTGTCCTTTTCTGCTCATAGAACTAAATACGCACCTAGCCTCTTCTTTTAAAATAGGCTTTCTTGCCTCCCTCTAACTCTCATAAATAAAATATATTGTCTTCTCATTATTTTATTATTTTTATATTTCCTCTTTATTTGACTGTTCTGCATCTCCAATTAAACTCTACACACTTTAGTCAGGCTCACCACCATTAATTTCATAAGCCCTGCCCAGATGGCGAGTCGGTCGCTCATTGCCCATGATAGTACTATCTTTGTAACGGGTGATTTTTTAAGAGGTTTAGAACTTTAAAAAAAAAAAACACAAAAAATTCGAAAAAATGAATGAAATATTTATTTGAATCGATAGTTTGAACCTTGCAATTTAATGTTTAAAGATAATTTCATGCAAATGTTGACCGCGGCTGCGTCTCAGGTAGCCCATCCGCGTCCAATTTTGGCATACTCTTTCACACATATCGGCCGGTATCTCACGAATGAATGCATGGATGTTGGCTTCCAGTGCGTCAATCGAAGCGGGCTTGTCCCTATAGACATTAGCCTTGACATACCCCCACAAAAAATAATCTAATGGTGTCAAATCGCACGATCTAGGCGGCCAATTGACCGGCCCGAAACGTGAAATTAACTGTTCACCAAACTTGCCTCGCAATTGCGCCATTGTTTCGCGTGCTGTGTGGCATGTGGCACCGTCTTGTTGAAACCACATATCATGCAAGTCAAGAACTTCCATTTCGGGCAAAAAAAAGTTTGTTATCATCGCTCGGTAGCGTTCACCATTGACAGTAACGCTGCGATTCGCATCATCTTTGAAGAAATATGGCCCAATAATGCCGCCGGCCCATAAACCGCACCAAACAGTGGCTTTTTCGGGATGCATTGGTAGCTGTTGCAATGCTTCTGGCTGATCTTCACTCCAAATGCGGCAATTATGCTTATTTACGTACCCATTCAACCAAAAATGAGCCTCATCGCTGAACACAATTTTTCGATAAAAAAGCGGATCCTCGGCCAGCTTTCCAAGAGCCCATTCACCAAAAATTCGGCGTTGTGGTAGGTCGGCTGGCTTTAGTTCTTGCACCAGCTGTATCTTAAAAGGCTTTACGCCCAAATCCTTCCGCAAAATTTTCCACGTAGTGCTGTAACAAAGGCCTAACTGCTGAGAACGGCGCCGAATCGACATTTCGCGGTCTTCTGTCACACTAGCTGATACGGCCGCAATATTTTCTTCACTACGCACAGTACGTAAACGTGTTGGTGGTTTAATGTCCAACAAAGTAAATTTGGTGCGAAATTTGGTCACAATCTTCCGAATAGACTGCTCAGAAGGTCGAGAATGCCAACCATAAAATGGAAGCAGCGCGCGATGAACATTTCGAACCGAGCACGAATTTTGATAGTAAAATTCAATAATTTGCAAGCGTTGTTCATTTGTAAGACGATCCATGGTTAAATTGCAAACCAAACTGAAGCTGTTTGACAGTGACACAAGGTACTAAACACACGTCAGCTGTCAAAACCAGTGTTGCCAAAACCAAACCAGCTAAAAAATCACCCGTTATATGAAAACCATAGTATTCTCATGAAAAATTTTTTTTAGTTGAACGTGGACCTTGTGGGGGCGCCACATTCGACCGCATTCGATTGCGTGGAGAATTGTGGATGCGGGGTACATAAAGAATCGAAGACAAGTAGTAAGAGCAAGAGGAAAGTATTATTTTCATGCTCATAAGAAATAAAGGGAGTAAGAGAGATAAGCAAATCAGCTGCTTTCAAAATATCAAAGAATAGAAAAACGTGAAGAAAATAAGAAAAAAATTGTCGTCTCCTCTTTGAATAGAAGAATATTTGTGTTGGTTTATTTAGGAATGTATTTTGTTTGCAGGCAGAGAAGCAAATAAATTATATGAAGTGGTGAACGAGTTGATCGTGTCGCTTCTGCTTGCGTCGTCGTCACCCGTCGTTGGTGTCTAGTTCGTAGCAACGAGTAGAAAAATTATTATTTGCAGAGATTACAAAAAGCTATTTTGATTAAGTGGATCAATGGAAGATTTAATTGTTATTTTAAATACATAAATTGATTATAATTTTGTAATTTTATTTTGTCAGAACGAAATGTGGAGATTCGACTATATTATAATTTTTTAATTTAATTTTGTCAAAACAAAATTTCATAAATTATTGATTCGTTTTCAAACTCATTTTCTGATTTCTTTCTTATATAATAAAACAGGTACCTACCTACCCAAAGTGCATATAATTTTTATCCGTGAACTTTTCTAATATTTTATTCTCCTATTTGAGGCGGAGACAAATCCAACAAACCATAGATAATTAAAATTCGTTCAGCCGTTCTTCAGATATAACTTATAAATGATGTAACTAACCCGACTCCGTTGTATATATTAAGATATCCAACTTTATCATTTTGAGATCTTTAAATAGAAGAGTATTTAAAAGCAGAGTATAGATTATACTTTAAGTGTGGGCTTAAATGCCAAATCCAAAAAGCAATAGCACCCGCGGTTCTTATTTCTTTTCTTTCGTTGGTTATTGCCATTTTAAAATGGAAAATAAACACGTGGGTATTTTTTCCTATTATTTTGGGAAATAACGCCCACGGCCCAAGGGCTTTATTACCGCGGGTGTTATTGCACTGCACCTTAATAACCATTTTTTTGAAAATGGTATTCCACTCCAATGTAGCCTTTACTAAAATATATGTATATATATTAAGGAAAGAAGCGAAAGAAAAGTTTGAAAAGTGTGAAAAGTTTGCATGTAGGTACATTATTTGTAAAAAATCCTGCACACAAAACACCTACATTTGAGTAGATGAGAACGAAAACTCATCATACCTATCCACTTTTATCAAAAATTGAGATTTTGATCCAGATTTATTAAGCTGGGCATATTGAATAGTTTTTAAAGAAAATTTGACACCCTTACCCCTCTAAGCCCCTTTAATATTGATGTCGAACATCGTTATTGTTTCCAAAACTCTCGATATCCACAGTGCAATTTACATCAAAGCTTTCCATATCCATTGTAAGCAGTGGGTTTGCTTTCAAAACTCTTCTTATCCATCATAGGCTATTAATTATGTTATATAAGAAGGAACTAAAACGTTCACAGGTTTTTATTGTAGACAATTTTAAATGGGTCATTAAAGATTGGAAAGTAGGGGAGTGCTTTTATATTAGAGGGTGCAATTGTGAGAGGGGGGAATGGTGGGGAAACTGGCCATATCCAATCATTTGCAACAAAACTCTTCATAGCCAAATTTAATTGTTAAATATCTTTTGAACGGAACTTCCAATATTTGTTTGCTCTCAATCATAACATAGATTTAAAAATCTTCTATTATAGCTTTGTATATGAAAAATGTTCATATAAAAAGATTATAAGTAGGTATAAAATAAAATCTTTTATAACATCTACCATTTCACCTTAATTAGTTTTTTTTTCATTTGCACAAAATGAAAATTTTGGATATGACGAGTTTTGGTTCTCAACTACCCACTCAGTTATAAAAACTAACCCACATACCTATCTACCTATATTCCAATGTATAAGAACCTCTTCCTCTTGCACCATAGAAACCCAAATATATTGAAGACGATACGCCTACAGCTGTGAAAAACACACACCTTCACATGTATACCTACCCCTTTCCCTTGCACCATAAAAACCCCATAAGCAAAAAAGAATATCCGAAATTGTTCTTTTTGTGTCTTTCAGCTTTATCTGCATAGTAAAAAAATAGGCGTTTTTCTTTTTTAGCTCCGAGCACAGCACTGAGTTGTCAAAAAAAGATCTGTGTTTCTTTTTTAGCTCCGAGTACTCAGAGCGCTCAACTTGTGTTTCTTTTTTAAATCAGAGCTAGCTCGGAGTACGCTCCATGAGCTCAGGATGAAAAGACCGAGCGAATGGAGCAAAAAGCTGAGCGCAGCCAACTTCACATTTTTGTTCACTCATTTCAAGTGGACGCGTTCAACACAAAAATTTCAGTTTATAATTTTGAATTTTTCGAGTTTTTGATTGGCCAGCTGTCTGCTGAAAATTAAGTTATTACTCAATTTTGGCGAGTTGAACGCATCGCAATCGTATGACATTTCAGAGCTCAGGTGTGTTTCAAAATTAGACCAGAGAGCTCTGATCATACTCTGCTCAGAGCTAACTCCGATAGCTCGAGCTTTACTCCATGCTCTGCTCAGAGCTAAAAAAGAAAAACGCCTAATGTAAACAAAACCGATAACCAAAACAAAATTGAATATTTTCTCCAAAATGCCTTCTACCTGATTCACTCTAACTCTCATAAATTCAGTATACGTCTTTCCCATGCTTATACTATTCTTCACGTCCACACTTCCACTTATTCCACAATTCTCCACGTCAAGGTACCCCTTGGAGACTTGAGATGTCGCCCTCTTCGAGTGCCACCATGATAGTACTATGGTTTTCATATACAAAGGTACTATAGAATATATATACAATGGTTTGGGCTTATTTGGGTTTCATTCGGTTTAAAAAGCAAGCATACATAATATACAGGGTGTCCCGGACCTGAGTGGAAGTATTTCAGGGGGTGGTTTTTTGGGTTATTCTAAGAAAAAAATTGTATGGGGGGAAAGTTGTATCTCCCCTCCCTGAGGCAGGGAGGGGCAGTTTCTGAAACATTGACTTTAAATGCAAAAAAAACATTAAAAATCAAGGGAAACACATTTAATAATGTGCTATGATTTTTTGAAAGCTAATACTTCTCTCTTGTATTTGGTTTTTAAATAAAGTTGTTTGAGCGAATAGTTTTTGAGAAATGAAATTTCAAAGTCAAAATTTAGAAAAAAAATTGCAATTTTTTTTTCTTAAGTCGATATTTTTCAAAATTTTACGTAATTAAGGGCATTTTTTGTGTTCAATATTCAATGTCTTCATTATTTTTAGTCACAAAGCCTTCTCCGCCGAAATAGTTAAGACTAGGGAATTCATCCCAACCTTCGCTGTCTTAACCACCGTCGTACGCTTGGACTAGGGAATTCATCCCAACCTTCGCTGTCCAAAGCCTCTTCCGCCGAAATAGTTAAGACTAGGGAATTCATCCCAACCTTCGCTGTCTTAACCACCGTCGTACGCTTGGACTAGGGAATTCATCCCAACCTTCGCTGTCCAAAGCCTCTTCCGCCGAAATAGTTAAGACTAGGGAATTCATCCCAACCTTCGCTGTCTTAACCACCGTCGTACGCTTGGACTAGGGAATTCATCCCAACCTTCGCTGTCCAAAGCCTACTCCGCCGAAATCCCGCCGTTAATTTATATGAAATATTATGTTAACTTATATTAAGTAAAGGAAAAAAAAAATTGTAAAAAAAAAACATAGTAAATAAACAATAACTAGCTTGGAACTGGAGTTCCTGAACAATCTATTGACCGAGTTTTTCTTGCTTTCTTCGGTAGACCCTGGACCCCGCTGACCTACCTCAGCTGGAAATAAAAAAGCATCACATTTTGGCTTGTATTGTGGAAGCCAAACAAAAAGATATTTTTTTGATATGAACCTACATTAGGGTGTCTGCAATTTTCCAAAATAATTTGTTGCGAAGCAAGAGGAAGTGAGGAGTGTCGGTAAAGAGGTAGGGTAGGAAAAAGGAAAGGATAGGAAAATGAAAAAGGAAAAGGTTGGATAGTGGAAAGGAATGTCAAGTTCCGGGGACGCGGCCTGCTTGCTATGCACGGCAGTTAGCTCGCCGGAATGGGGGCGATCTTGCCCCCGAAACTCAACCTCACCTGCAACAAAAACACAAATCAGGCCAGAGAAAAAAACTAAAATGACATCGGACGGACTATCACCACACCAAGGCGCTGCTGGTGACGTTGCAGCGTGGCCTTAACCCACCCAACCTAGAAATCTGCGGCCATTGTTAGATTTCCCCAAAGATGGTGGATGATCGCGTTCAGATTACACCATCTTCACCAAAGTTACCTAGCTTAAAACTGATCTCGTCCTATGGAGACACGAAATACACATATCGAAACCATAAAAAGATGACAACACGAAACTAACAAGAACGATAAACGTCAAAAGTGACAAGTGATAACTGACAGATAAAATTTTAGACAAAAACAATAAAAAAAAAAACTCCTACACGGAAGAGTATTTTTACTTGGCATCGGGATGTTCGATTCTTGAAATGCTTTGTCATGCCCTTGGTTTTAATAAAACAGTTTTTTTCTACGCAATCTTAGTTTTATACGTCATTTCATTTATCTAGACTTATTTCATACTTCAAAATTGATAAAATCTGTCAAACTCCCTAGTTGCACCAAGTTGACATTTCCAATGTGGTGAGTGAGCGAGAAAGAGATATATTGCTATGTGTGGAGTGGACTCTCAACTCCACCATTCACTATGCAGAGTAGTCTATCTACATGTATAGTCTATGGCTGATTCGACTATCTATGCATAATGTTAGGTCTGTTTGGTTACTGAAATTTCGTACGAATTCGTACGACGTCGCACTACATTTCACAAATTCCTGTTTGTTAACTCCAAAGTGTAGCAACGAGAGAGCAAAATGAGAGAGCAAGAAATTTCCCCTCCATGAAAAATCTTGCAAATTTCTGCTACACAAATTTCTGTGTGCAGGAAGTAAAAAACTGTCAAATCCACGTCTGTGTGTATTTTTGTTTGTATGTGTTTTAAGATTTGCCTGTAGTGTTTGATGGTGTGTGTCACGTTTGAAGTTTCGAACACAAAAGTGATACAAAATTGGTTTTTCGCGTTTGTTAACTTTGTAGCAAGTTTTCCCCTCTATGAATGAATTTTCCCCTTCTTTCAATAATTTGACAGTTTTTGAACATCGTGCTACAAAAGTAACCAAACAAACAAGTTGTTTGTTGACATAAAAAAAAACAACCAACACCACAACACAGCATCAGCAGCAACAAGCAGCTCAATCTGGATTATAAAAGGTTTGTATTTAACTATTTACTAATATTATTTGTTTGTTTTCTTTCTTTAGGATTAATTAGAGATAAACCATAAACTAAAATAATCATTTTCCTTCATATTTTCCAGGTTTTAGCAGTTTTGGACTCATCCGAAAAAGGAGACGCACATCGGTGGACGCATTCAAGTGGGTAAGTCCATTATGGTAAATTGAACTTGGGACTATTTTAATTTCTTTTATTTTTCAATTTCCAGATTAGGAGCATTATCAAGGCGGACGCAACAAATGTTTGGAGTTTTGCGTGGATTTCTATGCAGAAACACCAAACAAAAAGTTCGACTGGGTTCTTTCGCCCAAGAAATTTTGTTTGTCGTTGTGTATAGTGGGGAGCAACCCACGCTCAGCCGGGCTAAGCGAAGTATATGACGGGACGCTACAACCCCCGTTGGTAAAAGATGCTTGGACTTGTTGCCCAGCCAAGGATTGTAGGTACTATTGAAATGAATTTTTGCATTTTCGATTAGTTAATGTTTCTAATTTTCTTCTTTCAGAAACCACCTGTCAACAAACCGCCGATAGCCACCCCACCGGTGCATATCAAATACAAGAGGATATCTACTGCATACATAAACTATTGGTGAGCTTTTTCTTTTCGATTTAGTTTACTAATGTTTTTTTAATAAATAAGAACGATATATATATAAATAAATAAATAAGTTGTTAATCTACGTAAAAATAAAATAAAATATCACAGTTGAGGTCTAAAACTAATTAAAGTAAAAATCACAGATGGAAAAAAACTAATAACTAAATATCACAGATAGTTTTTGATCATCGCGGATCCTTGTTAGTAGTTATCACAGATTAATAAAGTTTTAGTAAATAAGTAGTTAGTAATATATCACAGTTTAATATAGTTAGTAAAGGTATAGTTAGTAATAAGTAAAATATAAGCTTTTTAATAAATAAATAAATAAAATAAATAACATTTAGAGACATTTTACGTAGCATGCAATAAATAATTACTAAACAAAAATTGAATTTGTTTTTACTACATGAGTTTTCAGGTACAGTGTGAATAGTGTTTTTATAGGATTGTTTAAAAACTTAATAACTAAATCAGGTACTTCGTGCGGGTTGAAAAGACATTATTACTGTGCAAATAAAACTAATAGTGACTACGTGAAATGACAAAGAACATTTATGACTTAGGATATTTTCACAAAAGGAAATAAATAGTGGTTTTATCGGTTTCATGTTGAACAAGCGCTTTCTTAAAAGTTTCACGGAAGTTATTTGTTATTGCTTAAGATCTTTTGCATGAAAAATGCCGATCTTTTTGCCGCTTAAGTTCTCAATCTCATACATATGTGATCCTACTTGTTTCAGTATTCTACATTTAACATATTTTGGCGAAAGTTTCGCAGATAAGTACTTCGATGAATCACTCAAAATAAATTTCTCCGATAAACTTCCTGTCCGGGCAGATATTTAACAATTTTAGTACGTGTATTATATGTTTTTGCCAATTTCTCGTTCGCTTTCAAAATATTTTCGCGAATTTGATTTCTTATGCACTGCAATCGACCTAGTCGGGGAATGGTTAACAGCTCGCTATCGTCTACCGCGTTCAGTTTCCGTGTCAGTTCATAGCTGCTACTGCTACCGTGTGTCATCATATTAGTCCCGAATAAGGCATAATATGGTGACACACCAGTAGAACTATGAACGGAACTCCTCAAGGCACACGCGATATCGCTGAGGTGAACATCCCATTCTCTTTGATCATTTTTGAGATACGATCGGATAGCTGCTAATACCGAGCGGTTAACCCTCTCTGACGCATTCGATTGCGGTGCATAATACGCAGTTTTAAAGTGTCTTATGCCATACTTCGTCAGTAAATTTTGGAATTCTTTGGCCAAAAATTGTTTTCCATTATCCGAATGGATTATGTTTGGCACTCCAAAGACATTAAAAACTTCTTGCTGCAAAAAGCGTATTACGCTAGAAGTATTCGCGTTTTTCAAAGCTTTTAGCAGAACAAACTTAGATAAATGATCTAAGACGACAAACACGTACGCATTACCAGACTTTGACCTCGGATAAGGCCCTAAAAAGTCAATATACAATTTCTCGAATGGACGATTCGAACAATATGAAGTGACGATAGGCGGACGAGACACTTGGTTGGACGATTTACTCTGTTTACATATAGAACAGTTAGACACATATTCACGTATTTGCACAGTCATATTAGGCCAGTGAAAATGTTGGCGAATCCTATGCAACGTTTTTGCAATACCGCCATGAGCAACTTTCGGTGGATTATGAGCCATACCAATAACTTCTTCTGTAAGACCAGAAGGTATCCACAGAAGCCAAGTATGCTCAAGCATAGGTTCTTCGTTTTCACTTCTAAACGCGCGTTTATAAACAAACCCATCTTCTACTTTTAAATCAGGAAGTGCTTCAGAATTAGATTTAACAGTCTCAATCAGACTCGTATACTCCTCTGATCGGAATTCTTCAGATTCCAAGTCGATTAGTGGGGGAACTTCTTCAATTACCAGCGAATCTACATGTACTCGGGAAAGAGTGTCCGGGACGACATTCAGGCTGCTTTTTCGATGCTGTATGTCGAAGGCATACGACTGCAACAATAAACTCCATCTGGCTAATTTCCCACTCAGATCTTTCATGCTCATTAACCAGCGGAGACTAGAGTGATCTGTTATTACTGTGAAGTCCATGCCCTCGACATACGGCCTGAACTTTTGCACAGCCATCACCGCAGCCATACGTTCCTTCTCGGTTACACTGTAGTTTCGCTGGCTCTTGTTGAACTTTTGCGAAAAGTACGCGATAGGGACCTCGTCTTTCTCGTTCCTTTGAAAAAGCACAGCCCCGATTCCCGCATCCGACGCATCACATTGGATATAAAATCTTTTTGTAAAGTCCGGATGGGAGAGTACCGGTGCCGTGGTCAACGCTTTTTTCAAATCTTCGAACGCTTTCAGCGCCGCGTCAGTCATTTTAAACTTTTCGCTCCTCTTTTTCAGCAGGTCAGTTAGAGGAGCAGTCAGACTAGAAAAATCTTTTATAAATTTCCGATACCACCCTGCTAAGCCAAGCAATCGCCGAACCTGCCGTGGGGTTTTGGGAATAGGGAAATCCACTATTGCCTCCACCTTAGCAGGATCGGTTTTAAGCTGACCGCCACCAACTATGAAGCCCAAATACTTCAGCTCTTTGAAGCAAAACTTGGATTTCTTCATGTTGATGGTTAGGTTAGCCCTGCGTAAGCAGTCAGCTACTTCACTTAACAAGGTAATATGCGTCTCGAAATCCGGCGCCATGATAAGCAGATCGTCGAGATACACAAAGACACGATCCCTAAGTCGTGCAGGAATTACCTTGTCCATCAACTGGCATAACCTTTGAGCTGCATTACACAAGCCAAAGGGCATAACAGTGAATTGGTACAAGGGTCTTCCCGGTACCGCAAAGGCAGTCTTTTCCCTACTCTGTTTCTCCAGCGGTATTTGCCAGAATGCTTCTTTAAGATCAATACTACTAATGTAGTACGTTTCCGGTAGTCGGCTGATGAGCCCCTCGATATGGGGGAGAGGATTCGCATTTTTCTTCGTCAGTGCGTTCACCTTGCGAGAATCCAGAATAATAGCCCGATTCTCCCCCTTGTGAGGAATCACAAGTCACAAGCTCTTGTGACTACTCCTTGTGAGGATTGTTGTGACTCGATAACATTTTGGTATTCTTCCCCTAGTAGTCACAAGAAAACTCACAATGAAATTCACCACAGCATTTTGTTGGAGCTTCTTAACCGATGAGCGCACACATAAACAACTCTACAAGTAATCGCAACGAACTCATCCAACACACCCACAATATGTATTCAGTTTCTCTGCTTCATAAATACAAAGCAAAAGAATATCGCACCTTTGTCCTATTCTTTTGCTTAAGAAATGAAAGAATACATACATTTTGTTCTCTTTCGCACAGAGAACATACCGCCTCATTAGAAAAAATATTATTCAATGATTTGTAGAAACTCAAGTAAATTGTGAGTTGTGACCTGCTCTGGAGGAGATCACAGTTTCGGTTGTTTGTATGACTCTCACAAGTTGTGACTTAAGGGGGAGAATACGAAAAAGTCACAAAATCAGTTTCACCACTTCTTGTGACTTGTGAGGTATCAGTGACGATGGGGAGAATAGGGCTATAAGTCGATTTTTGCCTGGTTTTCGCAAGAGAACCACTGGCGAACACCATGGACTTTCGCTCTCCTCAATAACGCCAAGGCCCAACATCCGATCTAACTCTTCTTACAAAATGGCTTGTACCGCTGGTGAGACAGGATAGTGACGCTGTTTCACAGGGAGTGCATCTCCTGTATCAATGACGTGCTCCATCAGCGCCGTCTTTCCCAGACCATCTCGGTCAAAACATAAAAATCTCTGCCTGACTGCATTCAGTCTGGCCTGCTGATCCGAGTTCAACTGATGAGCATTCGAAAGATCTGCTTCATCACTTAAAGAAATTGAACTTATAATATTTGGCGCTAACTCGAATGCCTTCCAGAAGTCCACCCCCAGGTAGATCTCCTGATCCAAATTTGGAACGAGGAAGAAAGTTAGCCGTTCTACTTTGTTCTTATACCGCACTTCAAGCTCAACCTTACCCACAATCAACTGACTTTTACCGTCAGCAGTCCTTACTCCAGAAAGGAAAGGAATTACTTGACATTGGAGCTCCTTAGCTAGCTGCATACAGTTCTTGCCGAGTATGCTTACGCTGGCTCCGCTGTCAAGCAATCCGAAAACTTCTTTCTTAATTTAATTTTGGTGTAAGGCCTGAGATCGTACTCTAAATTTATAATTGTTGAGGAGATTCGTTTTCGAGTTTCTCTCCTCACTCTAAAACGTTCTCTAGCTTTATATATTTTCTTGGACGGTACAAAAATCGCGGAGTTAAAAATTCTATCTCGAGCTCGGTTATACTCTTGAATGCGTATATGTAGGGGTTTGATCTGAAATATTTGTTTTTGTTTCATAATTTTAATTGGCTCTATACCGCTATCGCGTTTTAAAATTTTTATTTTTTGATCGTCCTCTTTCACAAGAGGAGTTTCAAACTTCTCTCTTTCCTCATCAATATTATTTTTTAAAATAGTAGGGGGTTCTAGTTCGGGTTGGCACGCGATACCCCTGAGTTTTCGCGTCCCGCAATATGTTTCCCGGATTGCATCGGCTACAACGCGTTGTTATAACACCTTCTTGGCCACACTTGTAGCAAAAAATGTTCCGTACCTCAGACTCGCAGTCGAAGTACGTGTGGCCCTGCACCTTGCAGTTCCAGCACACTAGGCTAGTAGCATCGGCATACTTCCGAGGAGGAATTTTCGGACGAGCCCCACCAAACTGATAGGCAGCAAGCTGCTCATCAGCTGGCTGGTACATTTCTTCGTACTCAAGTTCGTTGGCCATATATTTTACGGGGGGCTTTCCAAAACTTTTCGGGGCGTCTCGTTCTCTCCTCGGAAAGGCTGCTTCCGCGTCCTTGCAGGCGGTCCTCAGCTGATCCAAGGAGAAAATGGGTTGGGGATAAACTAATTTTCCAATTCTCTCATTTAGGTTCCGTTTAAGGATGCGCACCATCTCTACCTCTGGAATTGGAATCCTCGACTGGAACTTCATCTTGTTGATGGCCGAAAAGAAATCTTCACTGCTCTCCCAGGAATTCTGCCTACGATCCATGATGTCACGGATAATTTCGAAGTCGGATCTTGTGTTTTTAAACTGACGCATCAGAGCGTCCTTCAGAGTTGGCCAGTCAGGACGATAATTATTCCTCTGAAATTGCCAGAAGAAATCGTGGGCAGATCCTGAGAGGAGCAGATGGAAATCCCTTAATATTTCTGTCCAAGGGCAGGCGTATTGACTCTACAGGGTCTCGAACCGAAAGATGAAGTCTTCGACCGTCATCGTCGTGGTTTGGCCATCAAATTTGAGACCCCACTTATCTACCTTAATCGGAGCTTTGAGTCCCGGAGGTAGATATGGGCTGAAATACGCTGGTTGATGGCTATGAGGAATTGGAGTATTGGTGTTATAAGGCACCTCCTGGAAAACTTCAGGATGGTACATTCTTTCTTGATTTCTTCGCATGGGTTCATTTTGCCTCCTCCGTTGTTGTCCTACATGTACGAACGCACTTCTACTTGGATCAACTGGAGGATTTTGCTGCAGCGGTGGCTGTACTGCCGGCGCAGGGTCATACGAACTCCCTGTCGGTCTGGGTACGGAAGAAGGATTTACTTGCCCTAAATTCAGATTCTTGAGGAATCCTCCTAGCTGATTTTGGATTTCTTCCTTCAAGGTATTAGTTACCTCTTTTTGAATGGCTTGTTTTGTTGCCGAAAAACCTTCTACCATTGCCAGGTTTATGTAGGCCCTCAAATCTTCCGAAATAATATCTCTTTCTTTTGTTTTCCTAACAGGCGGTCGCTGCGACAAGCTATCTAGAATATTTCTAGAACTACCAAAGCCTACTGGATTGATTGGAGCTGGTCTAACTTCAGAAACCCTACCTGTGGCTTGCCTGACCGTATTATTTAAAGAATCGATACTGTCCCTAGGAGGTATTAATCCGGCTCCCGTCCCACTGAGGTCGCTATATGATGGAGTCGGAATTGAAGAAGCAGAGCTGTTAGAAGCTTCGACATTACCGTCATCGAGATGGACACCAGAGCTAACAGGAATATTGGATGCCGATCGGATACGCCTATCAAACGTGAGAGGGGAGTGCATCACTCGCTGTCTAGAGGTAGGATCCAAACTTTGACTAACTGACCTAGTTATTTTAGTTTGTTCCTTTATTTCAGCATTTCGTATCATACTGTTGATCCTCTCTTCTTCATCTTTATCGGTGAACGACATCTTTAACTTTCTTTTGACTTACGAAACCGGTATTAACAAAAAGTTATATTTCCTTACAAATTAAGTTATATTTTCTGTTTTGAAAATAAACTAATTCAAACAAGAAAACTTGAGAGCAAAAAGTATTAAACAAAAGTAATCCACTTAAAAAAAAGTAAATTGTTTTGTCGAAAACAAGTAACAAAATAACACAAAATTAAATAACGTAGAATTAGAAAACCATAAGTAGGTATTAATTAACTTACAACGAACAATAATCAGAAAGAAACAAGGTGTGTTTTGTTCACTTGTATGAAAGCTTCGAAAAATCGTTTTTAAATTTGGTTGAGTACATAAGCATACGGGGTGCTTCAAGTAGCTTCTTCGGTGGTTTCTTTGTCGTATGGTGTGACACTACTAACGCCATCACTATTTGCTAGGACTTCAGACGGACGAACGAACTTTCCTTGGTGTGGTGAGATTGACGGGGAAAAAAGTAGAAACACTAACAAAAACATTACTTAGTTTTCCTCACCGTTCCCGCAATTCTAGACTGTCTCTAGGACTTTACAAGAAGACTTGAAACGGCGAGGCAAACTTAACAAAAAAAAAATTAGTTGAAAACTCAGAAAAAGTTGGCTCGGTGCATCGATGTTCGACGACTCGTCAAACATGGCCACCGAAACCAAAAACCCTAACAAGACAAGACAAAAGGATAAGAAATTGAAAAAGTAGATAGAAAAAGTAAAAATAGTAAGGATAGGAATAAGGAAAAACTAGACAAAAGACGGTATCTGTTGTTACTGCAAGTCTTCAAAAGTTCGTCGCAATACATCTAGGTATGTCAGTGACTTTCCTGATGCAGACTTACGAACCTTTGAAGCCATACAGCAACATCAGATAAAACGCCAAACACACATTAACCGCATTCGCTATGAACTTCCAAGAAACCGTCGCAGTACACCTAGGTACGTCTGAGACCTTCCTGGTGCAGACTTACGGTTCTTGAAAGTTTATAGCAAAATTGGTTAAGGACTTTCACAACATAAAAGAACTGAAACTAAGACTACAAAAATCTAAGACAGATGCCTTAGACGTTGGGCGCCATTTTGTTGCGAGGCAAGAGGAAGTGAGGAGTGTCGGTAAAGAGGTAGGGTAGGAAAAAGGAAAGGATAGGAAAATGAAAAAGGAAAAGGTTGGATAGTGGAAAGGAATGTCAAGTTCCGGGGACGCGGCCTGCTTGCTATGCACGGCAGTTAGCTCGCCGGAATGGGGGGATCTTGCCCCCGAAACTCAACCTCACCTGCAACAAAAACACAAATCAGGCCAGAGAAAAAAACTAAAATGACATCGGACGGACTATCACCACACCAAGGCGCTGCTGGTGACGTTGCAGCGTGGCCTTAACCCACCCAACCTAGAAATCTGCGGCCATTGTTAGATTTCCCCAAAGATGGTGGATGATCGCGTTCAGATTACACCATCTTCACCAAAGTTACCTAGCTTAAAACTGATCTCGTCCTATGGAGACACGAAATACACATATCGAAACCATAAAAAGATGACAACACGAAACTAACAAGAACGATAAACGTCAAAAGTGACAAGTGATAACTGACAGATAAAATTTTAGACAAAAACAATAAAAAAAAAACTCCTACACGGAAGAGTATTTTTACTTGGCATCGGGATGTTCGATTCTTGAAATGCTTTGTCATGCCCTTGGTTTTAATAAAACAGTTTTTTTCTACGCATCTTAGTTTTATACGTCATTTCATTTATCTAGACTTATTTCATACTTCAAAATTGATAAAATCTGTCAAACTCCCTAGTTGCACCAAGTTGACATTTCCAATGTGGTGAGTGAGCGAGAAAGAGATATATTGCTATGTGTAGAGTGGACTCTCAACTCCACCATTCACTATGCAGAGTAGTCTATCTACATGTATAGTCTTTGGCTGATTCGACTATCTATGCATACCCTGAGGCCACACGAGCCAGTACTGGCTAGCCAGTTGGCTACATAGACTAACTGTCAAATTCCTATTCGTGTATATGCTGTGACGTAGGTGACATGCCAACTGGCTTCTCTACTGGCCAGCGTTCGGATCTTACTCCAAATGGAGTAAATCTACTCCGATTTTAAGGAAAGTAATTTAAATACTACGATTTACCACATTTTCAAGACTGAAGATGGAACCACTTCATTCTATCTTCTGTGTGGTGTGGAGTGGCATTTTAAATACTCTATGCTCACTTAACAAGCCTGTCATGTTGCAAACTGTTATTAGGCGTAGTACTTACTGCATTTTTATCTTCGCTTAAAAAAGTAGCATGTTAAATGCAACAACAATTTATACTACGTTTTCATTAGAGCTGAAATGAGGTAATTTCGCAAATCACACAAAAAGTGTTTTCATTTGTAATTTGGTAATTTCGTTTGACAGCTCATTTCATTTTTGAATTTCAACTGCTGTTAATCGCTTTTTGTTGTTGTTTTCTTTTGTCTCCTTCCATTGCGCTTCGACATTTTCATACAAAACCAATTCAGAGCTCTTCAAACTGTGGCTAATTGGGTGTGTTCGTTAGGTTTTGACTTAATTTCCAACCTAATTTCGTGCAAATTTGGTTGAAATTATCTCATTTCGAAATGTGAATTTGTATGGGAAATGAGATGATTTCGTATTGCATTTGGAAATTTTCAACGAAATTACCTCATTTGGCCTAATGAAAACGCAGTATTAGTATAATTCCGTATACCCCTTGTCTTTTAGTACAATTTTACTTTTGTTTACAACAAAAGAAGCATGTCAAAAACAACAATAATACGAAACTATACCGGATTGTTGTTGTATTTAATATGCTACTTCTTTTTATGTTGAGATAAAAATGCACTTAAAACACACGCACTGACCCCATGCAACATCACTAGTATAAAACAACAAAAGCCAAAGTTTCTTTGTCATTATTAATGTGTCGCGTTGGTTTTTGAGAGCCTTAACTAATTTTTATCACAAAATAATAACTATCATAAAAATTTTTGTTTTTTTTTTTTTGTGTGCAGCGATACAAAATACAACAGATACACAATGGTAAACAACAACAAAAAACTGCCGTCGGTGAACGTTTCGCGTCGGTTTGGGAGAGCCTTTAATCAATTCATTCGCCATTTTGTTGGCTTTCTTGTCGAACGGAAAAAGACCCTACAAAACACAACAGACGAGACAAGTGTGGTTCCGGCTTTATTCATCTCCAAACATTTTAGATCGCTTACCCTGAGGCCACACGAGCGAGTAATCGCTAGCGAGTTACAAATACATCGAAACTTTTCCTACTCGCTAGTCAACTGGCTTGCCTTTTTCGAAGCTAGTTGAGAAGCGAGTAGAGCGGCGAGTGATTTGACAATTAATGTATGTACCCAACTCGCTAGCGAGTACTCGCTCGTGTGGCCTCCGGGTTATCAAATTTGAGTTCTTATAGGGATGGGCATGGACTCCCGATTTTTATTTTATTAATATTTTGGGAACAAAATGTTAGTGAACTTAAGTTTTAGTCGTATTTTTCCAAATATGCTACGAAATAGTACTGCCGAACCCTGTTACTGGCTGCTCTACTGGCTTCCCAACTGGCTACGAAAAAGGCAAGCCAGTTGACGAGCCAGTTGCTCAGGTTTGTATGTGTTAGTTAAAAAAATGTGAGTGTATTGCGACTGGCTAGCCAGTACTGGCTCGTGTGGCCTCAGGGATAATGTTGTTTGTTGACATAAAAAAAAACAACCAACACCACAACACAGCATCAGCAGCAACAAGCAACTCAATCTGGATTGTAAATGGTTTGTATTTAACTATTTACTAATATTATTTGTTTGTTTTCTTTCTTTAGGATTAATTAGAGATAAACCATAAACTAAAATAATCATTTTCCTTCATATTTTCCAGGTTTTAGCAGTTTTGGACTCATCCGAAAAAGGAGACGCACATCGGTGGACGCATTCAAGTGGGTAAGTCCATTATGGTAAATTGAACTTGGGACTATTTTAATTTCTTTTATTTTTCAATTTCCAGATCAGGAGCATTATCAAGGCAGACGCAACAAATTTATTAAAGGTTAAATAAAATTTAGTGACCAAAAAAAATTTGACCAAACAAATTATTATTTATCATCATCATTGAATTAAAAGTCATATTATTTTATATAAAATTATTATTTATAAGCTTTTGAGTGGGGCTTTTAAAGGATTAAAGAAAAAATATAAACAAAAAAAGAATAGCTACAGTAATTAAAAAAATAAAATGTGAAAACAGCAATACCTACATATACAAATACACAATTTTGTTGGTAAAATATTTTGTATGTCATTCATATTTTACTAAGTGGATGTCTGCTAATTAAAAAATGATTTTGGGAAATAGACACCCTGATATATGGTAGTTATTTTTAAAGAATCTGACAGTAGGTTACAATAGGTTTGTTCCTTGGATTCTTCGCACTGTTTCGGACTAAATGTCAAATTTTCAAATTCTTCTGTCAGAGAGGGGAAAAACTGTCAAAATGTGTGGAACGGCTTGGGCACTAATTTGCACTAATTCGGACTAAACGTCAAACACATACTCGGTTAGAGTTGCCGTACATTATTTATAAATCTCAATCAACATTTTCAAGAATAAAAATAAAGAATAAAAATATCAAGTTTATTAAAATAAAAAAACAACAAATATTCTTAAATAACCTTAATTTGAAGAAAAATTTTGTGATTTTTAAATGGAGTTGTAATATGATTCATCAAAACCTCTGGCGTGGATTTTAATGAAACAAACGAATTTCTGCATTAAAAAAATAAGAGCACCACAAACCAAAATGGAGTCTTGTTTCATATCTTTTACAATTCAACTATGCCTACCTTTTCATCTTTCATAATTATGCTGCACCTAGTTGCATCGCTTTCTCTCTGCAAACATTCAATGGTTTTTTGCTTTTGACACGATGTGTGACGTTATAATCATCTCTGATTTTGTTCGGAAAACAGCAAAAAATAAAGTAATTTGATTGCTCCTTTTAAACCAATCGTTTGATTAATAATTAAAGTTGGTTAAAAAAGAAGCGTGTTAAATACATACACGGTGGTAAATCATAATGCTTCAAACTCTTCTCTTTTTAAGAAATAATACTGAACTATACAAGAAATACTAAATTGCAAATAAATGCTACAAATGTTTTCTTTCAAACAGTTTTTCTAAGTGCAATAATTTTATGAATATCATTTGATTATTTTAAAGAAAAACACAATTAAAAAATATACACACTTATTAAAATTAAAATAATAATAGAAATAAAAGTTGCACTTGGGTAACCCTTAATAAAGGTTTGGTTTTTTTAATTTGAATGCAACAAACGTCTAAATTACGTCAACTTGGCATATTTGACAGCTAGTACAAAACAGCCACCAGAAATTTCTCGGACCAAATCTGGTAAGGAGGGGAAATTTTATGACAGCTCTTTTTGGTGCGAAACAGTACACATTTTCAAGTGTGGAACGACTTCGGACTAAATCTGGCGGTTTCAAACTGTTTGAAAGTCGGCATGGAACACACCTAATGTAGTTGCATTTAGGATTTTATTTAATATTGCTGTCACTTTTTTACTTTGTTACAAAAGTGTTATATATTAGTTTTACTGAATCATAATTTTTTAGACACTTAAGAGTTACTTTGAAGTTGTAAAAGATCAAAGTCGCAAAACAGTGTTTATTTTGTTTTTGAGAACGGCAAATTAGAATTAGGTTTAGAGCTCTTGATGCCCGGCTACCCGGTCCACTGACCGGGTACCCGAAGTTTCCGGGTATTACCCGGGTAGCTGGGTACCGGGTACCCGTAAGGTGTCGGGTACCCGGAACAACACCGAGTACCCGGCAATTTTTCGGGTACCCGGGTACCCAGTCTACGGTATTTGTAATAATAGCTGTGTTTTTTTGCATGTCCAGATAAAATTGTGTGAAAAAAACGACAACAAAGCAAAACAATTTACATGTTAAATACAACAACAACTATGTCCATATAGAGTTAGCTAAGTCCAGATAATTAACTGGAGTTAACTTTTGTCCCGATAAAATGGTATTGCCAGACTACCATTGTCGTTGTGTTATCGATAATTTGTATAGAAATGTCAAATGTTTGTTGGTAAGATAGTTCAGAACAAAATGGCAGACCAAGGCAAATGTTGAAATGTCCCGATGTCGTTTTTTTCGCCAAACTCCATATGGACATACAAAAAAACGCAGCTGTGTTTTTTTGCATGTCCAGATAAAATTGTGTGAAAAAAACGACAACAAAGCAAAACAATTTACATGTTAAATACAACAACAACTATGTCCATATAGAGTTAGCTAAGTCCAGATAATTAACTGGAGTTAACTTTTGTCCCGATAAAATGGTATTGCCAGACTACCATTGTCGTTGTGTTATCGATAATTTGTATAGAAATGTCAAATGTTTGTTGGTAAGATAGTTCAGAACAAAATGGCAGACCAAGGCAAATGTTGAAATGTCCCGATGTCGTTTTTTTCGCCAAACTCCATATGGACATACAAAAAAACGCAGCTAATGATCCCAACGAATCACTAACTCATATGAAACGTGAAAAAGTGAATTTAGTCGCGTTTTAGGACGGAATAAAATAAAATTAGCGCTAGTCACAAGTTATTGGAGATAGAAATGTGTCATGATAATGGGCCTTACTAATAATCAAACACTAATGTCGACTATTAGTTAACTTTAAGATCAAAGTTAAGTGTGGAGCTTTAACAAAATGCTACCAATAATCAATTTTACCCTTTTGCTAACAAAATCCTCAGACTTTCCTTTAATCTACTACAATTTCCATCAAACTCCATCAAACATGCTCCTCTAAAAAACCACACACTACAATAACTCAAGTAAAAACATAGAAGAAGAAATAAACAAACACAAATGCAATGACACAGGGTCGGCGTGCAATTACACAGCTAAATTCTGGGGCGCCCAAGGAAAGCAACATTTCAAAAAAAAAGAAAAAATCATTGAGGTGCTTCTATCATTTTGCCGAGATATAAAAAAGTGTTCAGACATTTTATATAGTAAGAATAGTAAAAAAAGCTTTTTAAACTAAATAAAAAGTGAAATAAAAATACTGTGAATATTTGCCATTCTTATTTTTAAAAAATATATAAGACAACATGCGGCATTAAATAATGTAAAAACACTTATAATATGGAGTGAACAAATTTTTATATCACAGTTAATTTTGTCTCATATTCTACATAAAATTATGTGAAATGGTGTTTTTAGGTTAATACATTATCGTAGAATACTTTCAAACTGACGTAAGACTTCTTGATTAAAATACAAAACTGATATGATAGATAGGGCTAACAGTGGAAATGCCTTTGAGAATATTTCATTCAAAACGTTGAAAATAACTCTGCACATGAAGCGCTAATAGGATTTGAGTGCCTTGCCATCCAAACAAAATTTAATCCGTCCCTGCTGGACGAGAATTTCTCGTTTGACAGATGAACCTCAACTAAATCACTCGAATGAAGTATATTTTTATCAACAACATATTAGATTCTTTTAAGCAAAATTTCATGAAATATCTCAATTTAAAAGTATTCTACGATCATTTAATAACTTTAAAAACATCACTTCACATTACTTTATGTAGAAATATCAGAAAAACTAGCTTGTGAAATTAAATATTTGTTCACTCTTTATTATAGGCATTTTTACAAGATTTTTCGTAGCACCACGTGTTTTTTTATATTTTGTTTAATAAAGTATTTCAAGAGTTCATTACACATTAATTAAATTACACTTTTTATTTAGTTTAATATGCTTTTTTCACTAGTTTAACGATTTGAAATCTTAATACACGTTCCTTTAGCTCGGCAAAGTGACAGATGAATTTCGATTTGGTTTTTTTTTTTGTTCAAAGAGTGAAGATAAGTATTGCCGTATTCTTTTTTAACAGCAACTTTTTCAGTACTAAAGTATTTAATAAGTTCAAAGGGTTTGGACGGTTTTAATTTTGTTTTATGAACATAGTTGATTAACATTATACAAAAACATGCATATTTTGAGTTAACTTCATGGTTTTTGACATATGCACATATCAGTACCTACGAAATTGCAACAAATTATTTTCTTTCGGGATTTTAAGTGATATTTCTCTTCCTGCCAATTTTTTAAATATTTTTTTAGGGGTCAGAGTTCTGTTGTTTTCATTGGTTTTTTTCTCGCGTTTTATTCTTTTCAATTATGGTAAAATATGAAACGAACGCCTTTCGTAAAATATGAAACAACGAACGCCTTTCATAAATATTTTACTAAACCACGCCATTTTATGAGAAACCCTTTTTCAAACAATTATTTCTCTGACAAGTAATTCGAAGAATGACTTTAGGTATGTTTACGTGTAAAAGTGTGCACCTGAAAAAATCTTAAATCGATTCCCGTTCAACACAAAAAATTACTTTTTAGATATACGTAATTGGGTACTTAAATATATAAAACGGAATAAGCAAATCAACCGCGTATTTAACGTAAGATCCAGACGTACCAAATACTTTCGAAAAAATTAAATAATCTATTCCTGCTGCAATACATAAACATGCAAACAATAAATAAAGTATACGTCTAACTCAAGTTCTTCTTTTTCACTGTAAAACTAAAATCTGAAGATATAAACCAACCCATCAATTCAATACCTGGTGGCATGATGATTAGTGCGTAGGACCGTCATGCCGAAAGTGTAGGTTCGATTCCCAGCCGTGTCACCTAAGCACAGAAATGTTTTATCCGAGGTACTGCCTGTTGGGAAGAACTGACAAATCCTCCAAGAGTATGTTTGTAATTCAAAAGTGCTTCTCTTTTAGCCGTTCGGAATCGGCATAAAACTGTAGGTCCCCTCCATTCCTGCCAAAAACACGCAAACAAGAATGTTTGAGAGTTGTAAGTCACTAGGCCCTGGTTCTCCATGAGCTGTTATGCTACCCAATTTATTTATTTATTATTTATCAATACCTATGCCTATTAAAACCAACCTGATAACTTGGGAACAGATTTAAGTATTAAATACAAATTTAAATACCATAAAACAGCACTAAGACAACACTTTTTATTTAGTGTTCGACTTTAATCATGGATTTCCATGTATTAAATTTTGACATATTGCTAACGACTAAACTGGAGATTAATGGGGTTTTCCATTGGTAAAATAAATCAATTTATTTGTGATTTGGATCTGTCAAAATCAGCTTTTTGACAGATCCAAATCAATTTTAACCTTCCATTGGGCGGAAAAATTGATTTATTTTTTGATTTAAAATCAATTTTGCAGATCTAAATTTTTCGGCAGATTTACCCCTCCCTGAACTAATACCAAAACAATTTTGACCTGTCACTTTCCTTATGTGGTTTTTGATTTGATTTTTTTATTTCGGTTGTAAAAAATGTGGTCAAAATATGAAGAAAATAATTTTTAATAGAAAAAGGAAGCTGTTTAATTAATTAATGAAGCTAATATTACTCTACCAAAAGTGGCTCAAGGGCAGGGTTACCAACTATGGAAAAGTCTAGAACCGGAGGTTTTCCAAAATCTATTTCGTTCCTTTCCTCTCACATTATTATGAAGCGATTATTTTATTAAATTGCTTGAGTATCATTCCAATAGCTAATATATAAAAAAAAGATTTAGGGCCAATTTTCCAAAAATGAGTTAAAGAGGCAGTAAGTACCTACTTATATTTAGAGCCATTTTTGTCACTATCGCTCAACTTAAGGCAAACTCTAGTTGAAATTGTTGAGTTGAAATTCAAGTTGAAATTTCTTTTTATCACTAATGTTCTCAACTCCAGAGTTGAAAATCTAAAGTAGGCAAATATCCGATTTGAAAAACATCCCTGGGATATCTTCCAGAGGCGCATGCAAATCATGAACTTCAACAGAAAATTACAAGTACCTACCTATTTGCAAAAAGTCCACTGTAGAAATTTTCAAAATATGTTGATGGCATAGTATATTTGGAAGTTGAAAACGACAACTTTGAGTGAATAAATACAAATTAACAAGTTGAAAATAAAAATTCTCAAGTTTATGTTCAACTTTGACTCAAAAAAGTCGCCCGTAATCTTCAGGTAGAGTAAAATGTGTTCCTATCTATTCCACAATATTTGATTTGAGTAATTGTTTGGTTTCAGCGATGCCTTCAGAAATATAAAGCTTATCAAACTAATAATGCAGCAGACCCGGAGAAATCTTGGCTTAACCCGGAGCCCGGAGATCAGAGTGCATTCCCGGAGTCTCCGGGCCAAAATACCCCTGTTGGCAACCCTGCTCAAGGGATGCAAATTGTTACGAGTAATAAGATACACGTGAATTTACACAAATACATTGGCAAATTAAAATCAATTTGAAATCACATTCCATTGGCAACGAAAAAAATCAATTTTTAGATCGAAATCTGAATTTACCAATGGAAAACCCCATAAATTAGTTATTGGTATGTGGATTTTCTAAAATCTGGAGATTTTCTTTTAAGCTTAACACTAAATTTGATTATTAGTAAGGCCCAATGACTCATGGTGATGATCATGAGTGATGATATTCATTATGTACGCCCAAAAACTTTTTTCTGTTGTTGTTAGTTAGTTAGTTTTATTTTTATTTATATTTATAAAGAATCTTTGTTGAGAAAAAAATATTAAATTTTGTAATCTCACAATAGGGTGTCTCTTAAAAATGCTATCTTCCACGTTTTTGAACGGAATTCAATAAAATTCGTGTATAAAACTAATAATTGAAGAAAGCAATATATTCAATAATAATAGTAAGTATAATATTTTTATTGTAATAGGACGGATTATATTTTAACTACACCTAGAGACCATTTGTTAAGCATGTAGGTATTCAAAGAGATAAAAAAACGTTCAATTGAGTATTTTAGCAATGAAGAAATATCTTCTATGTTTCCGAGTGGAATTTAATAAAATTCGATGTGGTTAATGACTGCAGCAAATTATTGAAAAAACAAAGATGTTCAATTAGGGTGGTCCTAAAAAAATTATTTTTGCAGATTTAGGGAGAATTATATTTAAATAATACAGATAGTTTTGGGAACCATGTATTTCGAGACAAAAAGTTCTATTGAGTATTTGCACATAAGGGTGTCCCAAAAAATCTTATCTTCCATGTTTTCCAGTGGAATTCAGTAAAATTCCATGTGATTAATGTTTGAAGTAAATTATTGAAGAAAAAATACAAAGGAATATTTGCACGACGAATCTGAAAAAGATTGTACATCAAGGTGACCTGGCAGACTCTGAAAATTTCATGGATTATCTAGTGAAATAGCCACATGTCATATCACGATTAAATCAGCGGATTCTGTCAAGTAAAGATGTTAAATTTTTTGATCTTACTGGAAATGCTAATAGAAATTTGATAATGTGACTACAAGTTACTTTGGGCAGTAAAAACAACCGTACAATGGTCGATATAATTGTAATGTCGAACTTGGGTTACTTCCAGTTGAAAGCTAGTCCTGGAATTCCTGGAATCTGGGAGTTGGTATAAACACTATCCAAAATAACAACCTGACAGACACGCGTGGAAAACACCACTTTGTTAGGCGAGAGCGAGAAAGAGTAGCTGAAATAAAACATTACGAAAACATTTACATTTTCATTTCCTATTAGAGTAGATTGAAAGAAGATTTGATGTAACTTGAGTGTATATCTTTAATAAAAATACTTGCTTATTTAAAAATACGAATATATTATGTAACAATTACTAAAACAAAGCAATGAATTACTTTTCTAATCATTGAAAACTGATTTTTGAAAGGTTCAAACTTTTTAATTATTTGTAGTACTGAGAAAAAATAAAAAATATTTTTAAGCTTGAAATGTCTACTTTTTAAATATTGAGTAAACCAATAGCCATGCGCTCAGCACAGTAAAAAATAATATTTAAGTGAGTTCTGTATGTTCAAAGGTGCTCCACACTATCATCGTCGAACCGATTGTGCTCCAGAGCGAGTTGAAATTCTAATCTGGTCAATTTACCCCGAGTAAAGCCTTTTTTTGGGAAAGTTGTGGGGTAGTTTTGATTTGTTCCCTACTTTATATTTTAATTTAAAATGTTTAAGAAAAATTCATTTTTTCAGCAATCAATTTTTCGTAAATAATGTGCAAGTACGTATATACATATTTCGATTTTTTGTTTATATCTTTTTATTTTTTAATTGTTTTCTTATTTAGTTCAGCTTTTGATGTTACATACCTCTTAAACAATTAAAGGAAAATTTCACCAAAATTTGTTCGCCATTACATTTGATATAGCATTTTTACAGTTATGAACTTGGTGATATTTTCGAATCGTAAAAAGCTACAAATATATACAGTGGCTCTCAGCTTATTTGATACAGTGTCAGTTTAAAATATTCAGAGCTCTGTAACTGCAAAGCTAAGAGGTGTACCAAATATTTAATGCACGTATGTTAATATATATTTGAGGGACAAACGGTGCAAAATACAGTTCATAAGAATACACCTCTACTTCTCCAATATAGGGAGAAGCAATTAGTAACAAAATACAGCTCACAGCTTATTTGATACAGTTGAATGCATAGTTGTTATAATTACTAGCTATAAGGTTTTGTAATAACTTTTATATTCCATGAGGTAGATATTTTAATTTACAAGAGCTTTTAGTCTTTTTGGAATTTCAATTAATACCGTTATTGCAATAACTGAAGTGAAGTCTTTCATTCGTCCAGAATGGCTCAATTCAAATAATTTTTTATTGAAATCTTGCATTTACCAAAGTTGCGGTCAAACGAAGAATGCATATTTTCAATTTCGTTTATATCAGGTTACTACACAAGCAGTAATATGAAGTGGATGCAGTCTAATATAAGCTAGTTTTATACATTTCCAGACGTGTGCTTGTGGGCGTCGTTTTGACAAAAATAAAATATTTCGGTAATACCAAGATTGTCCGACCTCTTTATGGAAAATTTTTTGATGACATGAGGGTACATATTTTACTAGTACAATATACTCAAGAGCCTCCGAAATTTTAACGCGAGCCTTGATGAAAGGGACCAAAACAGCATAGTACGCGCTTCCATGTTTCACAATAACTTGTAGGAAAACTTTCTTAAGTGCATTATTTGCTTTAAGCCAGACATTCCACGGATCAAAGGGACTATAAATATTGTATTTGAACTCGTTCTTAAAAACAACTGAGTTCAAGAAGTCAGACCTCTTTCAAACATGCAGCTCAACAAGTGCATGTTGTCGTATTTTTGTAATTTTTGTACTTTTCAGCTTATAAATGGCTGCTAATGAACTACTCGCTCATAAAAACCATACTCGCGATGCAAAGCTGGATGGTATCCGCAATATATATGGTTTTCATAATTCATATTAAAACTTAGGCCGTGTGCCAATTGCGTTAAAATTCTGGTTAAATTTGATCCCAGTTAAATGTTATCCCTTTTTATAGGGGTGAGTAAAATTTAAGGTTTTTGCTGTGTCAATTGGATTAAATGGGATTTTTTTTTTAACATTCACTTCCCATTAGTTTTGTTGTTGCACTTTTTTCAGTAATGATAGTTCGCAAACAATTTAGTTTGCAAAATGAATGAATCATCTGAAAAACTATTTTAAATAAATTTTATTGATTCTTTTACATTATCAAGGATTTATCTCAAGTTATTCAAACTTCTTCTTGAGTGCATACTTAAATTTATTATAAGGTCTTTGTCTATATTTCTTAGTCCTTTCATTTAATTTTAGTTTTTTTCCATTTTTCATCTTTCCCGATAGGATTCATGACTTCATGATAGCAAAATAAAATATTTTTCTACATTCATCTCCCTCACTTCTTCATGAGCATACCTCGCGTTCGGCAGGCTAGACGATAGGCTATCCATAATCCAAAAAATGTTCAGATACCTTGAGTTGTTTTTGCATCAGCTGAAATCAGCTGTTTTTTTTACAAGGGTTTACAACAACACAAACAAATCCGGATCGCTTAATGCTACATTTCCACCTGACGCTAATCTGAGATTTAATAAGATTTACCTCAAATCTCCTTCAAATCTCGGAGATTTACCATACAAATTTATTTCGTAAATCTTGAAGATTAGAACTTAATCTTGTTAAATCTTCGTAAGACAAATAGTTTTACAAATCGAACTAACCTTTTCTTAAATGGTGCTGAACGATTCATTCGAGACTCGCATTCAGTTCTTCATTCTTTCACACGTATCAAACATTCTGTCTCATTCGCACTTTATAAGAAAAATTGGAACGCCATTTGCATTTTTGAAGGTGCTGTCAAATTTAATCTTTTTTAAATCTTTTTGTGCGGTGGAAACACCAAAAAGATTTATTAAATCTAATCTGAGATAAACCTTTGGTGGAAACATCGCATAAGATACGCAGCCGAACGCGCCCATAGACATGTCGAAAATTAACCACCGGCTAAAATTTTAACGAGCTCCTGAGCAGGTTAAATTTTGAAGTCTATATTCACCTCAGTAATGTCAAAATTTAGCCATGGGATCAAATTTAACCAGGATTTTAACGCAATTGGCACACGGCCTTAGAAGCTAATTTTGGACCCGTCAATTTTGGATTAACTCAGGTTCTCTTGGCAATTTATCAGCTGCGTTGAAAAGTTTGTTGAATACTCTTCTTGTTTTATATTCAACCTGAATCTCACAAATAAAGTGCTTAATAATATGATGCACTAAAATGATTCTCAATTTGACAAATTGATCAAATTTGAAGATAATAGGTTTGTTCGCTGTTCCCTGCCGCAGGGCACACTGGGGAATGTCATTCAAATGTCAAAAAACTGGGGGCTGCCCGGGTTTTGATTTCACATCGAACACCTCAGTGTTACTTTTGTATGATAAAAATGTTAAGGTGATTGGATACTACTTTGTGCAGCTTCAAAATCTTTATGCAAGCACTAGATATCCATATATTTTCCTTAGCATTGTATTAATTAGTATATAAATAAATAAAAGGTAACAAAATAGTATACAAAATATTTCACATTTATTATTTATATCGTCATAAAAATTCGCAGTTAATCCTTTTCCTTTGACATTCAACTTTTACAAACAGCTGATTTCAATTTCGCAGCTCTGATTTCTTTCCGGGGTGCGTAAGAGCGAGTTCAGTACTCGCCCCGAACACAGTGCAAATAAACTGGGGTGAAAAAACTGTCACATAAAACCACTGATCTCTATAATACACTGGATAGTGGATTAATAGCTGTGTTTTTTTGCATGTCCAAATAAAATTGTGTGAAAAAAAACGACAACAAAGCAAAACTATTTATATGTTAAATACAACAACAACTATGTCCATATAGGGCCTTACCAATAACCAAATTTAGAGATCACTTATAAATATTTAAGTGGACTCTAAAAAATTAACCATACCAATAACCAATTTAATAGTCAGCTTAACGCTAAACGTGCCCTTAAATTTAAAGTGAAGAAACTCATGTTTAATTGTGTAAACACCTCGTTTCTGCTGTCAATCTGACAGCTAAAAGCAATAAAGAAAAAAAAACAATTTTTCTTCTGTTGCATCGACGTATTCCCACCCGAGTTTGTGCGCTTCAAATTGAAAAATGTAAGTAAAATATCCAATAAAATCAATTCCTTTCATTGTAAATTTCAATTTCAGATAAAATAATTTTAAAATATCAAAAAGAAGTCGTTCCGCAAATTGGACTCCAGCAAAGGAGGAGCTGCTAATCGAGTCAGTGAAGCCCTTTTCCGAAATAGTTGAAACCAAACTCAATGATGGGAAGTCATTGAAGTCGAAGTTTGAAGCTTGGGAGACCATTGAGGGCTTTTTCAAAGCCAGTGGGTATGGTCTCAGTGCGAAACAAATCCGGGACCCATGGAACCGGATGAAGACTAAGGCAAGGACCAATTTAAGTGAATTTAATCGTTCTCAGAAAGAAACTGGTGGTGAAACGCCCCCAAAAGAACCTTCTGAAATTGACTTTCAGATTTCGGCGATAGCGGCAATAGATTTTTTGGACGATACTGCAGAATTTGACAGCAATGAAATTTATGGGAATGAAAAGTAAATTAGTTTTTTTACTAAGCAACCGTTATTCCTTTTAACATAAAACATTTCTTATATTGCAGAGAAAACTTATCACCACAGCCCACAGCAAATACTCCAACAGTAAAATCTAAAACACCGATAAGAACCACCAGATTCACAAGAAAAAGCCGAAAACTGCCGACCATGACAACATCGGATGAGCTTCTCAAAAAGAGGATAGCACAGATCGAGATGGAAACTAAAAAGAAGGAGCATATACTGAACCTAAAAGAACAAGTTCTTATAAAAAAATTGCAAGTGCAGGAGAGAAAACTTGTCCTGGTCGAATTGAAAATTAATTCTGTTGAACAAAACCTCTTTTCAAATGCTTAATTTTTTTTTAAGCTTTTAACAGACTGAACTATTTTTTTTTTGTGATACGATATACTTTGTTTTATTATATTACTACATAACTATAGTTATTTAAATCTTTTTCTGATAATTTTTAACAAATAGACTGAACTGTATTTTATTTGTGATTATGTTATGTTAGTTTTAAATAGTATTAAGTATATGTACATTTTTTGAAAAGTTCTTTTTGTTCTTTTTTATTATTATTCCTTACAGAATTATATTTTTTTAATAAAAGAAATAATACATAAGCTGAGTTCTTTTTTTTCGTTTTTCCTTTATTTTTTTTAAATTTTGTTCAAGTGAAATGTTTTTGAATAAACATGGATCTATAACATCGCCCAGTCAATCTTCTTCCCGGCAATACAACCAAACCATCATCATTTTCATCGTCAAAAAGGATTTCTTCTTCGGAGATGTTCGCTGAAGAGTCATCTAAAAATCCAACTGTTAAGAAAGAAATACGTCAGAATTTTTTTTTTGTTATTGCATACAAACCGTTTGAAAATTCTTTTGATATGTTATGTAGAATGGCTATCGCAACTATGGAAGCCTTAGCGGTCTCATAATTTAGCTGAATACCATTGAAACAGCATCGAAATTTATTTTTCAGCTGTCCAAATAATTTTTCAATATGATTTCTTGTCTGAATATGCGCTTTATTGTAGCGGTTCTCTGGCTCGGAAAGTGTTGCTGATACCCGAAATGGTGTCAGCAATATTTTTGATGCAGGGTACCCACCATCAGCCAGAATAACTCCTCCTTGTAGATCCATGCTCTGTAATCGGCGACAAATAGACGATTCTCGCCATATTCGAGAATCGTGTGCCGATCCTATCCAAAGCGCTACAATATCTGTTATGCGCTGGTTTGCATCACATACAACCTAACAGAAACAAAAATAATAATAAATTTAGTGCAAAATTAAAAACACAAAACTGTTAAACACCAAACAATGCAAAAATTACAAGTGGATCTGATACCCATTTTACATTTATAGACTAAATTAAAAAGATTTTTTTTTATTTAACTGAAAATAATTTTCAAAGCTCAGTAAAACACTAAATTTGTGCCTCAGAACCGTTTAAATAATCCAAATCGATTTATTAGTTTTCAAATGACATCGCTTTATAAATAACGCTTACCAGAATTTCTTTGAAGTTTCAATGAAATTCTTAAAGTGTAAAATTCAAAATGCTGTCATTTCAAAACTACTTGCTCTTTTTCAACGATTTAAACATCTCTAAGTCTAAAATTAAGTCCTCTAAGTATTTCTAACCTCCGTTTTTTATTTAAACAAATATTTCAAAAAATAACATCTAAGACTAGTTTCGAGATTTCATCTTTTACACTTTAAGAATTTCATTGAAACTTCAAAGAAATTCTGGTAAGTGTTATAAAAGTACCTTTTGTTTTTTCTTAATTTCTCAAAAACTAAGAGAGATTTTTACATTTGGTTTTCGGTAATGGACTAAAAATAAATGAGCGCAATGAATATTGAACACAAAAATAGCACTTAATTACGTAAAATTTTGAAAAATATTGACTTAAGAAAAAAAAATCTCAATTTTTTTAAACAAATTTGACTTTGAAATTTAATTTCTCAAAAACTATTCGCTTCAACAACTTGATTTAAAAACAAAATGCAAGAATGGAGTATTAGCTTTCAAAAAAAATATAGCACATTATTAGATGTATTATCGTTGATTTTAAATGTTTTTTTTTGGCATTTTAAGTCAATTTTTCAGAAACTGCCCCCCCTGCCTCAGGGAGGGGAGATACAACTTTCCTCCTATACAATTTTTTTCTTAGAATATACCCAGGAACCCAACCCTAAAATACTTCCACTCAGGTGCGGGACACCCTGTATATAAAGGCGTGTCCAAATCCCACAGTACACAATAGAAAAATGCTTATGAATATGTTAATCAAAGTATTGACGGTAAAGACACACCCTATGAATGGAACATTGGTAATCCGAATAACACCCAATTTTCAACCTAGAACCATTTGAACTCCAGCAAATCCACCTTTTTCCAATCCATCATCAGAACATAATTTCAACTATCTTGAACATACAGGAAGACTTTTTGGCAAAGAACGTACGAACAAAAGAATTCGTACCAATGACAAGAAGAGAATATGATATCCTTCAAAAGGTAACCTTAGAAATTAACAATACGTGGTACATTGGACCACTTAGTTCACCCTTAAGGAAGGGACGTTTGCTCAATATCCCTTGTATTCAATCCATACAATGAAGATAGTGTATGTAAGTGTTTGTTCCAGCCATTTGAACAAAACTACCTGGTCAAACTCACTCAAAAAAATGCGTGGTTGTACTCTTTTCCCAAATCAACTAGGATAGAGATACAATGTTCAGAGGAATGGCAGGGCTCAACTCTGAATGGATCAGGAATTATTACACTGATTCAACCATGTGTATTTCAAATCGATAGTCAATACATGTACTATGAAGACTCAGATCATACCATTTTGAAAATCGATCAACCAAAATATACAATACCTGACCTGTCGTTGAATAACACATTGATGGATCTGCTCAATAAGAAGGAGCCAGAAAATCCCACAGTATTGGTTTTAAAAGGAGTAAGAGAAAACAACAAAATTAAAGAAAATTCATACGCTATGGCAGACTTGGAAAAAAATGTGCTCGAATTTGGGGCCACACAGAAGGAAAGGGCCCAACACAAAATATCCTCAATAACGTCGATATCAGCCAGCACGATAGCCATTTTATGCATCTTGGGGGTGATCCTCGGAAGATTATGTAGGAAAACAAGGCAAGCGGCGAAACCTATAGACCCAATTTACGAAATACCTTTACCTAGAATTTCGAACCCCATAATCCATGATACCATACATCCCTTACCATCTCCACAGAATTCGCAGTGCAAAAAAGAAATAAAGAAAATCCTCACTCCTTTAACACCACCAACATCCATACCAACAAACAACCCTGCACCAATACCAATTCCCCCACCTTTGCCAAAATTAATCCCAACATCATCAAATCTGAGTAGACCTAAGAGTAACCCACCATTACCACCGGCCAACATAACAAATTCAATAAGAAAATCTTTACGCCGGCCTAGAAAATTACAACTGTACTGATAATCCAAATCCATTTCAGTTCAGCAACAACAACCACAACAGCAACAACAACAACAATCATAGCAACAACATCAACAATAACAATAACAACCAAAGTAGTAACGATGTTTTCAAACCAAATCAACAACGTCCAAATGCACCACTACCTCTACAATATACAACAAGCCAGATCGGAAGCCAAGCGGGTCTCACTTCTGAATTTACAATCAATTACGAATTCGATCTTAAAAGAGACAGAAGATGAGAAAACGCGTCAATGGAGCGAACACAATGACGTATTCAAATATGAGCTGTTACTAATACCGATCGAGGTAAAAGGGTTCCATTGGGCCTGATCGTGGTAAGCAACACCCAGACGACAAGCAAGTACTACAATACATTAGGAGTATCGGGTAAGAGGCTCTTCGAGCAGTAAAAACGTTTATAGACACAAAATGGGAGAGAAGGTATGGAGCAATTGGAAAACCAGAGTACATGGTAAAAAACGTCCAAGTACCGCAGAGGCTTAAGAGATTGGATAACGGTTTGGTCACTTGTATGGTTTCAAGTCACCTTGCTTCCGGCAAGAAATTACTTTCAACCAAACAGGAGATGGATGAGTTTGGGGAAACTTTGTTCAATGAAATCAAAAGGTACCCACAGTTTCGTTACATACTGCCAGACTGGTTAAAATAAAACATTTTTTTTCGAAAAGAGGGAGATAAAGCGCCCCAATCAGAAATAAAATAATAAATAAACAAAATAAAACAAAAGAGGGAGATAAAGCGCCCCAATTCAAGAAACCAAATAAAAGCATTAAAAGAGGGAGATAGAGAGCCCCATATAAAAAAAATAATAGTAAAAACAAAAGAGGTTACACAAAAAAAAAATAAATAATAAGAACCCCAACTTAAAAAAAAAAAATAAACCAAAACACAAAAATATACGGACACACACACAAAAATATCAATACCATAAACCCGAAAATTCTCTGGGCTTAGCTAAGCCCGAAGGGGCTTAGTTGTTGTTGCTTTTAAAATGTAAATTGCTTGGCCCCGACATCGTTTTTTCGTCCAAGCCCATTCGAGTAAGAAAAAAAACACAGCTACTATTAGTCGTACAACTTAAACACATACAATTTTTTTTCTTTTAATAATGTAATTTTAGTCAATTATTAGCCATACTACTCGAAATAAAAAAAAAAAAAAAATAGCAAAATCAGTCATAATAAATATTTTATACAAGAATCTGAAAGTTTTATTTAAAAGAAAATTGGATGATAAGAAATCCTATTAAATTTAGACAAATAAATATCGCACCTACCTACTTTAAAAGTTAAATTAAATTACTCTCATAAAAATGTATACAAACAAAATAATAGTAAAACCATAATTAAATAAAAAAAAAAGCATTACATATATAAAATGAAATATAAAATATGTATATAAAATCAACTTAAAAGAATGAATACCTTCTTAGCAACTTTTTTTTTTCTAGTAAAGTCAAATGAAGTAATTTAAGTCATAATACTTCCAAAACTCTATATGAGTAATGATAAGAAAACAAACCATATAATTCAAATTCATTATACATTACCTATAAATATACGAAATACAATGATACAAATATATTTCTTTAGTTAAACATAACAGTTGTATTTATTAGATTTTCTTAGAACACGCTTGGGCAGCTGTCCAGCTAGTCAATGCCCAAATAGTTTAGGCAACTTGTTTTTTATAAACGCATTCCAAAGATTGCCCAAATGTGACCTCATTTATTCAGTGACATGCCTGTATTTATTCAGTAAGAGTAAGGGCGGTATTCACCGACGGCTCATAACTTATGAGGCTCATAAACCTATTCACCAAGCAATAATAGTGAATATTTATGAGCGCTCTTAAGACTTATGAGTGGTCCTGACCACTCATAAAGTTATGAGCGCTCTCTCCGAAAACTAATTCGAAAACCTTCGAAGTAACCATTCAAGAAAATTCACTGACTCATTTTGTCGGTACTTCTTGGATCCTTTCAAAAATGAGTCTCGCACGCACACATATTGTAATTCCTTTTGTCTTCAGGAATTTTATTTATTGTTTCAATTTTTAAGTTCTTTTTGGAAGTCACGTGGTGAAGATAATTCTTTTGTCCGTTTGCTGTAAAAATTTGAAAAAATAGGATAATAAAAGGTTTATATGATGAATCTGCTCCGAATAGAAAATTACAGAAAAGTACCGGATTGTGTGTTCCATGAGTAAAAACCTTACCCAAACTGTTCTTCATTCTGTCACTATGTGTTCCATGATGTTTTTTTCAGAAAAGTTAAGAACAATATTTCCTGCACCTACCTTTGTGGTGGAGAAAATGAGTGAGAAATGTCGAAGTACCAGTACCAGTTGATTTGTTTGTCTGGGATAATAATAAGCTAAAATTTATATCAGAAAAACTTTTTGCTTAAATCTGACAGTTTTCACACATTTAAACTGTTCTGGGGCCCAACTCGGCAATGGTGATTTTCTGTGTACACATTCTATTCACATCCAAAACAAATGTAAATAAATTTTATTGATTGTGCATGCGTTATCTGTCAAAAACTAAAACTCACACTTGCCGAATCGCAAAAATCGATGTGTACACGAATTTCTGTGTACACAGAAAAAACTGGGGAATGGGGCCCATGATGTAGTTTTTCTTCATTTAACACAGCTAATATAAACCAACATTTTTGACGTCTATCTCCCCTTTAAGCGAACGAGTCCATTTATGATCCGCAAACGTAGTAGACAATGTGCGAACAAAATAATAAGCGAAACTAAAAAGTAAATTAAGAACATTTCCCTATATAAAACAAACTAAAACGTGCAATGATCTTCACCCCGAGACAAAACTAAGAAAATAAGTGAAAAGAAATTAAAAACACTGTAGTCACAAAGAAATTATTTATGTGCATGTAACACTCATTTTTTCAAGGATCAACGAAGTAACGACAAAGTGCGGTCATTTTTGAAAACAGTTTGATTTCATAGTTTGGGGGTACCTGGGGAAAAGAGAGTTGCTCTCATTTTCGAACTTCGAAAAAGAGCTATGAGTGGTTGGTGAATATCACAAGTATTATTTGAGTAAGGAGCCTCATAAACTTAAGATCCGTTTATGAGTGCTCAGTGAATACCGCCCTAAGAGTAAATTTTATTGTCCCTGATCACACGTGAAGAAATTGAAGCATTTTCTGCGATTTGTGATGGTGAGCGGGGGAACTTGCAGAAGAGGGAAGGGGATGAAATATTTTAAAATATTTGAAAATATTCGGTGTAGAAAATTGACGTTCTCTTTTGTGTTGCTTTTCCTATCCAATCCAACCAATCAAATCGTGTCTTTCATTATGAAAATACGAAAAACACAAAGAGGAGAACAAAATCTGCAGAATAATTTCCTTCATATCTGAACACTTTCGTTCTTCACGTGTAAGCAGGCACATTGAGTCTATTTTTCTTTTTGATTGTACATTCTCTTTCTGTTTTACATTTAATACTTAGGGCGGTATTCACCGAGCACTCATAAACGGCTCTTAAGTTTATGAGGCTCCTAACTCAAAATATATTTGTGCTATTCACCAACCACTCATAGCTCTTTTTCGAAGTTCGAAAATGAGAACAACTCTCTCTTCCCCAGGTACCCCCAAACTGTGAAATCAAACTGTTTTCAAAAATAACCGCACTTTGTCGGTACTTCTTGGGTCCTTGAAAAAATGAGTGTTGCATGCACATAAATAAATTCTTTGTGACTACAGTAATTTTAATTTCTTTCCACTTATTTTCTTAGTTTTGTCTCGGGGTGAAGCTCATTGCACGTTTTAGTTTGTTTCATATAGGGAAATGTTCTTACTTTACTTTTTGGTTTCGCTAATTATTTCGTTCCTACATTGTCTACTACGTTTGCGGATCCAAAATGGACTCGTTCACTTGAAGGGGAGATAGACGTCAAACGTTGGTTTGTATTAGCTGTGTTAAATTAAGAAAAGCTATATCAAGGGCCCAATTCCACAAGAGTGAGTTTTTTCTGTGTACACAGAAATTCGTGTACACATGGATTTTTGCGATTCGGCAAGAGTGAGTTTTAAGTTTTTGACAGATAACGCATGCACAATCAATCAAATTTATTTACATTTGTTTTGGGTGTGAATAGAATGTGTACACAGAAAATCAGTCACCCTTACGGAATTGAGACCCAGAACAGTATAAATGTGTGAAAACTGTCAAAACTGTCAGATTCAAGCAAAAAGCTTTTCTGAGATAAATTTTAGCTTATTATTATCCCAGACAAACAAATCAACTGGTACTGGTACTTCGACATTTCTCACTCACTTTCTCGACCACAAAAGTAGGTGCAGGAAATATTGTTCTTAACTGTTCTCAAAAACATCATCGTAATAGAATGAAGAACAGCTTGGGCAAGGTTTTTACTCATAGAGTACACAATCCTGTACTTTTCTGTAATTTTCTATCCGGAACAGATTCATTATATACACCTTTTATTATCCTATTTTTTCAAATTTTCACCGCGTGAATTACAAAAAGAACTTAAAAAATTGAAACAAAAAATAAAATTCCTGAAGTCAAAAGGATTTACAATATGTGTGCGTGCGAGACTCATTTTTGTAAGGATCCAAAAAGTACCGACAAAATGAGTCAGTGAATTTTCTTGAAGGGTTACTTCGAAGCAGCGTTGCCGATGTGGCACGATCGTGCCATTTTGACAAGGAAATTTTCTCGTGGCACGGTGGCATGAGAAGTTTCAATATGGCACGTTTTTTTTTATTTTCATTATCTTACATAAATTTAAACTCATAGTATAAACACAGTGTCAATATTCATCAAAAGAACTGGACGTGTCTACTTTATCACCTCAACAGAACTGGATGCATCCATTCTAACTCATAGTATGAACACACTTATTTCATTACAATGTAGTAGAGCGTAGATCTTTCAATATTCAGTGGTCATACAAAGCTTTATTACGTCTTTATATTTTTAAATAATAATAATACTCATAATGTGATGTGAAATAGGTAGTTATGAACTTGCCAAAAACTCCTGTTTCTGAGGAAGTGATTTTTGTTTTTGTAATAGTAATAGTATTGAATTAAAATTTATTTTTAAAGAACAAATTGAGTTTTTTTTTCATATGGCACGAAAATTTTATAAATGGCACTTTTTTTCAAAAAATGTGGCACGAAAAATTTTTTTTTGGCGGCAACGCTGCTTCGAAGGTTTTCGAATTAGTTTTCGGAGAGAGCGCTTATAACCTTATGAGTTGTCAGGACCACTCATAAATCTTATGAGCACTCATAAATATTCACTAGCAATAAGCTTGGTGAATAGGTTTATGAGCCTCATAAGCTATGAGCCGTCGGTGAATACCGCCCTAAGAGCTAGGGGAGTATGGCTCTACCATATCTGTTTGACGTTTAGTTTGCCACACGGCGTTTTAATTTTTTTGTTGTGTTTGAATGTGTGTACCTGTACATGTTTAGGTTTATAGGGATTATATATCTTTTGCTCCCGAAGATATAGATTTGTACTTTTCTTTGAAGTTAGATTCTTAATACCTAGGATAACTTAAAACTAAAGCAAGACAGAGAGCATCTTGACACTCAACCTAACTGTGCGACAGATGCTTTAGGTCTTGTGGATGCGGGTAAAAGCTGGCTGTAAACAAGATACGAAGTTTATTTAGATTTTTTTTTTTGTGGACATGTTTATAATTTTGATTAGTGTTTTGTTTCTTTTTGTATTTATATTTTTCTTTTGAATTTGATCTTATAATATGTACAGAATGTTTGTATTCAGTTAAAATTTCTATTTAATTATGAATTTGATTGTAGTTAGATTTTATAATCGGCTTTAAGCTAAAATAATTTCCACTTTTCCTGCCAGTAATAGGAAAGGGAGAGATGAAATAAATAATTATGTACATTTTTGTTATTATAATTGAAATTAGCTATTAAATAAATTTATAGGTGTATTTTGTTTATTTTTGGTAGAGGAATTCCCCCAAAAATTGTTGCCATTATAAGAGAGTCCTATAACAACGCAAGATGCTTTGTTTTACACAATGGGCAGCTATCCGACTCTTTCGAAGTGCGGCAGGGTGTGAGACAGGGAGATGTTCTATCGCCAATTCTCTTTCTACTGGCGATTGACGATGTCTTGACGGCCAGCGTTGGAACATCAGAGAGGCAGGGCATTCAATGGAGACCGTTTGAAAGGCTTAGCCACTTAGACTATGCCGATGATATATGTCTCTTGGCAAATAACATCAGCGGGCTGAACGGGATGTGTCAAGCTCTGAAGTTAAAAGGAGAGGCGAGTGGTCTTAAAATAAATAGCAAAAAGACAAAAATAATGCTCACAGGCCGCTCCACACATCAGCGTATTTTAATACAGGAGACGCCAGTTGAAGAGGTTGAACAATTTTACTACCTTGGAAGTATTGTTTCAGCAAATGGTGATACTGATCTGGACGTTCAAAGTAGAATAAATAAAGCTCGCGCAGCCTTCGGTTCTCTCTCCCAAATTTGGAACTCATGTCAAATCTCCTTGCGCACAAAGTTGAGATTCTTCGAATCCAATGTCAAATCCGTGCTGTTATATGCTTGTGAAACCTGGAAAGTCACGTCTACCATTTCGAAGAAATTGCAGGCTTTTGTGAATTGCTGTCTTCGCCACATCCTAAAGATTCGCTGGCCACAAATAATATCAAATGAGGAATTGTGGCGCAGGACAAGCCAGGAGCGGCTGGACGTTGACATAAGAAAGCGTAAATGGCAATGGATTGGTCACACACTGAGGAAACCAAACGATGAAATTGCAAAGCAGTCATTTGAATGGAATCCTCAGGGTGCACGGCGGGTTGGAAGACCAAGAACAACATGGAAATCAACAGTTCTAGCAGAAGCAGACTCCCAGAGAAAGACGTGGCCACAGTTAAAATATCTATCTGCAGACCGAGAAGGATGGAAACGATTTGTTGGCGCCCTTTGCCCCAACCGGGGTTACAGGACTTGATGATGATGATTTTGTTTATATTTCATTCATGGAGCATTTTTAATACAATTTAGATTTAAATTCTTAGTCTTCTATATTTTGAATAGGTATAAAGTATATATTTATATTTTTGTTATGTTAATCTGTATTTTGATCGAGTATGCAACATGAAATACTTATATTTTAACACGCGCTTCCGGCCAAATGAAATAATTCCAATTGCCCGTTAAACCTTTGGAAAGAGGTTGGTAATATCTGCACGAGATGAATGAGATGCTCATGTAATTTTAACCACGGTTTTGATTGCTTAATGCCTCTTGATAGAATGGAGGCAAAATTGGTAAGATGCTGGAGACCGTCGGCGTCGAATCGTCCAAGTTTTCATGAATGATACCAACCGGCGATGGATAGGTTGAATAACTCCACGCGTAATTACATTGTGAATCATATATTTCCTTAATTAAGTTATTCTGGCTGAAACTCATTTTACTTATAACTTTTTTTGTTAGAGTTAATGCATATTTCATCAATGGTACCATATTTGCTTTATTATAGATGTAATATTATTAGAAAATCTTTTATGTCTAGTTTTGTAGTGTGCGTTAACACAAGATCTTAAAATTTTTCTTTCTAATATTTCAAGTTCTTTGGCTACCACTGGTGAAATTGTAAACCAGCAAGGAAATGCATATATTAATACCGGTCGAATAAAAGTTTTATAAAACAACAATTTTGTGCTTGGTTTAAGACTGCTATTTCTTAAGAAAGGTGCGAGGATGTGGAAAATCTTTTTTGCTTTGGTAATGTTGTTACGAGCATGTTTGTTAAACTTTAACAGCAGTATTAATAAAAACTAGAGCTGTGTCAATCGTGATTGATTCGGTCTCTGTGACCCATTCTTCACAAAGAATGATTGATTGCAATCACAGCAGACCGAATCAATCGATCCCAATGTCAATCATTTAAGTTTTCAAAGAGCGAGATATGTTTCGTTCATTCCACTTATTCTCAATCAATCCATTTCCACACCAGAATACTGAACGAAACAAAAACACATACAATCTCAATCTCTATCTACGTGAATGAAAAAAATAACACACCACAGGAGACAGGAACATAAATTGATATACATATATCTACATCTCCCAGCTTAGCTACACTTCATTTTCTCTTCTCTCTCTCGTATTTGTGTTCATTTTCTCTTCATTCATTATGAATTTTGTTTATATCTCTATCGACTATGAGCAATATTTGGTTTTGGAATCATTTGATTGAGATAGAGATTGAGATTGAGTTGAACGATATCGCTCATATCGTTCATTTTGTTCATATCGTTCATACGTTCATTTGAGATTTGACCGATTGGAATTGGGATCCATTGTGGACAAAGACCAAATCAATCTCATTGGAATTTTGAGCGAATATGTAGATCTTTGTTAATAATTAAGAGATGATTGAATACAACAATGCAGTTCTGCATTTGCATTTTACGAAAAGCCTTAAAGTAAATAATTATTTTAAGTACTCGTAAGCACTTTTAGCTTTGAAAAAAAAAAAAAAAAAAAAAATTCAGGTGAAAGTTTTTGTGTCTTTGGAGTTAAGGTCTATTTAAAAAAAATTATGCCTATATGAACATTTTTATTTATTTTTTCTAAGAAAAAATTCCTCTTTAAATAAGGATTGAAACAGACTGTAGTTAGTATGTATTATTGAAAATATGTTAACATGCCATAATCAAAGGAATGATTGATGAAATGAACGATTGAAAAGATCGAATCTTTGGTCTAATCAATCAATGATTGATTCGGTCTTTTAAAATGAACGATTGACACAGCTCTAATAAAAACCTGCTATCCACTCCGTAACACACGTGTTAACTGCCACACGGATAGACAACTTGTCCGTTTGATAACTTTTCTTACTAAAAAAGATATGATATCTTTCCAGTATTTATCACTTCACCAAATTCACCACTTCATCAAATTATGGTGATTTTCTAATACATGTTTCACATGCATGCACTGCCTTACGAAGTGTATACTGGTAGCAGTAAACGGTCTTATCACACTTGTGCGTGTACATATGTGTAAAGAAGTTATCCCTTCACTATACGCGGAATTTGGCGAGTAAAAGTTCCGTACGTTAACACACGTCACAGACTATTACACATTTTTTAATAAGAATTACAAGTTAACAGATGTATAAATGCTAGCACGTTGTTATCCGCTGTTTATTAATATGGGGGTAAGAGTTGGCTTATTTGCGCTCCCAAATATTTTAAGTTATCTTTAAAAGGTATTGTGTGACCATTTATATGTAATTTTAAAAGTTTAATTAAATTCGCTTTATCTTTAAATCCTTTTCCCGGTCCCATCCCTTATGCACACGCATTCTGATTTTTGGTAGTTAATGGCTATGCCCCATTTTTTATTATATGTTCCTACTCTGTTAATATGATTACTCACATGAGCTAATGCTTCTGATGGGTGGTCCGCATGAGCATAAACGATGGTGTCATCGGCGAAAAGTATTCCTCGAGAAACCATGTTCCCTTGTTCTTTGAGCTCATGAGAAAAGTCGGACATGAATATGCTATAAAGCTTGGGGCCCAGTTTTGACCCCTGGGGTACACCACAACAGATGTCGAAAATTTCAGAAAAGGATCCTTGTATTAAAACTTTTGCTTTACGGTCAGCCAAAAAACTATTTAAAATTGAAAAAATTTCCACTGGAAAATTTTGAGTTGCTAGTTTGTACAATAAGCCTTTACTCCAAACACTGTCAAACGCCTTTTCCATGTCCAAAGAGCATAGAACAGTGCATTTTTGTTGCCTTAAATTTAATGTAATGTCGTTATATAATTTTAACAGGGCATGGTTAGTGGAGTGTTCTTTCTTAAATCCAAATTGGTAGTTTGAAGAAAGATTATTCTCTTCAAGAAAATGATCGATTTTTGCAGAAATTACTGATTCAAAGATTTTTCCTAAATTAGACAGTAAAGATATAGGCCTGAAGTCTTTGACATCAGAGCTACCTACTATTTTTTGCACTGGGATAATATACGCCAGCTTCCATGTATTTAGGAAGTAAAAGATGTTTAGGCAATTATTAATAATTATGGTGAGGTATTCTAGAGCATAGGGAGATATTTTCTTAATTATAAAATTAGATATTTCATCTTGTCCGGAAGATTTTTTATTATTTTAGGATTTGACTATTGAAGATATTTCAGAAAAGGAGGTGAATTTTTGCTGATCAATGGGATGTAAGGACGAATTTGAGGAATTAAAATTGAATATGCACTGAGGCAACGTGCTCTGGAGATGATCAATGATAGAATTTACTCTGGATTGGAGGAAGAGGTCGAAACTTGGGTTTTTTGTTTAAAACTTTCTTTATAAAATCCGGCAAATGCATTAGCCTTGTCAATTTCCCTAATAAGCGGCACTCCATTAATAGAAACTTTTCCGTAAGGAGGCTTTTTGTTTTTCCCTATTAATCTATTAATATATTTATATGCTTGAGGGCCAGGATTAATTTTTGAAAGATATTGTTGAAATTTTGAGTTTAGCCAAATATCTACTTTTTTCTTTGATTATGATTTTAAGCAATGAGATTCTGTTTGATAAACTTTTGTAGGCTTGGCTATTTCTATTAAATTATAGTTATTATTATTATAGTATAGTTTAAATTATTAAAAAAAAAAAAAAAAAAAAAAAAAAAAAAAAATGCTATTGAAATGTGAATGGAAAATTTGTTTTAATCTGTTTTGCCACTTGTGTTTTACATCATATAGTAAAGTGAAACGACATGGCTCTCTTAAGACTATTTCTAAATCTTGAATGTTTATTTTGAGCAGAAACGGAAGATGATCTGAAAATGATGGCAAAGTGTCAATATAAAAATTAGGATCGTATGTGTTTATCAGACTATTGGAAACCAAGAAGTGATCTAAGAATGATGGGCCATTCAGATAGGTCGGATTCTGTGGCGAAATTCTGTAAAACTGATTGTTGGGAAAACTCAACCCGTTATTTAAGTTTCGTCCATTAGTATTTGTCGACAAATCTCCCCAAATCGTGTTTCTTGCATTCAGATCACCTCCTAAGAGTGAACCATCAAACTTTTCCTCCAATGCTATTATTTTATCCGTTTCCGTTAAAAATATGTCTGTGTTGTAATTGGAATGTAAATAAAGAGATCCTAATAGTAGGAGTTTATCTTCTTGTTTTATTTTAACTATTAATTTAATAAAGATCACTGACAAGGATACCTATATTAGACTCAACTGAATCAAAAGATAAATTAGACTTAATGCAGATGGCTACCCCCTGATTATTATCATTTCTGATAATTTTGTACCCATCTAGATATACTAACGGGTGATTTTTTAGCTGGTTTGGTTTTGGCAACACTGGTTTTGACAGCTGACGTGTGTTTAGTACCTTGTGTCACTGTCAAACAGCTTCAGTTTGGTTTGCAATTTAACCATGGATCGTCTTACAAATGAACAACGCTTGCAAATTATTGAATTTTACTATCAAAATTCGTGCTCGGTTCGAAATGTTCATCGCGCGCTGCTTCCATTTTATGGTCGGCATTCTCGACCTTCTGAGCAGTCTATTCGGAAGATTGTGACCAAATTTCGCACCAAATTTACTTTGTTAGACATTAAACCACCAACGCGTTTACGTACTGTGCGTAGTGAAGAAAATATTGCGGCCGTATCAGCTAGTGTGACAGAAGACCGCGAAATGTCGATTCGGCGCCGTTCCCAGCAGTTAGGCCTTTGTTACAGCACTACGTGGAATGATAACAAACTTTTTTTTGCCCGAAATGGAAGTTCTTGACTTGCATGATATGTGGTTTCAACAAGACGGTGCCACATGCCACACAGCACGCGAAACAATGGCGCAATTGCGAGGCGAGTTTGGTGAACAGTTAATTTCACGTTTCGGGCCGGTCAATTGGCCGCCTAGATCGTGCGATTTGACACCACTAGATTATTTTTTGTGGGGATATGTCAAGGCTAATGTCTATAGGGACAAGCCCGCTTCGATTGACGCACTGGAAGCCAACATCCATGCATTCATTCGTGAGATACCGGCAGATATGTGTGAAAGAGTATGCCAAAATTGGACTCAGCGGATGGGCTACCTGAGACGCAGCCGCGGTCAACATTTGCATGAAATTATCTTTAAACATTAAATTGCAAGGTTCAAACTATCGATTCAAATAAATATTTCATTCATTTTTTCGAATTTTTTGTGTTTTTTTTTTTTTTAAAGTTCTAAACCTCTTAAAAAATCACCCGTTATATGTCGCTCAAGCAAGTGAGTTTCTTGGAGAAAACAAATATCAATTTTGTTTTCCACAAGAATATTTTGAAGATCAATTCTCCCGCTAAGGCCGATCAATGACGAAACGTTAAAAGTAATTATTTTTAAATTCATGGCTGGGCTAATATTACTACGTTAAGAAGTCTCAAATATGTAACTCTCTTTTGCTCGATAGACCCTTCTTTATTAATATTATTAATAAAATGTTTAACTTTGTCTATTAGTTCAGTTATATCAGTCCCAAATAGTGTGTGGGAAAGGTTAAAACATTCCGATAGAACTCCATTATTCCCCATGGATAAGGGACCAGGATTTACTTTCGGTTTAGGCGTGAATCCTCTTACCTTGTCGGCATATGAGACACTTTTATTTACCGATTGCATTTCAGGTTGAACTGATGATATAAAATCTGTGTTTAGAGGCTGACTCTGTTGCACATTTCGATTTCTATTTGAAAGGTATTTTTCTCTTGCGATGCAGCCACCCCAGTTAGCAGGGTGACCATATACTTTGCAGTTGACACAAAAGGCTACTGAAGTGTGTCATTTCTTTCTAATTTGCATGCTCCCGGATCATGTTTAGAATCACATTTTACGCAGTTGTATGCACGTGCGCAATTTTTGGTTTTTCCCATTGCACACGCGTGTAAAATAAATATTTAATCTTTATTATTTCATCAGCTTTCTTTCCCGGAAAAATTTTGACCAAGAATAGATCATAAAGTAAATCGATTTTTTTTGATTTGATAGTTTCAAACCGAACAACCGATTCGACGGTCTCCCATCATGTCCAGTCTCTCTTTAATTTCTTCAACCGAAAAATCTGAGGTTAGGCCCCTCAAAATCACATTGATTGTTTTGTTTTCATCTGGGGTGAAGGAATGCCCTTCAATGTCCTCAGATTCCCGAATTTTATGAATTAATTCGGTATGAGCTTTCGCATCATCAACAAAAAGTTTCGATTTGTTTTTATTAACGTTCACAAGCCGAAAGCACACGTTTGGAACTTTTGAGATAAGCTCGTCTATTAATTTCCGCACATTTGTCTTATATAAAATAATTGGTGGATAATATTTGATTTTATCTTTAATTACTTCGTTTACAATAATATTTTTACTACTTGAATCAGCATTATTTTTGTCATTAATTGATCGCTTATGGAATGAAAAGTCATTGTCCGGCACTTCGTATCTGTTTACATACCTGTTTTGATCTGAAGGATCTTTATTATTAGCCAGGGGGGGACTGGTCCTACTCCTACCACCCGTATATTTAACTTGCTGCCAGTTGTTGTTGATATTGTTGTTGCTGCTGTCTTCGTTGTAGTTAATGTCATCTTCATCCATTTCGTTTAGTTTAGTTTAGTTTTATTTTTTTGTCAATATCAGACAACAATTTAAGGCTTAGAAAATGGATTTACATCATTTAGAAAAAAGATAAATAATAGATTAATAATTAATAACTGAATATACATTATTTTAATATAAATTTAAGTAAATTTAAGTACTATTAAAATAAAATAAGGGAAATAAAAATATAGATAACAAAATTTACAAAGAAGATTCACACATCATAAGAGACAATATATTTTGTTTGAAAGTTTCTCTACTCATGTTAATATTGTAGAAGTCAGTGTATTTATTAAATGTTATACTACAACGGTTGAACGGTTCATGATTTGCATAGCTTGTCTTATGTATTGCTTCTTTCCAATATTTGGTATGCCTTAGACAACGAGAATTTTGTATACATATTTTAGAACATAAAGTGGTTGAAGCAATATTACCATTCAAAATATCATAAGCGTAGAGGGCTTCAGAAAGTATCCTACGTTTTGCAAGGCTTAACAAATTTATTAGTTTAAAACGGCTTTCGTATGGAGGCAGCACAAAATTCTCACGATTCCAATTGAAGTTTCTCAGTGCAAATAAAAGGAATTGTTTTTGGACGGATTCTAGTTTTTTAACGTCGACATAAAATAAAGGTGACCAAACGATGCTGCAGTACTTAAGAAGAGGGCGAACTAAGGAACAATATATTGCTTTGGTAATATAAGGGTCATTAAATTCTTTTGACCTACGCTTCACAAATCCTAACATGCTGTTGCTCTTAGAACAAACTTTGTCAATTTGATGCTTAAAAGTGAGGCGAGAATCGACAAGTATGCCCAAGTCTTTTAAAACGTCAATTCTTTCAATGTTTTTTCCGTCAATAATATAGTTTATAAGACATACATTCCCCCTCGTGGTTTTCGCCTTGACGTTGGCGAGGGGGCTTACGTTATGACCCTCCAGCAATCCAGCAGCAGGGGCATACAACTAAGAAAAACCAAATAAAAAACAGGGATGTTCATCCAAACAAATATTAATGGAATTATGGAAAGTATACAAAGCAAAGAAATCCGAGCGGGGATATACGCTCAAGTGTCGGCAGAGGTCACGGCTGTCGGCGAGGGCTTGGCTTCGCAAGAGGCCAAGTCGCCAGTGACAAAAAATGTATACAAGGAACCGACCAAACCCGTCTTAACTAGACAACCAAATGCGCTCAACCTTGCAATATCTCTTCTTCCTGCTCTAGATAGCTTGGCTATTGACAGTAGGGAAACCTTGAACAGACTTCCCTCTATAGGAAGTCAAACCGAGGATGAGCTGTTGCAAGACTCGAGTCAAGAAGAGACAACGCTGAAGCCTACTGCACCCCTCAAAGTTTCGAGGCAACGCAGTAACTACAGATCCTCTAAAAGATTCGTGAGTGCTACCGAGAAAAAGGATCCAAACACTCTCAGTGCGAGAGACAAGGCCCTTTTGAAAAAGCATAGAAAGTTGGTGAAGAACTATGAACGTCAGTTGGCAACGACCGCCACTACACCCACTGTTTCCTCCCAACCACAATTGAACGCTAAAAAGCCAGACAGCGGAAAAGTAATTGCTGCCACATCTAGGTCTATCCCTAAAAAGATAAACCGCGAACAGGCTAGCAACAACTCTACTGCTCGTACTGGCTCAAATTCGAATCTGACGACCTCCAGTAAGAAACAGCAGACCAACGCTACATCAAACCTGAAAAGGAATGAGATAGCACAGGTAGGCAACTCTTCTGGAACGAAGCCAGGTTCAACTAAGAGAGCAAGATCGGAGGAGGCAACCACGACTGATGGTTCTAAAAAGCTTAAAACCAATAGTTTTGACACCACCTCGATCGATCTGCAGGTGGCCATAATAAGTCGAGACGACCCGGATGGGAAAATCACGGCAAAAAATTGGTTACTTGTGGAGAATGAAATCCTCAAAGCTATGATGGCGACATCAGAGAATGATAGTTCTGACGACTACACCTTTGATGGGGCTGGATGGCGGAAAGGAGTAAAAGTGGTTTGCTGTGGGGACCAGAAATCCCGGGAGTTTCTCACTCAAACAATCGCCAATATTGGCGAACTGTGGGAGGGGGCTTCTCTCGGAGTTCTTCCCGTCACATCTATTCCGCTTCGACAGCAGATTAATATATGGATTCCTCCTCCTGCAACGCACGAGGACTCATCCATAATTAAACTGCTGGCGAAGCAGAATAAGGAGTTCTCTATACTCGAATGGAAGCTCCTGCATTCCAGGAAAAGTTTCAGCGGGCAAGGGAAGGACCTCTTGTTCATAATTGACAAGACATCTGACCTTCTCCTCAAAGAGAAAGGGGACGTGTTGAGATACGGTCTCGGAACCGTAAGGGAAAGGAGGCATGTTGGCAAAGGGGAGTCAAAAGCTGCTGGTGGTGCAAATTAATTTGCATCACGCAATAGCAGCAACGCACGACCTGATGCTCTTCATGTCTCAAGAGGCCGTGGATGTGGCCTTAATCCAAGAACCTTGGATTCGTAAGAATCAGGTACAAGGATTGAGGTCAAAAAACTATAACCTGTTCCACTCCACGTCTGAAGGTGAAATAAGAAGTTGTATTCTAGTGAAAAAATCAATTAATGCTTTCTTTTTATCTAGGTACAGCAACAGAGACAACGTGGCAATCAGCGTTGAGACCAAGGAAGGCAACTTCGTTTTGGCATCAACGTACATGCCGTACGAGGAAGAAGACCCACCATCAAAAACGGTCCGCGACCTTGTGGGTTACACCACAGCACGAGGGACACCTTTGGTGATGGGCTGTGATGCCAACGCACACCACACTCAATGGGGCGGTAAGGACATCAACAAAAGGGGTGAGTCAATTTTTAATACATTCTTTGTTCTAACCTCATGTTATGTAATAAGGGTAATCACCCAACATTTCGGAATAAAAACAGGGAAGAAATTCTTGATCTCACTCTCATGAGTAATAATGATAAGATTTCTGTAGGAAACTGGAGAGTCTCACCTGAAGAATCCTTTTCGGATCACTTTAGGATACTCTTTTCTTTAGACAGGAATCAAAATGATACTAAACCTTTTAGGAACCCAACTAGAACAAATTGGACAGAGTACACAAAATGGTTGAACGAGCGTATCGACCCACCTGAGGAAGAAACGCTTTCGATCACCTCAACCATTGACACTGTTGTTCAAAACCTAACTAGTGAAATGAGAATGGCCTTTGAAAAACACTGCCCTATATCTCGTAACATTAAACCCACTAACCCACCATGGTGGAACAGTGAACTTAAGAAACGAAGAACAGGGGTCAGAAAACTTTTCAATAAAGCCAAACTGAGCAAATTAGAAGTAGATTGGAGTTCATATAGAGCCGAACTTAACTCATACACCAAAGAGTTAAGAAGGGCCAAAAAGGATTCATGGGCTAGACACTGTGAATCCATTGAGAACACAAGTGAGGCGGCGAGACTTCGAAAGGTCCTTGCCCATAACCCCACGACTCCGGGATATATTAAGCATCCCGACGGATCGTGGTCGAACTCGAGCCAAGAAAAACTTGAACTCTTTATGGAAACACATTTTCCTGACTGTAAGAGCCCTGAGGACTCAGGCTATAAACAACCAGACTCCTTAGAAGCTCTACAATCAGCACCAGAATTGGATCAGGTTATCACAGAGCAGAAGATTATGTGGGCAATAAACTCGTTCAAACCTTTTAAATCAGCTGGACCAGACGGGATTATTCCGGCATTTCTTCAGCATGCTCTACAGATAATCACCCCATGGCTTAGGGTAATCTTCAAAAGTTGTGTTAAACTTAGATACGTCCCTATCAGCTGGAGAGAGGTTAAAGTTGTCTTTATTCCAAAAGCTGGAAAACCGACACACTCGACCGCAAAAGATTACAGACCAATAAGTCTCTCTTCGTTCCTCCTCAAGACACTGGAGAGAATTATTGATCTGCATGTTAGAGACCTTCTTAACCCAAACATTTTGTGCAGCTACCAACACGCTTACCTTAAAGGTAAGTCAGTGGAGACTGCGTTGCATGAAGTCGTTTCACAAATTGAGAAAAGTTTCGAGCACAAAGAACACACCCTGGCAGCATTTTTGGACATTGAGGGTGCGTTTAACAACGTTTATTTTTCATTAAATCTGCTCTGGAAGAGGTCGGAGTTGAGCCTGCCATTGTGGACTGGATTTATACCATGCTCAATGGTAGAATCATAAACTCCCGACTGGGAGATGCTTTCGTTGAGAAAACAGTTACAAGAGGCACACCACAAGGAGGGGTAATTTCACCTCTCCTTTGGATCCTAGTTGTTAATAAAATTCTTACAAGATTTAGTAATCAGGGCATTAAAATTGTGGCATATGCAGACGACATAGTAATTTTGATATCGGGTAAGTATCTTACCACCATCAAAGATATTATGGAATCCGCACTTAAAGAACTATCTTCTTGGGCAGCACAAAACGGTCTCGGGGTTAACCCTACAAAAACTGAACTAGTTCTGTTCACGAATAAAAAGAAATTAGGGGACTTTACTCCTCCTATGCTTAATGATATTCCTCTGAAACTCTCCAAAGAAGCTAAATATCTTGGAGTAATCCTTGATTCCAAGCTAACATGGAAAAGAAACACAGAGGAAAGAATGAAAAGGGCACTCGGCACTTTCTACACATGCAAAAAAACCTTCGGTACACGTTGGGGTATGCGACCGCAGGTTATCCAGTGGATGTACACGGCGATTGTTCGCCCCATACTTACCTATGGTTCTATCGTGTGGTGGAAGGCTGTTGAAAAAGTTAGCTATCTCAAAAACCTGAACAAGGTACAGAGACTAGCCTGTATAGGAATAACGGGGGCACAGAGGTCTACGCCACAAGCAGGGTTGGAAATTATTTTAAATCTTCCAGCCCTAGTCGAGCACATTAGATGCACAGCAGCCAAAAGCGCACTTCGACTCAAAGAACTGGGCTCTTGGAAGCACAGCACCTATGGTCATGGGTCTATCTTACAAAGGTATGACACAGTGGTCGGACTTGATGTGACGACTGATTACATACCACCGAAAATAGATTTTAACAAACACTTCTCTATTTCAATTCCCAAAAGACATGGTTGGGAACCCAACTCACTTATTAGTGAACAGGGTATCCCCTTCTATACTGACGGGTCAAAAATGGAAGAAGGAACAGGAGCTGGGGTGTTCTGTGAAGCCCTTAATATTAGAGAATCATATAAACTCCCAGATGAATGTAGCGTCTTTCAGGCTGAGATTTATGCTATTGAAAAAGCGGCAGAAATGGTGCACAAGAAAAAACTGAGCTCGTCGGAGATCACATTTTTCGTGGACAGCCAAGCCGCTATCAAAGCGATAGCCAGTGGGACTATAAGATCCAAAACAGTGACAAAATGCCGAGACATACTGAATAATATTTGCAACACTAACCGAGTCAAACTCTGCTGGGTTCCTGGACATAGCAATATAGAAGGGAATGATATAGCAGATGAACTGGCAAGGAAGGGGTCATTATCAGTAAGAAACAGTAGTAACCAATTAGATATGGGACTAGACATCCCGATCGGTGTGGTTAAAACGAAAATAGACCTAATAACGAAAGAGCAAATCAATAAATCCTGGATTACCAGGAACGATTGCGTTATCTCTAGAAGTCTATGGCCTAGAATTAATGAAAAGGAAACTCAGTATATTCTATCGCTGAGTAAAAAGAACATTAGAATCTTGATAGGTGTACTAACGGGTCATTGCGCCATTGGCACAATGGCCACCAGACTGGGTGTATTCGCACCTGACTTCTGTAGGAGCTGTCAGGATGTAGAAGAAATAGAAACCATTAAACACCTGCTCTGCGATTGTCCAAACCTCCAAACAAATCGCCTCCGTTACTTCGGAAACAGGTTTGTTGGAGAACTGGACGATCTAGCGCAGGTCCCAATGGCAAATATGAGGAAATTCATAGAGAGCACAGGCTGGTTTGCAAATGAGCCAGTCTACTTGAATAATTAGTGTAGGAGCATCTCTGCTTTCTTTTCGTAAGGGGATCACAATGGACCAATAGGCCCCCGTGTACGCAACAGCCTTTGCGCTGTGCACGCCCCTCCTAACCTAACCGAACCTAAGACATACATTTTTTCTTCTAGCAAAAGAGATTGCAATACATTTTGTGACATTTAACGACATACCATTTATATTGCACCATTTGACTAGAGTATTAATATCTTTTTGCATTTTGAGCCCATCACTCACATTGTTAACTACATTGAATAACTTGAGATCATCTGCAAATAACGGAAACCGACAATATTCAAACAATTCGGTCCAATCATTAATAAATAATAAAAAGAACAGGGGACCAAGGTGGCTACCTTGAGGAACTCCCGAAGTAACATTTATTGCACGAGAATTTACACCACAAAATTTCACATACTGCTTTCTGTCTGTTAGATACGAGGAAATCCACTTTAATAAATTACCTCGTACTCCAATTTAGCAACCCAATGTCAACTCTATCAAAAGCCTTACTGAAATCGGTGTAGATTCCATCAACTTGGTTTCTTTTTTCCATTTCAGTTAAAATAAAAGAAGTGTAGTCAGAAAGATTGGTTGCAGTGGACCTCCCTTTGAAAAAACCATGTTGATGTTCACTTATAACTGGCTTCAACCCTACACAAAATTTGTCAGATATTAGCTTTTCAAAAACTTTCGGAATGGCCGATAATATTGCAATTCCTCTGTAATTTTTTAAGTCCGACCTGTCGCCACTTTTAAAAATAGGAGTTAAATATGATTCACGCCATATTTCTGGAAAAACACCACATTCTAAAGATTTATTGAAAAGCTCCAAAAGGGGTATTGCCAACGTGTTTGCAGTCCTTTTCAAGAAAAGGGGGGTAATATCATCAGGTAATACCCCCTCAGGTGGGGTAATATCATCATTTCGTCGTACACTGAATTAGTTCCTTCCATTCCATCAATGTCAGATGTATTCACTTCTTGTTGTCTCACATTTTTGTGTTGTCCTTGTCTTTGTTTAACTTGGCTCAAAGCCATTAAATGATTTGCCACGTCTATTGTTGCCGGGCTAGAACTATTTACCGTTTGAGGTTTTTGCCAACGAGATTCAGCTTGGGTTGACGAACCACCGTTATTATTTGTCTGGCCACTAATTGCTGCTTGGGTTTGCGGATCTCCGTTATTATTGATTTTTTTTTTCATATTTGTTACTTCACTGATAGAATTATATGGTTTAATTATCTTTTTTAGTTTGGTATTTGATTTGCTCATATTTTTCTTTTCTTTTTTTTAACATCAGGGCTTTTTTTTTAATAACCACTTCATCATCATCAAGTCCTGTAACCCCGGTTGGGGCATAGGGCACCAACAAATCGTTTCCATCCTTCTCGGTCTGCAGATAGATATTTTAACTGTGGCCACGTCTTTCTCTGGGAGTCTGCTTCTGCTAGAACTGTTGATTTCCATGTTGTTCTTGGTCTTCCAACCCGCCGTGTACCCTGAGGATTCCATTCAAATGACTACTTTGCAATTTCATCGTTTGGTTTCCTCAGTGTGTGACCAATCCATTGCCATTTACGCTTTCTTATGTCAACGTCCAGCCGCTTTTGACTTGTCCTGCGCCACAATTCCTCGTATATAGTTTGTGGCCAGCGAATTTTTAGAATATGGCGCAGACAACGGTTCAAAAAAGCCTGCAATTTCTTTGAGATGGTAGTCGTGACTTTCCAGGTTTCGCAAGCATATAACAGCACGGATTTGACATTGAATTCGAAGAATCTCAACTTTGTGCGCAAGGAGATTTGACATGATTTCCAAATTTGGGAGAGAGAACCGAAGGCTGCACGAGCTTTATTTATTCTACTTTGAACGTCCAGATCAGTACGACCATTTGCTGAAACAATACTTCCAAGGTAGTTAAATTGTTCAACCTCTTCAACTGGCGTCTCCTGTATTAAAATACGCTGATGAGTGGAGCGGCCTGTGAGCATTATTTTTGTCTTTTTGCTATTTATTTTAAGACCACTCACCTCTCCTTTTACCTTCAGAGCTTGACACATCCCGTTCAGCAAGCTGATGTTATTTGCCAAGAGACATATATCATCGGCATAGTCTAAGTGGCTTAGCCTTTCAACCGACTCCATTGAATGCCCTGCCTCTCTGCTGTTCCAACGCTGTCCGTCAAAACATCGCCAATCGCCAGTAGAAAGAAAATTGGCGATAGAACATCTCCCTGTCTCACACCCTGCCGCACTTCGAAAGAGTCGGATAGCTGCCCATTGTGTAAAACAAAGCATCTTGCGTTGTTATAGGACTCTCTTATAATTACAATTTTTGGGGGAATTCCTCTACCAAGAAGTGATCTCCATATACATTCACGGTTGACTCGGTCAAAGGCCTTCTCAAAATCCACGAACATGAGGTAAAGCGGTGATTGAAACTCCGCAGACTGCTCAAGAACGATACGCAGAGTGTTGATATGGTCGACACAAGACCGCCCACTCTGGAAACCAGCTTGATGCCTCTTGAGTGTAGACTCGATTCTAACCTTTATCCGCTCCAGAATGATGGTTGCCATTAATTTTGGAAAAACGGACAAAACTGTAATACCTCGCCAATTGTTGCAATTCTTAAGATCACCTTTCTTTGGCAGCTTAACAATTACACCATCCTTCCAGTCGCTGGGATAGATTTCGTTTTCCCACACAGCTTGTATCAACGGGTGTAGAATACTAGCCGCTCTGACAGGGTCAGCTTTCAGGAACTCGGCTGGTATACCGTCAAGTCCAGCTGCTTTGTTGTTTTTGAGAAGCTTAATCGAAGATTGAATTTCCAGTATTGTAGGGGGTTCGATGTCAATACCCCTATATGATCTACGCATCTCGTTAAGCTGGGGCACTTCAGCACTTTGCTCGACAGAATCCTCATTAAGCAAGGCACAAAAGTGATCCTTCCACCTGAACAGCTGATCCTCGATTGATACCAAAAGTGTACCATCCACATCCACATCCATTACAGGATGATTGGTGTTGCTTTTCTTCCCGACAACTTCCTTGGATATTTGGTACAGTTCCCTCATATCTCCTCTTCTTGCAGCGTTTTCCGCATTTTCTGCGAGACCGTCTAACCTCACCCTCTTGTCACGTCTCACACAGCGATAGACCATCTTATGTGCTAAGCGATACTCTCTTCGCAATTCAGCTTTTCGTTGAGCATCCGCTTCGGCATTTATTTGGATCTTCAACGATTTGCGAAGCTCGATTTTATCCCAGGTGTCTTGGGATATCCAAGAGTCTCTAACTCTCGACTGCTTGGGTACAGTTTTGGATCCAGCATCCATAAAAACACTTTTTATGTCACCCCACATCTCATCAATTGTTGAATTTTGGATTCCGTTTAATGACGAAGCTCTGTCGTTAAGGTTGGTGACATAGTTACGACATATGTTGGGATCACTTATTAAAGCATTTGTATTGAACTTCGAATTCCTTGCTGCACCCTGTGATTGACGTTGTACAGCTGCAGTTCGTAGCTTGAGACTCATGAGAACCAAATGGTGGTCGCTTCACATGTTGGCATTTCTAATGCTTCGAACATCGCACATTGACTTCCTCCATCGCTGCTGAATCATGATGTGGTCAATTTGGTTTTCAGTTTGACCATCTGGATGTACCCAGGTGATTTTGTTGCAAGTCTTATGTTTAAACACAGTCCCACCCAGTACAAGACGATTAGCGTTACAAAAATCGACCAGCAAATCGCCATTTTCATTTCGTGACCCCAAGCCATTTTTCCCCATGACGCGTTCCAGACCGTAGTTGTCTGATCCGACTTGGGCATTGAGATCACCCATGACAATTATGATGTCGGCTCTAGGAACACCACTGTAAACTGAGTTAAGATGAGTGTAGAAAGCGGTTTTGTCTTCCTCGGTCGCTTCATTTGTGGGGGCGTAGCACTGAATTATTGTGACGTTGCGAATTTTTGAACGGAACCTTGCTGTCATTATTCTTGCAGAAATGGGCGCCCAGGATATAAGACTACGCCTCGCTTCTTCGTTCAACATAATTCCGACACCATGCAGCCTTTGGCCACCCTCTCTTTCATCCTCCCCGGAATACAGCATTCTCGTTTGCCCAGAGTCAGCTCTGTATTCGGCTCTTCCTCTCCACCTAGTTTCGCTGATGCCCAGTATACTGATCTTAAGGTGAAGCATTTCACGCTCAACCTGCTCGTATCTACCTTCGCCATACAAGGATCGAACGTTCCATGCTCCGATTTTCGTACGTATGCGGTAGCCAAAAGTATCATTTGCTCTTCTTAAAAGACTTCTTCTATTTGTTAAAGCCTAGTACGCTGCTGAAGCGAAACGAAATTTTTAGTTGGTCTCCAACAAGACAACGAAATGCTTACGAAAACGAAGTGGAAAAATATTCACTGACAGTTGCACAAATTCAAAAAATTAAAACAAATGCAAATGCAAAAAAATCACAAGCAGCCATGCTGTAAAGATAGAAACAACAAAAATAAACCCTAAAAAACACAAATGTCATTTTTTCGCACACAATAAATGGTCTGGGTAATTATTTGTGTGCGAAAAAAGAGTGTAGACTTCTCCAAATAATCTGCTACAATTTTCAATTTCGCTCATCGAACAGCGTACTACAGAACGAAAAGTAGAACTAATTTTTAGTTTATGATTTCGTTGTGTCATTTTTGTATGGGATTTTTCGTTTCGCATCAGCAGCGTACTAGGCTTTACGATTCATTTATTGTTATGGCGTCTTGATTGACGCTGGTACACGAAAGATGCCGCACCCCCAAATCCGATGTGCGGTTTACAGCAGCCGGAGCTGCAGAAGGATTCTCCATAAAATGGTTACCTCTTGGGGACTCATTTCCATTTGTTGTCATATTTCATGTATTAGCATATACCTATCCTTCCACCATGGTGTTTTCCGAGATACGATTAATAACATACATAAGCTCAGATTTGACAGGCATACCCGCCTTTTGTATGGTCAAACACATTACTGCTCGAGGCCGCCCACTATGGGGAAACAGACGCCTTTTGTAGCCGCCCAATATGGGTTACAGACGCTACCTGCTGCTGCCGTTGGCCTTTTAACAAAAAAACGCTCCTCCGCCACCAGACTATCATGCCGATGACCGCCACCTGCAGTTCATCCGTCTTAAGGGGGCTTTTAACCATCCCAAGGACAAGATTGTGCCCTGACCAGCATAGCTGGGTTGTCTGCTTATTCCGGCATCCATTCGGTCCCCCTGCACGTTAGCGTTACCCGCCCTCTACCACGCGGAGGTGTGCATAGGGATTTTCCTATCATTGAGCCTAGGGCCATATGGCGTCCTAGCACTCTCAAGTACTTTTAGAGAGGCAGGCCTTTAAGGCTTGGTCAAACAGAGCGCGGTCCGACGATCTTTGTAAAGATTTACAAACAAAATTTGACCGTCGCGTTCTTTCTTTCCCAGTAAAGTATTGACCGTCCCGTCGGCCCGCGTATGCTTTGGGACACGTTCAACTAGTTTTTATTCTTTTCAAAACTAGAAAATTAGAAAACCAGAAATATTTGCCTACCTTATTCATTAAAAGTGCCTCTACACTATCCCACAAAGTATTAACACATGTCAGAATAAAGAGGGAAAGAATTTCATACGACTGCCAAATTTGTGTGATGAAAATGATTTTCATATATTGCTTCCACACTTGCATCAAAAAAATCAGTTTCACCATAACCTCAAACGCCCAATTGGGATAGAATGTGTGATGGTTTTAGAACCGATCTTAAATATTTTCAGGTATAAACACATGTCAAATCGAGTAGGATGCGATGTCAATTTGTGTGTGATGAAATTTCATATTTTGCTTCCACACTTTTATACATGACTTTCTTCACACTTTTTTGACATGTATTAATACTAAATGGGATAGTGTGGAACGGCTATTAACGTGTCTTCTTTGAAGTTAAGGGCTTGGTCAAACAGAGCACGGTCCGACGGGACGGTCAATACTTTAATGGGAAATTAAGAACGCGACGGTCAAATTTTCTTTGTAAATTTTTACAAAGATCGCCGGGCCGCGCTCTGTTTGACCAGGGCTTAAGATTTGGACAGCCAATTTCAGTGGCTAAGTTAGCCAATCGGTGCTAAATGTTTATAAATAACATTTTGGAGTTGGACAGGTGTCTAAAGTTAGACATTGCTTGGAATTGGTTTATAAATACCACTGATAAAATATAGATAGTAATTGTCATTGGTGTTCATAAATAGACTTTATTTGATCATAACGTTGTAAGTTGTAATTTTTACTGAAAATTAAATCTTAAAAAATAATATCATGTAAATATCATTATCAATTTTCTTTTAAAAGTAAAGAAACATATTTTGTTCCGCACACAAAATCAACAGTCATCAACACAAGCACCAGCAAATACGTCTACGGAAGAAGGAGAATAAAACCCGAGTGGAAAAATCAGCGGAAGAAGAGCAAGAACAAGAAACAAATCGTCAAGAAAAAAAAAAACCGGCAGAGAAACAAATCTACAAAAAAAAAAAAAAAAAATCATTAAGAAACAGTTCATCTATACCGAAAGAAAAAAAAAATATGCAACCTAAATAATCCACTGTAACACTTAACGCAATTTGTCTCTTTAAAACAAAAATGTGCACTTTTCTGGAGAGGGGAGGTGTTATGTGAGATGTCGAACACATTATAAACATAACTGATTGTTTTTTAATGTCTGTACCATTAATATCCTTAAAATCGAAATCACTCACTCCGAGTTGGTATGATAGTGAGGTGCGGAGGTTAAAAAATTATAGAAACAAACTGTGGTTAAAGTATAAAAAAAACCGATTTAGAAAACGACTTTAACAATTATTGTGAAGCCAGAGATATGATGATATGTTGTAGACTCTCGGTCTAGTCTTAAATATCTAAATTATATACAAAATATTCAAAGTAATTTAAAAATGAGTCCCAAGTCCTTTTGGAGTTTTATAAATAGTAAACGAAAATCTGGTCCGTATCCGTCCGCTTTTGATCATAACAATATCTCATACCATGATCCCCGTACTATAACTCAACTATTTTCAGACTTTTTTCAAAGTGCATATATCTGTGATTCTTCCAACTGTGATAACTTTTCCAACTGTGATAAATTTTCGAACTGTGATACTTCAAACTGTGATAATTTTGACGAAAATGATCAATTATTTGGTCATTTGAAATCATATTCTCACCTGACTGATATAAATTTCAATATAAGTACTGACGATATTATGAAATTTATATCTAACTTAGAAGATAACGACACATCTGGTCCAGATGGGATACCAGCATCTGTTTTGAAAAAGTGTGTTAGTCATTTGTTGACTCCACTTGCTGTTCTTTTTAATTGTTCACTGTCTTCGTGTAAATTTCCTCATGTGTGGAAGCAATCTTTCATAATCCCTTTACATAAAAAAGGAAGGAAAGATAAAATTGATAACTATCGACCAATAGCTAAACTTTCGGCTATTCCGAAACTCTTTGAAGCAATAATTTGCAAAACTTTAACACCGGTATTCATAAACGCAAATGAAACACAAATTATCTTTGATCAGTGAGTTAAGTGTCAAATCATATCAATAAATCAAAATTCATGGCATTAAACTAACTCACCAAAGTAGGTACATTAAACGAGTAATTAAGTTAACAATACTTCTGTCATTGTTGCCAAAAACTAGAGATAAAAGGAAACATACGCTTGTGACACACATGCTATCTAAGCCACAAATGAAAGAGTGTATGTGCGAAAGTTCACATTTAGTGAGAAAGTGTATGTGAAATTCCATAAATAGTCTTTGGAAAGAGCAGAGTTCTTGTTGATTGTAGTAGATTTTCGTTAAGTTTTTGAATTTAACGTAGATTATAAGTTTATATTTTTATTGATATGAAATTTTAATTCGTGAACTAGCTTCTGATTGACGTTTTAGCTAATTTGTGAATTAGAAGATATCTGAGCAGTTTTTATTGATAGGGCTGTAAGTTTTTATACAAAATCGTTTATTGTTCCCAACCAGCATGGTTTCTCAAAAGGCCGTTCGACTGGCACTTTTCTTATAGAGCTAGCGGAGTCTTGTATAGATTCATTTAAAAATAAAAAACAGACTGATTGTGTTCTTACCGATTTTAGCAAAGCATTTGATAAACTTTCACATCAAGTTTTGCTACAAAAAATGAGCAAGCTTGGTTTTAGCGTTAAATTCATTGCTTGGCTCAAATCTTATTTGTTTGACAGATCGTATTCTGTTAATTTTAATAGCTATCACTCGAAAAAGTTTGTAGTTAATTCTGGGGCTCCCCAAGGGAGTCACTTGGGTCCAATTCTTTTTACTTTATTCATAAATGATCTTCCGTCAGTCTTAAAATACTCAAACTGCCTTATCTTTGCCGATGATGTTAACATATTTAAAACTATTTCTAATAATCTTGACTGCGAACAACTTCAAAGTGATTTAAATGCTTTCTATACGTGGTGTATGCGAAATTATTTATTTTTGAATATCGACAAGTGTAAATTTCACTCGTAAAATATGTGTCTTGTCTTTTGATTATAATTTTAATGGCGTAAATCTGTTAAATGTAAATGTGGTCTGTCCTTGGTGTCTTGTTCGATAAAAAACTTGAATTCACTCAACATATTAATGTTATATGTAACAAGGCCAATTCAATATTATAGATTAAAAGAGAATCCCGTCAGTTCTCTGACCCATACGTTATAAGAAAGCTGTTTATATCATTCGTCAGACCCATCATGGAGTATGCTTGTCAAGTGTGGTCTCCTTATTACAGTTGCCATAAAATAAGAATAGAAAGGATTCAGAAAAGGTTCTTGAAATTCGCTCTAAGAGGTCTAGGTTGGCAGAACCCATTAAATCTTCCTTCATATAATAGCCGACTCAGGCTTATTGATCTACCTAGTCTTGAGAGTAGACGTTCTTATTTGTGTCTCGTTTTTATTGTTAAGCTTATTGATGGACAAATTGATGCTTTGAACCTTTTGTCTCGCGTTAATTTTAATGTCCCGCAACGCAATTTGAGAGTTATACCTGACCCTTTATACATAACGCACTATCGTACCAACTACGAGCGGAGTTCACCTTTAAATAATATGTTGAATTTGTATAACGTAAATCATAATTTATTAATTAATTCTGCTGTATCAAATATTGACTTTAAAAGATCATTTTATAATTTATAATTTTTACTAACTCTAAGTTACAAACTTGTACGCTAGATTAATTAGCTTGATTCAAATAATAAACTATAGTAACACATAACCATGGCCATACCCAAAAAATCATATACAAAACCTAAAAGCCATTCAGCAATGATATTATTTAATATCGTAACCTAATACCAAGGTCAGCCACAGCCAAGCAGAGCAGTAAACAATTCGATTTGTAGCACTCAGCAAAAATGGTACGCCATCGTTTTGTTTACAAACAACCGCAGCACATGGGCAAAGCAGCCAAAGCAAAATGCAACCCCAGCAAAAGGAAGCATTCGCTGGTGGGTAATCGACCGATGACACACAATAATAAGAACATATGGTAAACTGAAGCCAACAAAACAAACAGAAGGTGCGATGTCCGCTGGACAGCGATCGGTGGATGACGAAAGCGGAAAAATAAGAATATATGGTAAACTGAAGCCAACAAAGCAAACAGAAGGTGCAATGTCCGCTGGACACCGATCGGTGGATGACGAAAGCGGAAAAGATTTTTGTGTAGGAACTAGGTTTAGACTAGGAAATGCTCATCTAGCATTCGAAGTACTATAGTATATTCGTTTTTTAATAACCTAGATAAACAATTGTGAGATTTCATAACTGCGGTGTTGTAAAATAAACAATAATTATGGAATTTCATAGTTTTATAGTTAAGTAGGGATAGAATTTAAGGTATAAATAGTTAAGTTGAAAATAAAGTTATTGTCAGTTCTTTGCCGCAAGCCAGAATTTAAAGTGTTTGTATTTCACCTAAAAAGTTTTGCCAGACAAGGGTCACCAAGGAGGTAATCTACTAACTATAGGTCTGTTCCTTTACTTTGAATTTCTGTGATTTTCTGTGCATTTCTGCGCATTTCAGTCCAAAGTTGTGTCAAAGTTTATATAAAAAAAATATTTTGACACAAGTTTGGACTAAAAATCACAGAAACCCAAAGTAAAGGATCAGACCTTATATAATTTTCTAAATTACAGATTTTTTTTATAACATGGGGTTCGCATGAACCTCCCAATAAGCCCTTTGGGCTGGATAGTCTGGGCCGCCACCGGCCGGATAAATAACGTGGAACTCCACCGCGAGGTAGGGTCCACCCTGAAAAGAAATAGGGTTGTTCCTCGGAAGTTCCATATGGTTTCACTGACCAAAAAACCGAAAGAAAAAATTACATAACAGCAGTAATAACAATCAAAAATATTTTTTAATCACTTCTTGTTCAAATTTATACCTATCTAATTTTGAAAATCAATTTTTACTCTCATTATTTAAATTTTATAAGCATTCTTCATCTCTACTCATTTATCAAATCATAAACGTCAAAGTTCAACCGGAAAAATCTTAAAATTTTCATACGTGCTTTCGTTACTTCATTCCCCCTACATTTCTACACCCTTCACCAAATGTGTCAAAAAACGAAACACGAAACGACCGAAAAAACGTATCGTGTACTCAGGCTCAAAATTTTCAAACGTGCTTTCGTTACTTCATTCCCTCTAAATTTCTACACCCCTCACCCATTGTGTCAAAAAAAACGAAACACGTAACGACCGAAAAAACGAATCGTGTAATCAGGCTCTTTCGACTGAAAATTCAGTGCCAAGATTCAGCTAATTCGAAACTGCAGGGAGTTGGTGAGGTGAGTCACTTTTCATCGAAAATCGATTCAGTTAGCAAAAGTGAGTGAGTGAGCGAGTGAAATGAAATGTCAGATTACTCGCCAGATATTTCCGCGGTGACTTGGTGTATATGTGTTGGTAAATTTCTAGTTTTGGATAGGTATGTGTGCTTTTCTTAAGAATTCCTATTCATGGATAGGAAATGAAATTAAAAACAACAACAATAAAAACAACTACCCTTGTATTGATTCTTAAATCTTATTTTACTGTTTCATATTTGAAACTAAATTCGAACTTACTATTTCACTTAAATAGCTGAATCACTTTTGCGAGTGAAGTGAAGTCGGCGAGTAAGGTGAGTCATCTCTCTCACTCACTGAAATAGCTGAATCTCGGCACAGATTTGTTTGCATTGTCCCTGATCACACGTGAAGAAATTCAAGCATTTTCTGCGATGTGTGATGGCGAGTGGGTTTACTTGCAGAAGAGGGAGGGGGATGAAATATTTTAAAATATTTGAAAATATTCGGTGTAGAAAATTGACGTTCTCTTTTGTGTTGCTTTTCCTATCCAATCCAACCAATCAAATCGTGTCTTTCATCATTGTATATCTACTCTATAGTATTCTCATGAAACACGATCTTATAGGTTGACATTTGGTCAATAGGTTCGCTGTGATCGCCTTACCGAGATCCCTTAACAAAAATTGGAATTACATTAGGACACTAGATGGCCACGAGCTTTTTTTCTTCATGAGAATACTATAGAATTTATATACATTGCTTTCATGAAGGTGTTCATACCAGCTTAACGTGAGGTGACTCATTTTGACGTCTCTCATTATTTATTGAAAAGAAAGAGATGGAGAGGTGAGGCAGAAATTTTCAAAAAATTTAAAAACTTCTGCCTCACCTCGCCATCTCTTTCCTTCCAATAGATAGGAATGAGATAAAAAAGAGAAACGACAAAATGAGTCGCCTCACGTGGAGCTGGTATGAACACCGTCCATAATAGCTGCATTTTATTATAACCCAAATCTGATGCGGATTAGATTATCATAATAAAATAAACAGGATCCCAGTGCGACGAGAGTATTATATACCTATCTCTGTTTATCCTTTTGCTTTTGTATTTTTTGTCTACTCTATTCCCTATTTTCTCCCTAATTTCAACACAAAAAAGCCATCTACACGTCAGAGAAAAAACTAATTTTTGCAAGAAAATGTTAAGGGTGTGTGGTCAGATTGGATTTGTAAATCGAAATCCAAAATCAAAGTTGGATTTTGCGTTGTTTTTGTAATACATGTATTTTCGTATGCAAATGCAACCCAGTTCAGATCTGGGGGAAAATAAAATACAGCTAATGAAAATACGAAAAACGCAAAGAGTAGAACAGAATCTGCAGATTTCTGCACATCCGAACACTTTCGTTCTTCACGTGCAATCAAGCACATTCAACGTAAAAAAATTTCTGAATTTTCAGATCTGTCGGTGAATGCGCCCATAGGGCTTTTTAGCAAAATGTCAAACTCAGGACCTCGGCACAAATGACATTAGGTAACAGCCATTTTCTTTTTTGTTTCGGAAGCAAATACACTCCAATTCAACAGAATGAGCACTTGGATTTTCATAGTTGGTTTGTCAATTTTTTTTCAAACATTGTGCATTGTCCGAGAATAAATATAAACAATAAAAACTATTTCAAAAAAATTTGTTTCACTTCCATCCATTAAATTTTATTACCAGTTTCAATATTTGAGCTTATTCAGTTGATACAAAAAGACTGCACTTTCCCTTATGGAAATACTTTGAAAAGAGCCGGAGGAAAAATAGCAGTGCTTTTTGAATTAATCTTTCTGTTTTTTTTTTCTAACATCATAAACAAACAATAAGGATAATCAAATGATTCATTAAAGCACAATGTTAAGAACCAATACCTTTGAAAATTTGTGTCCTTATTCATTTGAAGTGGAGTGTAAATGTTTGGATTTTGTTTTTTTGGTAATAGCGTCTGTCAAACGTGCCGAATTGTTAGCTGTCACTTTGACTTTGACAATTTGGTAGGGATCTCTATTGACACACCAGTGGTCCGTACCTTTTCTCTAAAATAATAACAATTGTTAACAATTGTTAACACTGATCGTTCCTAAATTCTCAAATTGTAACATCGTGTAACATTATGACGTTATAAAATCGTTCCTAAACTCAATGTTAAAGTGTCAGAATGTTACACTTTGTAACAATTTCCAACTCATCTCCTCGACATGAATTGAAAGTGTTGATCTGTCAAAAACAGCTGAAACTGTCATTTTTTATTTTGTGATTATCTTTTGTTTACTTTTCGTTGTTTGGATTTAGAATTGTTAGAATTTTTGCAAATATGTGTTTTTAATTTAATTAATTTTACTGTTGTTTTTGAGTTTTGAATAGTCTTATGATAAATTTACTTTTTTTCGATATTGCATTTTATCAATTCCGTCATTTTTGGTAAAGAGATTTGTGCTCATAGTTAGGTAAAGTTAATAGAAATTTAATTTAGAAATTATATGTATTTACTTTCAATGAATTTTATGCAATAAATAGTTTTTTCTTGATTATTCATTCTAAATGCATTTCGATTTTTTTTTTCCAAACTTGCCGTTTGACAGATCAACAATATTTTCAACATTGATCGTTCCTAAATGAAATGTTACAAAGTGTAACATTCTTAGCAATGACATTCCAACATTTTTTTTTGACACATCAGTGGTCCGTTCCTTTTCTCTAAAAATGTTAACAATTGTTGATGTGTCAAAAAAAAATGTTGGAATGTCATTGTTAAGAATGTTACACTTTGTAACATTTCATTAAGGAACGATCAATGTTGAAAATATTGTTGATCTGTCAAACGGCAAGGTTGGAAAAAAAATCGAAATGCATTTAGAATGAATAATCAAGAAAAAACTATTTATTGCATAAAATTCATTGAAAGTAGGTACATATAATTTCTAAATTAAATTTCTATTAACTTTAACTAACTATCAGCATAAATTTCTTTACCAAAAATCACGGAATTGATAAAATGCAATGTCGAAAAAAAGTAAATTTATCATAAAACTATTCAAAACTCAAAAACAACAGTAAAATTAATTAAATTAAAAACACATATTTGCAAAAATTCTAACAATTCTAAATCCAAACAACGAAAAGTAAACAAAAGATAATCACAAAATAAAAAATTGCAGTTTCAGCTGTTTTTGACAGATCAACACTTTCAATTCATGTCGAGGAGATGAGTTGAAAATTGTTACAAGGTGTAACATTCTGACACTTCAACATTGAGTTTAGGAACGATTTTATGACGTCATAATATGTCTGTTCACATACCTCCCAAAACTACGAATTTCTACGAATTTAGCCCAAAGTTATGTCAAAGGTCATATGAAAAAAAATAAAATTCGTAGAAATTCGTAGTTTTGGGAAGTACGCGAACAGATATAATAGGTCTGTTCCTTTACTTTGAATTTCTGTGATTTTCTGTGCATTTCTGCGCATTTCAGTCCAAAGTTGTGTCAAAGTTCATATAAAAAAAATATTTTGACACAAGTTTGGACTAAAAATCACAGAAACCCAAAGTAAAGGATCAGACCTAATGTTACACGATGTTACAATTTGAGAATTTAGGAACGATCAGTGTTAACAATTGTTAACAATAGAGCTTTTTAGCAAAAATTTCTAAATGTCAAACTCAGGACCTCGGCACAAATGACATTTAGGTACCACCCATTTTCTTTTTTCAACAGAATGAGCACAAGGATTTTCGTAGTTGGTTTATTAATTTTTTTTTCAAACATTGTGCATTGTCCGAGAATAAATATAAACAATAAAAACTATTTCAAACACATTTGTTTTTCCATTAACTTTTATTACCAGTTTCAATATTTGAGCTTATTCAGTTGACACAAAAAGACTGCATTTTCCTTATGGAAAGACTTTGATGAGAGTCGGAGGAAAAATAGCAGTACTTTTTGAATTAATAGGGGTATTCACGATCCGATGTAACTGGTCTTGTATCATTGCAAAAGTGTAAAAGTGTAACACTTTCTTGCACTACAACAATAAAATAAACTGAATGTCAAATTCTTACACTTTTACACTTTTGCTATCATCATCGTGTCCTGTAACCCCGGCTGGGGCATAGGGCATCAACAAAACGTCTCCATCCTTCACGGTCTGCTGCAAGGTACTTAAGCTGTGGCCACGTCTTTCTCTGGGATTCTGCTTCCGCTAAGACAGTTGATTTCCATGTTGTTCTTGGTCTTCCAACCCGCCGTGCACCCTGAGGATTCCATTCAAAGGACTGCTTTGCACGTTTGGTTTCCTCAGTGTGTGACCAATCCAACGCCATTTACGCTTTCTTATGTTGACGTCCAGCCGCTCTTGACTTGTCCTGCGCCACAATTCCTCATTTGATATTAATTGTGGCCAGCGAATCTTTAGGATGTGGCGAAGACAGCGATTCACAAAAGCCTGCAATTTCTTCGAAATGGTAGACGTGACTTTCCAGGTTTCACAAGCATATAACAGCACGGATTTGACATTGGATTCGAAGAATCTCAATTAAGTGCGTAAGGAGATTTGACTGGATTTCCAAATTGGGGACAGAGTACCCAAGGCAGCACGAGCTTTATTTATTCTACTTTTAACGTCCAGATCCGTACCACCGTTTGCAGAAACAATACTGCCAAGGTAGTTAAATTGTTCCACTACTTCAACTGGCGTCTCCTGTAAAATAATACGCTGCTGTGTGGAGCGGCCTGTGAGCATTATTTTTGTCTTTTTGCTGTTAATTCTTAGACCACTCGACTCTCCCTTCACTTGCAGTGTTTGGCACATCCCGTTCAGCCCACTGATGTTATTTGCCAGTAGACATATGTCATCGGCATAGTCTAAATGACTGAGTCTTTCGAACGGTATCCATTGAATGCCCTGTCGCTCAGCTGTATCAACACTGGCCGTCAATACGTCGTCCATCGCCAGCAGGAAGAGAATTGGCGATAGAACATCCCCTTGTCTCACACCCTGTTGCACTACGAAGGAGTCGGATAGCTGCCCATTGTGCAAAACAAAACACCTCGCCTTGTTGTAGGACTCTTTAATAATGGCAACAATTTTTGGTGGAATTCCTCTACCAAGCAACGATCTCCATATACATTCTCGGTTAACTCGATCAAAGGCCTTTTCAAAATCCACGAACATGAGGTAAAGCGGTGATTGATATTCCATCGACTGCTCGAGGACGATACGCAGGGTGTTGATATGGTCGACACACGATCGACCACTGCGGAAGCCAGCTTGATGCCTCTTGAGCGTAGACTCGATTCTATCCTTTATTCGCTCGAGTATGATTGTTGCCATTAGTTTTGGGAAAACGGACAAAACGGTGATACCACGCCAATTGTTGCAATTCTTTAAGTCACCTTTCTTTGGCAACTTAACAATCACACCATCCTTCCAGTCCCTGGGATAGCTTTCGTTTTCCCAAATGTTTTGTATCAGCGGATGTAAAATACTAGCCGCTGCTACGGGATCGGCTTTCAGGAATTCAGCTGGTATTCCGTCCAGTCCTTTCCTTGCCTTGTTGTTTTTGAGGAGATTTATTGATGTACGAATTTCCGATTCTGACAGGGGTTCGATGTCAATACCCCTATAGGACCTGCGCATCTCGTTTAGTTGGGGCACTTCAGCACTCTGCTCAACTGAATCCTCATTTAGCAGGGCACAAAAATGTTCCTTCCATCTACGAAGCTGATCCTCAATTGATACCAAAAGTGTGCCATCCACATCCATTACAGGATGATTGGTGTTGCTTTTTTTCCCGATAACATCCTTGGCTATTTGGTACAATTCCCGGATATCTCCTCTTCTGGCAGCACTTTCCGCATTATCTGCGAGTCCATCCAACTTCACCGCCTTGTCACATCTCACACAGTGGTAGACCATCTTATGTGCAATGCGGTACTCTCTTCGCAAGTCAGCCTTTCGTTGAACATCAGCTTCGGCATTTATTTGGATTTTCAACGATTTGCGAAGTTCGATCTTATCCCAGGTGTCTTGGGATATCCAAGAGTCTCTACGTCTCGTTCGCTTGGGTACAGTTTCGGATCCAGCCTCCATAAAAACACTTCTAATTTCACCCCACATCTCATCAATTGTTGAATTCTGGATTCCATTTAATGACGAGGCTCTGTCGTTAAGGGTGGTGACATAGTTTCGACATATGTTGGGGTCATTCAAAGCATTAGTAATGAATTTTGTGCTCCTTGCTGCATCCTGCGCTGGTTTTTGTACGGCAGTGGTTCGTAGTTTGAGACTCATCAGAACCAAATGGTGGTCGCTTCCCACATCGGCATTTCTTATACTCCGGACATCACACATAGACTTCCTCCATCGCTGTTGAATCATGAAATGATCAATTTGGTTTCCGGTTTGACCATCCGGATGCATCCAGGTAATTTTGTTGCACGTCTTATGCTTAAATACAGTCCCACCTATCACAAGACGATTCGCGTTACAAAAGTCGACAAGCAAGTCAACATTTTCATTCCGTGACCCCACGCCATTTCTTCCCATCACGCGTTCCAGTCCGTAATTGTCTGAACCGACTTGGGCATTAAGGTCTCCCATAACGACTATGATGTCGGCTCTCGGAACACTACTGTAAACCGAGTTAAGGTGAGTGTAGAACGCGGTTTTGTCTTCCTCGGTCGCTTCATTTGTGGGGGCGTAGCACTGAATAATTGTGACGTTACGAATTTTTGAACGAAACCTTGCTGTCATTAATCTCGCAGAAATGGGCGCCCATGAGATCAAACTACGCCTCGCTTCTTCGCTCAACATAATTCCGACACCATGCAGTCTTTGGCCACCCTCTCTTTCATCTTCGCCGGAATACAGCATTCTTGTCTGTCCAGTGTCTGATCTGTATTCAGCTCTTCCTCTCCACTTAGTTTCGCTTACGCCCAGGATACTGATCTTTAGGCGAAGCATTTCACGCTCAACCTGCTCGTATCTACCATCGCTGTACAAGGATCGAACGTTCCATGCTCCGATTTTCGTACGTATGCGGTAGCCAAAAGTAACATTTGCGCTTCTTGAAAGACTTCTTCTATTTGTCAACGATTCATTTATTATTATGGCGTCTTGATTGACGCTTGTACATGAAGGATGCCGCACCCCCAAATCCAATGTGCGGTTTACTGCAGCCGAAGCTACAGAAGGATTTTCTATAAAAAGATTACCTCTTGGGGACTCATTTCCATTTGTTGTCATAATTCATGTATTTGCATATATCCTTCCACCATGGTGTTTTCCGAGATATGATTAATAACATACATAAGCTCAGGTTTGACAGGCACACCCGCCTTTTGTATGGTCAAACACATAACTGCTCGAGGCCGCCCACTATGGGAAAACAGACGCCTTTTGTAGCCGCCCAATATGGGTTACAGAAGCTACCTGCTGCTGCCGTTGGCCTTTTACCAAAAAAAGCTCCTCCGCCACCAGACTATCATGCCGTTGACCGCCACCTGCAGTTCATCCGCCTTAAGGGGCTTTTAACCATCCCGAGGACAAGTTTGTGCCCTGACCAGCATAGCTGGGTTGTCTGCTTATCCCGGCATCCATTCGGTCCCCCTGCACGTTAACCAGAGAATATGAATTACCAAGAAGCCAATCTTTCGTACGTTTCACCCACCAAAACCCATTTGTTTACATTGTTGTATTTGTAATTTCACTTCGTGTCGATGAATAGATGTGAATTGCAACAACAATTTAACGCGGTCAATTTAATTTGTTTTGACAGTTCGTTTTTTTTTTATTTCTAATAATTTTTGTTCGTCTGCCTCATACGTCTATGTTTTATATGTAAATATTTTGTGTTTATTTGGTTTTAATTATTTATTTTTCGAAATAATTAGTCCGGGAGCCGACCGTAAGATTACCTATCTCATCGCGGACACGCAAAAATTGGATGCAAATCGATAGTTTTAGTCCAAACATTTACAAAAGTGCTGGTCGGACAAGCTTTTTCTGGTCGCAATGGTTATCAAATGCACTTTTCAGGTTACATTTTCCGCTAAATGTACCTATAATAAAAGCAACTTATATAAATGGGGTATCAGATGAAAGCTAGGACTGTCCTCTACACCCGTGGTTCCCAAACTTTTTAAGCTGTGGAGCCCTAAACAATGCCCAAAGATATTTCGGAACCCCATCCTGATAATAGCAAACAATGAAAAACAACACATTTCAAAATCAATTTTTTATTTAGTGTGAAGAATGAATCTATTTCATTGTTTGATTTATAATTGTTTTAAAATTAATTTCTTTGTCCGAAAGTTGTATTCGCATATCTGGGGCAGCGTCCAGCCTCGATCTGTATTTAGTTTTCGTGTAGGTATACGCAGAAAAGCCTGCTTCACAGCGCGGCGGTTTCTTTTTTAGCTTTCTTGGCAAGCTCAGGGTATTCATTCTCAATAACAACCCAAAATTAGTTTAATGACACAGAATCAAATACAAATTTTGAGGAATAGTAGCTCTGCAGATCTATCAGGGGCTTGTATTCCTGTATACTCAGGGTCATAGGCTTGATGGTTTTTATTAGAAATGGATTTTGTACCCACTCGATGTCAGTTTTTGTATCTGGAAAGTAATCCAGCATGGATCTTTCGAGACTAACCAAATGGAGAGCAATAAAATTCCTAATATCTGTCTGAGTTCAAGCATGTTTTCTTGCAAGAAATCATGTAAAACTGGAAAACATTCAAAATTGTTCTTTTGTACACATGAGAGCCAGAAATTAACTTTTCTTTAATTGATTTTTCCCGCAGAGCTGTAGCAGTTTCGTTGATCTTCTCGAAAATATCTGCAAGATAAGCTAGTCTCGTAATTGCTCATCATGCAATACATCAAAGAGGTTTGCAGTTGAAAACATATTTTTTTTTCCAGTTCAAGCACATTCTCATCACGAAGTTGAAATAACCTGGATGAAGCTTTCCCTCTGGAAAGCCATCGGATTTCAGTATGAAGAAGAAGCGATTTGTATTGACTGCCCATATCTTTACACACTAATTTAAACACGCGATGGAGAGGACGAGGACGACTCCTTAAAAAATTTACTATTTTCACAGCTTCACTTTTTAAATTAGTTGATATTCTTTTCATAAAAGTGCATAGCAATGGAAAATACAATGACTGCTGGTACTTCTAGGAGCAATGTTTCTAATTTTTGAAACAACCCTTATAACCTTTCCCACCATTGCTACGGATCCGTCACTGCATATTTCAATACATTTTCCCGACCATTGTATCGTGTAGAGGACAGTCCTTGCTTTCATTTGATACCCTATTTATATAAGTTGCTTGAAAAATGCATTTTCTAACCATTGCGACCAGATAAAGCTTGTCCGACCAGCAGTTTTATAAATGTTTGAACTAAAGCTATCGGTTGGCATCCAATTTGTGCGTGGTCGTGATGAGATAGGTAATGTTACGGTCGGCTCCCGGACTAATTATTTCGAAAAATAAATAATTTAAACCAAATAAACACAAAATACCATCTTTTTGTTTATTTCTCAGATAATTATAGATCAAAGAAGAGATTATTTTAATTGTTTCCAAAATTTGATGTCCCGTTTGTCCTTGATCATGAAAACTTTAAATTCCCGCGTACTCAACCGAGCCAAGAACTTTTCATCCACCCATTCTCCATTTTTTTCAATTTTATTGTGTCATGTCAAAGAAACCATGATATAAGACCCTAAAAATAGCTTTAAAAGTCTGACCTTCAACTAGCTCAGCTAAGTTACGTAGCACGAATTTTCTCAAATGAATACTTTTATTCGGTAGATTTATTGCTCAGAGTAAAAACTATCTTCATTTTAATGTGAGGAAACTTTTTTACACCTTCACCCATAAAATTTGCTCTCAGCTCTTAGACTATTATATTTTTAGTTAATTTTTTAAGTTTTCATTTTTCATACAAAATGTATGTCTGTCTAAAAAAACTGTTGACATAAGGTGCCGTCACACCAGGCAAGTTTTACTTGCCGCAAGTACTTGCAGCAAGTAAAATGATTGCTGCAAGTAAAACGTAAAACTTGCCTGGTGTGACGACCCGAAAAGTACTTGCAGCAAGTAATTGCTGCAAGTGATTTACTTGCGAGAAAGTACTTGCGGCAAGTAAAACTTGCCTGGTGTGACGACCCAAAAAAGTACTTGCAAGCAATTAATTGCTGCAAGTGATTTACTTGCTTGCAAGTACTTGCGCAAGCACGGTGTGACTAGTTCCTGCAAGCGCTTGCAAGCAAGTAAAACACTTGAAATCACTTGCGCAAGTACTTGCCACTTGCAGGATTTGCGCAAGCAAGTTTCTTACTTGCTTGCAAGCGAACGTATGTTTTACGATCAAAATTACAGAAAAAATCTTCTCCCTCTGTCCAGAAGTCTCTCATCAGTGTTGTAAAGTACGGATTTTCAGCACGACTTTAAAAAAAGATTGTCATACCAAAATGATTTATCATCGATCAACTTCATTTTTTGGTTTCAAATGCTCCCACATAGAATTTTGTTGATGTTTTTGAATACATGTTTTTGATAATAATAATATGAACGACTGGATCATACGTAATTGCTCTTATAGTTCAACTTGCTTGGAACTTCAGATCTTTTAAAAATATTTGAGTAATTAAAGAAAAATGCAAGGAAGCATAAATCTCTTTCTATCAATATTAAAAACAACTAGCCAGATTCTGATATAAATGGGTAGAGCAATTAATGAGAAAGTTGAAATTAAAAAAAAAACGTATAAGGAAGGTACCGCTAATAATAACTTTCAGTAAATTTTTTATCAGAAAGTTCAACTCACTTACAATCAAATCACTTGCGACTTGCTGCAATCAACCGCATGTTATTTTTACTAATGATAATCTACAAGAATCAATTGCCTCGATTTCAACAAATCTTTATGTTCAAAAACCATTTCCTCGTAAGAAATTCTTCTTCAAAATCTGGATTATCCATTTAGATCTATTTCTGAAGAAACAATAAACCAAACTGAACTGAAAATGGCAAAATCACACCCGTTTACACGTGCAAGTACTTTCAGAAACTAATTTCAGCAAGTTATTTCAGCAATTACTTGCAGCAAGTACTTTCAGCAATTAATTTCAGCAAGTACTTGCTTGCTCGGTGTGACGACCTGAAAAGTACTTGCGGCAAGTTTGTTTTGCAAGCAAGTAAAAAGTCGTTTCAGCAAGCAATTTACTTGCCTGGTGTGACTGCTCTCTGCAATTACTTGCACGAATATTTCAAAATCGAAATTTTTGAAGCAATTGCTGCAAGTACTTTACTTGCACGGTGTGACGGCACCTATAGGCGCCTGGCTGGCGACTGAACATACCCTAAGTGGAGCGACGGAGTCGCTTGAGCGGGATAATATACACACATCCAATATGAGCTGGCAGGATTACGTCGACAACCAACTCTTGCCTCGCAGTGCGTTTCAAAAGCGGCCATCGCTGGGCACGATGGCAACATCTGGGCACAATCCAATGGTTTTGAGGTAACAAAAGACGAACTTGCAAAATTGGTTCAAGGTTTCGAGAAACAGGAACTCCTCACCAGCGGCGGAGTTACGCTAGCCGGCCAGAGGTATATCTACCTGTCTGGAACCGACCGCGTAATACGTGCCAAACTAGGACGAAGCGGTGTCCATTGTATGAAAACGCAACAAGCTATTATTGTTTCGATTTATGAAGACCCCGTACAGCCACAACAGGCTGCTTCCATTGTAGAGAAACTGGGAGATTATCTCATTACTTGTAGGTACTAGAAAAAAACATAAAATTTAATATCTGCTATGGAATAAATAAAAAAATAAAAGTGAAGAGACGTCGGCATCTTGACGACGCACAGTACCAGCACGACCGATACGGGTCGAGTCTTCAGGTGGACCAGAGTTTATGATGGCACTCACAAGTGTCTGAAGAGGGTTCTCACCAGTCAGAAAATGGATGATCTGAAATGAGTGCTTGAAAATGCGCACGGACATAAGTTTCTTGCCATTGTTGCGTCCCTTCATCACCAGGGAATTAGTCAAACGTTCGACAATTTAACATTGTGCCTTGCGGAAACGTTTGGCAGCATAGCGACCAGTGGAATGAGGCAAATAACGAGCAGGGAAATCTCTACGGTACTATCATCGCAACTGCATCTACCAAAGAGTTTGATATCGGGAAGTTCGGCCGGTTGTGGCAGTGAGGTTGTATCTAGAACTGCTAGAGTGGCTCTGCCTCAACTGGCTGCTCTCCTTCAAAATTTTCAACGTCAGCCATTAATTTGTGAAAAATCAACCGATGCAAACAGCATGAAAAATGAAAACTTTTAAAATTAATAAACAAATTTCAGTTCAATTTTACAAATGTCAACAAAAAAAAATATAAATGAAAAATGACGTTTCGGAATTCACCTCGGAACTTTTTTTTTATCAGGGATGCGTTTGAAATGTTGTTCCTAGAGGTGAGGTCACACTTTTTAATATTTCTGTTCTGTTTTTATATTCTGCATTGACTGTATTATGATTATATTAAAAAAGCACGGCTATTGATCAATAGTAGTTTTAATATGCATTATATTAATAGGCGTGTTTTATTGGAAAAATGTCTGCTAACACAGTAAAATTGTGTAGTGGTTATGTAGTAGTTTTATAGTAGTTTTATTTTACGAAATTAAGGATGGTTATGATGGTTTTACTACGTTGCATGAATACCCTTAATATTATAATTAAATAATCAATTGATAAAAAACTTTACGCTGTGGCTCCATTGGCAATTTTTGAGGCAATTGCAATTGGAATAGGAATGGCAATTTATTGCTGGGGTGGGCATTTTCATTGCCAGGCAATTTCAATTATAAAATGTATGGATAGAAATATTTGACTGCAAACGCTGTTCAAATCCCGTTTTTAATAAAATTTAATTTTAGTTCACTATATTTTGTCATGTGCGTTCTCATATTCTACGATTTAATTGAAAAAATCAATAAAGAAGCCATTCATAATTACGGGGAATCCCATTTTTCCTCAATTTATTGCCTTGAAGATGGAAATCAATAATTGCCTCTCATCTTCTAGGCAATATTGCCATTGCCATTGACAAAGCGTCTCCATTTGCATTATTAAAGGCAAGAGCAATGAGTGAGGCAATTTATTGCCTCAAATATTGCTAATGGAGCCGCTGGGTTAGGGCTAGTGTTGACATCTTGTCTTGTTGATTAGCACGATTTAATCAAAGATTTCCTGGAATTTCGTTTGTTCATCATTGGTTTATGGCACTGCAAATTCTAGAAGCATACAAACAAGAGAAACAAGATCTATCCAATTCCTACGAACAAAGAATAAAAATATAGAGAAACCAAACAGCGTTCATCTTGAAAAGAAAAACAATTTGTATAGATTTTACTTCTAATTGTAGGTATTTTCTTTACTATCCAAGAACAAATGCTTTTTGCGAGGCCTTATACAATATTTTTTAGAAAAAATACAACAACAAAAAATCCTATCAGCTACACTTCAACTATACATTTAATTTGGAAAGAAAGCAAAACAAAATTCAGTCAGCCGTATTAAAATAAAAACTAATCTCACATGATTAGTTCTTCTGTATAGTAATTTAACACGTAATAATAGGTGTGTTTTTTTTTGCATCGGGAATCGGACGAAAAAAACGACTTCGGGGCTTAGCGATGCCATTATAGAAAAAAAAAATGGAGTTTCCATACAAACTATAGATAAGACGTATGAAATTCGTGCCGGTAACACAGTTTTTGTGTGGGCTGAAGTTAAGCCCCGATAATTCTCTGGGCTTAACTAAGCCCGAAGGGGCTTAGTTGATGTTGCTTTTAACATGTAAATTGCTTAGCCCCGAGGTCGTTTTTTTCGTCGAAACCCATTCGGACAAGGAAAAAAACACAGCTTATCTTAAATTAAACACAAAATTCAAGACGCTGATTGTCTGTTTCTTTTGGACCAGTTGTACAAACGTGGTTCAAGTTTTGATCCATGGTTCAACTATTTTAAATCACTGATTTTGGCGACTTAAATGAGGTTTAACGATGGTTCAAGGTTCAACTATGTTATAATAGCCAATTACAGGCTTGAACCATCATTGGACTTCATTTAACTCGTCGAATTCAGTGGTACTTTCCGGCTCAAAATTTTAAACACGTTGTACAACTGGTCCTTAGAACAACACTTCTTTACTACCCAATTTTGTTATTCCTTCATTTTTATTTGCAGATACACCCAATACAGCACACTCGCAGCAAATTTATTCAATTTTAAGTTAAATTATTGTCAATTTTCATTGATACGTGTGGTGGCAATATTGCATCAATGTATTTTGACAGATAATGTATTCAATAATTATTTTCAATGAATATTGATCATATAGGGGCCCTTAAGAGTTTTATTTCAATGAAAAATATAAAATTTAACTGAAAATATGATTCAGGTATCTGGGTTTTTCACTTAAACAAGTTTATATGTAGCAGAACTGTTTTATATGTAAATTGGTCAGATACTCGGGATGAAAAAAGTGTTTCTAAAGGCCTAACTATACATTCATTCCACTTTTGTACAAAATAGCAATAGTGAAAAATACAAATATATGCTAGCGACACCTTCCTGCGAAAAAGAGTATGAAATTTAAGTTGAGCTGAATGCATTCAAATACGGAATAGGCTAGTTCAGCACTGATTATCTATTACCCCTATTACACGCCGCGAAACACTGTGTCGATGCATAGTGTCGATTAAGTTTTTTGGTCGTGTAAAAAGGAGATATACCGATTACCGACACAGTATTTCGAGTAGTATTGCACCGGTATAGTATGCCGATGCTGACGACGTGGTATGTAAAAAGGAACGGAATGGTTTACCGATGCGATTTGTTGTTTTTTTTAGTTTGCCTGTTGCTGGATGACTTTGAAATGAGTTTTTTTTATTTATTTAAGTGATATTAAAGGATAATGCATTATAGCAGAAGTTGAGAGATGTATCTGGGCTCATTCAGAAATGAGTGTTTTGACAGCCCCACATCGACACAATGGGTGGGGTGTGTAAATGCCCATACAGAATCGAGTTGCTTTGTCGGTAAGGTGTTTCGATGCTGGCGTGTAATAGGGGTATATGTGAGGGACATCCTTAGGTCAGTTTCTTAACTCTGTTTATTTAGATGTAGCTGTGTTTCACTTTTCTGCACAAGTAAAAGTTAGGAACGCTCTTGCTTTTACTTTTGTAAAACCTGAGATAAAAGATAGGATTAAGTAGTTTTGAAGAAAGACAAAAACTTTCTTCACTTTTGTACAAAAGTGAATTGAATGTAGTTAGGCCTTAATAAGCGGGTTTTTTCTCTCTAGCGGATGTTGCTCTCAAATTCTTTTATCTTTACCAGTAAACGTTGCAAGGATCATTTCTCAATAAAAATTAATTAAAATTATCTTAGGTCTACTAATGTTATGTTAAAGATTATCTGGAGTGGCTATGATTTCTATAGATAACAATTAAGGTCTGCGCTAGTAGACCTTTGTAAATTTAGAATTGAATAATTAAAAATTGAGTATCTACATGTAAATGATTTTAAACGCAGTGATACGCAAGAAAAAACCAACCTACTATATGCCCAGCCCCAGATATTTGTTTTGTGATTCTCTTTTCATATCGCATATATTATAACTTTCTTCTTCTTCTATCCAATACCTTCGCTCTTGAATAAACCCATGAATGAAGAAAAAAAAAATATTTTCAACAAAATGAATTGAATCGGTCATTTCAAAAACCACTTAAGTCACATTTTTTTCAAAAATGCTTTTTTTTTGCTGTAAATGCTTCCTTAAACCTAGATGCACATTCTGAGAATAAATTACGTCGGTCCAAACATTCCTTCCTCTCCAAATGATACCCCACAATAAACGATCCATGCAAAAACAACGTAAGTCAATGACTTAAGTGGTTTTTGCAAGCACTACTAGATGGTGGAAGTAGTTATATCTAGTTTTGCCTACGGGTTAAATATATTGAATTATGATAAATTAAAACATGTGACATTTTAAAATGTTAATATGTTACAGCCTTATTCATTAGATTGCGCTAAACAGATGAATAGTTATGCACTGCATAAGGATTTATGTAGCCACTATGTAACGTTACATAAATCCTTATTCATACAAAATGTCCCCATCCATTTTAGTTATGCAACGCTTGTGTCAAATAAAGTACCACAAAGAGGAAATCTATTACGTTTTACTTCAACTTCACATAAACAAACATCAGCTGTTTGTGAAAAATCAATAAAAGGAAAATGCTTCCAGTTCGGTCTTTTCAATTTCTGTGTCTATAATATTATAATTTTGTAGTTTTCTTGTGTCATTACTCATTTTTAGCAAAAATAAATAAAAGTTTCGATAAAAACTCATAGCAATTCCAATCCATTTACTCTCAGTGCATTTTTATTAAAAAAAAAAAAAAACAAACCCCAGTTTTCCTGCTGCGCTGCCGCCACCGGTTGGATTGTTTTTAGTTTCTCTATTTTTGTTTTTCTATTCTATTTTCATTGTGTTATCTATTGTTTATAGTAGATACGCATTTACATATGTGCATAAATAAAAGAAAATTAGTTTTTTTGAGAAAATAATCTGTTTTGTTGTTTTATTTCATTATTTCTTTGCTCACATTTTTTATTGGGAAGAATAGGGATAGATATGTATAAGTGCGCATGTCAAAATATTTCACTCTTGTGTGTGTTAGTGACATTTTGATACTAAAATATCCTTATGTTGCCACTATTCAACCTCCAAACTCGTTTAGCTTATAATGAGTCTATGTAACGTTGCATAAGTTTTATGAATAAGGTTTTTGCGTTCAGATGCATTATAACGAGTACATAGCACTATGCACAAGCTATGATATGCGTTTATGAATAAGGCTGTTAATATTTAAGCATAATTAAAAAAAAAACTTTGATTTTGTTTAAATTATTGTATACTGCTGACCCCGTTTCTTGCTAAAACAATGTAAGTCACCTGTTTCTTGCTAAAACAACGTGAGTCAAGAACGGGTTTTCAGACTGATAAACTGTGAATATTTGTTTATATTTCAATCCTTTTAAACTCTAACCCCCATATTAATAAACGGCGGATATCAACGTGCTAGCGTTTATACATCTGTTAACTTGTAATTCTTATTAACAAATGCGTAATAGTCTGTGACGTGTGTTAACGTACGGATAACTTTAACTAGCCAGATTCCACGTATAATGAACGGATAACTATTTAACACATACACCCACGCGTATGATAGCACCGTTTACTACTACCAGTATACACTTCGTAAGGCAGTGCATGCATGTGACACATGTATTAGAAAATCACCATAATTTGATGAAGTGGTGAATTTGGTGAAGTGATAAATACTTGAAAGATATCATATCTTTTTTAATAAGAAAAGTTATCAAGCGGACAAGTTGTCTATCCGTGTGCCAGTTAACACGTGTGTTAGGGAGCGGATACCAGTTTTTTATTAATACTGCTGTAATAATATATTGGGCCCAAAAAAGTCCTTTAAAACTAGTTTATTTTATAATTAAACCGTTTTTATTGATTCCTGAATAATTCTAATTATGTGACTTAAGTGGTTTTTTAAATGACCGATTCAATTATAATCACATGCAGTCAGGAATAAAAAAAGTAGAAGGAAAGTTCTCCAAATGTTGCGGAATGACTAAATAAACAATAGAATGGTTTATCCAGAACATTCCGTTGAATGAAAAAACACTTATGGCCAGTTGCACCGACCTCTTTTAAATATTTATTGCTTCGTTTAATTTTAAAATGACATTTATCGGTTGCACCAACCTCTTCTAAATCTAACAGGCCAATAAACGAATCAATAAACTAAAATTCCATTTTCCTCCAGATAAATTTTAAAAGCAAGTTTAAACGAACATGTCTAACTACCTACAAACAAAATAATTCAATTTTATTTGGCGGAATATTGTTAATTCCAAATTAAAATAACGAAAACAACAGGTGAATGCATTTTGTTTCCTATTTATAATTCACTACTTAAATAAATAAATTATTCCAGAAAAATTATAGACTTAGGCCATCATGTGTTCATCTGATAACGAACTTAACCAAAAAATGGCGAGACGTCGCGTCGGAGTTGTTCAGGTTCACAGAGAAATCCATTTTCTGAATTCGATGACGTCGCTTTAAAATATTTGTTTATAATTTCCAAGTGTGTCAAAAAAAAATATTAGTGTTCAGTTGGTATCTATATTTCAATACTTTCATAATTTCTCTAAAAAAAAAGAAAATAATAAATAATAATAAAAAAAACACCAAGATGGCGCATTGTCTGTATCTAATGAGAATACCTTGTTTCTGTTTATTGTGTATTCACATTTTCTTTATTTCTATCTCACTTGCACTGGTTAAATTTTTTCGTTCAGTTTAATAAACATATGATAAAATCCAGGGGTGGTTCATGAACTGCATTTTAGCTAAAAAATGCGCAAAATAGATTGGTGCAACCGAAATAAATTTATTAGTCCGATAAATTTTAACACCATTTTAGCAAAAACCGCTTTTAGTGAATTTTGGTGCAACTGGACATTAATGAGTTTTCCAAATAAATAAATAAACACACTCATAAGGTCCGGTAAGCACTTGATAATTCATTTCTCCCTTTTAATAGTTTTTGAACAAGTCCATGAGATTTTTAAAATAACTGATAATTTTCAAAAATAACCGACATATTGGTGGTGGATTTAGCCCAACTGTCTATGTGTGCGAATAAATCAGTGGTGGATTTAGCCCAGCTGTCGATGTGTGCAAAAACCTAGTGGTGGATTTAGCCCAACTGTCTATGTGTGCGTGTTTCAGTCTGTAGGCAAAGCCGGATGACAGCCGAGGATTGGCTTCTGATTCATATTCTCTGACGTTAACGTTATCCGCCCTCTACCACGCGGAGGTGTGCATAGGGATTTTCCTATCATTGAGCCTAGGGCCATATGGCGTCCTAGCACTCTCAAGTACTTTTAGAGGGCAACCCTATTGTAAAAGAAAAATACACCATAGTAAAGTTAGCGCTTGTGTATTTGATAACTTGCCAAATGTCAGTTTTTTTGTAAGCTGATATTTTGTGAAATTTTGTGAGTTTCTACAGTGTAACTATAGATAAAAGAAGTGCGTTCACGATCGATTGTAAGAAAATATAATTTTACAATTTTACTAGGCTTGTTGCACCAGAAAGTGAATACCCTTAAGGCCTAACTACATTCAATTCACTTTTGTACAAAAGTGAAAAAATATTTTCTCTTTTTCCAATAAACTACTCAATCCTATCTTTTATCTCAAGTTTTCAAAAAGTAAAAGTTAGAGCGTTCCTAACTTTTACTTTTGTAGAAAAGTGAAACACTACTACATCTAAACAAATATTTCAAGAAGCTCACGGATAGATGGCACTCACATCGATAATTATTAGCTGAACTGGCCTTTTTGTCCGACATGTTTTTTTTTTTTGTTTGATTTGAATGCATTTTTCAAGTACATAGTTGTCTAGAACAGTTGGAAATGGATGATCTACTAAGTTATATTTGGAAAGGTTTGTTATTATGTTATTGTTATTACAAACGTTTTATGCCATGTTGAATAATCCTTTGTATGCTTCCAGACAGTGACGACGAGATCCTTATTGAAATGATAAGGGAAAACCCAATCCTATGGGACACCAAAAGGACCGACTACAGAGACTCAACCAAAAAGCAACGGATAATAATGCAGCTATCAAATATATTCCCCGGCACAACTCCCATGGAAATTGAAAAAAGATTTATAGCCTTAAAAGAAAAATATAGGAGGGAAAAGAAAAAAATTGAAAAAAATACACGGTCGGGGTCTGGAGCTGTTTCCCAGAAAGTTTGGCATCTAATGCCAAAGCTTGACTTTCTGGGATGTACTTTAAAGTCGAGGAATACTACTTCATCCAATCTTCATACAGGTAAAAGAAATGCTAACAACATACAGCATTTTATAAACTTCTATTTTGTTTCAAAATATCAATTATTTCAGGCAGCTCATATATGGAGTCAGAGATCAACACCACATACTCCGACAACTATGATTTCGTGGACAACACACCAGAAATTTTGATAACTTCAACCCCACAACCTGCATCACAAACACTTTCACCAGCAACATCTATATTCAATACATTACCAACGGAATCTCAAATCCCAAAGTGTCCAACAACAGCCAAACAAGGCAATCGGCTGCGTAATGACCTCTTCAGAGAGAGCTCAGAGGTCTTGCGAAAAATAAGCAAAGCGGTAACGGATGAAGAAACACAAACTCAGGAACTAGAAGATCACCTTAAAATTTTTGATTACATGGGAAGACAAACATTCCGTTTGCCAAGTAATGAAAGAAACAGAGTTGTACGAGATTTGATGGAAGTGTTTTGGGATAAAATGTGTACAAAATTAAATTAAAAAGAAAACAAACAAAAATATTTTTACTTCAGATACATTACCTATACTTTAATTTAAATTTTAATATTGATATCAAGTGTATATAATATGGATTTACAAGTTAATTTTAGTTTTTCTGTTTTTTATGTAATAAGAATTCAACTGTGAAAGACCATAGTTAAAATTAAGTTTGATAAATAAAAATCAAGTTTCAAATAAGATTTGTTGTATAGTTTTTTCTTTAAATTACGATGTTTTTTTGCAGCTGGGTTGTATAGTTGCTTTAACTCGGGAGCATCATTCTTCAATATATTTTTCAGGGTACTCGGAAATGGAGCCTGGTGAGTTACTGAGGCAGCCTCTGAAAAAAAAGTTCAAAGAAACGAAGTCAAATTTTCTCTGCAACTGTATAACGGTATATTAAAAAAAAACTGGAAATCTTTCCAAGCAGCAGATGTCTTTAGTATTTTTAAAGATTTCAAACATAACCCACAGAAAAACTACTGATTATTAGATTGATATCCGTGTGAATAAACTATAATTTATATTTCATTACGTGTTATTCGAGGTTTGATTGAGCTTCACTAACACAACCCTTTTCAATTTCTGAAATTTTTAGCTTTAGAAAAGTTTTAAGCTTCGTAAACCCATTACAAATTGTATGGAAAATAAGACAGATTTAGGCAGTTTCCGACCTTAATATACATAATTCAAGTTAAAAGTAGAGTTGAGCTCATTTGAACTTTTAACTTGAATTATATTCAGTCACTCAAACAGAAAATTTTTCTTTTCAAATTTTCTTCATATTCTTTTACTTAATATACCGTAGAACGTTTCACTCTTGCAGTAGTTCTTTTATAATAGGTGCAGCACCTTGCTGAATAATGTGAGCTTTGGTTGTATCATTACCAGCTAAGGCACGTAATAGTTTTAAACCTTCCCGATTCAGTTTTAAGGCATCTTTGTTTTTACTCTAACGATAAATTCAATGACTTGATGTTTTGGTTTATACAAAAACGTACATGAATTGTAATTTATAAAATTTTTGAACTTTATGTAGTTTTACTTCATTGAGCTGGATGTTAGTTTATAATCAAATCCTATTAACTAAACTCAAGTCCAAAAAAGCTGCTGCAGCTGTGGGACTTGCTGCCATTATATAAATATCGAAAGAATTAAGTTTGATGTCAGTAGCACTTTTGTAAGTGTTAAGAGAGAAGCGTTTAAGATGACTTTAACAGTCTACCCAACATAGAACGTTATCATGGACAGCTATACTGCCGTGTTAAGAAAAAAAAAAACGTATCTGCTTTTGTTATTTCGAGATAAACATATTTTTCTGTATTTATCTTACATACATTTTTCCTTAGTTCTTGATTTAGTTTTTGACGATGGAGCTGGTGCGGGGTTTGGATTTTGAGTTGCAACCGGTGTCTCCTCTTTTCTAAATTAAATAAAATTGATTAAGGATAAGGAAAAAATATGTTGTTTTTTTTTGGAATAACAAATCTTTTACTTTGAACTTTGACTCACATTTTTGTATCTAACATGCCTCTTTTGAGTTTCTCTGCTTTTACAATTACTTGTGGAAGCTTTTTCAGTTTAATTAACTCAAGTTTCTTTTTCTTTGTTGGTTGTTGTGGTTCTGGTACTGGTACTGGCACCACCACTGGTGCTATTTCTACTTTCAGTTGACATTGACTTGTTAATGCAACTCCTGAAATATCAGTGCAAGCAGACAGCATTCCTCCATCCTTTGTCACAACTGGCAATTCTTCTTGGAATTCACTGTCTTGTTGACCGTTGTCATTTCGTCCAGTTGCTTCGCCAAAAGCCCCTGCACTATCAATGAAGGTCATCTCAACATCAGTTGTTTCGGAGGATTCTCTTACAGTATCATCATTTGCACTCTGAGTAAGTTGCAAGGATTCTCCATCAATAATCGTTGTTTCAAGCGCTGGTTTTTCATAACAACCCTCACTTATTTCTACAGATTTCTCATTAATGTTTGTATTTTCAAGAATTGATTCATTCTCACTAACAAATTCCACGGATTTTCCATCGATATTTGCATTTTCAATCTCTGGTTTAATCTGATCAAAAGGTAAAATATAGCAATAGAGAAGAATTTATCCTTCTTCCGGTCTGTTTCTCTTTCTAAGCAGGTAAATACTATATTTTTTAATTAAAAAAGAAAAAAAAAATATATATCTATAATTTATAACTAATAACATATAAATGAAACCGTTAATTAAACATAACATTTTTTCTATCAGTATGTCTGTTCGCGTACCTCCCAAAACTACGAATTTCTACGAATTTAGCCCAAAGTTATGTCAAAGCTCATATGAAAAAAATAAAATTCGTAGAAATTCGTAGTTTTGGGAAGTACGCGAACAGACATTATAATGGAATTATCATTTCATCAAACAGTGCCTTTTATTTAATTGAAAAAAAAAAAACAACAAAAAAACTCCAGCGCGACTAGTTTGCTTCAAAACAGAAATTATTGTATACAATAAACAAAGTAAAAATTATTTAACGAAAAACTAAACTGCGAATTAATGGTAAACAAGAATTTTGTATAAACACAAAAAAAAAAAACACATATCCTAATCGAAAATTTTGGTTTATAAAATAAAAAAATATCATTCTTATAATAATATCTAAGGATTCAAAAATCCATATCTTACATAATATTGGGGCATATTCATAGATGTTTTTTAAGCTGTTGGAGTTTATGATATTGAAACTTTATCAGGTAAACTCCAGTCTTGTCTAGCAACAGCTTTAACAAAATCTATGAATATGCCCAATTATATTTAAAGCACCGCTACACAACACAGGATCTGCTAACCACTGGTTTGATTGGAACGAGAGTTGATAAATAAGATTTGTTTTCTAAATAACTAAAAATATATAGACTTGATTAATAATTTCTTTCTAACTACTTCTCAGCCATGCTGCGCTTAAGAGCTTCCTCGAGATCCGCATCGAATGAATCCGGATTTGAATAGTCCCCAGCGAACTTGTCAGCTACTTTCACACTACCACTACCACTACCACCGCTGCCAGCTTCAGTGATGTTGTTACTTTTTCCGAGATTAATCTTTTTCTGAACTTTCGACTGTGAGGCATTGAGGTTTTTCGTGTTATTTAAAGCAGTTCCAAATTCATTACTGCTGCTGTCTGATAACTCCGCGAATAGATCGAATTTTGCAAAGTTACCATTGTTCGCCGATATTGATGATGTTGTTGTGGATTTTGAGAAATCGTTGGCAACAAGAGCAAGAGCGGCCACAACATTGTTGTTATCATTTATCTTCATTTTGAAAAAGTCATCTTCGAAAGCGTTGTCGTCAAACATATCATCGAAAACCTTAATGTCTGAAGTCTTTGTTACTTTATTTACCGTCGATGTGGAGCCGCCGAATGCGTTATCAGTCAGAGTATTGTTAGTGCTAAATGCCTTTGTAGTGTCGCCAAAAGCGTCGAATGCATAAGTCGTCACACTGCTGGGAGCATTGTTGTTGTTGCCAATATCCTTAAAATTGTCATCGAAGGCGTCGAAGAAGTCTGTCGATGCAGTCGTATTCTCTTGCGACGACGACGTAGGCTGTGATGGTGGTACTGAGGAGAATGCATCGAAATTTGCAAAGTTATCAAATGGAGTGTTGCGGGCCGATGACTTGTTAGCCCCCGAGAGGGACGATGGCACAGGACTAGGATTTGCATTGAATGCATCGAAATTGTCCAGAAATTCATAACTACTGGTTTTTGTATTTGAAGTGGCTTTAGTTGTATCACTGCTAAATATATTCGAAAGTGGTGATGCTGAGATGGTTGCTCTAGTTTTCTTCTTTGCCTCATCCTCTGAACTATTTTGTTCTATAAATTCTTCATCAGCGAATGGATCTTTTATGCTCGAAAGATCTACATAGCGATAGTCTTTGAATGGATCATCAACAAAATCAGCTGGACCTGTTAGACCGAGTACAGCAGCAACAGGAGTTGCTGATAACTGATTTGGTGTGGTTGGAAGTGGTGGTGGTTGTTGTTGTGGTGGAGGTTGTTGGAATAATGAAGTTGAAGTAGTAGTAGATCTAGTTATTGTAATTGGTGGTGGTGGTTGTGGTGGAGGGATTGAGGGTTGCTTATTGTCGAAATCAGCAAAATCAGCGAAGCCACCACCGCCCGATGGTGGTCCGAAGGCATCACCAGATGGTTGAGAAGGACGTGGAGGACCTTGAAGAGGACGTGGTGGTGCTCTGGTCTTGGTGGTGGTTGTTTAGATTTCTTTGGTGGTAGAGCAGGACTTGGAGATTCTGGCCTTGGCGGTGGACCAGAACGTTGGGTATTTGGACTCAGCACCTGTCCAACCCCTGTTGGTGCATGAAGGGCAGCAAATGGATCACTTCCAAAGTCATCTTTACCAGGCTCAGGTGTTACAGCAGTTGATTTTTTATCACCAAATGGATCAGCAGCACCTGCAGCTCCAAATGGATCTCTTTGTTTGGCTGCACCGAATCCAGAGCCACCAAATGAATCATCAAAACCACCAGTACTGAAGCTACTATCATCAAACCCTCCTGTTGCTCTAGTGGTACCGTTTGTGTTTGATGTAAAAGGATCTGCGGCAAACCCATTCGAAACAAATGCATCAGTTTTACCAAAACCATTGGTTTTCTCTTGAAACGGATCATCAGCTTTGGGCTCCTGGGTTATTTTCTTTTCTAGGACCTGCTTTGCTTCTGTTAGGTCTCCCTCAATCTTCAGTTGATACTCGGTTACTAATTCCATTTGATTCGCTTCAATGGCTGCCTTACACATTATTAAGGCATCGGTCATTTCACGTTGGGATTCTAATAGTTGGGTAACCATTGAACGTACTTGGCTGATTTGAAGTTGAGTGTCTTGTAAATTTCTCGATAGATTATCCAATTCTTTACGATTTTCCTCGTATTCCTTTTCAAGAGAAGCTTCTTCGTCTTTTAATTTTTGTAATTCTGAACATTTCGAGTTTAACTCGCCTTCTTGTTCGTTGATAGTTTATTCTTGTTTCGAGCATTGTTCACGAACTTTGTTGACCTGATTATGTACATCGGATATTTCTAAATTAACACTAGTTATAGCTCCTTCATATTCTGATTCCTAAGCTTTAAGATCATCTAAACGCTTTTGAGCTCCACCTCTTTCGTTTTCCAATTGTTTCAAAGTTGCTGTAAGAGTGTCAAGTTCGCTCTGTAAACTACCGACTTCTCCAGATTTGATACGAATATCGGCTTCTTTTTGGGCAATTTCAGTTTCAAGAACTCGCCTCTCCTTAGCGAGTTCTTCAATTTCCTTTGAAATCATTTCTAGTTCTGGATTGGAATATGTTGGTTTAGGTTCCTGTGGGGTGATATCAACACCTTGAACAATACCACGCATCGAAGGTGGCACCATATTCGCTGTCAATACTTGTGGTGGCTCAATTCCTTTTTGCTTACGCTCAACCATCCACATGGCTAGAGCAAATTGCTCAAGAGTTAGTTTTCCCGATTGATTAGTATCGCAAAGAGCCCAAATATGAGCAAGACAGTTTTGTGGAACGCCTGATTGCAAAAATACATTTTTCACTTCTAAACCAGAAACTAATCCATCTCTATCTTTATCCGAATCACGGAATATGATCTCGAATCTCTTTAGCTCAGATGGAACTACCACCCAATCGATTGCTGCAGCAACTGGTGCTGGAGCACCAATTGGAATAAGGGGATCAGTTGAGATAAGAGGTTGCATAGGGATTATTGGTGGTGGAACACGTTGCATTGGTGGTACAGCGACTGGTAGAGGTGGTACTGGTGGTGGAGCAATGTCAGTTGGGAAGTTTGCCACAAATCCACCATCACCGAATCCTTCTCCACTTGGAGCGCGAGGCATTGCAGCAACAACTGGTGGTGCTGGTTTTACTGGCTGTGCTGGAATTGGTGGTGGCGCACCCGGTTTTCGCATTTGAAGTTCAGGAGGCAGTACATCGGGTACGGCACGTTTCTCTAAAGCTTGGTAGACTAGATGCATGGCAACTATGAATTCAAAAAAAATGGGATCCGATTAAAAAATACTTTTTATAGTTAACAAATTTTTTGACAGCTTGTGTGAATACCAACTTGAAAACTCTAATTTCATACGCTTTTTCACAAGAAGGTGTCGCAAGCATATGTGTGTGTTTACACTTTTGCACTTTTTGCAAAAAGTAAGTTGAATGTAGTTAGGCCTTTAATCTTTCTGTTTTCTTTTCCCAACATCATAAACAAACAATAAGGATAATCAAATGATTCATTAATGCACAATGTTAAGAAAAAATGGAAAAAGTACCTTTGAAAATGTGTGTCCTCATTCATTTGAAGTGGAGTGTAAATGTTTGGATTTTTTTTTATTGGTAATTGCGTCTGTTAAAGGTGCCGAGTTCTTAGTGCCCTTTCACACGAGGAAACTGAGTTGCCAGCAACTTTTAGTTCCATGGTGAGAAGGGCAGGAGGAAAGAGGGGCGAACAGAATCTCCCCGGTCGAGGATTTGAGGAGATTTTTTGACATTTCCTTTCACATCTAGGTTTAGGTGTGTTCAACCAATAGACTTTCAAAGGAAATTTCAAAAGTTGCCTGGAGATTTGTTTCCTCGTATGAAAGGTACAAGAGATTTTTAAGGAGATTAAAAGAAAACGTCAAAAAAATCTCCAGCAACTTGTTTCTTCGTGTGAAAGGGGACTTAGCTGTCACTTTGACTTTGACATTTTGGTAGAGATCTCTGTTAACATTGGGCGCGTTCAATGTTTGAATGGATAGCCTATCTAGGATAGCTTTGTATCCATGTATGTGTTTGAACGCAAGTCAGCTGTTGTTGACATTTCTCATAGGATAGCTTTGTATCCTAAAATTTTTAGGATAGGTTGGGATCTCTTTTCTGCCAACAGCTGTTTCGTCGTCAGCTGTGTTTTAACAAGGGATTACAACAACACAAACCTATCCAGATCGCTTTAGTTCGGTGTTTGAACGTGGCCATTTTAGAGAAAAGGAACGGACCACAGGATAGGCTTCTTTATTTGATATTCTCTGGACTGAACACTGAAGCCGGTGATTTGATTTGTCTTAAGAATTTGTTTCCTATTTAATTCAAAAATAATTCATCATGCCAAAAGAACAGTTTCGCGAAGCTGATTGTATTAAGAAAATGTTAATGTTAAACAAAAAAAACTATAAAACTCAATTCTTAATATTATTTCTATTTAAACAGTTCCCATGTGCAGTTTTGCATCAGCAGCCCTGAAGAAATTCAACAAGAATCACATTTGAGAATTGTTTCTAAAAATCTCTATCAGGGACAGAGAGAGCCGGTTCCATATGGAGTCTTGGACAAGAAAATGGTACGATATATATTCAAAACAGCACATAACTTATATTTATATGTTTTCAGGGAATAAGTTCAAAAGATGCTTTGTGCGAAACTTGTGGCCAAGGTCTAAATGAATGCATTGGACATTTTGGGTACTTAGATTTAGCCTTACCAGTGTTTCATATTGGTCACTTTCGGTCGACCATATGCATTTTGCAAACTATTTGCAAAGTGTGCTCGCATGTGATGCTCAAAGAGCAGGACAAGCAATTATATGAAAAGAAATTACTCAATCAAAACTTTTCTTATCTAGCCAAAAAATCATTGCATTCCCAAATTCTTTCTAAAGCAAAGAAACAAACCAAGTGTCCGAATTGCGATGCAATAAATGGCGGTGTAAAGAAGGGCGTGGGATTAATGAAAATCCTTCATGATCCATTTAAAGGGAAGAAAAACGATCCAATGATAACGAATGCCTTAGATGAATTATTAGCAGCTACAGAGAATAATAGAGAATTGAATCAAATCATGAGTACATATAATCATGTCGAAGAACTAAATCCGCTAACGGTTTTGGAATTATTGAAGAATATCCCAAAGTCAGATATTCCGCTTCTTGGAATGACGGCGGAAGATGCTAATCCAGCCAATCTAATTGTTACAAGGGTTTTCGTACCACCTGTCTGCATTCGCCCTTCAGTTTTATCGGAAGTGAAAGCTGGAACGTGAGTATATTCAAATTAAACTTTGAAATTATTTTCATAGCAGCATACAAAACTGCCATTAAACAGCCAATATATAAAATCAAATTATCAATGGCATTTACAAAAATGCAAATAAATGGCTTTCTGATATGTTCTGCCATTATACTACCTCGGTAAGCCAAAAAAATCTGTCCGACCATTGGTATCGTGTAGAGGACAGTCTTACCAAAGATAATATAACAAGTTATTATATTAAGTTGTTATATTATCTTTGGTCTTACCTTTCATTTTATACCCCATTTATAGAAGTTACTTATATTATAGGTTCATTTAGCGGAAAATGCAACCTGAAAAGTGCATTTTCTAACCATTGTGACCGAATAAAGCTTGTCCCTCCAGCATTTTGTAAATTAGTTAAGCTGTCGGTTGGCATCCAATTATTGCGTTGCCGCGATGAGATAGGTAATCTTACGGTTGGCTCCCAGACTATTATATTTAGTTGTGAAGTTACTCTACTTTTTGCTTCAATTTTAAAAATAAATATCAAATCTCACAAGAATTTACTTCTAATCTAAAAATCTATATTAAACTTTGTTAATACGTCCTCAACTTTATTAACAAGATTAGGATGTTAAATCATCTTTTATAAAAAAACGTTATTTCTTTATTCCCCTCAATTTAAACTCACTTTCATTTCTTGTAAATATAATTTAATGACTCACCCGTGTAATTCCTGCCACTGCAACTGGATCGTACCGGATGGAACCCTTGAAGATGCACTTTTTTAACTCAAAATTTTTGTTATAAATGTCTTAACAACACTACGCGAAATGAAATTATTCAAATTGGTGTTTTTAAGCTTTTATTTTTGAAAATAGAAACAATTTCAAATATCATATTTGATCCGATATTTTCAGATTAATTGAAGAACACCCTTAAATATTACATAAAAGCAAAGTAAGGGCAAGTCCTTTGTTGGAAATAACAGCAGCACAACGGCGCACAGTGGGGCACCTTGTATGGGAGAGTGGAAAAAATTCCCTAAAAGCTTAACCACTTGACCGGTTTTGATGAATTTTTCAGGCATGATAGTTATTAAGCCGAAAAACCATTACAATAAATTTCCGCCCACTGCCACGCCTACTTTAAAAAAAAAAGGTATTTTTCGTAAAAATTGTTACAAATTTGGATGTTAACTAAACCTCTTGAACAACTATTTTTTGGACATTGGGCTAGCAAAGTTCTTACAACGCCCATTTTTTGACTTTTTTTTGTATGGAACTAGTCTTAGTTCGATAAAATCTGAACTACATTATTCATTTCCATTAAATTCTGAGGCACGACAAAGATCAGTATAAGGAATTATTACAGAAAACTTCTACTGACTGACACGCCCACAAAAAAATTCATATAATTCACCTTGGGGAATTCTTTGAATCCTTTTGTGCATTGCTTTCTGAAGAACCTTGATTGCTATTTACTATAGAGTTTTTTTTAATTTAAAGTTAGAAAATTAATACAAATAGAATAAGTATCTTGCTGGGATCTCAGCATTCTTCAAATTCATTAACTGGGCTTCCCCTATGTCTAGTACACGATACCTCAGCGTCAACATTATCATTACTTACCAGTTTCACTTGGAATGTCCCCTTTTACCAATTACGGTTCTTATGACGAAATTTTTTTATTTTTTGTGAAGACATCACGGTACCTATAGCGAATTGAATTTCAATTAAAAAAATGTTTGGTAATCACTAAAAATATATTGAAGCTTTTATTCGCTTAATTGTGAATATTGTTAATTAAAAAACATTCAAATGATTATTCTTTTCTAAAATTAAATCCACTAAAACTGAATAACCCATCGAAATAACAGCTGATAGCGTGACTATGTGGAGTAACTAACAAACGCTGAATGAAACTGACAGTTAAGTTGACCTGTGAAATTGTTATTATCAAGTTATTAAGGGCTTAAGGTAAAACAGTTGTGTTTACACAAGCGAACCAGTCAGATGATCACTACATTAAATTTTAGATCAAACTGCAAAATTATTGAAGTTTAAATTGCGATGCCTCTATATATATATATAACGTAATTTTAACTTCCAAATATTGTAAAATTTAATTTTCACGATGTGACAGTGTTTTTTAATTAAGAAATATTACTGACTAGCCTACCCGTGCGAGACCTCTCGCACCAATAAAAATAAAAAGTGCTCATAAGGTTTTGTATTTATATAGAATTCACTCAGTTATAATTTTGAGATAATTTTGAAAATTAAATTGCAAGAAGCATTTGGTTTGTTTTCTTTTCCATAATCTGTTTAATAGCTGCGTTTTATTATCTCCGGTCGAGGCTATCTAGATATAATACTTATTACAAAAACATGATATCTAGGCTTCTATCGAAGTTTATTTCAATAACATAAATATAAGTCTGACCAGCAGGTGGCTATTTACCATTGTTAATCATGTTACCGATTTGTCAGCAGTGTAAGGAAAAGAGACAGGCCGTACCCCGTACCTGAAAAATAAGAAAACAAAAGATAAAAAGAGACTGTTTTCGCACTAACCCACATCGTTTTATTTTCACGAGGATGATGGTTGATTTACATAGATGTGTGGTGAATTTGCGGGCTTCTGCATCTGCAGACTTAAAGAAAAGTAGAGTTGGACAAACCACAATGCCAAGAAATGAATCCATCAAAAGTATATTAGTGCGTGTCTACATTTTTTTTTATTTTTTTCATTTTACTGAAATTCCCGTTTCTACACTATGCAGAAAAAATGCTTTCAGTTCCAGAATATCCTTCCTTATCTCACGCAATACGTACACCTGTCACTTGCACAATAAAAAAATTCATCTTGCCCGGCGCTCATGCCAAAGATTTATTGTTGAAAGTGGTGCATCGGTGGATTTTGGGTGAAATCTTCGTTCTCTTTCTTTCACACATAACATCTATGTTTCTCACCGGATGCGCCTTTCACAACAACATTTATAGAGGCACTTATGAAGATGAACATGTTCGCTTGCGTTCGTTTTGCTCCGTCAGTAATTTGATAGAAAAACTGAAAAATTTTGTTGAGTAGAGGTTGCTGAGGTCTCCGAGATCTCATTTTTCTGAACATGCCTAATATGTTCGTTTTAGAGCACCTTATATGAACGGACCTAAGTATGGAATGAAAAATAAATTGTCAAATTAAACATTACCACTTTCCAATCGTTTTGGACTGTTTGATGGGAAATTAGGTCTGTTCTGTCTGTCTGAATAGGTGGATAAAAATAAAGCTAGGACCGACTTAACATGGGAGGAATTACAAAATGCAAATGATAAATATCTGATCTTCATGGCAGCTTAATGCAAATATTTTGAGCATAAATATATATATGCAAAATATCAACACTCACATGCATTGTAAATTGCTTTAATAAAGAAGGAGATAGATACAATGCAAACGATAATATTTCTTGATATTCTTGATGATGATGAAAATCAGAAAAAGTTTTCACAAATGCAGTGTAATGATGTTAATATAACTCTCAACATTTCAAAACGCTAACAAAATGTTCTTTGTTTTTGATAAAAGTCATGGATTTGAAAAGTGATAAATAGTTGAATACAAATTTGGAAAGTTTCTGTCTGATGACAATCATGAAATAAAAACTACTTCATTCTAAGTTCCCGTTTTTAAAAGAGTGTCGGTAAATATAACAGTACGATTTTCGTGTGGAGGGAATACGATCGAATTCTAAATTAGGGAAAGCAATTTATTACAACAACAAAAAGATTGTATTTGGAAAAAAAGATCAATGTAAATGCCAACTTAGTGAACAGCTGTAAAGTTTGTTTGTTCTTTGATTCTGACGTCCGGGGGAAATTCCAAATTGCAAATTACCGCATGTAAACAAAGCAACCATGCATTTTTAACTACGGTAACATAGGGTATTGCAGTGAGATTGAAGCTCGCTTCGGGTCTTGTAAACCTGAATCGATTTGAAATGGGCTTGTTTCGACTCATTCGCGCTCGAGGAGTGAAGTCGCGTCAAAATTTGTGACGAATAGCCTTGATCGAAGAGTTCGTCTTAGAGATAATGCATTATGAACCGTTTAATTGCATGTGAGTGAATAAATGGTACTCGTGTTTATTCAATTTTAATTGTTTTGCTCTGAAATTATAACCTAAGTGCCATTAATTAATTTTTTGTTTCTGTAGTTTTAAAATAATGTATATATATATATAATATATACATATATATAATATACCATATATATATATATACCATATATATATATATATATATATATATATATATATATGTTAAAATTCTATATATATAAATAAAAACTTTTTGTTCATCTCTTACTTTTATACTGAAGCGTAGTTCCGTCAACGTCAAGTGCCTTCTAACCTTTATTTTCATGCACCCCATATATTGAACAGACTTAATTTCCCAATACTATTGGAAAGTGGAATTATTTGTTTTAAAAATTAATTTTCATTGAAATTTGAAGTGTTCATTTTCATTGGAATAATATTTAATTTAAGCAAACGGTGAAGTGTAGTGGTGTGTGCGGGAAAAAATATCATGCTAAATGTATCAACTTAAGTGAATATGATGTTTCAATGCTTGATACAAAGGCTGGACTAAAATATTTTTGCGATGACTGTAACAATGTGTTAAAGATAATAAGTGATAAATTGTCTGATATTTCAAAAGTAAACAATGAGTTAAAGGAGGCAATTGATTTGCTTACCAAAACAAAAAGTAATGGTAGTGTGGGTGCAGTGGAGGGTTCCCCCGCAAGTAATCAAGTAATTACTCCCTCACATACATACGCACATGTTTTAAGAGAAAAAAGTGAGTGCATTGTTATAAAACCCAAAGTCAACCAGAACAACACAAAAACCCATAATGATATTCGGAGTGTAATTGATCCCTCAAATATGGCTCTTAAAATTAATAAAGTAAAAAATATACAAAATGGAGCCTTGCTCATACAAGCAAACAAGGAATCAATAAAGAAAATTGAAACTGAGTTGATCTCAAAAATGCAAGACAGTTACGATATTAATATTCCACTACAAAAGAAACCACGTATTCTTATAGTTGGAATGAAAGAGCAAATATCTGATATCGATCTTATTAGTGCTCTTAAATGTCAAAACCAGCTGAGTGATCAGGAAATAAAATGTGTTCGTGTTTACTTGTCTCCGAAAACCAAGTGGTATAATGCGATATAATGCGATAATAGAAGTGGACAGTGTTACTTATGCGCAGATACTAGAATTGAATAAGATTAACATAGGGTGGGATTATTGCAAAGTTTATCCGCATTACAGAGTGTTAAGGTGCTTTAATTGTTGTGAATTCAATCATGTTGCCAAAGATTGCAAAAAAGAAAAAGTTTGTTCTCAATGTACGGGTAGCCATGATATTAAAATATGCAAATTTGAATTTAAGAAATGTGTAAACTGTTGTGCAGCTAAAACAAATCTACACCTTGATATTAATACTGATCATGCGTCCAATGATCCAAATTGTCCATCCCTTCTCAGGAAAATAAAAATAGCCAAAGAACGTGTTGAGTGCTAGCAATTAAATTCGATAAAGTGTGTCTTTTTAAATGTCCAAGGTCTGGCTAATAATTTTTCTGAAATACAGTGTATGGTTGATGAAGTTGATGTTGATGTTTTAATACTAACTGAAACGCATATAACTGTAAATCATGATATTAATTGTATTAAGCTTGATGGTTATGTATTATTAAATTGTCTCAGTGAATCAAGCCATACAGGTGGAGTTTCTTTCTATGTTAAAAATAACTTAAAATTTTCTCTAGTCAAGCAATTCGTCATTGAGTTGAAATGTTGGTGTTTAATTATAAAGGTGCAATATTCTAATAATTCTGTGATATATATGGGTGCAATATATAGGTCTCATCTATGTTCTAAAGTTGAATTTTGTGGTAATTTTGTCCAATTAATTGACTTCCTTCAACAGTGCAATAATTTCTTTGTTTTATGTGGTGATATTAACATAAATTATTACGAAACTCATGATACTTATCGACGACGACTAGTGGGATGTCTGAATGACAATAATCTCAGTATGATCATAAATGAACCTACAAGAATTACGCCAACATCTAGAACCCTTATTGATTATGTTATTTCTAACGATGAGTCCCTGATTGTGGCAAAGGTTAATAGTTCATATAAAATAAGTGACCATGAATCAATTGAAATTGTAATAAAGTGCAGAAAAGAGAAAATTATTAACAAAAAAGTTATAAAATTCTGTAAGTACGATCTTGATGAATTTTTATTTAAACTAAGTATGAATTCTTTTTTCTCTAACTTTGACCCTGAACAACCCTACAATATAAATTCACTAAGTCAACTTTTCGCAATAAACTTAAAAAGTATAGTGAACTCAATGGTTGTTGAAAAAAGTGTTCCTTATATCAACGCGCAATGGTTTACTTCCGAGCTTCAACAAGATAAAGACCATAAAACTTATTTGTACCGTAGAGCATCTTTGAATAATAATAATAACGACTGGGATGAGTATCGACGTTTTCGCAATACGTTTAAGAAAAAACTACTCAAAGCAAAATCTTCATTTATAAGAAGGAAAGTAGACAACGCATGTTCTCAAAAAGATATGTGGAACCAACTGAAAAGGTATGTGCTACATAAAAACAAAGATGACAGAATAGGGGAAGTGCAATTAGAAAATGGTAACACAATAAAAGACAGTGCAATATTAAGTGATGAGCTAAATAAATTTTTTGTCCAAAGTATAGTAACGTTAACTAGTTCAGTCTCGTACCCTGTTTATACATGTTTAGTGGAAGAGTGCAATATAGTTTTTAAGTTTTCGGAAGTAAACATTGAGCAAACTCTAAGTGCAATAAAAGAAATTAGTCAAAAAAACGATTTTAACTTTATGAATGCAAAAATGCTCCAGGATTCAATTAATATAGTGGGTCCGGTACTTTTAAGAGTTATAAATGCATCCCTGGCGTCTGGCATTTTTCCAGCAACGTGGAAAGAATCACTGATTGTTCCTACTAAGAAAATTCCTGATGCTTTAATACTTTTTATTTGATATAATTGAAGTAAAGCAAAATTAAATTGTTTAATACTTTACAAAAAAAGGAAAGAATCTATCAAAAGGAAAAATAGATCTTTTTCCATCGACTTTTACTTTAAGAGTGAGTCAGTCGTTATTTTGTTTTTTTATTCAAATCAAATACAACGAGCTATCCTATTGGACGATAGAACGAGCGATCTCATTGGTTGAATAGTTCGGGTTCTTTTTGACAGCTCGAGACGATCGCCCAAAATAATAGGACGTTTACATTTTGCATTTTACATGAGTCAATTTTCATATCACATTAATTATTATGGTATTACAACTCGGCCGATCTGACACCAAAATCGACCTCGATCAAATTAATTTTATTATCCTTAAAACTACTAAGATTCTAACAAGTGTTGCCCACATAAAGTTGCGTCGGATCATTCAGTTCACTACCATCTGTCATCCATTTTCTCATACGCGAAGCCTCAACGACGCCATCATAGGGTATTTGGGTGATCTGGCAATTTTCTATATCTCTAATGACATACCGGTCATGCGGCAGAACCTTATGGACAAGATACGGCCCGCGGTACTTCGGTATAAATTTTTTATTGGTACCGACGACCGTGTCTACATTACGTATTACAACAAAATCGCCTCCGGAGTACGTCTTTGCGGGTTTACTTCGTGTTAGAAAGTAGTTCAAACTATACTCTTGTGATTTAATGATAGCGTCCGAGGCAGATGCTCTCATCCCTTCCAAGTCACGTTCCGAAGTTGCAACTTGTTTCTCTTCAAGATATTCTGTCAACTCATCAACTAATTCACCTCTTTGCTCTACACCGAACAGCAGTTTACTTGGCGTCTGTTTTGTAGTGGAGTGTATGGTGTTATTTAAACTATATTCAACACGACTTAACATAACAGACCAGTTAGCGTGGCTTACCGGCTCACTTATTTTACTAAGCATAGACTTAATGACTCTGTTTACACGTTCCACTTGCCCGTTTGCTTGTGGAGACGCGACAGCTACTTTAACGTGAGTTATCTTATGCTCCAACAGGTAAGCATCAAATTCAAGGGATGTGAAACACGAACCTCGGTCTGTTATGACACGTCTTGGACGACTATAATAGCTAAAGTATTTGTCCAGGCAAGCTTTAACTTCTCTAGTACTCGTGGAATTAACTGGGTACAGTCGCACATACTTCGTAAAGGCATCGATGACTACTAGAATATGTTTACGCTTCGAATTTATAGACGGCAAGGGACCAAAATGATCCAAGTGTATAGTATCGAATGGGACCGGTTCCTTAGGGATACTATACAAATTATGCTCATTTATACGAGCAGGAGCTGAGCACATTATACAGCGAATACAATTTTGTATAAACTTTTCAACTTTCTCCGTCATTTTTGGGACCAATAATTTTTCTTCAACTGATCGCATGTTTTCCCAGCGCCTAAGTGACTGATTTTTTCGTGAACTAACCTAATCACATTACCCTCCATCTCGTTTGGAACGAATAGTTGCAATACTCCAGCATTATTTTTCCTAAAAACTAATCCATCCACTAGATCGTAACCTATTACCGCTTCTTTCTCTAACTGTTCTCGCAGCTGTTTTATAGTCTTATCGCGATTTTGCGTAATTTGAATTTGAAAATCTATCTCATCAGAATCTACAGCATGTACTACGCTACAATGACAATCGGGAATTTCAAAATTTTTGCTTATGGCACCACATAAGGATCCTAAAGGATGAGCAGTTCCAGCGGTATGGCAGCGACTCAATGCATCAACGTGACCCATATTTACACCCCCCCGATGCTGGATTGTATAATTATAATTCTTTAACTCTAACGCCCAGCGGCCAATTTTTCTATTAAGTTGTTTTTTTTTTTAGCGTCATTATCAACGAGTTGCAATCCGTAACGATTTTGAACGGGATTTTGTCTAAATAGGCATCAAAACGTCGTAGGGCATATATAACTGCCAATGTTTCTAGTTCGAAGCTGTGACACCGCGCTTCGGAGGCCGTTGTGGCTTTAGAGAAATACATCACTGGATGGAGTTTTCCATCCGATTGTCGCTGCAAAAGCACAGCACCGAACCCAGCGGAACTCGCATCACAATGCAATTCAGTTTCTTTCGTTGGGTCATAGATAGAGAGAACCGGTGCCAGAGACAGTCTTCTCTTTAGCTCGTTAAAAGTTTGCTCACATACATTAGTGAAAACAAATTGGACCCCATCATGAGTTAATTGTTGTAAGGGCTTGGCGATTCTTGCATAATTCGGAATGAACTTTCTAAAATAAGAAAACAAACCCAAGCACGCTTTTACTTCTCTCTGATTTGACGGCACTGGGTAATCCCTAATGGCTTCTACATGTGAGTCGCTTGGACATATTCCTCCTGAGTTCACGCGGTAGCCTAAATATTCTATATCATTGTAGCCAAATTTACATTTATTCAACCTCAGTTCTAAACCATTTTCCTTCATTCGTAGTAAAACTTTAGCCACTAACTGCAAATGTGATTCGAAATCAACTGTCCCTACAATGATGTCATCCATATAGATGATAATTAAACCATCATCAATCAAGTCTCTAAAAATGTTATGAATGTACCTCTGAAAGACAGCCGGCGCATTCTTCAAGCCGAAGGGCATACGCATATACTCAAACTGACCATACGGTGTGACAAAAGCCGTATACTTTATGGAATTAGGTGCCATTTTTACATGGAAGAATCCATTTCGTAAATCGAGAGTCGTAAAATAATTTTTTCCCCCTAAGTACTCTATACAATCTTCAATTAGAGGCAATGGGTAATTGTCTCTTACGGTCAATTTATTTAACGGCCGATAGTCCACACATTTCCGAATTTCACCGTTCTTCTTTTTTACTAAAACTATTGCAGATGCGTACGGGGAATCACTTGGCCTTATAATATTTTTTGCTAACAGGTCATCGGTAATTTTGCGTAATTCGTTTTTCTCATGGAATGATAAACGACGTGGCAAGCAGTGAAAAGGTGTATCGCTAGTCAGGCTTATATGCATTTCGTAGTCATATGGTTTGAACTTAATTTGCTTTGCTTCTAAATAGTTATTTTTAACCGTATCTTGTAATGCCTTAAAGTGCTGTTTATTCAGAGCAGGATTAACATCTACCTCGGACGGCATCACTTCCATTTCAATTGACATAAAATCATTTAAAATTGTATCATCTGTGCCGCAAACCCCTTTCGAATGCACCGCGGCGATTTGTAATTTATTTTCATTGATGATTTGCCCATTCTGCTTAACAACTATTTCATCAGCAACTGAATGATCCTCTACTACTTTTAAATTACTAATAAGGTTTGAGTTAAGCGCACAGAAATGCAATTGTTTATCAAATGGATTTTTATTAAAACTGTTTAAAGATTTACGTTTGTTATTTATTTGACATAAGTGTATATTAAACGAGTTTAAGAACTCACGACCTAATATTAATGGAATGGCCATAGTTTCATCTGGCACTACATGTAAAAACACATTCCCGCAACGATTTTTGAATTTTATTTCGGCGTTGATTGTCCCGTATGTCATCAGTTTTTGTTTTCCAAGACCGGTATATTTTGACTTGACAGCAATATTCGAAATATTATTCGGCGTCGGCACATCAGATTTGCGTATGAAGTTAGTTGGACTACCGGTGTCAAAAAGAGATAAACATTTCTTAAATTCTCTGCGCTTAACTTTATTACTAAAGTACTGCCGTGTTAAGAAGAAAAAACGTAACTGACATTTTGGCTGTTTTGAGTTAGGGCCAGTTTTGACATCTTTGATATGTCTGCTATTTTATTCTTTAAAAATAAAAGCCCTTATTTGCTTTTGTAATGGCTTAAAACGCTTAAGAAAAATGACGTTCGTTCAAAGAACCATGCTTTTTAAGTAAAAATTGACGTTTTAGCACTCAATTTAAGAAAAAAAAAAATTACCACCATACAAGCATTAGTCCATCTGATAAATAATCAAGACAAAAAAAAATTATTCACTTACAAATACAACAGAAAAGCACTCAACAACAAAACAAAAAAAAAGAGATAAAAACAGAAAAACGCGTTTATCTCGAAATGTCAAAAATACACGTTTTTTCTTCTTAACACGGCAGAGTAGGCAACACTTACCAAATTAATAGCATCTACAGCACTTCGAAAATCGTCAAGATCTTCATCGTCATGAGGACTAGGGTGGCTTCGTTCATCAGTGGCATCGGCAACAGCAGCGGCGGTATTTTTTACTGGCTTCAACATTTTCTTCGGGTTGGGACAGCTTCGGTGGTCATGTCCAGTCTTCCAGCAGCGGAAGCAGCTACCGTCTGGTCGCTTTTCATACGGGCATTTGCTCTGGTAATGTCCCATCTGCGTGCAGTTGTAGCAACGGACTTCTTTTGCATCGGTTGCGTCAGCTTTTATATTGATTTTGGTCGTCGGTGGTTTTTGTCTTATAGTGGCAGCGGTGACATCGGGTTTAGTAGCAAGTCGATTGGAACGCCGCTGCTCGTACAGATCCAAGGTATTTTTAAACTGATCCATCGTTCGTGCGTTCATTAGGAGGTGTGACTCTGGTGAAGTGTCTTGCATTCCGTCGATGATGAAACCAATCAGTTCAAATTCGTCAATAAAGTTGCAGCGGGCGGCCATATTTTCCATTTCTAATACGTACCGGCGAATGTTGTCCTTCTTGTTCCACTTGTGTTTCATAAGCATCTGGTATATTTCGTTGCGGCCAATTGCACGACCAAACTCTTTCATGAGCATTGCCTTCAGTTCACCATAATCGAGTGCATCCTTGCTGAGGAGCAGCCTAGCAGTGCCAATCAAAGAATTACACAAAGACGTGTAGCGGAATAGGTCATCTGCGCCAACCATATTCATGACTCTCTCGAAATTTCTCAAAAAGTCGTGCACATTGTAGGCCCTGGATTCGCCATCAAACTTAACGATGGCATGTTCGATGTCTCGAAAGGTCAATCGAGATGTTAACGCTACAGATGGCGTAGAATTTTGTGTAGCAAATAGTGTAGGTTGTGCCTCAGCTTGCTCCAATCTGGCTATCGATTGCTGCAGTATGAGGACTTCGTGGCGTTTGCGTAGGAGCATTAATTTGTGGTCGAGTTCGGCCTCGGTTTCCTCATTTACAGCAGGCTCCTCGGGTGGATCTTCAACTTCTGCTCTCTGTTGGGCGTCAGCATATACTTCGTCATCGGCTTCTCCAGTTGGGAGAGTTTTGGCAGCGGCATCGTCAGCGTTTGATGGGTCAGCAGCTATAACGTACAGGATTTGATACATCTGCTTCAGCCGGGGGAGACTGATTGTCAGAGGCACATCAATGCCTGCGCCTTTTAGCGCTTCTATCATATCCCCCTTTGTCGTGTGTTGGTCGGCCATGGTGCAGAAATTGTTTTATTTTCTGTTTTATGTTGTATTTTTCTTTTTAAAGGTGAATATACCCCACATCTGATGTTTTAATACTTTTTATTTGATATAATTGAAGTAAAGCAAAATTAAATTGTTTAATACCTTACAAAAAAAGGAAAGAATCTATCAAAAGGAAAAATAGATCTTTTTCCATCGACTTTTACTTTAAGAGTGAGTCAGTCGTTATTTTGTTTTTTTATTCAAATCAAATACAACGAGCTATCCTATTGGACGATAGAACGAGCGATCTCATTGGTTGAATAGTTCGGGTTCTTTTTGACAGCTCGAGACGATCGCCCAAAATAATAGGACGTTTACATTTTGCATTTTACATGAGTCAATTTTCATATCACATTAATTATTATGGTATTACAATGCTAAACTATGCAAAGACTACCGCCCAATCAATATCGTCCCAATTTACGAAAAAGTGTTAGAAAAAATTGTTATGGTGCAGCTCCAAGAACACCTATCTAGTAATAATATTATATGTGAAAACCAATCAGGCTTTCGAGCTAAACATTCATGTGAAACATGTATAAACTTTGTAGTAAATAAGTGGAAGTCTGAAATCGACAAAAAAAATGTGATCATAGCTGTCCTTATAGATTTAAAACGTGCATTTGAGACCGTTAATATTGATATACTATTGCAAAAATTATATAAAATTGGTGTAAGAGAAATTGAACTTGAATGGTTTCGAAGCTTTCTTGTGGGTAGAAGCCAACGAACTACAGTAAATGGAAAAATATCGGAATCGCTCCCGGTTAACATAGGGATTCCCCAGGGGACCCTTCTCGGCGCATTGTTGTTTCTTATTTATATAAATGACATGGAAAAGGTTTTGAAGCACTCATGGCTCAAGCTTTTTGCGGATGATGGTCTCTTGTGCATTTCTGGTCCTGATATAAAAACGTGTGTCGATAATCTTAATGAAGATCTAAGTTCAATAAATAATTGGCTAGTAATGAATCGTCTGGTACTAAATATGGAAAAGTCTAAGTGTATGATTTTAAATGTATCCGCACTACCGGCGCAGATGAATATTCATGTCAATAACTGTCCCCTTGAAATTGTGTCCCATATTAAATATCTCGGTGTAATCATAGACAATAAACTATCGTGGAATGAACATATCGATTACTTATGTAAAAAAATTTCAAAAAAGCTGGGAGTCCTGCGTAAAACAAGGAACAGCCTCTCAATGATCAGTGCAATAAAAGTGTATAATGTGATAATTAAACCCCATTTTGAGTATTGTCCCACCCTATTGTACTTCTGTAATATCTCCCAAAAGAGCAGGCTGCAAATTTTACAAAATAAAGCAATGCGTATTATATTAAAACGTGACCACTATGCAAGTATAAGAAACATGCTTGAGTCCTTAAGCTGGCTCAACATCAATCAAAGACTTTATATGCTTACCATGACATTTATATTTAAAATCAAAAATAATATGTGTCCAGAGTACCTTAGTAACCAAGCATCAACTAATGAAAATACAGCATACAGTCTGCGGAATAGAGAAGATCTGTTTATCCCGAGAATGAGAACAACAAGAGGGCAAAGATCAATGTTCTACAACGGCTTCCAAGCATTCAATCAACTGCCTCAACACATTAAAAGTTCAACCAACATAAATGAATTTAAACGACTTATTTTATCATACTCAACTGAGAATGTTATTTAACTGCATACAAAAATCTTAATACTTCACTGTAAAATTGATATTTTAAATTTAAACTTGTCTTTTTTAATTTATTAATGCTAATTTCATGTTATAGTTTGTTAAATTTAATTGAATGTAAGAGAAGTTATGTAAATCGCAATGGCACTTTTTTAGGCCAAATAAAGTATTACAATACAATACAATACAATTTTTGAGTCGAGTTTTTGTTAAAATTATAAATATTTATTAAATAAAAATATAATTCGCTTAATCCTCGAAAAATTTTGAATCTTTTGACACCTCATTCATTTAAATCGGTTCAGTGTGTGAGCTTAAAAAGGGAGATATTCTACAGAAATAATATACATATATGATGATTATCATATTACACATTATTATATTTTTGAATAAAAACTACGATTTGACATAGTAACTTTTCAAATTGTTCTTATAAAACCCTTGTTATTATTATTATGATATTAAATCGTTAAAAATGGATTCTAAATAGTAAAATATAAAATAAAATATTTCATATTTACCAACATTTTCGGGCCCCGAGCTTACGATATCAATATCGTAATTTTTACTTTAATTTTGTTTGTTTTAGTGTATGACTTTCCCGCACTTCAAATTGCCCTGAAAATCGAATCCAGACGGTTCCGGGTGCGTTCTTTGCTGAAAATTGTTCCTTATACTCTACACTATTCGCCAAAAACAACGGGACACTGGCGGCAAATGGCGCTTGTAGTTAAAACTTTATGAGACTAAAAATAATCGCTAATTTTGAGTGTTTTTCCCTTCAAATATTTCTTATATAATTTTTCCCGATCAATAAATGTTTTGGTATTACTTGTTGGTATATCTTAATCCCATAAATAGAAGTGTTAAGTATTGTTTTAGTGCAATAATCGAAACAATCACGATCACGGTTACGGTCAGACTCACCGAGTTCCCAAAGACCTACCTGGAACTTACTTGCAATTGCTTCCAAAATGCATTACTCAGCTTTGACCTACTGAGATGCATTCTGGAAGTAGGCTTTTTACTGTGTCCCACTGAATCATTGCGTCACATTAAGTGTAACGTGAAACTGCTGTCGATGATGAATACCAATTTCATAAGTTGAGGTATTTCGACAGCAGTTGTGACTCAGTGGGTCATGCTTTTGTAGGGCGGCATGTCATTTGGAGCACAACATCCCTCTCCCCAACATAACATTTATTTTAATATACATAATTATGTAGTTAATATTATTAATAAATAAAGTTTGTGGTCAAAATTAATTAAAACATTATAGAAATTGAAAAATAAAAAGAGAAAACAAAATTTATGCTTATGAAAATTATAATAAAAATTTAAATAATTCAAACAATTGTACCTATGTAAAATTTGGTATTAACAACATTTAATCTTCACAATAATTTTCACAATAAATTTGCCTACACCCGGGCAGAGGTGACGCCGAAACTCGCTATGTCTGCTTTGGGGACTGTAGTGGGCGCACGTCTTCTTGATGTTTGACGATTTGTCAGCTCATGAGTGGTCAGAATAGTTGGTGGTTGGTTTCGAGTGGGTAGTATGACTCGTGCTGTGGGCCGGAGGCATCGGATTGCAAACAACAAACAATGCAACTGCTCCGAAGATGGACAGGGACATTATCGAATAACGATGGAATGACAATTCCCAGTCTTGGTCCGCCGGCCGTTTTACGCTCTGCATTCAATAGTTTCCAATTTTGTGCGAGATCTTCTATGGTCTTTTTCCCAGCGTTCAGTTCATTAGCAAAACTTTTGTGGTTCCCAATGCGTATGGGGAGAAATTTCGGCATCGACGCTGCTGAACGGGGTTGGAACTAGCTTGTATAGCCTTCGTTTGCTCAGAGTGGACCACCATGGGTTGTTTGTACTCCGTGGTGACCTCAGACTGGTGCTCGTAAAATAGTTTAAACCCTTTGGCGCTGGCTTCGCAAGGCTGTTCCATTTTTAGGATTCCAGAACCATTGATAGTGGCAGTGTATTGCTGGCTACCACACTTCAAGTTTAAAACAAGGGAGTCCTTCACTTTGAACAACCATTCGTTTGGGGCCGTCATCTTGAGGATTAGTCCTTCGCTTGCCGGGACCGCAGCGTATTTGCACGTAACTTTTGAAGTAGCTGCGTGTTGAAAGAGTTCAACCAAACACTCATTATAACCTGATGTTAAGACTGGGGTCTTGTGTCGGCATATCGCGATGTTTTTCGAAGTTTCTCGTGTTGGCACATGTGAGCATCGGGAATACTGTTCTTGGCTCAGCACCACGGACAAGTCATGATTGTCCGATTCCGCGATGTATTCGTACTTAGTGTCAATCATTAGATCCCAGCGTTCCTCCAGATCTGTTGGCAATGTATAGACTTTGTAGACTTCGAAGTGCAGGGTATCTGGTAGCGGGAGAACAATTTTGATGTACAAATTTCCTCCCTTCAAGAACACAGGTTTTTGACGCTTGGTAGATCATAAAAGAGTCTTTAAATGAAAATCCTTTGGTCGTAGCGTTTTTTAGTAGATCAGTGATGTTTTCTACGTTGAGGATGAACGGATGGATTTTATTCTGGTATAAGTCATCGAATACTGCCAGCTACAAGGTTTGTTTATTTTGGACTTCAACTGCCTTTGCGATGATGGAAGACGCCAATATGTTGACGTCGCTTCTCATCTTAAGTAGCGACACTTCTTTGTTAGTGGTGCGACTGTAATCAAGGAAGGTATCACTAAGACTTTCTACACCCGCTGTTATGTTGTCTATCTCCGCTGCTAGCTGATTTATTGGTTCGCTGAATTTGTGAAAATTGGAGCTCATCACAGATAGCTGTCGGTCCATAACTTGAAATGCTTCCTGATCTCTTTTATGCAGGAATTCTAATTTTTGATAAACCCGTCTAGCGTCCTCACTATCCATAGTTCCAAATGCCCATTTGGAGAAACCTCCGATGAAGTTAAGTGCTCGTTTCTGTCGTTTTGAGCGTAACACTTGGTTCAAGCGGTTGGCGGTTTTCCGCAAGTTATCGATATTTGCTGCTGTCTCCTGAACAACTGCATGACAATGCGGCCTATATTCTTCTTCCGGGATGCTCTAACACAATTTGTCTAGTATGTCGTCGCATTTTTCAACCATTCGAAGAACCATCCCGTAGTCCATTGGGGTGACTTTCGTTAGGACCGTCCACGTGCTGCTGTAGAATTTAGCTGAATCTACACTCTCGAATAATACTGGGAATGTGTATTTCAACCGATGGATGTTGTATGGTGTTACTTTCTGCGACTGCCCGGGGCTTATACTTATTATTAACTGTACTAATACAAAGTGTATCACGTTAAGGAAATTCATAATTAAATTTCAGAAAAAAAACAAAAGTATCAATTAGAAATATAAATTAAAGTAAATTTTTTTTCATTGTAACTTCGTATTGGTTTAGGTAACCTTGACTGAAAAGAGAGAGAGAGATTAATGTCTGGACAAAACTTGAAATTTTTTTTGTGTTCATATTATATATTTATTGAAAATGTATTTGTTTACTTCCTACCTCTGTGACCCTCTATAGACAATGTTGATTTTATTTATTAATATTGTAAACTGGTGCTAATGGTCGTCATAGGAAAAAAAAGGTTTAAGTTGATTGTTATGTACCCTTTTAATCCTGATCCCATTTTGATTCTCGTATTCACATTTTTGCTTGGTGACACAACAACAAAAGGACCTAACCATATAGCAGAACATTTATTTTTTCTTGCGGGATTCTTCAACAGAACTTTTTGTCCGACCCTAAAAGCAATGTCTTTCGCTGCCTTATCATAAAAATCCTTCGATTTAATCTTAGCTTTCTTCAGATTCTCGTTAGCTAACTTGTGTGCTACTCCAAGCTGATGTTTGAGCTGTAAATCATAGTCATCGGCACTGTACAATGGTGTGGGCTTCCTACTCAAGTTGGTTGGCATTTCAAGCTTAAAACCAAAAAGAGCATTCAAAGGAGTCAATTGAGTTGCGGTATGGAAGGAGTTGTTATGGCCATGCATGGCTTGCCTTAACCACTGGTCCCAATTTCTTTCGTCATTTGTCACAAATGATCTCAGATATTCGGCTAGGGGCCGATGACTTCTCTCCAATGAACCGTTTGCTTGAGGATGGTATGCTGTTGTGTGGAGTTTCTTCACGCCAAGTAATTTGCAAGTCTGCGAAAAAATCTTTGACGTGAAGTTAGCGCCATTGTCCGTGACGAGTATTTTTGGAATTCTATATCTTGTCACGATTTTTGTTTCTCATCTAACCATATCAGGAAGAGCTGCGCAATCCATGAATTTGGTCAAATTGTCCTGGAAAGTTTAAATATATCTGTTTCCCGAGTGTGACATGGGAAGTCCACACACAATATCCATATAAACCTTATCAAACGGCAAACTTGGAGTGTCAGTTATCATCATTGGCATTTTATTAGCAGGGGAACACTTGTTCTTTTGGCATTGTGGGAATTTTTTGACGAAGTCTTTAACATCTTTTGCCATGCCCTTCCACTTGTACTGTTGCCTTATGCGTGCCAATGTTTTTTTTCCACCTTGGTGCCCTCCGAGTGCCGAATTATGGAAATCCTTTAAGATTGCTTTGATTTCCTCTCGATCTGTTAGGAACTCGATAGCTTGAGGTGTTTTAGTGTCTGGGGATAATTTGGTACTCGCAGTAGGCAAATAACGTAGACCAGTAGAAGCTTCTGAAGTTACAACAGGAGTATCGGCGACGTTTTTACGTGCCTGCGCCCGTGTTACTGCTAAGACACCTTTTTGGGGTATACGGCTCAGCGCATCTGCGTTTGAGTTCACCTTCCCGGGTTTGTATTCGATTTTGTAATCGTACTCCGAAAGCTTATGATGGAACCTGACTAGACGAGCTGTAGGATCTTTCACATGGAAGACTCCCTTAAGCGGCGTAAAGGAACGACCTAACAAGTTTGAACGAAAATTGTTAACTGCCCAAACAATAGCTAGAAGTTCCCTTTCTATAGTAGAATGCCTTTTTTCTGTAGGATGATGATCTAGAATGATCTACTTGCGTATGCTATCCAGGGCTGTCGTTTCACTTTTTCAGAAAGCAGTACTTCGAGGAAAAAAAAAGCAGTACACAGCAGTACGGCAGTCAAATATATATTTACAAACATAATAATTGTTAATGCATTTAATTTTGTTGAAATGCATATATTGTTCATTTAAAATTATCACATACGCGCCTGTTACCTATTTAACTCTAGCGCACTGCAATGGTGGTATTAAAAAGATTTCATTACATAAAAAACGCTTTTATGTTTGTGCACGTTTTTCTTAAAATCTGTTGCTTTTAGGAAAAAAGTTAATATTTTTGGATAGAGTTTTATTGGCTACATACAATATTTATTGTAATTATTTTTTTTCCCCTTTCCCTTCCTTAATAGACCAAATTTGACCCGCTGTAAGTAACTTCATTAGTACATAGTAGGTACCTATAAGTTTAGATAATTTTACTGCCTAAAAGTTCATTTTCGTCATTTTGTTGAAATTCCATAAGGTTATTAAATAAATTGAAACCACTCCTTTTTCCAGATGGTGGCTTTACTTAGCCTGGACACCACAATAACTTGGTTTATAATGAGAAAACGTAGCCAAACGCATATAGTACAAAAAAATATTGTTGATCGATTAATGTTATTTTAATAAATTTTTTGACTAAATTTGCTACTCCATAAAAATCCTGCATGATTTACTTTTAATCTATTGGTTGTATGAAGAAAAAGCATGGTAATTTTTTTATAGAATTGAATAAGCTAAAATTTTACTTCGATATTTCATTCCAAAATGCTGATAGTTTTCGTGAAATTAGCAAAAAACTGAATTTTACGCTCTTTTACTTCTCCAAAAATTGTTTCTTCAGCCAAAATTTAGGGTGGTTTTGGTAATTGCTCAGGAAGTCAAAACAAAAATTCAGCTTTGTAGGAGTTTTGTGGAAGAACATAAAAGTCTAAATTTCCTGGGCTAGAGTTCCATTAATATAATTTAACATTGCTTGACAGATGGGTGAAAAACTACATTTTGACGTATGTGGAATATTTCATTTCTAATGACATCAAAATGTCCATAAATTTCCTTTTTTCGGATCATAAAAGAAAATCTGAAAAGTTCCAGAATTTCGAATTTTTTACTTGCGTATACAGGCAATGCGTAAACGACAAACTATGCCATCGTAAAAAAATGTAACGCGAGATTTTGTTCAATAAATCTACGACTTTTTTAATTTATTTATTTTAAAGCTTTTTGGATAGGATTATGATTTGCAAATCAAATTTTCAAAAAAGCAGTACTTTGGTCGTATTAGCAGTACGGCAGTACGGAGTTTCAAAAAGCAGTACAAATACTTCAATTGCAGTACTTCGACAGCCCTGATGCTATCGGTTTATCTGACCCAACTTTTCCTTGCGACAAAACTGCGCCCAGAGCTTCGTTACTTGCATCTGTTGTTAGAATAAAAGGTTTTGAGAAATCTGGGTAAATTAAAACAGGTGGTGTTGTAATGACTTGTTTGAGTTATTCAAATGCGACTTGTTGCACATTTGTCCGCTTGAAATCTACTTCTCTTCTTAACAAAAAATTAATTGGAGCGGATATTTTGTCGAAATTGGGTATAAACCGGTCTCAGAGCATACATGACCTAAATAAACATTTTCCTTACACAAAAAATTAGATAGATAGATAGATTCGATTTGTTATCATTATTTCAGGTATGTTTACATACATACATTTTTACAAAAGATATTTTACTAAGTCATTTGAGCTTGGCATTGCCGTCTGCCCGATTGACATCAATTAATAAAAGAATAATAATAAATTTATATGTATACGAAGTTATAAAAAAAAAAAAATAGTATTTTGAATACAAAAAATTAATTTGGTTTCTTTTAATAAGCTTCATTTATAATTTGATTGCGATATGACATAGCGGTTCGAAAATAATTGAAGAGTTGATTAATGTTTCCTCTGCAGTTGAGTAGAGCGAGTACATCTTCTTCTGATTTAACGTTGCAGCCTAGTGTATTTCTTCGTATTTCGCACAAAATTGGGCACTTCCCTATGAAATGGATGACATCTTCTCTTTCCCTCAAATTACATAAGCTGCAGTAGATAGGCAGATCATCTCGGCGAGGTATGTAGTGAAGGCTGATTAGCTCCCCTCTCATTTTGAATATCGATGAGATTAGTTCCTGCTTATTTTCGTTGAGAAAGTTAGTTAAATTGTGGTCAAGACGATTATAGACTGATCTATGCACCGAAGATATAGCATCATTAATAGAGTCCATTCTAAGTTTCTCATCTAACTTGGAAATAAGATTGAACAAGTCATCTTTACAGAAGCTTTCATTTTCTTCTAGTACTCGCAAATTGGTTCGACAGTACGCAGCATGTTCCTCGAGCTTTTCATACCACAGGTTTTTCTTCATAATTGTTTGCAATGCTAACATTTTTGGAAGCCTTTCATCAGGCATATTTATAATTTTTGAAATGTAATCAATATGACATTTTAGCGTTTTAATAAAAAGTGGTGACAGTCCTGTCTCGATTGTGATCATGTAGTTCGGGGTGTTTTTTGGTAATTGAAAACATCTTTTAATGAAGAACCTCTGAAGCTTTTCCACTGTTTCATATTTGTGCCTCCCCAGACCTGTGCTGCGTACATCATAATGGATTTAGCCACTGTGACAAACACCTTATACTTGACACTATGTGCAATTAATTTATTTGAGAAGCATTTTTTCCAAGTTGCAGATATTGCACTTTTAGCTTTAACAAACTTGTCCTTGAGATCTTATGATGATTCCCAGATATTTGTAGGCTTTAACGATCTCAATTGGCTCTCTGTCAAAGTGCCATTTCTCATTCCTTGCTGTTCTACCATTACCCTTCCGAAATATCATCACTTTTGATTTGCTCAAATTAACCCTCAGATTCCATAATCGGCAGTACACTTCGAGTCGATTTATCATCAGCTGTAGGGTTTCGGGCGAATGGGCAAATAGTATCACATCATCTGCGAATAGAAGAGATTTAATGAGAATCCTCGATATTTCTATTCCACCTGGTAGAAAGTCGATTAGGTCATTTATAAACAAAGCAAAAAGATTCGGACTCAAAGTGCATCCTTGCTTGACTCCTGTTTTTGATTCAAACCACACAGATTTTTCAGAAACATTCCAAACAGCTGCCAGGTTGCCATCATAAATATTTTCGAGGAGGTGTCCAAACTTTTCTGACATCCCATGGTTGTAGAGCTTAAAGAATAATGCTTTGCGGTCAACCGTATCAAAGACAGCTTGAAAGTCAACAAAAAAAACGTATATAATTTCTTTTTTTGATCAATAAACGTTGCTGCTATGGTTTGCAGTGTAAAAATATTATCGATGGTCGAATAGCCACTTCGAAATCCTGCTTGGAATTCACTAAGCAACTTTTCAATAATGTTGTACAAATTTTGTAGGATACGTTAAGGAAGGAAATCCCGCGGTAATTGGCTGGATCTTCAATGTTGCCCTTTTTATGAATGGGAAAAATAATGGATTGTTGGAACTGATCTGGTACATCTCCTGTGTCCAAAATTGAATTAAACGCCGAAGTTAATTTTGAAGTGAGCCTATCTGTTCCATATTTTAGAAATTCAAGCGATATTCTATCATCTCCAGGGGCCTTTTCATCTTTCAGTTTTCTCAAAACAATATTAACTTCATCATGAATAATTGGAAGGGAAGTATAGGACTTACTGGGTTCAATAGTAATTTGAAGTGATCGTGCAAAACGTTAATGTTTAATTTTGAACTTATTTGCAGCTTTTTTCATTTAGTAAGTTAACTGCCATACAGAATTCCCTAGAGTCTTTACAATGAGCTAATTTAAGAGCCTCGTTTTCGAAAAATTATGATTTTTTCGCCTTGCATATTTTTTTGAATTCAAGGTTCGTTTTTATAACCATTTTTTTAAAGTAGTTGCTACTGTATTTCCTAAAAGCTTTCAGCCATCCAAAGGATTTTTGGCGTTCTTTTTCGCATTCTAAATTGAACCATTTCTATTTTTGTTTAAGGATTTTTCCATGGCATTTTCTGAATTCCGGGTAGGATAGTTTAATAATATCTTCGATGTCTCCTATCGTAAGTTGAACGTCGGTTGGAATATTTTGCTCAAGGTTGTATCTTTACTCCTGCGCCTTCTTATCTTCTTTCCATCTAAGTTTAGGAGGGAGCTTTAAGACAGTTGTATCTTCTTGAGATTTGCAGTTCGTACCAAATTCGACAACTATTGGTAAGTGATCAGAATATGGGACACTTAAGACTTTAAAATCTGATATTAATGAAATCCAATTTCCTGTTACTAGGCAGTAATCGACCACTGAACATCCTTGCTGACCAACAAAGGTATACTCTCCATATTTATCTGACTCAGAAGAATCATTAAAGATGCGGAATCCAAAAGCATCGCATAAATTCATAATTTTGGTTCCTCTTGCGTTAACCGTTGTGTCTTTTGAATTTCTAATTTTCCAGCAATTCTATTTTCTCTTCCCTCATTTTTTCCTATTCTCGCATTTATATCTCCAATTATCATAACATCATCGCTGTTGTTGTGTTCAACAAAACTATTGAGTACATTGAAATCGCGATCTCATTGGTTACAATTAATGTACGGTGGAATTATAACCAACTCTTTAGCTCCTATTTTAATTTTAAGAAGATGGATTTCGTCCACAAAATTAAACTCGCACGTCATATTAGTGAGGGATATGTTGTATCCGAAATAACATCCTCCACTTGCTCTTCCTCTCGTATTTTGTTTTTTAACTGGAATCCAAGTAAACTTGAAGTTTTTAAAACTATTTTCATAAAGATTACATTCGTCCTCGACAATAAATGTTTCGTATAAAAACACAATATCATATTCATTGATTAAATTAAGAAAGTGAATAAATAAAGATTTATTGCTTAAGCCCGATATATTATAACTAATTATTTTAATTTTTTTTCTAAATTCAATTTTGTTTTCATTTAAATTTTGGCAGACGGTGGCATCACCCTATTCTCTAAGAGAACTGCTGCTGGTTTGTGGATCTGCTAAATTTCTTTCATCTCGACAACTAGATGGCGCATTGGTATTAAGTTTATTTTTTTTTATTTATGCTTGAAGTGTCATCTGTCTCGATAAGCGACCCCAGCTGTTGAGTAACATCTGCATTGTAGATGTCATTTAGAATTTTAATTCCATCGGTAGCATTAGGTTTGTTTGGTTACTTTTGTAGCACGATGTTCAAAAACTGTCAAATTATTGAAAGAAGGGGAAAATTCTTTCATAGAGGGGAAAACTTGCTACAAAGTTAACAAACGCGAAAAACCAATTTTGTATCACTTTTGTGTACGAAACTTCAAACGTGACACACACTATCAAACACTACAGGCAAATCTTAAGACTCACACAAACAAAAATACACACAGACGTGGATTTGACAGTTTTTTACTTCCTGCACACAGAAATTTGTGTAGCAGAAATTTGCAAGATTTTTCATGGAGGGGAAATTTCTTGCACTCTCATTTTGCTCTCTCGTTGCTACACTTTGGAGTTAACGAACAGGAATTTGTGAAATGTAGTGCGACGTCGTACGCATTCGTACGAAATTTCAGTAACCAAACAGACCTATTATTCTTATTGATAAACATTTTATCATCCCGTACTAGCACTTTCTTTTATTTGTGAATTACATTCATTTAGCCGTCTTTTAATGCTGCTCATCAATTTATATCGCTTTTGTCGAACCGAGGCTGGAAGATTTTTGGACATAGTTATTCCGGTGTTTTGCAGTGTGCTAGATTATTTGAGCGCATTAATTACTTGTTGTTTTGACTCAAGTTTGACAACAAAGCTCTTGAAGTGTGATAGATGGTTGTGTCTTTTTTGATATGGGGGTGTCAGGAGAAATTTCTTGTTCTTTTCTCATATCCATATGGCGATGACGTATTTGTAAGGTTATGAGGGTGCTTGTTTTAGAACTGGTAATGTAGATCTTATATCTCTATAACTCACTTGGAATTCTAAAACTGTAGATTTGTTTGATATTAATGTCTTTCACTATTTTTATTATTATCATTATTGATTTTAACGAAATAAGTTCAGTTTCGAATTTAAAGAAAATAAATAGAATTAATAGAAACAATTGAAGATGTTGAGCTCACTGGGATCGTCAAAGAAAAAATTTCCTAAGTATATTTTACGTCTTTGAGAAAGAGCAGGGCATGAACAAAGAAGGTGTGGGATAGTTTCTTCCTCCTCCTCGTCCATGCAGCTTCTGCAGAAGTCATTTGAAAGAACGCCTAGTCTATTGGCGTGTTTGCCTATGAGGCAGTGTCCAGTTATGACACCAATTGTGGAGCTAATATGCAATCTACTAAGAGATAACAAACATTTCGATCGCTTCGGATCCAGTGTTGGCCAGATCCGTTTTGTCGCCAGACATGTAGTGATACCTGTCCATCTGCTGTTTGTCATCAACATGGAATCTTGCTTAAGCATAAGTTTACAAGTAGCGGTTGGTATTCCAATATTCACCCTGTCAGGTAATATTGGTGTAATAGTTCCCTTCCTGGCGAGTTCATCGGCTTTACAGTTTCCTGGAATATCTCTGTGTCCCGGCACCCAGAAAAGGTGAATGTTGAACTGTTCTGCCATCTCCATTAGAGACGATCGACAATTTCGGGCAGTTACGGAGTTTGTAGAAACAGAGCCTAGGTGGAAGGTGTCGAACGGAGAGCTCCGCTGATACACATGCAAGCTGATCTCTGCACTTTGCTTAACTTATCACGATAAGTTATTTTATCTAAAGCAGTCCACCATACTGCCACCCCATAAGTGAGTATCGGTCTGATGACCGCTGTGTATAGCCAGTGGGTTATATATGGGGACAAGCCCCATTTGGTTCCAATAGCTTTTTTACAGGAGAAAAGTGCCACTGTGGCCTTTCTGACTCTTTCTTGTATATTTGGTTTCCAACTCAACTTTTTGTCTAAAATCAGACCTAGATATTTAGCTTCATCTGAGAAGTTAAGTGGGATACCATTTATTGATGGAGGGTCTTTATTCGGAATTTTATATTTCCTTGTAAAGAGGACAAGTTCAGTTTTGTGGGGATTTACACCTAGTCCATTTAAGTAGTTTGTTGAGAGCGGTTTGCATTAATTCTATAATGATTTGAAGATGCTTTCCTGATATTGCAATGGCAACGTCATCAGCATATGCAATTACTTTGAAACCATCCGCTTCTAAATTAACTAATAGTTCGTTGATTACGATGTTCCATAAGAGTGGGGATAGGACTCCACCTTGCGGTGTGCCTCTGCTGACAGATCTTCTAACAGAGAAGTCACCTAATGTTGAGTTGATTATTCTACTTCTCAACATGAGGCTGATTAACTCCCTAAGTGAGCTATCAACGTTCAAGTTGTCAAGCGCGGTTAAAATTGCAGCATTGCTGACGTTGTTGAAAGCACCTACAATATCTAAGAAAGTAACCAGGGTATACTCTCTATGATGAAGGGAATATTCAATAGTACGTACCAAATTATGCAGGGCCGTTTCTACCGATTTCCCCTTGCGGTAAGCGTGTTGTGCCGGAGAAAAAAGATTAGGTTCTATGGCGCTACGCAGATGGATATCAATCAGTCGTTCTAAAGTTTTGAGAAGGAATGATGATAGGCTGATAGGTCTGTAATCCTTCGGATTTACATGAGAGCTTTTACCCGCTTTGGGTATGAATACAACTTTAACTTCTCTCCATAAAGATGGTACGTATGCTAAGTTCATACATGCTTTCAGAATTATCTCAAGGATGGGGATGATGATGTCTGAAGCCATTTGCAGTTCAGCTGGTATTATACCGTCAGGTCCAGCTGATTTATATGGATCGAAGCCAGTTAAGATGTAGTTCATAATCCTCTGGAAGGTGGCTGGTGCTCCCGTTAGCCTAAAAGGCATTCTATTAAACAAATAATGTCTCCCAACCCTGCTAAAAGCGGTTTTTTCTCGATCTTTACTGTCAATTAGTACTTGGTGATAGGCACTTGCCAGATCAAGGGTTGAGAAATAACGACAATTTCCTAACTGGTCAAGAATATTTTCTATTCTTGGCAGAGGAAACGCGTCTTTAATCATGACCTCATTTAGTCTTCGAAAATCAACCACAACTCGCCATCTCTTTTGTCCATCAGCCCCAGGTTTTTTTTTGGACTACCAAAAGAGGTGAGTTGCATAGTGAATTACTAGGTGAGATAACTTTATCGTTAAGCATTTGGCTAACCTGATTATTAATCTCATCTCTAGCAACCTGAGGTAGACGATATTGCTTCTGATTAATCGGTCCTTGATCAGACTTAACTGGGATCTTGTGAGTTAGAATTTCGGTATGCGTTAATGGATCGCCTTCAAAATGAAAAATATCATTAAATTGAATGCATATGTTTTCAATTGTCCGTTTCTCGTGCTTATTAAGGTCTGCACCTATTTTCAGCTTATCCAGAAGCTTAGAGAGTTGTTTATTCGGCTCTTGTTGTGTTACGCTGAAGATGGAACGATCTATTTTTTTCTTGGGTTTGTAACGGTATAGACAACAACTAGTGTTGTCAACCCTTTCACCCTGCAGATACAGGTTCTGCAAAACGGATGAAGGGGCGTCCAGAAGGCGAGAATCAGGTCAGGCATGCTTGCATGTATGCTTAGCTCGTCGGGTGTGGGGTGGGTTCTTTTGGCCTGCCTAACTGGAGTAACGGACAAGTTAAAATAAGCTACGTTAAAAGTAAATGAATCTAAAAATACTTGGAAACGAACAAAGAATTCCTAAACTGAATCACCTACTAGTCCTTACAATGCACGGGCACCTTTGGTGTTAACGGTACCCTTGACCCTTGAGTATCCCTCCCTCTGTCTTTCTCTTTACTCAGAAGACACCTTGGCTATCGCGCGCTCAGTATTTGCGATAGACCCTAAACAAAGGCCCTAAGCCTCACCTGTGGAAGCTCACCTATCAAGGACCCTCATGTCAACTTATTTGACAGATGTCACAAAAAATTACATTTTCTGGTATTTAGTTTCAGTTTACACTCTCTTAACTTTGTAAAAATTCGCATCAACTTTTCATTGTGTTCATGCAAATTCGTGCTATAGATCACGATGTCGTCCATGTATACAAAACAGTCTATTCCGTGAAGACCAGTTAAGATGTAGTTCATAATCCTCTGGAAGGTGGCTGGTGCTCCCGTTAGCCCAAAAGGCATTCTATTAAACTAATAATGTCACAAGCCTGTGCTAAAAGCAGTTTTTTCTCGATCTTTACTGTCAATTAGTACTTGGTGATAGCTGCTTGCCAGATCTAGGGTTGAGAAATAACGACAATTTCCTAACTGGTCAAGAATATCTTCTATTCTGGGAAGAGGAAACGCGTCTTTAATCATGCCCTCATTTAGTCTTCGAAAATCAACCACAACTCGCCATCTCTTTTGTCCATTAGCCCCAGGTTTTTTTTGGACTACCAAAAGAGGTGAGTTCCATGGTGATTTACTAGGTGAGATCACTTTATCGTTAAGCATTTGGCTAACCTGATTATTAATCTCATCTCTAGCAACCTGAGGTAGACGATATTGCTTCTGATTAATCGGTCCTAGATCAGACTTAACTGGGATCTTGTGAGTTAGAATTTCGGTATGCGTTAATGGATCGCCTTCAAAATGAAAATATCATTAAATTGAATGCATATGTTTTCAATTGCCCGTTTCTCGTGCTTATTAAGGTCTGCACCTATTTTCAGCTTATCCAAAAGCTTAGAGAGTCGTTTATTCGGCTCTTGTTCTGTTACGCTGAAGATTGAACGATTTATTTTTTCTTGGGTTTGTACCGGTATAGACAACAACTAGTGTTGTCAACCCTTTCACCCTGCAGATACAGGTTCTTCAAAACGGATGAAAGGGCGTCCAGAAGGCGAGAACCAGGTCAGGCATGCTTGCATGTATGCTTAGCTCGTCGGGTGTGGGGTGGGTTCTTTTGGCCTGCCTAACTGGAGTAACGTACTTATATCATGCCTGGTGTTGAAGCAGAAAAACTCATCATCGTTTACGTTTCATCATAAATATTTTTCTTTTAAATATTGTAAATAATTTGTAACTATTTTTGATTTCAATTCAAATTGTATAACTACAAAACTTCAATTTTTAAATTTAAATCTGGCGCTCAAATTATACCAATCGCCATTATTTTTATATTTTTGAATTCGCCTTAAAACTTTAACTGAAAAATATAACGTAATCTCTCTTTCGAAATTATATGAATTTTTGTATAAATACCTGTCGACGAAATAAAACATTTTTCTTTTGTATCACAACCCTTAGGGGAAATTCTGGTCTTTTACTCAAAGAAATCTCGTCGTTTTTCGTTGTTTTCGCTAGCTTTGATGGTCTTTGTTTGAAAGCCATTCAAAGTCCTTTTCGCTGATTGTATACTTAAAGTAATCGAAACAAACCAGTAAGGTTTAACTTAAATAAATTCGCTTTTTCGCTACCGTTGATAATAATCGATCAACGCATCAACCAGGATCTACCTATCCTTTCGATAAAGGAATTAATAGAGATCTCCGGGTTGACGGTCAAAGGTTATTTGATCGTTCACCTGGTTCAAAATTACTTCAAAAGAAAAAAAAAGAAAATGCAAAATTAAAACACACTAGGACAGTTAACTGCAAAAGAAACAAACGGACAAAACGGACAAGTTAAAATAAGCTACGTTAAATGTAAATGAAGCTAAAAATGCTTGGAAACGGACAAAGAATTCCTAAACTGGAATCACCTACTAGTCCTAACAATGCACAGGCACCTTTGGTGTTAACGGTACCCTTGAGCATCCCTCCCTCTGTCTTTCTCTTTACTGAGAAGACACCTTGGCTATCGCGCGCTCAGTATTTGCGACAGCCCCTAAACTAAGGCCCTAAGCCTCACCTGTGGAAGCTCACCTGTCAAGGACCCTCATGTCGGGTCCGTCATTAGCCACCCCACTGAATAAATTTAACCTTCCATGTCTCTGGAATTCATTCAAGTTTTCTTCAAATAATAATAGTTAAAAATTTAAATTTCATTAAAAAAAAAATACTTATTTATTTAAAACTTAATTTTACTATTTGAAATATAGAGGAAATATGTATGTAAATGAGTGATGCATAGACATGCATAAAGAATAGTTGCAAATTTAAAACGTCCTCAGTCAGATTTCTTTTACATTGTATTTTGCTAACATTATTTGCTTAAGTGCGCGAATATATCTTGCCGAAGTAAACATCTAACCAAAAACATAGAAATATCGCCTCGATAACCAGTGAATAATAAAGAATTTAATTATTTTTTATAAACTTCTTAATTAAATTCAGTTTAACCAATTTCACACTTCACTTCACACAAACACAATGTCTACACGTTCAAAAACATCTACAGTATCGCAACATACACCTCTCTCCGTACCACCACCATCGAGTGCAGGTTCCCCAGCATCAACATCAACTGCTCCAAAACGGAATAAACCTAAACCAACTCACCAACAAACACCTCCATCTGCACCAACACCAGCAAATATCGATTCTCCAGCAGCAACAAAAAAGCAAAACAATCTTTCTGCACCACCATCGAAGATCAATTCTCCTTCAGTATCAGCACTTATACAAAACAAATCCAGCAAAAATGCTGAATCTTATCTTACGCTCTCAGCACTTGAAGAGCGCTTAAACAAACACACCGATATGATTGTTAACCGCATAACGGATGAGCTCTCCAAAATTCGCTGTGAACTCTTTGCTAAATTAGAGCAAACTGAAAATAACTGGTCGGAGAAGCTTAAAGGAGTAAACACAACAATAGCTGAAATTGTGAGTCGGGTTGAATGCATTGAATCCACCAGTTAAAATAAGCTACGTTAAATGTAAATGAAGCTAAAAATGCTTGGAAACGGACAAAGAATTCCTAAACTGGAATCACCTACTAGTCCTAACAATGCACAGGCACCTTTGGTGTTAACGGTACCCTTGAGCATCCCTCCCTCTGTCTTTCTCTTTACTGAGAAGACACCTTGGCTATCGCGCGCTCAGTATTTGTGACAGCCCCTAAACTAAGGCCCTAAGCCTCACCTGTGGAAGCTCACCTGTCAAGGACCCTCATGTCGGGTCCGTCATTAGCCACCCCACTGAATAAATTTAACCTTCCATGTCTCTGGAATTCATTCAAGTTTTCTTCAAATAATAATAGTTAAAAATTTAAATTTCATTAAAAAAAAAATACTTATTTATTTAAAACTTAATTTTACTATTTGAAATATAGAGGAAATATGTATGTAAATGAGTGATGCATAGACATGCAAACGTCCTCAGTCAGATTTCTTTTACATTGTATTTTGCTAACATTATTTGCTTAAGTGCGCGAATATATCTTGCCGAAGTAAACATCTAACCAAAAACATAGAAATATCGCCTCGATAACCAGTGAATAATAAAGAATTTAATTATTTTTTATAAACTTCTTAATTAAATTCAGTTTAACCAATTTCACACTTCACTTCACACAAACACAATGTCTAAACGTTCAAAAACATCTACAGTATCGCAACATACACCTCTCTCCGTACCACCACCATCGAGTGCAGGTTCCCCAGCATCAACATCAACTGCTCCAAAACGGAATAAACCTAAACCAACTCACCAACAAACACCTCCATCTGCACCAACACCAGCAAATATCGATTCTCCAGCAGCAACAAAAAAGCAAAACAATCTTTCTGCACCACCATCGAAGATCAATTCTCCTTCAGTATCAGCACTTATACAAAACAAATCCAGCAAAAATGCTGAATCTTATCTTACGCTCTCAGCACTTGAAGAGCGCTTAAACAAACACACCGATATGATTGTTAACCGCATAACGGATGAGCTCTCCAAAATTCGCTGTGAACTCTTTGCTAAATTAGAGCAAACTGAAAATAACTGGTCGGAGAAGCTTAAAGGAGTAAACACAACAATAGCTGAAATTGTGAGTCGGGTTGAATGCATTGAATCCACCACAGCAGATGCACTCACTCTTGACAGCAAGTTGATCACTGCGAACACCGCGATTACAGATGTTGTGCAGAGAGTCAATATCATCGAGGTAAACACAGCTGAGGTGCGTGGGCTGAACTCTAAGCTTTTGTCATTACAAAAACAAGTTGATGCAGCGGAGAAAAAAGAGATTGCGGCGGATGCTGTCTTGTTTGGAGTTCCTTGCATACCAGAGGAAAATTTAACAACGCTCTTTAATCATCTGTGCTTAACCGCCAATTGCAAAATTCCTACTCTGAAGAACATATTTCGCTCTCGCTCCCGAAACACTAGGAGCCCAGTTTCACCACCTGTCACACTAAAATTTAATAGTGTGCAAGAGAGGAACTCTACACTGAAGTGCATTACTGCCTACCGAAAACAACAACTAAGTCATCAACTCTCACTACGTGATCTGGGTATAGAGTCCGACAAAGCTTGTTTCCTGAATGAAAGTCTATCTCAAAATACTCGTACTCTTCTTCACCATGCAGTCCGTATGAGAAATAATCATCAACTGTTTAGTGCGTACACTTCATATGGTAATGTTTTCATCAAACTAACAGCTGATGGAGAAAGCATTGCTGTATACAACGTGGAATGTTTAGAAGCTGCCGTGATGACGTCAAAATAATTTTGCCGTAAGCCGTATTGATCAACATACCATATTATTTTAAAATGTTTTTATTGTACAGCCTTTTTTATTTGCCTTTTTTCATTTTTATTGATAAAATGTTTCGTAAAATATTCTTTTTATTGCCATATAATTTTTATTTTATTTTTATTTCTTTTGTAACAATCTTTTGCCAAATATTCTTTTTATTCTCAAATATTCTTTTCTTTACTAATTGCGTCGCTTCATATTTCTCATTGTTTCCCTTCTCTTACTACTATACTTACGAGTGCAGCTAACGGCACAAGGGGTTTCACTGGCAGTAACATGGATTCGAACTTGCACGACATGATTAGAGTTTTAAGGGCCCAAAATAATAGCGGATTAAAGTTGTGCCATTTAAATGCACAGAGTCTTTTCAATAAATTAGGGGAGTTTAGATATCTGTTTGTGGACTTGAAGATGGATGTCATTTCTGTGTCTGAAACCTGTGCCGAGATTCAGCTAATTCGAAGCCGCAGGGAGTGAGTGAGATGAGTCACTTTTCGTCGAAAATCGATTCAGTTAGCAAAAGGGAGTGAGTGAGCGAGTGAAATGAAATGTCAGATTACTCGCCAGATATTTCCGCAGTGACTTGGTGTATGTGTTGGTAAATTTCCAGTTTTGGATAGGTATGTGTGCTTTTCACAAGAATTCCTATTCATGGATAGGAAACGAAATAAAAAAAACAACAACGTAGATAAAATCAACTACCCTTTTATTGATTCTTTAATTTTATTTTATTATCACATGCACATATATATATTAAATAAATTTATATTCTATTCACTTTCGACACTTTTAAACTTTTTATTTCTCAAGGGTGAAACTCACAATAAACTTTAATTATGACAAAAAAAAAATAATTGAAATAAAAGATACTCCAAACTCCATTATTAAATACTCCAATGTTTACATTGTTGTTTCATTTCGTTTTGCGTAACGAGTGGGACAAGGAGGTAGAATTTAGCTCTTTTATATTTATTCTTTGTCTCATGTTCGAAACTAGATTCGAACTTACTCATTTCACTTAAATAGCTGAATCATTTTTGCGAGTGAAGTGAGATGAGTCGGCGAGTAAGGCGAGTCATCTCATCTCACTAGCTGAAATAGCTGAATCTCGGCACTGGTTTCAGCCAGATAGAAGTGATGAATTCTATTGTTTGAAGGGTTTTAGGCTGTTCCGAGCCGATAGGAGGTTTTCTTCTGGCGGAGGTGCCGCCCTATACGTGCGTGATGGGCTTACAAGCAGGTTTATATGTAAATCGGACGATAACTGTCCTTTAGAATATGTTTTTGTCAGTATTATATGTAACACTGAGAGTGTTTTGGTTGGACTATCTACCGACCTTACAACTACATCAGCACTTTACCTTTAATAACAACTTTGGAGTCTTTTTCTTGTTTGTTTTCCTATACTATAATATGTGGCGATTTTAATTGTAACCTGTTGAATTCCCGTTTAGCCGAAAACTTTCTTAGTGGATTTAGGGCACTAAATTTGAGTCCCGTTAACCATTCCACCCCTACCCACTTCACTAAAGAATCTAGTACATTACTAGATCTTTATCTTGCTAGTGACGTTGGTAAGGTAACTCTTTACACCCAACTTTTGGCACCTGGCTTCTCCAACCACGATTTGATTTTCGTGTGTATGGATGTAGCGTGTCAGGTTGAACAACAAAGGTTTCAATATCGAGACTACAAAAATATTAACGCAGCTCAATTGGTGCATGACTTTGAGTGCATAGACTGGGACTCGTTGTACGTCATGCAAGACGTAGATGACCAAGTAGGTTTTTTACAACATAATGTGAATCAACTTTTCGATCAGCATGTTCCCTTAAAGACCCGTGTAGTTAAACATGGAGCTCCCCCTTGGCTGAATGGTGACATCACTGCTGCGATGGCACGTCGGGATGCCACCTACAGTCAATGGAGGCGATACAAACTGGAGGACTTCCACAAATCGTATTGCAGACTTCGCAATCAAGTCGTCGTTATGATCAGAACGGCAAAAAGGATTTACTACGAACACAAACTTGGAAATTTTTTATCTGGCAAAAAGTTATGGAATAACTTGCGGGAAATCGGCATAGGGAAATCATGTAAGAGGTTAGCTGACGACATCGATTGTGATGCTCTTAATAAAAAATTCACCACCTCACCTCCGTCCCTGGATGTAACCTCAGCTATTGATTCTCCTATTGAAGAGGAATTAACTGGTATAAACAGCTACTTCAACTTTATTGGAATACAAGAGGAAGATATTGTGGAGGCAATAATATCCATCAAATCAAACGCTACAGGCCTAGATTTAATGGAACCTAAGTTCGTTAAACTGTTGCTACCATATTTACTACGCTATATTACTCATTTATTTAATAGTATACTTACAACATCCAAGTTTCCATTAGAATGGAAGAAGGCCAAAATTATTCCCGTCCCTAAAAAGCAAACCGTTACTGCTACAGAATTCCGGCCCATTGCTATTCTCCCGTTTCTTTCTAAGGCGTTCGAAAAGACTATTTTGAAGCAAATACAAAAATACCTAACTATCAACAACCTGTTAAGTTCCTGCCAATCTGGTTTCCGACCAAAGCGCAGCTGCAAATCAGCCTTACTTTTCGTGACTGATGAAATAAGAATCGCAATGGACAATGATTATATAACACTGCTAACGCTATTAGACTTTTCAAAGGCCTTTGACACTGTTAGCCATCCAATTCTGTGTAAAAAGCTGCGAAGAGGCTTTGGTTTTTCCTTAGAATCCTGTAAGCTTGTTCATTCGTATCTTAACGGAAGGCAACAATGCGTGGTGACAAGTGAACGTTCTTCTTCCTTTCTCAATGTCTTAGCTGGAGTGCCTCAGGGATCTATCCTCGGACCAATCCTCTTCTCACTATATGTAAACGAGCTGCCACATGTTGTTAAAAATTGTCTGATTCATCTTTATGCTGATGATGTACAGCTCCTTATAAGTCGACCCTTTGTAGCAAAAAATGATGCCGTAGATTTAATGAATGAGGACCTGCTCCTCATTCTACAATGGTCCAAAAAGAACCATCTTTGCTTAAATCCTCTCAAATCAACAACTCATCCGATCTATCGCAAAACCTTTGATTTTTCGGTCCTAAACCCCTTAAAGCTTGAAGGCGAAATCATTGACTATGTCAGTACTGCCAGAAATTTAGGGATAATTTTCAATCGTACCCTTACATGGAACGACCACCTTAATAGTGCCATTGGAAAAGTCTATGGTAGTCTTCGCGCTCTTCAGTTCACTCGAAGTTTCATCCCTACAAAAACTAAATTGCTACTTGCCAAAACTCTTTTACTACCTGTTATGTTTTTTTTATTTATTTTATTTATTTCATCAATTGATTTCAAAGATCTGCTGATTACAAAATTCAAAAGTATATTTACACAGTTTGGGTAAGATACAAAACATATAATTCATTATTGGTCTTACATAATAAAAAAAAAATTTAATGCAAATTAATTACAAACAAAAGAAATCAATTACATAACTGAAGTATCATTTTTTTAAAAAGATCCCTCTTCATGCAAAGGTCGATTTCATTGCTTACTCCGTTAAAAAGTTTTAAAGAACGTGTTATAGGTTCATTTAACCCGTAGTTAGTCCTATGAGGAGCTATGTGGAATAATTCACTTCTGTTTCGATGCATTCGTATAGGAACATGGAAGGGAATTAGTGAAAGCAATTCCATAGAGGATATTCGATTGTCTAAAATATCTTTTATAAATAATATACAGTGCACTTGCCTGCGACATTTAAGCGTTTTCAAATCAATGAGAGAGCACCTTGACTTATAGTCCGGTAAGGATCCAACCCAATTAAATTTTCTCAGGGCATAAGTGGTGAATCTTTTTTGAATCCTTTCTATTCTCAAGACATTATTTTCGTAAAATGGCGACCAAACAACACAACAATACTCTAAAACTGGTAAAACTAAAGACATAAATAAAGTCTTATGCGTGTACGCATCCTTAAAATCATTTGAATTTCGTTTTAAAAACCCTAACAAAGAATTACCTCTAGAGACAACATAATCAATGTGTGTTCTAAAGTCTAACTTTGAATCAAAATGGACTCCAAGATCGTTTACTGAATTGACTCTTAAAAGGCTAAAATCATGGAATTTGTATTCAAAATTTATAAGAGATGGAGATCTTGTAGCACTAAATATTTTACATTTTGAATAGTTCAGTTCCAGATGATTGTAGCCACACCAATTTAAAAAATTGGTTATGTCTGACTGAAGAAATAGACAATCTGTGAGAGAAGACGTTGAAATAAAAATTTTTACATCATCTGCGTACATCAAGCAGTTACAATATCGTAAGACAGTAGGTAGGTCATTGGTGAATATAATGAAAAGTAAAGGGCCCAAATGACTCCCTTGTGGAAGACCCGACAAAACTTCCATAGTGTTTGAGGTGCAGCTATCTATCTTTACAATCTGCTTTCTATTGGATAGATATGATTTTAACCATTTAGTGAAAGCCCTGTTAAATCCCAACCTTGCTAATTTTTGTAAGAGAAGACCATGATGAATGCGGTCAAATGCTTTAACAAAGTCAGTGTAGAGAACATCAACTTGTTTACCATTTTCCATTTGATTGCTACAAAAATTAGTAAAAAGGCTTAAATTTGTGCAAGTCGATCTACCTTTTAAAAAGCCATGTTGGTATGGAGATAATGATTCCTTAACAGAAAAGTAGAGTCTTTGAGTAATCATTTTTTCAAAAAGCTTAGGTACCGTAGAAAATTTAGAAATAGGTCTATAATTTTTTACTAAATGCTTAAGACCACTTTTGTATACAGGATCAATGAAGGAAATTTTCCATTCGTCCAGGAAAACACCAGTTGAAAGAGATGTATTAAAAATACGGGACAAAACATAGCATAAAGAAGTTGAACATTTAGATAGTAGAATAGGAGGGATCAAATCAAAACCAGCTTTTTTTGTCGTATCAATATCATTTAAGCTTTCCAGAACATCCTGTTCAGAGAAACTTCCTAACGAAAAGTCGGTTAAGGGATTTATATCTAAATAAAGCTCACTTGTATCCACGATTAGGTCACTGTTATATGAAGTTTGAAAGAATTGGGCAAAGAGGTTGCATGAAGATTGAATATCATCTGATTTTTGACTTTCATATTCCATATTTTGGGGAAACGATGAAACTTTTCTCTTGGAGTTTAAAAACACCCAGAAAGATTTAGAATTAGTTTTTATATTTGATTCAGTATTATTTATATATTGCCTATACAAAAATTTATTTAAAAAATCTAATTCTTTCCTTAACTGAAAAAATCTAACACGGTCTTCGAGAATGTTTGTTGATTTATAACGCTTAAATGCCTTATTCTTGGCACTTTCTAAATTTTTAATCCTTGAGTTGAACCAAGGAAGCTTAAATGTTTTTTTCTTGACTGAGGTAGGAACAAAACGTTCTATTCCTTCAAACACAATACTTTTAAAAAGAGTATACATATCCTCTAAGGATTTACTCTCCAAAGAATCCTTCCAGTTTACAGCATTAAAGAAGCTATTGAGCGCAATAAAATCTGCCCTTGCATAGTTGTAAGTTTTAAGATCATTGTTAGACAAAACAGAAGCATAATCATAATATTCAAATGTCAAACAAACAGCTTTATGATGAATAGAATTTTTTAGAAGAGGGAACTCCGACATTTTTAGGTAGTATTTTAAGTCAATGTTTATAAACACTAAATCTAAAATTCTTCCCAAACAATTTTTTATATTATTAATTTGAAAAAGACCCATAGCAGAAAATGAATCAACGAGTAACACCTCTATATCACTTTTCACATTAAAAGGGATCAAAACTTGATCGTCTTCCATGTAACACCAGGGGGGTCATTCCGTATTTCGATTATCGCCAGAAGATATCGTTTAGACGATAGTCTTGCTCTACGTAACATTGAAAATGACTATCGTCTTGGCGATCTCGTTTTGGCGATGAATTATTTGCTTTACGTAAGTCAATAATCGTCAAAACGCTATCGTCAAAACGATAGAGCTTAGACGATAGCTAAATAGGTATCGTCTTGTAATTATTTGAATGTTTTAAGAGCGATAATTGGTTGTTGGTTGATTTTAACCATTGTTTTTTCAATAATACGAATAAAAAATAAAATAATTATTGAATAATTATGGCATTAATATCAGTTCATATAGTTTCGACTATTCAGAAAAATCTTACCAACAAATCCTACCCAATAGGATAAAAAATTAAAAAGTATTTATGTATCTGCCCAGTGGTCAAAATTCGACCATTTATACCAAAATAATCGGTCATCAATACAGGCACCTATGTCAACAGGGCTCTCATCGCGTAAAACGTTGATCGTCTTCACGCATAGTTAATCGCGATATCCATTATGCTAAGGGGTTCCTACTCTATATGGTTTTGAGAAAAAAGCAATAAGTTAGGGAACGAAAAAGCATATCTTGGCTTAAAACTGATGCAAACACTTTATTCAATATTAAATAATTTTGATGGACATCATACATCTTTTGACAATTTTGCACTTATCAACTATCCAAAGAAGAGGAAATCTTAGAGGTTGAGAGGAGAGCCAATGGCAACCGTTAGAAAGCAGCACCGTGATTAAAGGCATTTTGTTGCTGCAAAATCATACCTCAAGCTGTATATTCGATCGGATATTTTTGGTACCTTAATATTTTTAGTATTACCTCTTGCCATAATGGTTAGTGCGTTGGACTGTCATGCCGAAGGTGTTGCTTCGATTCCCAGCCACTGCCACCTATAAACAGAGGAACTGACAAATCATCCAGGAATATACTTGTCATGAATAAGTGCTTCTCATCTAGCCGTTCTGACTCGGCAAAAATTTGTAGGTCGCCTCCATTTCAGCCAACAACACGCACATAGGAATGGTTGAGAGTTGTAAGTCACTAGGGCCTGCTTTCCACGAGCTGTTGCGCCACCAGATTTATTTTTTATTATTTTGTTCATATTTGTATTCAACACTGGGCTGCTTGTAGGCTTAAATCGTACTTTTAAGGGGACACTCAGATTGACCAGCTACTTTAAGAACGTTTTCTATATTGTTGCGTATACCGAAAAGAATCAATTTATCCACAAATACAACTTTTAACGGATGATATTGCAAATAAATTTTTAGAATAACGTGACATTTCAAATAAAACGACAAGGATTTTTAGTTTTGACAACAAAATTTAATTTTCAAATTCATTTTGTTCATTCAAATAAAAAACGATAGACGAGACGATAGTGATTGAGTTACGTGAAGCAAATTATAGACGATATCGTTATAGATAATCGTTTTGACGATTATCGTTTTAAAAATTACGGAATGACCCCCCAGTCAATGTCACCAAGGTTGAAATCAAGTATACATGGAGATTGGTTAATCGTTAATTCATTCACTATTGCTTTTTAAATATTATTATTATTTTAAAATGTTTTTATTGTACAGCCTTTTTTATTTGCCTTTTTTCATTTTTATTGATAAAATGTTTCGTAAAATATTGTTTTTATTGCCATATAATTTTTATTTTATTTTTATTTCTTTTGTAACAATCTTTTGCCAAATATTCTTTTTATTCTCAAATATTCTTTTCTTTACTAATTGCGTCGCTTCATATTTCTCATTGTTTCCCTTCTCTTACTACTATACTTACGAGTGCAGCTAACGGCACAAGGGGTTTCACTGGCAGTAACATGGATTCGAACTTGCACGACATGATTAGAGTTTTAAGGGCCCAAAATAATAGCGGATTAAAGTTGTGCCATTTAAATGCACAGAGTCTTTTCAATAAATTAGGGGAGTTTAGATATCTGTTTGTGGACTTGAAGATGGATGTCATTTCTGTGTCTGAAACCTGGTTTCAGCCAGATAGAAGTGATGAATTCTATTGTTTGAAGGGTTTTAGGCTGTTCCGAGCCGATAGGAGGTTTTCTTCTGGCGGAGGTGCCGCCCTATACGTGCGTGATGGGCTTACAAGCAGGTTTATATGTAAATCGGACGATAACTGTCCTTTAGAATATGTTTTTGTCAGTATTATATGTAACACTGAGAGTGTTTTGGTTGGACTATCTACCGACCTTACAACTACATCAGCACTTTACCTTTAATAACAACTTTGGAGTCTTTTTCTTGTTTGTTTTCCTATACTATAATATGTGGCGATTTTAATTGTAACCTGTTGAATTCCCGTTTAGCCGAAAACTTTCTTAGTGGATTTAGGGCACTAAATTTGAGTCCCGTTAACCATTCCACCCCTACCCACTTCACTAAAGAATCTAGTACATTACTAGATCTTTATCTTGCTAGTGACGTTGGTAAGGTAACTCTTTACACCCAACTTTTGGCACCTGGCTTCTCCAACCACGATTTGATTTTCGTGTGTATGGATGTAGCGTGTCAGGTTGAACAACAAAGGTTTCAATATCGAGACTACAAAAATATTAACGCAGCTCAATTGGTGCATGACTTTGAGTGCATAGACTGGGACTCGTTGTACGTCATGCAAGACGTAGATGACCAAGTAGGTTTTTTACAACATAATGTGAATCAACTTTTCGATCAGCATGTTCCCTTAAAGACCCGTGTAGTTAAACATGGAGCTCCCCCTTGGCTGAATGGTGACATCACTGCTGCGATGGCACGTCGGGATGCCACCTACAGTCAATGGAGGCGATACAAACTGGAGGACTTCCACAAATCGTATTGCAGACTTCGCAATCAAGTCGTCGTTATGATCAGAACGGCAAAAAGGATTTACTACGAACACAAACTTGGAAATTTTTTATCTGGCAAAAAGTTATGGAATAACTTGCGGGAAATCGGCATAGGGAAATCATGTAAGAGGTTAGCTGACGACATCGATTGTGATGCTCTTAATAAAAAATTCACCACCTCACCTCCGTCCCTGGATGTAACCTCAGCTATTGATTCTCCTATTGAAGAGGAATTAACTGGTATAAACAGCTACTTCAACTTTATTGGAATACAAGAGGAAGATATTGTGGAGGCAATAATATCCATCAAATCAAACGCTACAGGCCTAGATTTAATGGAACCTAAGTTCGTTAAACTGTTGCTACCATATTTACTACGCTATATTACTCATTTATTTAATAGTATACTTACAACATCCAAGTTTCTATTAGAATGGAAGAAGGCCAAAATTATTCCCGTCCCTAAAAAGCAAACCGTTACTGCTACAGAATTCCGGCCCATTGCTATTCTCCCGTTTCTTTCTAAGGCGTTCGAAAAGACTATTTTGAAGCAAATACAAAAATACCTAACAATCAACAACCTGTTAAGTTCCTGCCAATCTGGTTTCCGACCAAAGCGCAGCTGCAAATCAGCCTTACTTTTCGTGACTGATGAAATAAGAATCGCAATGGACAATGATTATATAACACTGCTAACGCTATTAGACTTTTCAAAGGCCTTTGACACTGTTAGCCATCCAATTCTGTGTAAAAAGCTGCGAAGAGGCTTTGGTTTTTCCTTAGAATCCTGTAAGCTTGTTCATTCGTATCTTAACGGAAGGCAACAATGCGTGGTGACAAGTGAACGTTCTTCTTCCTTTCTCAATGTCTTAGCTGGAGTGCCTCAGGGATCTATCCTCGGACCAATCCTCTTCTCACTATATGTAAACGAGCTGCCACATGTTGTTAAAAATTGTCTGATTCATCTTTATGCTGATGATGTACAGCTCCTTATAAGTCGACCCTTTGTAGCAAAAAATGATGCCGTAGATTTAATGAATGAGGACCTGCTCCTCATTCTACAATGGTCCAAAAAGAACCATCTTTGCTTAAATCCTCTCAAATCAACAACTCTTCCGATCTATCGCAAAACCTTTGATTTTTCGGTCCTAAAACCCTTAAAGCTTGAAGGCGAAATCATTGACTATGTCAGTACTGCCAGAAATTTAGGGATAATTTTCAATCGTACCCTTACATGGAACGACCACCTTAATAGTGCCATTGGAAAAGTCTATGGTAGTCTTCGCGCTCTTCAGTTCACTCGAAGTTTCATCCCTACAAAAACTAAATTGCTACTTGCCAAAACTCTTTTACTACCTGTTATGTTTTTTTTATTTATTTTATTTATTTCATCAATTGATTTCAAAGATCTGCTGATTACAAAATTCAAAAGTATATTTACACAGTTTGGGTAAGATACAAAACATATAATTCATTATTGGTCTTACATAATAAAAAAAAAATTTAATGCAAATTAATTACAAACAAAAGAAATCAATTACATAACTGAAGTATCATTTTTTTAAAAAGATCCCTCTTCATGCAAAGGTCGATTTCATTGCTTACTCCGTTAAAAAGTTTTAAAGAACGTGTTATAGGTTCATTTAACCCGTAGTTAGTCCTATGAGGAGCTATGTGGAATAATTCACTTCTGTTTCGAAGCATTCGTATAGGAACATGGAAGGGAATTAGTGAAAGCAATTCCATAGAGGATATTCGATTGTCTAAAATATCTTTTATAAATAATATACAGTGCACTTGCCTGCGACATTTAAGCGTTTTCAAATCAATGAGAGAGCACCTTGACTTATAGTCCGGTAAGGATCCAACCCAATTAAATTTTCTCAGGGCATAAGTGGTGAATCTTTTTTGAATCCTTTCTATTCTCAAGACATTATTTTCGTAAAATGGCGACCAAACAACACAACAATACTCTAAAACTGGTAAAACTAAAGACATAAATAAAGTCTTATGCGTGTACGCATCCTTAAAATCATTTGAATTTCGTTTTAAAAACCCTAACAAAGAATTACCTCTAGAGACAACATAATCAATGTGTGTTCTAAAGTCTAACTTTGAATCAAAATGGACTCCAAGATCGTTTACTGAATTGACTCTTAAAAGGCTAAAATCATGGAATTTGTATTCAAAATTTATAAGAGATGGAGATCTTGTAGCACTAAATATTTTACATTTTGAATAGTTCAGTTCCAGATGATTGTAGCCACACCAATTTAAAAAAAATGCACGACTGGATCGCACGTACTTGCTCTTATGTTCAAGTTGTGTGGGGCTTAAGAACTTTAAAAAATATTCAAGTAATTATAGAAAAAGTATAAAAAGCATTTAAATCGTTCTTTTAATTGCATAAACAGCCTGATAAATAACTTAGAGCTCAAAAAAAAGTATGCCATTTGATTACTTGAAAAAGTATGAATATATGCAAAAAAAAAATTTAAAATCGTTGGAGCCGTTTTCTTAAAAATTAATTTTTTATATATAAAATTTTTGTAACATTTTTCAAAAAAAAATTTGGTATGCCAATTTTGAGTATATATTAATATACATTTAAAACTGAAATTTCAAAACAATTCATCAACCTGTTTTTGAAATATTGAATTTTGAAAAAAAAATTTTGAATCTTTTTTTAAAAATCCAAAATTTATTTTTTCAAAAATTTCGGTATGCAGTATTATTTATATTCTAACAAAGCTTTTGTGCAAAAAATTTCATTGCAATCGGATAAGCGGTTAATGAGAAAATCAAAAATCAAAAAAACCGTTATATGGCAGGTACCGTTAATAAATGTTTTTGGTGATTTTTTTTCTTACTAAAAGGTATATCATATCTATAATAATACACTGATTTTTTTTTATCAAAATCGTTGGAGCCGTTTTTGAGATAAATAAGCTTTTCCTTAATGGTTGTATGGCAAGTACCGTTATTTTTTGAGCTAAAAAAAAAATTTCAATTTCCCCTCTGGAGAGTTACAAAAAAACCTTAAGTTCAAAATTTGAAGAAAATCGCTTCAGTGGTTTAGGCTGTAGGTTGAGGTACATACAGACAGACAGACAGACAGACAGACAGACAGACAGAATTCTGCCACCCACTTTTTTCGTGTTCTCTATCATCGTAATGTCATGTTTGATTGTTATCTCGAAATTTTTTTTTTGCACGAATCCAAAACTTGCCCTATAGTACCTATATCGCAAGTAAAAATTGGTTATGTCTGACTGAAGAAATAGACAATCTGTGAGAGAAGACGTTGAAATAAAAATTTTTACATCATCTGCGTACATCAAGCAGTTACAATATCGTAAGACAGTAGGTAGGTCATTGGTGAATATAATGAAAAGTAAAGGGCCCAAATGACTCCCTTGTGGAAGACCCGACAAAACTTCCATAGTGTTTGAGGTGCAGCTATCTATCTTTACAATCTGCTTTCTATTGGATAGATATGATTTTAACCATTTAGTGAAAGCCCTGTTAAATCCCAACCTTGCTAATTTTTGTAAGAGAAGACCATGATGAATGCGGTCAAATGCTTTAACAAAGTCAGTGTAGAGAACATCAACTTGTTTACCATTTTCCATTTGATTGCTACAAAAATTAGTAAAAAGGCTTAAATTTGTGCAAGTCGATCTACCTTTTAAAAAGCCATGTTGGTATGGAGATAATGATTCCTTAACAGAAAAGTAGAGTCTTTGAGTAATCATTTTTTCAAAAAGCTTAGGTACCGTAGAAAGTTTAGAAATAGGTCTATAATTTTTTACTAAATGCTTAAGACCACTTTTGTATACAGGATCAATGAAGGAAATTTTCCATTCGTCCAGGAAAATACCAGTTGAAAGAGATGTATTAAAAATACGGGACAAAACATAGCATAAAGAAGTTGAACATTTAGATAGTAGAATAGGAGGGATCAAATCAAAACCAGCTTTTTTTGTCGTATCAATATCATTTAAGCTTTCCAGAACATCCTGTTCAGAGAAACTTCCTAACGAAAAGTCGGTTAAGGGATTTATATCTAAATAAAGCTCACTTGTATCCACGATTAGGTCACTGTTATATGAAGTTTGAAAGAATTGGGCAAAGAGGTTGCATGAAGATTGAATATCATCTGATTTTTGACTTTCATATTCCATATTTTGGGGAAACGATGAAACTTTTCTCTTGGAGTTTAAAAACACCCAGAAAGATTTAGAATTAGTTTTTATATTTGATTCAGTATTATTTATATATTGCCTATACAAAAATTTATTTAAAAAATCAAATTCTTTCCTTAACTGAAAAAATCTAACACGGTCTTCGAGAATGTTTGTTGATTTATAACGCTTAAATGCCTTATTCTTGGCATTTTCTAAATTTTTAATCCTTGAGTTGAACCAAGGAAGCTTAAATGTTTTTTTCTTGACTGAGGTAGGAACAAAACGTTCTATTCCTTCAAACACAATACTTTTAAAAAGAGTATACATATCCTCTAAGGATTTACTCTCCAAAGAATCCTTCCAGTTTACAGCATTAAAGAAGCTATTGAGCGCAATAAAATCTGCCCTTGCATAGTTGTAAGTTTTAAGATCATTGTTAGACATAAACAGAAGCATAATCATAATATTCAAATGTCAAACAAACAGCTTTATGATGAATAGAATTTTTTAGAAGAGGGAACTCCGACATTTTTAGGTAGTATTTTAAGTCATTGTTTATAAACACTAAATCTAAAATTCTTCCCAAACAATTTTTTATATTATTAATTTGAAAAAGACCCATAGCAGAAAATGAATCAACGAGTAACACCTCTATATCACTTTTCACATTAAAAGGGATCAAAACTTGATCGTCTTCCATGTAACACCAGGGGGGTCATTCCGTATTTCGATTATCGCCAGACGATATCGTTTAGACGATAGTCTTGCTCTACGTAACATTGAAAATGACGACTATTTGCTTTACGTAAGTCAATAATCGTCAAAACGCTATCGTCAAAACGATAGAGCTTAGACGATAGCTAAATAGGTATCGTCTTGTAATTATTTGAATGTTTTAAGAGCGATAATTGGTTGTTAGTTGATTTTAACCATTGTTTTTTTAATAATACGAATAAAAAATAAAATAATTATTGAATAATTATGGCATTAATATCAGTTCATATAGTTTCGACTATTCAGAAAAATCTTACCAACAAATCCTACCCAATAGGATAAAAAATTAAAAAGTATTTATGTATCTGCCCAGTGGTCAAAATTCGACCATTTATACCAAAATAATCGGTCATCAATACAGGCACCTATGTCAACAGGGCTCTCATCGCGTAAAACGTTGATCGTCTTCACGCATAGTTAATCGCGATATCCATTATGCTAAGGGGTTCCTACTCTATATGGTTTTGAGAAAAAAGCAATAAGTTAGGGAACGAAAAAGCATATCTTGGCTTAAAACTGATGCAAATACTTTATTCAATATTAAATAATTTTGATGGACATCATACATCTTTTGACAATTTTGCACTTATCAACTATCCAAAGAAGAGAAAATCTTAAAGGTTGAGAGGAGAGCCAATGGCAACCGTTAGAAAGCAGCACCGTGATTAAAGGCATTTTGTTGCTGCAAAATCATACCTCAAGCTGTATATTCGATCGGATATTTTTGGTACCTTAATATTTTTAGTATTACCTCTTGCCATAATGGTTAGTGCGTTGGACTGTCATGCCGAAGGTGTTGCTTCGATTCCCAGCCACTGCCACCTATAAACAGAGGAACTGACAAATCATCCAGGAATATACTTGTCATGAATAAGTGCTTCTCATCTAGCCGTTCTGACTCGGCAAAAATTTGTAGGTCGCCTCCATTTCAGCCAACAACACGCACATAGGAATGGTTGAGAGTTGTAAGTCACTAGGGCCTGCTTTCCACGAGATGTTGCGCCACCAGATTTATTTTTTATTATTTTGTTCATATTTGTATTCAACACTGGGCTGCTTGTAGGCTTAAATCGTACTTTTAAGGGGACACTCAGATTGACCAGCTACTTTAAGAACGTTTTCTATATTGTTGCGTATACCGAAAAGAATCAATTTATCCACAAATACAACTTTTAACGGATGATATTGCAAATAAATTTTTAGAATAACGTGACATTTCAAATAAAACGACAAGGATTTTTAGTTTTGACAACAAAATTTAATTTTCAAATTCATTTTGTTCATTCAAATAAAAAACGATAGACGAGACGATAGTGATTGAGTTACGTGAAGCAAATTATAGACGATATCGTTATAGATAATCGTTTTGACGATTATCGTTTTAAAAATTACGGAATGACCCCCCAGTCAATGTCACCAACGTTGAAATCGCCAAGTATACATGGAGATTGGTTAATCGTTAATTCATTCACTATTGCTTGAGGATTAGAAATATGATTTGTATATAGTTCAATGCCACTTGTAGGGTGGATATAACTAACAATAAAAAATAAATCTTTAATTTCAGCAGAATCTTTTGAACTTACACAAACACAAAGCTGCTCAATTTCATCTGCATCATTTAATAAATTGCGTTGAGTGCTGTTGAAAGTTGATCGGACGGCAATCATTACACCGCCTCCTCGATCCCATCCTGTGTTTGTGGAACGATCTTTACGATATATGTTGAACGATGAATCAAAAAGCTCACAAGACATGAAATTTGAATTGAGCCATGTTTCAACTATGATAATAACATCATACTCATGCAGAGAAGAAGACAGGAAAAGCTGGTTAGTTTTAGTTCGCAAACCACCAGCATTTTGATAAAATACCCTTATATCAGATATTTTGCCTCTAAGTTTTGGGTTGATTATTTTATTTTGCTGTTGTCTTCCTTTTTCGGAAAATTTACAAATTTCTTAATTTGTATGTGCTCAGGCCATATTGATGCATCTAAAGCAGCATCAAAATAGTTTGCAGGTATCCCTAACTTGAAGTTGACATAGCGTAGTGAAGAAGAATCAGTTTCTTTTTTAATAAGTTTAGAACAGCGCATAACACTCTTCGAGATATTCAACTTACTTGCAGCATAATCAATTACATTTTCCTCTGATACATTACTATCTAAACGGGAAATATGTAGAAATCGTAGACGAGGAACAGATTGCAGTGTGATTTCACCTTCTACCGCAGCGGCAGTCCCAAACATTACCTTGTTTGAACGATGAGCTTTAGAATTTTTTATTTCATTAGAACTATTGGCATCAGCACCCTTCTTAAACGTAGTTGCAGTGACAACATTGGCAAGACCTTCATTGAGAAGAGCATTATCCTCTGCGGCACTATCATCCACATCAACAAGAGCAACACCAACACCAGCAACATTGACACCACCATTACTAGAAGCATATTCAGGTAAGGGAAAAGTATCAGATTCAAACACAGCAGCAGCTGCAACACCATCAGCAACAACAGGTAAATCATTCACAGCAGCACTATCACCCACAGCATCAACGACACCACTTTCAGCAACATAAACAACAGCAACCTCTTTCACAGCAGCAGCAGCAATAGCATCACCTCCATCGGCAACAACTTCGTTTCCAGTTACATCATTTGTGTTTCTTAAATCAGCTGATGGGAGAGTTAAGCTTTCGTCATCATTAGTTCTGTCAGAGCCAGCGGACAGAGAAGATGACATAATAGGTATCAGACCAGCGGCGGTTGTTGTAATCTCCGTAGATGTCGAAGCTTTCACATTATAAGCAGCTTTAGCAAGATCGTCACTCTGTGTTAAAGAGTTGGACTTGCTTGTTGATTTTGTGTTTAGCTTAGATAAGGTAACCGATTTTTTATTTTTCAATGCAAGTTTGTTATCACTACTTTTAAGCGCAGGAGATGAAGAGGGTGTGTTTTTGTGCAAAGGCGAGTGTAGAAAGCGAGGAGAAGAAATGTTTTTATCTTTAAAGAGCTGTAATTGTTTATTGTTGTTGGTTTGTTCAATAGCTGGTGGTGGTGGCTTAGCTTGAGAGCGTGTTAAGCGCGAGGGTTTAATAAGTTTATCGAACTCCGTTTTATTGTCAACAAAGAAACGATAAAAGTCTTTGATTTTGGGTATGCTTCTCAAGAGAGAAATGTCTTTGCATGAACTGCACTTCCAAAAAATATTTTCATTAGATTGAAGCACAGATCGTATACTCTCACTTATTTTAGTGCATTTAAAATGAAAACCAGATTGACAAACTCCGCACAAAATCAAATCACTTTTGGATGTTAATAAATAACAATCAGAACATTGGATATCCATATCGAAAAATTTAAATTGTAGAAATTAAGGTATATAGAACCGTCTGTAATGAGAACGAGAACTGAATGTGAAGTTTTTTGCAACTTGGACTCTGCCACTAGCCGCAAATTAAATGTTGCATATAATAACATTACCCGCTACGTCTATAATCTGCGACGGTATGACCACATATCGAACTTTGCACAACGTATATCTGGCTGTAGTCTCGACAGTTTACTAAACTTCCGATCGGTGAGCTATCTGCATGAAATCATTCAAACTCAACAACCGGATTATCTACATAACAGGCTGAACTTCCCTAGTTCATCAAGGTCTTTTGTCCTTATACAACCTCGATTTAAATATCTCATTACTGAGCGTCAATTTTTTGTCCATGTTACACGCCTTTGGAACTCCCTGCCAACCGCGATGAGAAGTATAAGAAGCGCGAATAGGTTTAAATCTTTAGTTTTCAATTATTTGGCAAATCGTTGATAATATTTAGTAGGTAAGTCCTCATCCTCTCATGTTTCTTTTTTTGTATTTTCTCTTTTTTTTTTACATTTTCATATTTAAATTATATATATGTAAATAGAACCTCTCTTTTTTATGTTTTTTTAAATTAAAATTCAAATTCTTAAATTAATTTAAAGGCTGCAAAACTTTATAAGACTTATGTCCTACTTTGTAAGCGATTTTGAAATAAATAAATACAAATACAAATGTAGTATTTAATCAATAGGTGAGTGAGCATATATATATATAAAAAAAAGTATTGAATTAAACTAAAATTATAAAATTTAAAAGATTAGATAATAGATATTCCTAAATTTTATATAATACTCAAAAAAAAAAAAAAAAAAAAAAGGAGGAGTTAGACTAACAAAGTGGCAACTACAAAAATATTCAAGTTCACTGCCACAGTTCAATACCCTTAGCCTTGAAAATATTTACATTTATACATTTTGAAATAAGAAACGAAAAACACATACCTGTATCCGCTTACGTGTGCGCACTCGTATCGGGATCCAGTGTAGTTTATGACCTAGATAAAACAAAATAGAAACACTCACAAACAATATAACTTTTTAGACTTTCGCGGTTGTTAATAGACATAATAGATAATTATTTTTTTTGTTTTTCGGATTAGCCGCGTTATAAAAGTTTAAAGAGTGCACTTTAGTACTCACCCCGAACGTTTCGCATCAAATTGCATTGAGCGTGGTCACCGGGAAACTGCTCTTGAGATGTTATGATGTATGGAAATGAAACGAATGTGAATCATATTCATTTCTTTCTAAGGCTCATTGTACGTTACACAACCGAAATCGAATCGTTATCTTGCTTGCATTCATGAATCTCAGAATGTTTGAGGGGCTCACACTCAAACCATGCAATTAATCAGGTGATTCATAACAGCATTGAATTTTATGAGTGGCTCATAATTTTTAAGTGGCTCACAAAACATAACATGTTCTCTACACTTCAATAAATTCATAGTATTAAACAGAAAAAAGAACAAAGAATGAAAAAAGAGGGCGCATGCGCTTATCACAAACCATCTGTCGCATCCGTTTTGGTCTCGCCATTGGAGACAGAATGAAATAGAAATATTTTTTGATGAAGCTCCAAATATTCATTGTCTTGTTCAGTATTAAGACACATTCACATTCGAACGAAAACAGGTTTTGTAGCAGCTCACAATGCATTCATAAAATTAATCATGTTAAGTGAATCATTTTCTCAAACGAATGTGAGCTCCATTCAAATTCGTTTATGAAAAGCAATACAATGTAAGTGTAGATTGGAAATGAATATGAATGTGTCTGAATACTGTGTAGGGCAATGAATTTTGTGAGTGGCTCGTTAAACGAGCTACTTGCTGCAGTTCTCTGCTACACACACACATTACTATTATTGGTATACACACTTAAAAACATTTATGAATCACTCATTAAAACGGAGTTGAAATACATTTAAACATCAAAAGTAGAATATTAAAAATGCAAAAACAAGCATTCTTGATTTGAATGGAAATTACACTATTTTAATAGAAATTATATAGGTAAAATCAAAAAATATTAACTATGGATAACATAAAAGCTTAAAACACAGTTTATGGAAACGGGAGCACAGGAACAAATCAGCTTACAAATTGCAATTTTTGTTTTTTTTCTTTCTTTTCAATTTTAAGTAGGTATTCAATATTTCATGGGATTTGTCTATTTTATTTTTTTCTTAAGACCACTGGTTAGGTATATTCTTATATCTTTAATTAGATGGTGGATTAAAAGGATAAGAAATTTCTCTGTCTTAGGCCTTTAAGTTTAATGAGCTGTTTTGTCACTTATTGGTTACGACCATTCGATGATTATATACATAGATACATATACATTAGATAATAAATAAATAAATAAATTGAGTGGCGCAACAGCTCGTGGAGAACCAGGGCCTAGTGACTTACAACTCTCAACCATTCCTGCGTGCGTGTTTGTTGGCAGGAATGGAGGGGACCTACAATTTTATGCCGAGTCCGAAAGGCTATATGAGAAGCACTTTTTTCATGACAAGTATACTCTTGGAGGATTTGTCAGTTCCTCGCAAGAGGCAGTACCTCGAATAAAACATTTCTGTTTTTATGTGGCACGGCTGGGAATCGAACCCACACCTTCGGCATGACAGTCCTACGCACTAACCATCAAGCCACGAGGTACTACATATACATTAGATAGGCACTTATAAAACCATAATATATTTTTATTTTAAAAATGTATTTTTAATTTGCACTAGGTAGGTACACCACGAATTGAAAAACTGAATTAGGGGCGATTCTGTTTCTCTTTTTTTTTGTTTGAAGAATCAATTAGAGGTATGGTATCACACGTCATTTTATTTGTAAAAAAAAAATGAATTTTAAAAAAACTTGTATTGCAGACGTTTAAACAGAGAAATAATTTCACCGCACCATTTGTAAGATTAATTTCTTTACTTCCGAGAATTTAAAGAACAAAACTGAGCCTCGAAGCTTCCAAACAACACACCAACAATAATAATATTTTTTCTTCCATATTTCTCCAAAATGAAAACAAAACAATAAGCAACTCGATTCTGAGTTTTTATTTCTCGTACAAGTAACTTGAAGCAGAGTGTCTCATCAAGGGGTTACTATTATTTTTTTTTTTTTTTTTTTAATTATTGCGATCCTACAAAACTTTTCATTCCGCAGAACGCCAGCGTTCTATCAATGAAATGGGACGAGAGCTACGTACGTCTGTTAAGTGCGAATGTCTTTCGCATGTAATACGCCTGAGGTGTGACCATTCATATCTTCCAATTCATAAAGACTATTTCCTTGAATATTCTTAACTTTAGCTTTGACGAACTTTGGACAGAGTTTAGCGTTCAGGCGCTTAAATGCGTCACTTTGCACAAAATTTCTTTTAAACACCACATCACCTACCTTGGACTGCACGTTCTTACTACATGTATTGTAGTTTTTTTCATATATTTTATGTGCCTGTTCAGGGAGGCCTCGAGTTGACTATGAACCACATTCATCTTGTTTTTTATCATGTCTGATCATTTCATCAAAATCGGTTTAGTGGTTTACTTTTTATGGAGATTTTTCCGTTCTCCCATACAAATTATACTACTATTTGTCGGCCATTTTGGAAAATGGCGTCTAAAAAACCCCCTCCAGAAAACGGTGATGTCTACCCAAGTTTTTCTGACTCTCCTATATGTGTTAATCGATTCTGGTGGTTAGATAAATCAGTACGGACATTTTTACGGGACTTCACTGTTATGATGGAAGAACGAATTTAAGGGAAACACGTCAGTTGATTTATGTTACTATAATTCAATACTTTTATTATAATAATTAGGAGAACAACTTCTCACCTTAGTGGCTAAAATATAAAAGAGAATGTGAAATGGTTTTAAGGAACTAAGTTACAATTTCTTATAAGATCAGCTTTTGAAGATGTTGGAAAGAACTTAAGTGATTCCAAATAATTTATTATTACAATTTTCCCTTCCTAAAAGAATTCTTGTTTTAATTTTAAATTGTTAATTTCAGTAATATACTTATTGCTTTTTTTAAATTTGTAAAATTAAAAAGAAATGGTATTAAGATACAATTTAAATTTCAAAACCTTAACTTTCATTCTTTATAATGTTTTAAATAAACAAGTCTTTTATAATAAATTTGAAGTTATGGATGATATATTTAGATATATACATACATATCTACATAATGAACTATATAATTAAATTTTTTTTTGTACTTCCAAATTAAATAAAACAGTTATATGTATTTAAGTACCAGCTTGAAATCTTTCAATAGGCTTACGTACTCTATTACTTCTGCGTAATTCGATAACTTCTTTTTTCGTTGTATCTTTTTCTTCATTTTGGCTTTCTTCAATTTCAGTATTTAATTGTTGTGTTTGCCCTTCAGAGCCCAATTCCGTTTCTTCAATGGGATAATGCGTATTTTGGACATCTTTACCAGCTTTCACCATCTGATCGACATGTCTATGAACCATCCGTCCATCATCGATTTTAACATGATAATTTAACTTGCCTGACCTATCAAAAACTTCACCAAATTGCCATTTATTATTTTTCAAATAATCACGAACTGCAACTCTTTCACCCACCGAAAATTTCTTTACTGGTATATCTACGTTATAGGGAATAATTTCTTTTTCTTTTTCGGGAACCATAAACGAAATTCTTGTTCTCATGGGATATTTGAATATCATATCTGATGGTGACATTTTCGTGACTGGATGAGGAGTGATCCTGTAATGAACCAGTATTTGATTTAAATTAAATTCAAGATCTTGCATTTTATCGGTACCAAAGCAACGTAATTTCGATTTTAGCGTTTGTACATACCGTTCCGCCTGCCCATTGGTTGCAGGGTGATACGGTGCAGTACGCTTATGAACGATTTTATTTGACTCGCAAAATTGTTTAAAGCGAAAATTTGTAAATTGAGCACCATTGTCTGTGCATAAAACTTTTGGTATACCGAATGTCGAAAAAATTGAACGCAATATTTTAAGCGTATTTTCTGTAGTTATCTTATTCATAATACGAATTTCAGGCCATTTAGAAAAAGCATCAATATATATTAAAAAATATACATTCATAAATGGACCTGCAAAATCTAAATGTGTGCGCTCGAATGGTTCTGAAGGATAATTCCAATGATGAGTTTCTACTTTTTGTGGATTTTTACGAAATTTCGCACACTTTGTACAGTTTTTTACTTTTTCTTCTATATGTTTATCCATTCCCTGCCACCAACAAAAACTTCTAGCTAACTCCTTCATTCGAGTAACACCAAAATGAGTCATATGCAAATCATTTAAAACAGTAGCTTGAAGGGATTTTGGTACCACTACTCGAATGCCTCTCATAATGCATCCTCCTTGAATGGAAAACTCATTTTGGTCAATACCGAATCTAGAAGTTGATGGCAATGAAATGCCTTTTTGCAAAGCATGCAATAGTGGGCTTAATTCACTGTCAATTTCCGTTTCCCGTGAAATTTGACAAGCAGTGACTGGTAAGGAATCAATTTGATTTATTTCAAAAACATCCGACTCTTCCAGCATTGAATTTTCTGATGATGAGATCGGCAACCTTGAAAGGGCATCTGCATTTGCATTCATTTCAGATTTCTTATATTTAATTGAATAATTAAAGCCTTGAAGAAAAATAGCATAGTGCTGCATTCGAACAGCTGACATATGAGGAAGCCCTCTATCTGGCGAAAAAATTTGTACCAAAGGTTTATGATCTGTAAATAATATGAAACGCCTACCATAAAGAAATTGGTAAAATTTCTTCACCCCAAAAACAATCGCATAGGCTTCTTTGTCGATTTGTGACCATCTTCTCTATGACTCCGAGAGAGTTTGAGATGCAAACTGAATTGGTTTTTCAATATTATTATCGAAAATATGCGATAAAACCGCACCTACTCCTATTGGTGACGCATCAGTTGCCAAACATAATGGAATCAAAGGGCACGGTAGTGCCCAGCCAAGTTCGCGGCACTACACCCTTTTTACAGGAACAAACTCAGGCGATTTTCAACCCCCCTCTAACTTCAGTACCAATAAAGTCAGAAACTTCAAATTCGGAGTATTTGCTGAACTGATCAAACACAGGTGGCTCACCAAATTTCAACTCTTTAGCATTAGTAGTTCCCAAGATATAGGACTTCAAAAATCGCAAAAACCGTAACTGACTGACTCACTGACTCACTGACTCACTGACTCACTGACTGACTGACTCACTGACTCACTGACTCACTGACTGACTGACTCACTGACAGATCATCAAAATTATGGAGCACTTCCCGACATCGTAGAAACATGAAATTTCGCACAACGGTAGGCCTTGTGGTACATACAAAGGAAAAAATCGAAAATCTGCAATTTTCTATTCAGGGGGCGTGGCATCCACCCACTTTCCTAAAAACTCTTATAAATTATATGGAGCACTTTCGATTGTTGTAGAACAATGAAAATTGGTAAGTTGGTAAGGTTTGAGGTACTAAGAAAGAAAAAAAATTAAAAATTGGAATTTTCCATACAGGGGGCGTGGCATCCACCCACATTCTTAAAAATTCTTATAAATTATATGGAGCACTTCCGATTGTTGTAGAACGATGAAAATTGGTAGGTCGGTAGGGCTTAAGGTACTTGGAAAGAAAAAAATTGAAAAATTGGAATTTTGCATTCAGGGGGCGTGGTATCCACCCACATTCTTAAAAATTCTTATAAATTATATGGAGCACTTCCGATTGTTGTAGAACGATGAAAATTGGTAAGTCGGTAGGACTTGAAGTATTTAGAAAGCAGACAAATCGAAAATTTGGAATTGTCCATTCAGGGGGGGGGGGGGGGGTGCCATCCACCCACTTTATCAGAATTGCTATTACTTTCACCTGGCAAAATAAATCTTAGCAAAAAGGAGTGAAATCACAACAAAAACATAAATGTTAAAAAAGGAGCCAAGTTCTTATGTGTACAAGAAACCTGTGCGTAAATAGTCAGCCCAAAAAAGTAATGAGATCTAAAATATATGCTAAGTTTTAAGTTCATGAAGTTTAATATCAAATATCTTAAGTAGAGTAATATCGAAACAATTCCAAATCATGACAGAAATTTGGTAATTAATGAATACTGGTTAAAATTTGGTGGATTTACTTGGCAAGTTTTCTCTTAACTACTTACTTAATCACAAATTTAAAATGTATGAAAACTTGACCAGTGAACCCGCCAAATTTTAACCAGTAACCATTAATTACCAAATTTCGGTCATGATTTGGAATTGTTTCAATATTACTCTACTTAAGATATTTGATATTAAACTTCATGAACTTAAAACTTGGCATATATTTTAGATCTCATTACTTTTTTGGGCTGACTATTTACGCACAGGTTTCTTGTACACATAAGAACTTGGCTCCTTTTTTAACATTTATGTTTTTGTTGTGATATTTTTATCATAATGCACAAGGAATTTATCTGAAATAATTTCTATTTTCAATGCATGAAAAGCATTTTCACAATCTTTATTCCACACAAATTTGGATTTCCCGCGCAATAATATATGAAGTGGCTCTAATGTATCACTCAAATTTTCAAAAAATCGACCATAGTAATTAATTAAGCCTAAAAATGAGCGTAGTTCCGTCAAATTAGAGGGTCTCGGGGCATTAATTATTGCCTTTATTTTAGATTCAGTCTTATGAATTCCATTTTTATCTATTTTATAACCGCAATATTCTACACTGTCTTTAAAAAATTCAGTTTTTCTAGGATTTATTCTCAGATTGTATGCATGTAATTTTATAAGAACTTTTTCTAACCTCTTTAAATGAGTTTCATCATCTGGCCCAGTGACGCAAACGTCATCAATGAAAACAACAACACCATCTATTCCATTCAAAATATTTTCAATCTTCTTTTGCCACATGGCAGGAGCACAACTTAATCCTTGTAACAATCTCGTACATTTGAGTAACCCTTTATGGGTTGAAAGGGTGAGCTTTAATTGATCTTCATCTCTAACCTTCCATTGCATGTATGCTCTACGGAGATCAATTTTTGAAAATTTATCTCCTCCTTTAAGCACCGTAAACATTTCATCCACTGTAGGTAGTGGATGCTCATTACCTAACATGAATTTATTCAGTGTCACCTTAAAATCACCGCAAATTCTGATGCTGCCATCAGATTTTACAATGGGGACAATGGGTGTAGCCCAATCACTGTGATCTACCTTCACAAATATTCCCTTTTCAATTAGATTTTTGATTTCTTTTTCAATGGGCTCACGTAACGAAAATGGCGTAGGACGTGCCTTAACGAAAATTGGTTTAGAATTAAGCTTTAATTCAATTGATGCTGGCTCACCTTGGAGCTCCCCACCATCGTCACTCAACAAAACCGAAAATTTACTTAAAATGTGTTCAAGTCGACGCGGGCAATTAGATGAAATTAATGAATTTAAGTCTTTAAATGATTTTACCTGTGAGTCCGGTGCTACAGATCCGATCATAGGTGTTTTCAATTAAGTAGGATATCCAAAGTTTCGCATTAATATGTCCATGAAAGGTGCTCCATTGAAAGCTGTAATCCAATCGCGACCAAACAAAGGCTGCTTGTCTTCATGAACGATGTATACCACCAGATTGTTCTTTTTTGAAACAGAAATTGAGCCCTGAAGTGCGACATCAACATGTGCATAGCCTGCAATTTTGAGAATATGAATATATGAATTTAACTTTATTTTTGAACTTTTTAATAAAATATGAGGAAAAAGCCTACAAAATTGATTATAATTAAATATTGAAAAACCTGAACCACAATCTAATTCCATCCTCACTTGAATATTATTGACAATAACATCTACAAAAAAAACTTCCGTGCACTGATGGCCAGCTTCTGCAGTAAGTTGGTTCACGTACACCACTGGTTGTTTGCTGTCATGGTCATGGTCTTCTGTAGACTCCAAAATAGCATTGACTGATGGGTTATTTCGTCTTCTCTTTTGACAAACAATCGCCAAATGACCACGTGTATTACAAGATCGACACACTGATTTCAAATGCTTGCACTTGGTTGCTAAATGTGGCCCTCCACAGCGATAACACTTCACATTATTGTTGTTCGTCGATGATGATTCATTGCTGTTTTTTTTTCCTTCGAACTGGCGGCCTGAATATGTAGCTTTGTTTAACTTTTTTGGATAAAACGTAGAAGTTGTTGCCTGCCGTAAATGATTTCTATCACGTTCAATGTTATTTATACTTCGCACCATCGTCTCAGTAATTTGGGATGAATTTTCTTGTGATGCTTCAAGGCTTGTAGCAATTTCAACGCATTTCTCATAAGTTAGATCCTTTGTCTCCAACAACCGATCTTTGATTCTTTTGTTACGAATACCACACACCAATTGGTTTCGCAAAGCAGTTTTTAAATAATCTCCAAAATTGCAATTTACTGACATCTTTCGTAAAGCCGCAATGTATTCCCTCACAGGTTCTCCCTCCTGTTGCTGCCGGTGATGAAACTTATAATACTCTGCCACCTCCAATGGCTTTGGATTGTAATGCTCTTTCAATAAATTTGTTAACTCCGAATAGCTCTTCTCTTCTGGCTTTTGTGGGGCTATACCATCGCAAATTAGATCAAAAGTGTTTGGTCCCACATAATGAAGCAAATAGTTTCTTTTAGATGAAATATCTTCTATTTGAAAAATGGAAAAGGCTCCTTCCAATCTTTGAAGCCATCTTTCGAACTTGCCTTTGGTTTCGTCGAAAAATTCAATAGAAAAACTTGATGGAATTGAACTATTCGACATGGTGAGAGTTGTTGTATTTGTTGTGGTCGATGTGGTTTTTGTTGAAGTTGATTGTTCTTTTGATTTCGGCATTCAAATCTTTTTATATCTTGGGACTAGAATCCCATCCTCGTCGCCAATTTGTTACGATGGAAGAACGAATTTAATGGAAACACGTCAGTTGATTTATGTTACTATAATTCAATACTTTTATTATAATAATTAGGAGAACAACTTCTCACCTTAGTGGCTAAAATATAAAAGAGAATGTGAAATGGTTTTAAGGAACTAAGTTACAATTTCTTATAAGATCAGCTTTTGAAGATGTTGGAAAGAACTTAAGTGATTCCAAATAATTTATTATTACTACAGGGACAGGAGTATTGGCAGCACCTGAAATTCAGAATCATTTATGGCTTTGAGATTTCTCAGTAATTTGTAGTCAGAGCCGTGTTCAACCTTAGAGCATCCAAATAGTGCTTCATATGGCGACATGTCAATAGCAGAGTGAATCGTCGTTCTTAGCGCACTTCCCATAGACGAAAGGTGTTTGTCCCAGTGCATCTGGTCTTTCTCTAGGTATGAACGGATCGCACCCAGTGTTGTCACTTTACCACAATTGTGGTAGATCTACCACTTTTTTTCAAGATGTTGATAATCTACCACTTCTACCACTGAAGTCAAAAATTCTACCACTTTTTGCTCATCCATAACAAACAAAATTTTAAATTCAAAGATAATCCGATCATTCACGAAAAAGTCCCAACATTTTTCAGTAGAAATTTTTCAATAGAAAAAAAATTCCTGTCAATTTTTGTCTCTATGTACTTACCTGAATGCACCCATTGGAATTATTTAGAACTGATTTCTTTTAGAAATAGAAATCTAGTAGATTTTTTTTGTGTCCTACAAATTTGTTTATAAAATATGGGAAAAGGGGAACTTCTTCTGGCTACCCTCCTATTGCCCTATTCATAATACGCTTTCCTGATATGTTTTTTGGTTCGAATTTTGATCACCACATTCAAAACTTCAGTGAAGAAATAGATTCAGAAATAATAGAAGAAAAGTTACTAAAAATTGTTTTTGTTTGATCTTATCAAATAGGTACATATATTAAACTAATGAACTAAATATTCTTTGTCAACTTACTTAAAAATTGTGATACACAAAACATGATTTAAATTTTAATAATAAAAGAAAACCAGCTTTTTAAAATTTTTAAAAGACATTTTTAAAAAGATTTAAAGAAACACTTGTTTTTTCCACAAATTTAATAATTTTTAATAAGTTTTGCCAACGCGTTTCGACTTAGTTAGGACACCATCAGGACACTTACTAAGACGAAACGCGTTGGCAAAACTTATTAATAAAATTATTAAATTTGTGTCAGTGTTTCCTTAAATCTTTTTTAAAATGTCTAAGATTAATTTTCACCAATTGATTAAACCTAGATCTATTGATTATATTAAAATTTTTAAAAGGTATATATTTTTATAATTATAATTCTTATTGATATCCTAGACAAAATTATTAAGATATGATATATTTTCATTACTAAAAAAGTCTTCAATGTGTCTGATTCTCAGTCTCTTGACGTGTCTCATGTCTGTTTTTGAAAGGAAAAATTATTGCAGTTCTTTCATTTTAGTTCAAAAACCAAAATAAACCCTCCATTATTGACGTTAAGAGTGTTCCGGACTGAAATGGTGATTTCATGAAAAAGATTGTGAAGCGTGTACTTGTCCTATCAAAACAATTAAGGTGTTTATGGACAGATAAACTTGATTTCTAGGACATCATTGGAAATTTTTTTTTATTTTGGCTCTCATTTTTGGTAAAAGCCTCTAAGAAAACGACAAAATGGCAAAAATGGCTGTTTTTCAAAGCAAATGTAGCTTACACTATAGCATGCTTTGCAAAACAATGTTTAATAACATAAAATTCAATATTTTTACCATGCCACTATTGGAAAACATTTTTAATTTTGTACCTAATACAAATTTTAATAGCACAAAATAAAAATGCTTGTAGATTTTGAAAAAAAAACCATTTTTGACAGTCAATTTTTTATACCCAACGGTATTTTTTTCAAACTTTTTTGCAGTGGATATAAATTCAATTTATTTTCCACATTTTTCATTAATTATATAATCATAATTGTATCATCTGATATTGAAATTTTTAATTCTTTTTGACGGAAAATTTATGTAAAATCCGTTACTTTTACAAAATGTTTTATTTAGTACAATAATACGCCTACTAGTGACCAATTAGTAAAAATAAAAAGTTTTATAAAAAAAGTATCTGATGAAAATGAAAAAACCGGTCTTATACACGCAAAAAAAATTTGCAAATTACTGGTTTTGTTCAGCTCGGAACACTCTTAAAAAAGGAATATTTTTATGATACAAAAAAATTTTTAGTACTCCTTCATATTATTAAAAAAATTTCATTGAAATATCGTTAACTTTGAAAACTATCGAAGTTTCAGATTTGACAGCGCGAAGCATTAAGTCTGGTAAAAATAAAACGGTATCCGTGTCTCACGTCCATTTGCTATTTCATTTGTTAAGAAGGCATTTGTGCTACAGGTCATGGATTGTCCGTTCAGTTTCTCAGTCCCCTGATTAGTATTTACAGGATAAATGTCATATAAGTAGGCATATTTTTTAGCATTATTATATTGGGGAAGTAAAACCCTTGTAATATATTTTTTTTCGTACAATGCGCAACTATGTTTTTGGCGAAGTTAATGCTACTTTTCCTTGTAAAACTTGTTAATACAATTTGCTCTTACTATCAAAGTGGCTTAGATTTTTAAAAGAATATTCATACAGGTCACTATATCTCTCCCATTAGGCAAGGGGTACGATTTTCTAAAAAAAAAATGACTTAAAATATAAAAATAAAAGAGCTTAATCCTCTAAACACATGTTTTCAAAAAATGTCGATAAAATTGCTGTTTTTTTATTTTTCTGATGGGCCGCTTTCAAATATGTGAAAGGAAGCTCTAAATCAAAAATGTTATGTCGAAAAAATCTTCATCTTCTTCCACTTTTTCTAGAATCACAAATATACTTCGATGAGTAAAATGGTTCTCTTTGACTAAAATAAAACTTGAAAACAAAAATATTTGTCCTTATTTAATTTCTCGAAATTAAAATCTACCACTAAAAATCTGGATCTACCACTATTTTTAAGACTTATCTACCACTTTTTTCAAACTGGAAGTGACAACACTGATCGCACCAAAGATAGAACGATTCACTCTCTCACTGGCATTTGCTTGTGGCAAATAAACTGCCGTTCTGGCATGTGTCACTCCATACGAAAGCAAAAATTTGGAAAACTCTTTGCTGACAAATTGTTTTCTGTTGTCTGACAACAACGACTCTGGAACTCCAAAAACTGAGAAGATCTGCTCCTCCAAAAATTTGACTGCATTTTCAGTGGTTGCCTGCCGAATTGGATGAATGTGGACAAATTTTTTTATTAGGAGCTTTCGAAACTTTGCACACGTCGCAGCTCGTGATCATGGATTTTACTTGAACCGCCATATAAGGCCAGTAAAATCTATGACGAAGACGATATAAAGTTTTAGCGATACCGCCATGTGAAGCTTTAGTTGGTTGATGAGCAAGTAGAATCAGGGACTCAGTTAGCGCCGATGGAACCCACAGCTTCCACACCATGTCATCTTCGACTGGATTGTCTGTACAGTGTTTGACTTTTTTGTACACAAATCCATCAGAGACTTGAAGATCAGGAAGCTGGTCTTCATTATCTCTGACTGTCTCAATTAACTTCACATATTCCTCTGATTTGAAACTCAAATCATTAAGGTTTATGTGAAGGACATCGTGGGGATTCTCTAAGAAAAGAACATCATCGAAGGCATCAACAGCGTATACTCGCGATAACGCGTCAGGAACAACGTGCTGAGAACCCTTGCGGTGTTCAATGTCAAAATCGAACCCTTGAAGCAAAGATAATATTATACAAAGATGTCGCATCCAGTAGAACGAAAGTGAACCCAAAAAATAATCGGCCGTATCTGATATCAGATACGACAACATGTTGCTAAATGTTGCATTGGTCAATTTTAAGAGCGAGAGCGGAAAATCCCTGTCGATACAATTTAAATTTGAAATCTCTTCAAAATGTATATCTCAAGGACAGGAATAGTATAAATGACGTATAGGTAGGTACATTTTAGTTTTTTGATCTTTGAATAAAAAGAAGGTAGTAAGGATTTTCTTATTGTGTTTGTTTTTTGTGAGGTAGGTATATCTATGTACTAGCCTACCTGTGCGAGACCTCTCGCACCAATAAAAATAAAAAGTGCTCATAAGGTTTTGTATTTATATAGAATTCATTCAGTTATAATTTTGAAAATTAAATTGCAAGAAGCATTTGGTTTGTTTTCTTTTCCATAATCTGTTTAATAGCTGCGTTTTATTATCTCCGGTCGAGGCTATCTAGATATAATACTTATTACAAAAACATGATATCTAGGCTTCTATCGAAGTTTATTTCAATAACATAAATATAAGTCTGACCAGCAGGTGGCTATTTACCATTGTTAATCATGTTACCGATTTGTCAGCAGTGTAAGGAAAAGAGACAGGCCGTACCCCGTACATGAAAAATGAGTAAACAAAAGATAAAAAGAGACTGTTTTCGCACTAACCCACATCGTTTTATTTTCACGAGGATGATGGTTGATTTACATAGATGTGTGGTGAATTTGCAGGCTTCTGCATCTGCAGACTTAAAGAAAAGTAGAGTTGGACAAACCACAATGCCAAAAAATGAATCCATCAAAAGTATATTAGTGCGTGTCTACACTTTCATTTTACTGAAATTCCCGTTTCTACACTATGCAGAAAAAATGCTTTCAGTTCCAGAATATCCTTCCTTATCTCACGCAATACATACACCTGTCACTTGCACAATAAAAAAATTCATCTTGCCCGGCGCTCATGCCAAAGATTTATTGTTGAAAGTGGTGCATCGGTGGATTTTGGGTGAAATCTTCGTTCTCTTTCTTTCACACATAACATCTATGTTTCTCACCGGATGCGCCTTTCACAACAACATTTATAGAGGCACTTATGAAGATGAACATGTTCGCTTGCGTTCGTTTTGCTCCGTCAGTAATTTGATAGAAAAACTGAAAAATTTTGTTGAGTAGAGGTTGCTGAGGTCTCCGAGATCTCATTTTTCTGAACATGCCTAATGTGTTCGTTTTAGAGCACCTTATATGAACGGACCTAAGTATGGAATGGAAAATAAATTGTCAAATTAAACATTACCACTTTCCAATCGTTTTGGACTGTTTGATGGGAAATTAGGTCTGTTCTGTCTGTCTGAATAGGTGGATAAAAATAAAGCTAGGACCGACTTAACATGGGAGGAATTACAAAATGCAAATGATAAATATCTGATCTTCATGGCAGCTTAATGCAAATATTTTGAGCGTAAATATATATATGCAAAATATCAACACTCACATGCATTGTAAATTGCTTTAATAAAGAAGGAGATAGATACAATGCAAACGATAATATTTCTTGATAGTCTTGATGATGATGAAAATCAGAAAAAGTTTTCACAAATGCAGTGTAATGATGTTAATATAACTCTCAACATTTCAAAACACTAACAAAAGGTCCTTTGTTTTTGATAAAAGTCATGGATTTGAAAAGTGATAAATAGTTGAATACAAATTTGGAAAGTTTCTGTCGGATGACAATCATGAAATAAAAACTACTTCATTCTAAGTTCCCGTTTTTAAAAGAGTGTCGGTAAATATAACAGTACGATTTTTGTACGATTTTTCGTGTGGAGGGAATACGATCGAATTCTAAATTAGGGAAAGCAATTTATTACAACAACAAAAAGATTGTATTTGGAAAAAAAGATCAATGTAAATGCCAACTTAGTGAACAGCTGTAAAAATTGTTTGTTCTTTGATTCTGACGTCCTGTAAACTGTAACAAGTATTATTACTCTCGTCTCTTCGTCACCATCACCAGTGACATCATCGATTATAACTGTTTCTGCACCGATATGTAACACATTGTCTACAACCTCCTGCGTTACCACAACAGTGCAATCATCAACATCAACTAATTCGACATGCGATTTATCAAAACAACTGCCGTCAGTCTCTCCTAAATATTCAAATAATGATACCAATCAAATAAGTGAATCGATATCTCCTATTTCATCTGGACTTAGGGCTGTAGAAGGACAAAAAGTTTTATTTCTTTCTAAACTAGCTCCCTCAACAAACGCGTTAGATATCAAAAACTATCTGTCAGAAAAAATGGGAAACACATTCATCATAAAGCTAGAACTATAATGCTCGGAGGGGCACTTAAGTGGTCGGAAGAAAACAAGCGAATACACGGAAAGCATACGACGGTGACTATAATTGCGGAGTGGAGCGTTTCGTCAAGTTTCGTTCAACTTTGGTTACGGAAGTGAGGTGCGCTCCGGAGCGCACCTCACTTAAGTAAAACTGACATTTGGTGAAATAGGAGTGCCAAAAAGAGATAGATGATAATTACATTATGGGTGTGTTCCCCTTTTTTCGGTACGGAAAGCTACTTTTCGTTGGTTTTTGACATTAGCTTCAGTGCCCTTCCGACTATTATAGTTCTACCTTTAATGTTGAAAAAATTCTGCATCGTAATTACGCAAAATACTCTTCTTTCAAGATACGCGTCCCTGATTCTGTTTTTCACATACTGAATTCGACATCGTTCTGGCCAGCTGGTGTCATAATTCATGAATTTGTGAATAGACCGAACAACCGTGGTACAACTCTGAATCATTTTCGTCAAAATCGGACAACGCTGAATCAACATCAAAGCAGCTCAATCAGATATTAATATATTATCAAAATGTAAATGGACTTCGGACAAAGACTAATATGGTCTTCAAAAATGTAAATAATCTTCCTCACGACGTCATTATACTGACAGAAACTTGGCTGAACAACTCTTTTCTCGACTCAGAGCTCTTTGATACTTCATATCATATCATTAGACGAGATCTTCACCATTTAGGAAACTCCAACACAGTAGGAGGTGGAATTCTTTTTGGGATCAAAAACTCTCTTATTTGCTACTTGATCGACGACTTTAGGTCCATCACCGTTATCGAAGTTTTGTGCATTAAAATTAAACTAGAATCAGGGCATCTATTTATTATCTCGGCTTACATACCTCCTAGTTCTAATATCGACGTTTACGAAAAATTGAATGAATGCATAGAAAGTATATATGTCCTATTGGAACCAGAAGATGAAATTTTGATAGTAGGTGACTTTAACCTACCAAACCTACATTGGGATAAAATTGATGACGATAGCTTCTATGTTCCGGTTAATGCATCGAGTGTAATTGAGCTTTCATTAGTAGATGGTATGTCTTCATGTGGATTGAGCCAGTTCAACGGAGTGAAGAATCGTTTAGGAAGAACTCTGGATTTAGTATTTTTCTCCGATACGAAAAATTGAATGAATGCATAGAAAGTATATTTGTCCTATTGGAACCAGAAGATGAAATTTTGATAGTAGGTGACTTTAACCTACCAAACCTACATTGGGATAAAATTGATGACGATAGCTTCTATGTTCCGGTTAATGCATCGAGTGTAATTGAGCTTTCATTAGTAGATGGTATGTCTTCATGTGGATTGAGCCAGTTCAACGGAGTGAAGAATCGTTTAGGAAGAACTCTGGATTTAGTATTTTTCTCCGATACCGTGAGCGCCGAAACTGCTGTAGTAGCCTCCTCTGTTATATTAATAGACGAAGATCGACCCTATCCTGCATTAGATATTGCGCTTAACTTAAACCTATCTTCTCCTTACCATAACGCTATTAACAAACTTGAATTTAATTTAGTAAGTGCAATTTTATAGAGCTCTTTAATTTATTATGTAGTATTGACTGGAATCAATTATTTTTTAATCGTAATATTAATGATATGTGTAACGTTTTTTATAGTATAATCTTTAACTGTTTTTACAAAACAATTCCACTCAAAAGAGCTCGTGGCAGCACCAATGTACCACCATGGTTTGATTTGCATCTTAAAAACTTAAAAAACAAAAGAAACAAAGCCTGGGACAAGAGCTGATGAGGATTGTGAAACTTTTTTAATTTTAAAACAACTATTTACAGAGTATTCAAATTCTTTATATGTTAGTTATATTGCTAAAATAGAATGTGATCTTAAAACTAATCCAGATAGTTTCTGGAAATTTGTAAATTGTAAAAGGAAAACTAGCGGCTTCCCAAACTCTATGTCAAATTCAACGTTAACTAGTCATGAGCCTAATATTATCGCAAACATGTTTGCAAACTTCTTCAAAGAAGCTTTCGAAGACACAAACAATGACAAAAGTTCTTACTCTTCTTCTTCTGAGGCAAAATTTCCTCACTTAAATTCAATTAATTTTGAAATAAACGAAGATACCGTTACACAAAGTATCATGAAACTGGATGAGTGTTTTAGTCCCGGCCCTGATGGTGTACCATCCTCTATCTTAAAAAAATGTGTTGCGTATTTGTCATATCCGTTATGTATTCTCTTTAATGAGTCTTTAAAAAGTTCGGTTTTCCCCAATATATGGAAAAGTGCATTTATTATACCTGTGCACAAGAAAGGTCCTAAAAATGAAATAATGAACTACCGACCTATAGCGAAACTGTCAGCGATACCGAAAATATTTGAGTCTATTGTATGTAATGTTCTTTCCTTTCACTGTACTTCAATTATATGTGATAATCAGCATGGCTTCGTCAAAAAGAAATCTACTGTTACTAATCTATTTAACTTCACATCTTTTTGTTTAGATGTTTTTGAAAAACGTGGACAAGTCGACTGTGTATTTACCGATTTTAGTAAAGCCTTTGACAAATTGTGTCATAATACATTAATTTTAAAGCTTAACAATCAAGGTTTTAATAACAATTTCTTAAATTGGATCTCATCTTATTTAAAAAATAGGCTTTATGTATTTCGTAATGAGTGTTCGAATCAATTTATTGTCAATTCTGGCGTCCCTCAGGGCAGCCATTTAGGTCTAATTTTATTTATTTTATTTATAAATGACTTGGTTTCAATCATTAAGAATTCATCTGTCCTTATTTTTGCTGATGACATTAAGCTTTTCAAAAGTATTACATCTACCTCTGACTGTCTACTTTTGCAGGAAGACTTATTAATATTTAGGGAATGGTGCAGTAAAAATAGTCTTGTTTTAAATGTTGACAAGTGTAAAACCATGAGTTTTACCCGCAAAAAAGCTCCGTTGATTTTTAACTACACATTTGATTCATGTCCTTTAAGTAAAGTCTCCTTGTTCTCTGACTTAGGAGTTATTCTTGATCCTAAGTTAACTTTTAATGATCATTTAAACTACATAGTTAAAAAGGCTAATAAGATCCTATGATTCATAAAGAGATTCGGTCGCGATTTCCGTGACCCTTACGTTCTAAAGCTTCTCTTTGTTTCATTTGTGAGACCAATACTTGAATATGGTTGTGTAGTCTGGGCACCTCACTACTCCATTCATATAAACAGACTTGAAGCAATTCAAAGAAGGTTTTCTCGTTTCTGCCTTCGTTTTCTTCCATGGTCACATGAACATATGCTTCCTCTTTATTCTCAAAGACTGGCTTTAATAAATCTTCCTTCACTCACTAATCATAGGCAGTATTTGCAGTTTTGTTTCATAGTTGGTATTATTAATGGGTTAATATCATCTCCATCGGTTCTAAGTCGTTTAAATTTCAGTTTTAGTCGTACAAGTATAAGATTACAGCAACCATTAGGCCATATGTTCAGTAGATCAAACTATGGTGCAAATAGCCCCCTTAATCAATTGATTGCAATATTTAATAAATTTTACTTTTGTATAGAGTCTGTAAATGATAACCTTAAATGCATTAAATTCAAAACTATGTTCTTTAATAACTTGTAATATATATTAGCTTATAAGTATTATGTATAAGTATTGTTCACGTTAGCATTTAACGAATTGAAATAAATAAATGAGTGTCCGGGGGAAATTCCAAATTGCAAATTACCGCATGTAAACAAAGCAACCATACATTTTTAACTACGTTAACATAGGGTATTGGAGTGAGATTGAAGCTCGCTTCGGGTCTTGTAAACCTGAATCGATTTGAAATGGGCTTGTTTCGACTCATTCGCGCTCGAGGAGTGAAGTCGCGTCAAAATTTGTGACGAATAGCCTTGATCGAAGAGTTCGTCTTAGAGGTAATGCATTATGAACCGTTTAGTTGCATGTTTGTGAATAAATGGCACTCGTGTTTATTCAATTTTAATTGTTTTGCACTGAAATTATAACCTAAGTGCCATTAATTTTTTGTTTCTGTAGTTTTAAAATAATGTATATATATATATAATATATATATATATATATATATATATATATATATATATATATATATATATATATATGTTAAAATTCTATATATATAAATAAAAACTTTTTGTTCATCTCTTACTTTTATACTGAAGCGTAGTTCCGTCAACGTCAAGTGCTTTCTAACCTTTATTTTCATGCACCCCATATATTGAACAGACTTAATTTCCCAATACTATTGGAAAGTGGAATTGTTTGTTTTAAAAATTAATTTTCATTGGAATTTGAAGTGTTCATTTTCATTGGAATAATATTTAATTTTTGAGTCGAGTTTTTGTTAAAATTATAAATATTTATTAAATACAAATATAATTCGCTTAATCCTCGAAAAATTTCGAATCTTTTGACACCTCATTCATTTAAATCGGTTCAGTGTGTGAGCTTAAAAAGGGAGACATACTACAGAAATAATATATACTAGCCTACCCGTGCGAGACCTCTCGCACCAATAAAAATAAAAAGCGCTCATAAAGTTTTGTATTTATATAGAATTCATTCAGTTATAATTTTGGGATAATTTTGAAATTTAAATTTCGAGAAGCATTTGGTTTGTTTTCTTTTCCATAGTTTGTTTAAGCTGCGTTTTATTATCTCCTGGTCTTGGTCGAGGTAAGAGCCTGTCTACGTTGTCTTCTTACTGATGAACAGCGTGTCTACATTATGCAAAAAAAATCCTTTCTGTTCAATATACCGTTCCTTATTTCACGCAATTAAGATCCATACATCTCTCAGTCGCACAAAAATGGTTGACTTACATAGATGGGTGGTGAATTTGCATGCTTGTGCATCTGCAGACTTGAAGAAAAGTGGAGTTTGGCAAACCACGATGCCAAAAAATTAATCCATTAAAAATATGTTAGTGCGTGTCTACACTTTCATTTTACTGAAAGTCCCATGTCTACACTATGCTGAAAAAAGACTTTCAGTTCCAGAATATCCTTCCCTATCTCAGGCAAAACATACACCTGTCACTTGCACAATACAAAATTCATCATACTCGGCGCTCATGCCAAAGATTTATTGTTGAAAGTGGTGCATCGGTGGATTTTGGGTGAAATTTTCGTTCTCTTTCTTTCATACTAAACATCTACGTTTCTCACCGGATGCGCCTTTCTCAACAACCATTTATAGAGGCACTTATGAAGATGAGCATGTTCGTTTGCGTTCGTTTTGCTCCGTCAGTAATTTGACAACAAAACTGAAAAATTTTTATTGAGGAGAGGTTGCTGAGGTCTCCGAGATCTCATTTTTCTGAACATGCCTAATGTGTTCGTTTTAGAGCACCTTATATGAACAGACCTAAGTATGGAATGGAAAATAAATTGTCAAAATAAACACTTCCACTTTCCAAATCGGTTTGGACTATTTGATGGGAAATTAGGTCTGTTCTGTTAACCTGAGTAGGTGGATGAAAATAAAGATAGGACCGCACTTGACATTGGAGGAACTGTAAAATGCAAATGATAAATGCCTGATCTTCATAAAAGCATGTTTGTGAATAAATGTGATTTAGTTTCAATAAGTTCTTGTATTTATTCAATTTTAATTGTTTTGCACTGAAATTAGAACCTAAATGCCATTAATTTTTTTCTGTAATTTTCACATTGTTCAAACAAAACTCTTTAACTCCATTTTTTTCAGCACTGAGATACCTTTCGTAAATACGATATATTTATTAAAACATAGAACTTTTTGTTCTGTAAAAAATCTCTAAATCTTATGTTGGTCTATTCCTAAAGGAAAAATTACCCGAATTCAAACATTTTCAAATTCTGTGCCTTCGTTCTGTAACTCTCGCATCGAAAAAAAACTGGTCGAGAAACGATGAAAGCTGATGAGTTTTGTTCCATTTTTCAACGTTTCTCGACTGATTTTATCGATGCGAGAGTTACAGAACGTAGGTACTGGTCACTAAAAATCAATAAAAAGTACAGATATCTCAAAATGAATCAAAATGGACTTAGGGAGTTTTCATTGAACGACGACGACATATAAATAAATATATATATGTTAAAATTCTATATAATTATATAAATAAAAACTTTTTGTTCATCTCTTATTTTTATACTGAAGTAGGTCCGTCAACGTCAAGTGCTTTCTAACCTTTATTTTCATGCACCCCATATATTGAACAGACCTAATTTTCCAATACGATTGGAATGTGGAAGTGTTTGTTTTAAAAATTCATTTTCATTAGAATTTGAAGTGTTCATTTTCATTGGAATAATATTTAATTCTTGAATCGAGTTTTTGATAAAATTATAAATATTTATAAAATAAAAATATAATTCGCTTAATCCTCAGGAAATTTCGAATCTTTTAACACCTCATTCATTAAAATCGGTTCAGTGTGTGAGCTTAAAAAGGGAGACATACTACAGAAATAATATATATGATGACTAGCCTACCCGTGCGAGACCTCTCGCACCAATAAAAATAAAAAGTGCTCAAAAAGTTTTATATTTATATAGAATTAATTCAGTTATAATTTTGAGATAATTTTGAAAATTAGATTGCAAAAGCATTTGGTTTGTTTTCTTTTCCATAATGGGTCGAGGCTATGGCCGTTTTCGAAAACGTCAAATCAAAGATTCAAGAAGATTTATTGTTGAAAGTGGTGCATCGGTGGATTTTGGGGGAAATCTTCTTTCTCTTTCTTTCTCACATAACGTCTACGTTTCTCACTGGATGCGCCTTTCACAAAAACAACCATTTATGAAGATGAACATGTTCGTTTGCGTTCGTTTTACTCCGTCAGTAATTTGACAGCAAAACTGAAAAATTTTGTTGAAGTGAGGTTGCTGAGGTCTCCGAGATCTCATTTTTCTGAACATGCCTATTGTGTTCGTTTTAGAGCACATCATTTGAACAGACCTGGAATGGAATGGAAAATAAATTGCCAAAATAAACACTCCCACTTTCCAGTCGTTTTGGACTATTTGATGGGAAATTAGGTCTGTTCTGTAAACCTGAATAGGTGGATGAAAATAAAGCTAAGACTGCACTTGACATTGGAGGAACTACAAATGATTAATGTCTGATCTTCATAAAAGCTAAATGCAAATGATTAATGTCTGATCTTCATAAAAGCTAAATGCAAATATTTTGAGCGTAAATGTATAAATGCAAAATACCAAAACTCACTTGCATTGTAAACTACTTTAATAAAGAAGGAGGTAGATACAATGCAAACGATAATAATTCTTGACAGTCTTGACGATGATGAAAATCAGAAAAAGTTTTCACAAATGCAGTGTAATGATGTTAATATGTATAACTCTCAACATTTCTTCGTTTTTGATAGAAGTCATGGATTTGAAAAGTGATAAATAGTTAAATAAGAATTTGGGAAGTTTTTGTCGGATGACAGTCATGATATTAAAACTATTTCATTCACAATTCCCGTTTTTAAAAGAGTTTGTCGGTAAATATAACAGTACGGTTTTTGTACGATTTTTCGTGTGGAGGGAATATGACCGAATTCAAAATTAGGGAAAGCAATTTATTACAACAACAAAAAGATTGTATTTGGAAAAAAAGATCAATGTAAATGCCAACTTAGTGAACAGCTGTAAAAATTGTTTGTTCTTTGATTCTGACGTCCTGTAAACTGTAACAAGTATTATTACTCTCGTCTCTTCGTCACCATCACCAGTGACATCATCGATTATAACTGTTTCTGCACCGATATGTAACACATTGTCTACAACCTCCTGCGTTACCACAACAGTGCAATCATCAACATCAACTAATTCGACATGCGATTTATCAAAACAACTGCCGTCAGTCTCTCCTAAATATTCAAATAATGATACCAATCAAATAAGTGAATCGATATCTCCTATTTCATCTGGACTTAGGGCTGTAGAAGGACAAAAAGTTTTATTTTTTTCTAAACTAGCTCCCTCAACAAACGCGTTAGATATCAAAAACTATCTGTCAGAAAAAATGGGAAACACATTCATCATAAAGCTAGAACTATAATGCTCGGAGGGGCACTTAAGTGGTCGGAAGAAAACAAGCGAATACACGGAAAGCATACGACGGTGACTATAATTGCGGAGTGGAGCGTTTCGTCAAGTTTCGTTCAACTTTGGTTACGGAAGTGAGGTGCGCTCCGGAGCGCACCTCACTTAAGTAAAACTGACATTTGGTGAAATAGGAGTGCCAAAAAGAGATAGATGATAATTACATTATGGGTGTGTTCCCCTTTTTTCGGTACGGAAAGCTACTTTTCGTTGGTTTTTGACATTAGCTTCAGTGCTCTTCCGACTATTATAGTTCTACCTTTAATGTTGAAAAAATTCTGCATCGTAATTACGCAAAATACTCTTCTTTCAAGATACGCGTCCCTGATTCTGTTTTTCACATACTGAATTCGACATCGTTCTGGCCAGCTGGTGTCATAATTCATGAATTTGTGAATAGACCGAACAACCGTGGTACAACTCTGAATCATTTTCGTCAAAATCGGACAACGCTGAATCAACATCAAAGCAGCTCAATCAGATATTAATATATTATCAAAATGTAAATGGACTTCGGACAAAGACTAATATGGTCTTCAAAAATGTAAATAATCTTCCTCACGACGTCATTATACTGACAGAAACTTGGCTGAACAACTCTTTTCTCGACTCAGAGCTCTTTGATACTTCATATCATATCATTAGACGAGATCTTCACCATTTAGGAAACTCCAACACAGTAGGAGGTGGAATTCTTTTTGGGATCAAAAACTCTCTTATTTGCTACTTGATCGACGACTTTAGGTCCATCACCGTTATCGAAGTTTTGTGCATTAAAATTAAACTAGAATCAGGGCATCTATTTATTATCTCGGCTTACATACCTCCTAGTTCTAATATCGACGTTTACGAAAAATTGAATGAATGCATAGAAAGTATATATGTCCTATTGGAACCAGAAGATGAAATTTTGATAGTAGGTGACTTTAACCTACCAAACCTACATTGGGATAAAATTGATGACGATAGCTTCTATGTTCCGGTTAATGCATCGAGTGTAATTGAGCTTTCATTAGTAGATGGTATGTCTTCATGTGGATTGAGCCAGTTCAACGGAGTGAAGAATCGTTTAGGAAGAACTCTGGATTTAGTATTTTTCTCCGATACGAAAAATTGAATGAATGCATAGAAAGTATATTTGTCCTATTGGAACCAGAAGATGAAATTTTGATAGTAGGTGACTTTAACCTACCAAACCTACATTGGGATAAAATTGATGACGATAGCTTCTATGTTCCGGTTAATGCATAGAGTGTAATTGAGCTTTCATTAGTAGATGGTATGTCTTCATGTGGATTGAGCCAGTTCAACGGAGTGAAGAATCGTTTAGGAAGAACTCTGGATTTAGTATTTTTCTCCGATACCGTGAGCGCCGAAACTGCTGTAGTAGCCTCCTCTGTTATATTAATAGACGAAGATCGACCCTATCCTGCATTAGATATTGCGCTTAACTTAAACCTATCTTCTCCTTACCATAACGCTATTAACAAACTTGAATTTAATTTAGTAAGTGCAATTTTATAGAGCTCTTTAATTTATTATGTAGTATTGACTGGAATCAATTATTTTTTAATCGTAATATTAATGATATGTGTAACGTTTTTTATAGTATAATCTTTAACTGTTTTTACAAAACAATTCCACTCAAAAGAGCTCGTGGCAGCACCAATGTACCACCATGGTTTGATTTGCATCTTAAAAACTTAAAAAACAAAAGAAACAAAGCCTGGGACAAGAGCTGATGAGGATTGTGAAACTTTTTTAATTTTAAAACAACTATTTACAGAGTATTCAAATTCTTTATATGTTAGTTATATTGCTAAAATAGAATGTGATCTTAAAACTAATCCAGATAGTTTCTGGAAATTTGTAAATTGTAAAAGGAAAACTAGCGGCTTCCCAAACTCTATGTCAAATTCAACGTTAACTAGTCATGAGCCTAATATTATCGCAAACATGTTTGCAAACTTCTTCAAAGAAGCTTTCGAAGACACAAACAATGACAAAAGTTCTTACTCTTCTTCTTCTGAGGCAAAATTTCCTCACTTAAATTCAATTAATTTTGAAATAAACGAAGATACCGTTACACAAAGTATCATGAAACTGGATGAGTGTTTTAGTCCCGGCCCTGATGGTGTACCATCCTCTATCTTAAAAAAATGTGTTGCGTATTTGTCATATCCGTTATGTATTCTCTTAAATGAGTCTTTAAAAAGTTCGGTTTTCCCCAATATATGGAAAAGTGCATTTATTATACCTGTGCACAAGAAAGGTCCTAAAAATGAAATAATGAACTACCGACCTATAGCGAAACTGTCAGCGATACCGAAAATATTTGAGTCTATTGTATGTAATGTTCTTTCCTTTCACTGTACTTCAATTATATGTGGTAATCAGCATGGCTTCGTCGAAAAGAAATCTACTGTTACTAATCTATTTAACTTCACATCTTTTTGTTTAGATGTTTTTGAAAAACGTGGACAAGTCGACTGTGTATTTACCGATTTTAGTAAAGCCTTTGACAAATTGTGTCATAATACATTAATTTTAAAGCTTAACAATCAAGGTTTTAATAACAATTTCTTAAATTGGATCTCATCTTATTTAAAAAATAGGCTTTATAGTGTTGTATTTCGTAATGAGTGTTCGAATCAATTTATTGTCAATTCTGGCGTCCCTCAGGGCAGCCATTTAGGTCCAATTTTATTTATTTTATTTATAAATGACTTGGTTTCAATCATTAAGAATTCATCTGTCCTTATTTTTGCTGATGACATTAAGCTTTTCAAAAGTATTACATCTACCTCTGACTGTCTACTTTTGCAGGAAGACTTATTAATATTTAGGGAATGGTGCAGTAAAAATAGTCTTGTTTTAAATGTTGACAAGTGTAAAACCATGAGTTTTACCCGCAAAAAAGCTCCGTTGATTTTTAACTACACATTTGATTCATGTCCTTTAAGTAAAGTCTCCTTGTTCTCTGACTTAGGAGTTATTCTTGATCCTAAGTTAACTTTTAATGATCATTTAAACTACATAGTTAAAAAGGCTAATAAGATCCTATGATTCATAAAGAGATTCGGTCGCGATTTCCGTGACCCTTACGTTCTAAAGCTTCTCTTTGTTTCATTTGTGAGACCAATACTTGAATATGGTTGTGTAGTCTGGGCACCTCACTACTCCATTCATATAAACAGACTTGAAGCAATTCAAAGAAGGTTTTCTCGTTTCTGCCTTCGTTTTCTTCCATGGTCACATGAACATATGATTCCTCTTTATTCTCAAAGACTGGCTTTAATAAATCTTCCTTCACTCACTAATCATAGGCAGTATTTGCAGTTTTGTTTCATAGTTGGTATTATTAATGGGTTAATATCATCTCCATCGGTTCTAAGTCGTTTAAATTTCAGTTTTAGTCGTACAAGTATAAGATTACAGCAACCATTAGGCCATATGTTCAGTAGATCAAACTATGGTGCAAATAGCCCCCTTAATCAATTGATTGCAATATTTAATAAATTTTACTTTTGTATAGAGTCTGTAAATGATAACCTTAAATGCATTAAATTCAAAACTATGTTCTTTAATAACTTGTAATATATATTAGCTTATAAGTATTATGTATAAGTATTGTTCACGTTAGCATTTAACGAATTGAAATAAATAAATGAGTGTCCGGGGGAAATTCCAAATTGCAAATTACCGCATGTAAACAAAGCAACCATACATTTTTAACTACGTTAACATAGGGTATTGGAGTGAGATTGAAGCTCGCTTCGGGTCTTGTAAACCTGAATCGATTTGAAATGGGCTTGTTTCGACTCATTCGCGCTCGAGGAGTGAAGTCGCGTCAAAATTTGTGACGAATAGCCTTGATCGAAGAGTTCGTCTTAGAGGTAATGCATTATGAACCGTTTAGTTGCATGTTTGTGAATAAATGGCACTCGTGTTTATTCAATTTTAATTGTTTTGCACTGAAATTATAACCTAAGTGCCATTAATTTTTTGTTTCTGTAGTTTTAAAATAATGTATATATATATATAATATATATATATATATATATATATATATATATATATATATATATATGTTAAAATTCTATATATATAAATAAAAACTTTTTGTTCATCTCTTACTTTTATACTGAAGCGTAGTTCCGTCAACGTCAAGTGCTTTCTAACCTTTATTTTCATGCACCCCATATATTGAACAGACTTAATTTCCCAATACTATTGGAAAGTGGAATTGTTTGTTTTAAAAATTAATTTTCATTGGAATTTGAAGTGTTCATTTTCATTGGAATAATATTTAATTTTTGAGTCGAGTTTTTGTTAAAATTATAAATATTTATTAAATACAAATATAATTCGCTTAATCCTCGAAAAATTTCGAATCTTTTGACACCTCATTCATTTAAATCGGTTCAGTGTGTGAGCTTAAAAAGGGAGACATACTACAGAAATAATATATACTAGCCTACCCGTGCGAGACCTCTCGCACCAATAAAAATAAAAAGCGCTCATAAAGTTTTGTATTTATATAGAATTCATTCAGTTATAATTTTGGGATAATTTTGAAATTTAAATTTCGAGAAGCATTTGGTTTGTTTTCTTTTCCATAGTTTGTTTAAGCTGCGTTTTATTATCTCCTGGTCTTGGTCGAGGTAAGAGCCTGTCTACGTTGTCTTCTTACTGATGAACAGCGTGTCTACATTATGCAAAAAAAATCCTTTCTGTTCAATATACCGTTCCTTATTTCACGCAATTAAGATCCATACATCTCTCAGTCGCACAAAAATGGTTGACTTACATAGATGGGTGGTGAATTTGCATGCTTGTGCATCTGCAGACTTGAAGAAAAGTGGAGTTTGGCAAACCACGATGCCAAAAAATTAATCCATTAAAAATATGTTAGTGCGTGTCTACACTTTCATTTTACTGAAAGTCCCATGTCTACACTATGCTGAAAAAAGACTTTCAGTTCCAGAATATCCTTCCCTATCTCAGGCAAAACATACACCTGTCACTTGCACAATACAAAATTCATCATATTCGGCGCTCATGCCAAAGATTTATTGTTGAAAGTGGTGCATCGGTGGATTTTGGGTGAAATTTTCGTTCTCTTTCTTTCATACTAAACATCTACGTTTCTCACCGGATGCGCCTTTCTCAACAACCATTTATAGAGGCACTTATGAAGATGAGCATGTTCGTTTGCGTTCGTTTTGCTCCGTCAGTAATTTGACAACAAAACTGAAAAATTTTTATTGAGGAGAGGTTGCTGAGGTCTCCGAGATCTCATTTTTCTGAACATGCCTAATGTGTTCGTTTTAGAGCACCTTATATGAACAGACCTAAGTATGGAATGGAAAATAAATTGTCAAAATAAACACTTCCACTTTCCAAATCGGTTTGGACTATTTGATGGGAAATTAGGTCTGTTCTGTTAACCTGAGTAGGTGGATGAAAATAAAGATAGGACCGCACTTGACATTGGAGGAACTGTAAAATGCAAATGATAAATGCCTGATCTTCATAAAAGCATGTTTGTGAATAAATGTGATTTAGTTTCAATAAGTTCTTGTATTTATTCAATTTTAATTGTTTTGCACTGAAATTAGAACCTAAATGCCATTAATTTTTTTCTGTAATTTTCACATTGTTCAAACAAAACTCTTTAACTCCATTTTTTTCAGCACTGAGATACCTTTCGTAAATACGATATATTTATTAAAACATAGAACTTTTTGTTCTGTAAAAAATCTCTAAATCTTATGTTGGTCTATTCCTAAAGGAAAAATTACCCGAATTCAAACATTTTCAAATTCTGTGCCTTCGTTCTGTAACTCTCGCATCGAAAAAAAACTGGTCGAGAAACGATGAAAGCTGATGAGTTTTGTTCCATTTTTCAACGTTTCTCGACTGATTTTATCGATGCGAGAGTTACAGAACGTAGGTACTGGTCACTAAAAATCAATAAAAAGTACAGATATCTCAAAATGAATCAAAATGGACTTAGGGAGTTTTCATTGAACGACGACGACATATAAATAAATATATATATGTTAAAATTCTATATAATTATATAAATAAAAACTTTTTGTTCATCTCTTATTTTTATACTGAAGTAGGTCCGTCAACGTCAAGTGCTTTCTAACCTTTATTTTCATGCACCCCATATATTGAACAGACCTAATTTTCCAATACGATTGGAATGTGGAAGTGTTTGTTTTAAAAATTCATTTTCATTAGAATTTGAAGTGTTCATTTTCATTGGAATAATATTTAATTCTTGAATCGAGTTTTTGATAAAATTATAAATATTTATAAAATAAAAATATAATTCGCTTAATCCTCAGGAAATTTCGAATCTTTTAACACCTCATTCATTAAAATCGGTTCAGTGTGTGAGCTTAAAAAGGGAGACATACTACAGAAATAATATATATGATGACTAGCCTACCCGTGCGAGACCTCTCGCACCAATAAAAATAAAAAGTGCTCAAAAAGTTTTATATTTATATAGAATTAATTCAGTTATAATTTTGAGATAATTTTGAAAATTAAATTGCAAGAAGCATTTGGTTTGTTTTCTTTTCCATAATGGGTCGAGGCTATGGCCGTTTTCGAAAACGTCAAATCAAAGATTCAAGAAGATTTATTGTTGAAAGTGGTGCATCGGTGGATTTTGGGGGAAATCTTCTTTCTCTTTCTTTCTCACATAACGTCTACGTTTCTCACTGGATGCGCCTTTCACAAAAACAACCATTTATGAAGATGAACATGTTCGTTTGCGTTCGTTTTACTCCGTCAGTAATTTGACAGCAAAACTGAAAAATTTTGTTGAAGTGAGGTTGCTGAGGTCTCCGAGATCTCATTTTTCTGAACATGCCTATTGTGTTCGTTTTAGAGCACATCATTTGAACAGACCTGGAATGGAATGGAAAATAAATTGCCAAAATAAACACTCCCACTTTCCAGTCGTTTTGGACTATTTGATGGGAAATTAGGTCTGTTCTGTAAACCTGAATAGGTGGATGAAAATAAAGCTAAGACTGCACTTGACATTGGAGGAACTACAAATGATTAATGTCTGATCTTCATAAAAGCTAAATGCAAATGATTAATGTCTGATCTTCATAAAAGCTAAATGCAAATATTTTGAGCGTAAATGTATAAATGCAAAATACCAAAACTCACTTGCATTGTAAACTACTTTAATAAAGAAGGAGGTAGATACAATGCAAACGATAATAATTCTTGACAGTCTTGACGATGATGAAAATCAGAAAAAGTTTTCACAAATGCAGTGTAATGATGTTAATATGTATAACTCTCAACATTTCTTCGTTTTTGATAGAAGTCATGGATTTGAAAAGTGATAAATAGTTAAATAAGAATTTGGGAAGTTTTTGTCGGATGACAGTCATGATATTAAAACTATTTCATTCACAATTCCCGTTTTTAAAAGAGTTTGTCGGTAAATATAACAGTACGGTTTTTGTACGATTTTTCGTGTGGAGGGAATATGACCGAATTCAAAATTAGGGAAAGCAATTTATTACAACAACAAAAAGATTGTATTTGGAAAAAAAGATCAATGTAAATGCCAACTTAGTGAACAGCTGTAAAAATTGTTTGTTCTTTGATTCTGACGTCCTGTAAACTGTAACAAGTATTATTACTCTCGTCTCTTCGTCACCATCACCAGTGACATCATCGATTATAATTGTTTCTGCACCGATATGTAACACATTGTCTACAACCTCCTGCGTTACCACAACAGTGCAATCATCAACATCAACTAATTCGACATGCGATTTATCAAAACAACTGCCGTCAGTCTCTCCTAAATATTCAAATAATGATACCAATCAAATAAGTGAATCGATATCTCCTATTTCATCTGGACTTAGGGCTGTAGAAGGACAAAAAGTTTTATTTTTTTCTAAACTAGCTCCCTCAACAAACGCGTTAGATATCAAAAACTATCTGTCAGAAAAAATGGGAAACACATTCATCATAAAGCTAGAACTATAATGCTCGGAGGGGCACTTAAGTGGTCGGAAGAAAACAAGCGAATACACGGAAAGCATACGACGGTGACTATAATTGCGGAGTGGAGCGTTTCGTCAAGTTTCGTTCAACTTTGGTTACGGAAGTGAGGTGCGCTCCGGAGCGCACCTCACTTAAGTAAAACTGACATTTGGTGAAATAGGAGTGCCAAAAAGAGATAGATGATAATTACATTATGGGTGTGTTCCCCTTTTTTCGGTACGGAAAGCTACTTTTCGTTGGTTTTTGACATTAGCTTCAGTGCTCTTCCGACTATTATAGTTCTACCTTTAATGTTGAAAAAATTCTGCATCGTAATTACGCAAAATACTCTTCTTTCAAGATACGCGTCCCTGATTCTGTTTTTCACATACTGAATTCGACATCGTTCTGGCCAGCTGGTGTCATAATTCATGAATTTGTGAATAGACCGAACAACCGTGGTACAACTCTGAATCATTTTCGTCAAAATCGGACAACGCTGAATCAACATCAAAGCAGCTCAATCAGATATTAATATATTATCAAAATGTAAATGGACTTCGGACAAAGACTAATATGGTCTTCAAAAATGTAAATAATCTTCCTCACGACGTCATTATACTGACAGAAACTTGGCTGAACAACTGTTTTCTCGACTCAGAGCTCTTTGATACTTCATATCATATCATTAGACGAGATCTTCACCATTTAGGAAACTCCAACACAGTAGGAGGTGGAATTCTTTTTGGGATCAAAAACTCTCTTATTTGCTACTTGATCGACGACTTTAGGTCCATCACCGTTATCGAAGTTTTGTGCATTAAAATTAAACTAGAATCAGGGCATCTATTTATTATCTCGGCTTACATACCTCCTAGTTCTAATATCGACGTTTACGAAAAATTGAATGAATGCATAGAAAGTATATATGTCCTATTGGAACCAGAAGATGAAATTTTGATAGTAGGTGACTTTAACCTACCAAACCTACATTGGGATAAAATTGATGACGATAGCTTCTATGTTCCGGTTAATGCATCGAGTGTAATTGAGCTTTCATTAGTAGATGGTATGTCTTCATGTGGATTGAGCCAGTTCAACGGAGTGAAGAATCGTTTAGGAAGAACTCTGGATTTAGTATTTTTCTCCGATACGAAAAATTGAATGAATGCATAGAAAGTATATTTGTCCTATTGGAACCAGAAGATGAAATTTTGATAGTAGGTGACTTTAACCTACCAAACCTACATTGGGATAAAATTGATGACGATAGCTTCTATGTTCCGGTTAATGCATAGAGTGTAATTGAGCTTTCATTAGTAGATGGTATGTCTTCATGTGGATTGAGCCAGTTCAACGGAGTGAAGAATCGTTTAGGAAGAACTCTGGATTTAGTATTTTTCTCCGATACCGTGAGCGCCGAAACTGCTGTAGTAGCCTCCTCTGTTATATTAATAGACGAAGATCGACCCTATCCTGCATTAGATATTGCGCTTAACTTAAACCTATCTTCTCCTTACCATAACGCTATTAACAAACTTGAATTTAATTTAGTAAGTGCAATTTTATAGAGCTCTTTAATTTATTATGTAGTATTGACTGGAATCAATTATTTTTTAATCGTAATATTAATGATATGTGTAACGTTTTTTATAGTATAATCTTTAACTGTTTTTACAAAACAATTCCACTCAAAAGAGCTCGTGGCAGCACCAATGTACCACCATGGTTTGATTTGCATCTTAAAAACTTAAAAAACAAAAGAAACAAAGCCTGGGACAAGAGCTGATGAGGATTGTGAAACTTTTTTAATTTTAAAACAACTATTTACAGAGTATTCAAATTCTTTATATGTTAGTTATATTGCTAAAATAGAATGTGATCTTAAAACTAATCCAGATAGTTTCTGGAAATTTGTAAATTGTAAAAGGAAAACTAGCGGCTTCCCAAACTCTATGTCAAATTCAACGTTAACTAGTCATGAGCCTAATATTATCGCAAACATGTTTGCAAACTTCTTCAAAGAAGCTTTCGAAGACACAAACAATGACAAAAGTTCTTACTCTTCTTCTTCTGAGGCAAAATTTCCTCACTTAAATTCAATTAATTTTGAAATAAACGAAGATACCGTTACACAAAGTATCATGAAACTGGATGAGTGTTTTAGTCCCGGCCCTGATGGTGTACCATCCTCTATCTTAAAAAAATGTGTTGCGTATTTGTCATATCCGTTATGTATTCTCTTAAATGAGTCTTTAAAAAGTTCGGTTTTCCCCAATATATGGAAAAGTGCATTTATTATACCTGTGCACAAGAAAGGTCCTAAAAATGAAATAATGAACTACCGACCTATAGCGAAACTGTCAGCGATACCGAAAATATTTGAGTCTATTGTATGTAATGTTCTTTCCTTTCACTGTACTTCAATTATATGTGGTAATCAGCATGGCTTCGTCGAAAAGAAATCTACTGTTACTAATCTATTTAACTTCACATCTTTTTGTTTAGATGTTTTTGAAAAACGTGGACAAGTCGACTGTGTATTTACCGATTTTAGTAAAGCCTTTGACAAATTGTGTCATAATACATTAATTTTAAAGCTTAACAATCAAGGTTTTAATAACAATTTCTTAAATTGGATCTCATCTTATTTAAAAAATAGGCTTTATAGTGTTGTATTTCGTAATGAGTGTTCGAATCAATTTATTGTCAATTCTGGCGTCCCTCAGGGCAGCCATTTAGGTCCAATTTTATTTATTTTATTTATAAATGACTTGGTTTCAATCATTAAGAATTCATCTGTCCTTATTTTTGCTGATGACATTAAGCTTTTCAAAAGTATTACATCTACCTCTGACTGTCTACTTTTGCAGGAAGACTTATTAATATTTAGGGAATGGTGCAGTAAAAATAGTCTTGTTTTAAATGTTGACAAGTGTAAAACCATGAGTTTTACCCGCAAAAAAGCTCCGTTGATTTTTAACTACACATTTGATTCATGTCCTTTAAGTAAAGTCTCCTTGTTCTCTGACTTAGGAGTTATTCTTGATCCTAAGTTAACTTTTAATGATCATTTAAACTACATAGTTAAAAAGGCTAATAAGATCCTATGATTCATAAAGAGATTCGGTCGCGATTTCCGTGACCCTTACGTTCTAAAGCTTCTCTTTGTTTCATTTGTGAGACCAATACTTGAATATGGTTGTGTAGTCTGGGCACCTCACTACTCCATTCATATAAACAGACTTGAAGCAATTCAAAGAAGGTTTTCTCGTTTCTGCCTTCGTTTTCTTCCATGGTCACATGAACATATGATTCCTCTTTATTCTCAAAGACTGGCTTTAATAAATCTTCCTTCACTCACTAATCATAGGCAGTATTTGCAGTTTTGTTTCATAGTTGGTATTATTAATGGGTTAATATCATCTCCATCGGTTCTAAGTCGTTTAAATTTCAGTTTTAGTCGTACAAGTATAAGATTACAGCAACCATTAGGCCATATGTTCAGTAGATCAAACTATGGTGCAAATAGCCCCCTTAATCAATTGATTGCAATATTTAATAAATTTTACTTTTGTATAGAGTCTGTAAATGATAACTTTAAATGCATTAAATTCAAAACTATGTTCTTTAATAACTTGTAATATATATTAGCTTATAAGTATTATGTATAAGTATTGTTCACGTTAGCATTTAACGAATTGAAATAAATAAATGAGTGTCCGGGGGAAATTCCAAATTGCAAATTACCGCATGTAAACAAAGCAACCATACATTTTTAACTACGTTAACATAGGGTATTGGAGTGAGATTGAAGCTCGCTTCGGGTCTTGTAAACCTGAATCGATTTGAAATGGGCTTGTTTCGACTCATTCGCGCTCGAGGAGTGAAGTCGCGTCAAAATTTGTGACGAATAGCCTTGATCGAAGAGTTCGTCTTAGAGGTAATGCATTATGAACCGTTTAGTTGCATGTTTGTGAATAAATGGCACTCGTGTTTATTCAATTTTAATTGTTTTGCACTGAAATTATAACCTAAGTGCCATTAATTTTTTGTTTCTGTAGTTTTAAAATAATGTATATATATATATAATATATATATATATATATATATATATATATATATATATATATATATATATATATATATATATATATATATATATATATATGTTAAAATTCTATATATATAAATAAAAACTTTTTGTTCATCTCTTACTTTTATACTGAAGCGTAGTTCCGTCAACGTCAAGTGCTTTCTAACCTTTATTTTCATGCACCCCATATATTGAACAGACTTAATTTCCCAATACTATTGGAAAGTGGAATTGTTTGTTTTAAAAATTAATTTTCATTGGAATTTGAAGTGTTCATTTTCATTGGAATAATATTTAATTTTTGAGTCGAGTTTTTGTTAAAATTATAAATATTTATTAAATACAAATATAATTCGCTTAATCCTCGAAAAATTTCGAATCTTTTGACACCTCATTCATTTAAATCGGTTCAGTGTGTGAGCTTAAAAAGGGAGACATACTACAGAAATAATATATACTAGCCTACCCGTGCGAGACCTCTCGCACCAATAAAAATAAAAAGCGCTCATAAAGTTTTGTATTTATATAGAATTCATTCAGTTATAATTTTGGGATAATTTTGAAATTTAAATTTCGAGAAGCATTTGGTTTGTTTTCTTTTCCATAGTTTGTTTAAGCTGCGTTTTATTATCTCCTGGTCTTGGTCGAGGTAAGAGCCTGTCTACGTTGTCTTCTTACTGATGAACAGCGTGTCTACATTATGCAAAAAAAATCCTTTCTGTTCAATATACCGTTCCTTATTTCACGCAATTAAGATCCATACATCTCTCAGTCGCACAAAAATGGTTGACTTACATAGATGGGTAGTGAATTTGCATGCTTGTGCATCTGCAGACTTGAAGAAAAGTGGAGTTTGGCAAACCACGATGCCAAAAAATTAATCCATTAAAAATATGTTAGTGCGTGTCTACACTTTCATTTTACTGAAAGTCCCATGTCTACACTATGCTGAAAAAAGACTTTCAGTTCCAGAATATCCTTCCCTATCTCAGGCAAAACATACACCTGTCACTTGCACAATACAAAATTCATCATACTCGGCGCTCATGCCAAAGATTTATTGTTGAAAGTGGTGCATCGGTGGATTTTGGGTGAAATTTTCGTTCTCTTTCTTTCATACTAAACATCTACGTTTCTCACCGGATGCGCCTTTCTCAACAACCATTTATAGAGGCACTTATGAAGATGAGCATGTTCGTTTGCGTTCGTTTTGCTTCGTCAGTAATTTGACAACAAAACTGAAAAATTTTTATTGAGGAGAGGTTGCTGAGGTCTCCGAGATCTCATTTTTCTGAACATGCCTAATGTGTTCGTTTTAGAGCACCTTATATGAACAGACCTAAGTATGGAATGGAAAATAAATTGTCAAAATAAACACTTCCACTTTCCAAATCGGTTTGGACTATTTGATGGGAAATTAGGTCTGTTCTGTTAACCTGAGTAGGTGGATGAAAATAAAGATAGGACCGCACTTGACATTGGAGGAACTGTAAAATGCAAATGATAAATGCCTGATCTTCATAAAAGCATGTTTGTGAATAAATGTGATTTAGTTTCAATAAGTTCTTGTATTTATTCAATTTTAATTGTTTTGCACTGAAATTAGAACCTAAATGCCATTAATTTTTTTCTGTAATTTTCACATTGTTCAAACAAAACTCTTTAACTCCATTTTTTTCAGCACTGAGATACCTTTCGTAAATACGATATATTTATTAAAACATAGAACTTTTTGTTCTGTAAAAAATCTCTAAATCTTATGTTGGTCTATTCCTAAAGGAAAAATTACCCGAATTCAAACATTTTCAAATTCTGTGCCTTCGTTCTGTAACTCTCGCATCGAAAAAAAACTGGTCGAGAAACGATGAAAGCTGATGAGTTTTGTTCCATTTTTCAACGTTTCTCGACTGATTTTATCGATGCGAGAGTTACAGAACGTAGGTACTGGTCACTAAAAATCAATAAAAAGTACAGATATCTCAAAATGAATCAAAATGGACTTAGGGAGTTTTCATTGAACGACGACGACATATAAATATATATATGTTAAAATTCTATATAATTATATAAATAAAAACTTTTTGTTCATCTCTTATTTTTATACTGAAGTAGGTCCGTCAACGTCAAGTGCTTTCTAACCTTTATTTTCATGCACCCCATATATTGAACAGACCTAATTTTCCAATACGATTGGAATGTGGAAGTGTTTGTTTTAAAAATTCATTTTCATTAGAATTTGAAGTGTTCATTTTCATTGGAATAATATTTAATTCTTGAATCGAGTTTTTGATAAAATTATAAATATTTATAAAATAAAAATATAATTCGCTTAATCCTCAGGAAATTTCGAATCTTTTAACACCTCATTCATTAAAATCGGTTCAGTGTGTGAGCTTAAAAAGGGAGACATACTACAGAAATAATATATATGATGACTAGCCTACCCGTGCGAGACCTCTCGCACCAATAAAAATAAAAAGTGCTCAAAAAGTTTTATATTTATATAGAATTAATTCAGTTATAATTTTGAGATAATTTTGAAAATTAAATTGCAAGAAGCATTTGGTTTGTTTTCTTTTCCATAATGGGTCGAGGCTATGGCCGTTTTCGAAAACGTCAAATCAAAGATTCAAGAAGATTTATTGTTGAAAGTGGTGCATCGGTGGATTTTGGGGGAAATCTTCTTTCTCTTTCTTTCTCACATAACGTCTACGTTTCTCACTGGATGCGCCTTTCACAAAAACAACCATTTATGAAGATGAACATGTTCGTTTGCGTTCGTTTTACTCCGTCAGTAATTTGACAGCAAAACTGAAAAATTTTGTTGAAGTGAGGTTGCTGAGGTCTCCGAGATCTCATTTTTCTGAACATGCCTATTGTGTTCGTTTTAGAGCACATCATTTGAACAGACCTGGAATGGAATGGAAAATAAATTGCCAAAATAAACACTCCCACTTTCCAGTCGTTTTGGACTATTTGATGGGAAATTAGGTCTGTTCTGTAAACCTGAATAGGTGGATGAAAATAAAGCTAAGACTGCACTTGACATTGGAGGAACTACAAATGATTAATGTCTGATCTTCATAAAAGCTAAATGCAAATGATTAATGTCTGATCTTCATAAAAGCTAAATGCAAATATTTTGAGCGTAAATGTATAAATGCAAAATACCAAAACTCACTTGCATTGTAAACTACTTTAATAAAGAAGGAGGTAGATACAATGCAAACGATAATAATTCTTGACAGTCTTGACGATGATGAAAATCAGAAAAAGTTTTCACAAATGCAGTGTAATGATGTTAATATGTATAACTCTCAACATTTCTTCGTTTTTGATAGAAGTCATGGATTTGAAAAGTGATAAATAGTTAAATAAGAATTTGGGAAGTTTTTGTCGGATGACAGTCATGATATTAAAACTATTTCATTCACAATTCCCGTTTTTAAAAGAGTTTGTCGGTAAATATAACAGTACGGTTTTTGTACGATTTTTCGTGTGGAGGGAATATGACCGAATTCAAAATTAGGGAAAGCAATTTATTACAACAACAAAAAGATTGTATTTGGAAAAAAAGATCAATGTAAATGCCAACTTAGTGAACAGCTGTAAAAATTGTTTGTTCTTTGATTCTGACGTCCTGTAAACTGTAACAAGTATTATTACTCTCGTCTCTTCGTCACCATCACCAGTGACATCATCGATTATAATTGTTTCTGCACCGATATGTAACACATTGTCTACAACCTCCTGCGTTACCACAACAGTGCAATCATCAACATCAACTAATTCGACATGCGATTTATCAAAACAACTGCCGTCAGTCTCTCCTAAATATTCAAATAATGATACCAATCAAATAAGTGAATCGATATCTCCTATTTCATCTGGACTTAGGGCTGTAGAAGGACAAAAAGTTTTATTTTTTTCTAAACTAGCTCCCTCAACAAACGCGTTAGATATCAAAAACTATCTGTCAGAAAAAATGGGAAACACATTCATCATAAAGCTAGAACTATAATGCTCGGAGGGGCACTTAAGTGGTCGGAAGAAAACAAGCGAATACACGGAAAGCATACGACGGTGACTATAATTGCGGAGTGGAGCGTTTCGTCAAGTTTCGTTCAACTTTGGTTACGGAAGTGAGGTGCGCTCCGGAGCGCACCTCACTTAAGTAAAACTGACATTTGGTGAAATAGGAGTGCCAAAAAGAGATAGATGATAATTACATTATGGGTGTGTTCCCCTTTTTTCGGTACGGAAAGCTACTTTTCGTTGGTTTTTGACATTAGCTTCAGTGCTCTTCCGACTATTATAGTTCTACCTTTAATGTTGAAAAAATTCTGCATCGTAATTACGCAAAATACTCTTCTTTCAAGATACGCGTCCCTGATTCTGTTTTTCACATACTGAATTCGACATCGTTCTGGCCAGCTGGTGTCATAATTCATGAATTTGTGAATAGACCGAACAACCGTGGTACAACTCTGAATCATTTTCGTCAAAATCGGACAACGCTGAATCAACATCAAAGCAGCTCAATCAGATATTAATATATTATCAAAATGTAAATGGACTTCGGACAAAGACTAATATGGTCTTCAAAAATGTAAATAATCTTCCTCACGACGTCATTATACTGACAGAAACTTGGCTGAACAACTGTTTTCTCGACTCAGAGCTCTTTGATACTTCATATCATATCATTAGACGAGATCTTCACCATTTAGGAAACTCCAACACAGTAGGAGGTGGAATTCTTTTTGGGATCAAAAACTCTCTTATTTGCTACTTGATCGACGACTTTAGGTCCATCACCGTTATCGAAGTTTTGTGCATTAAAATTAAACTAGAATCAGGGCATCTATTTATTATCTCGGCTTACATACCTCCTAGTTCTAATATCGACGTTTACGAAAAATTGAATGAATGCATAGAAAGTATATATGTCCTATTGGAACCAGAAGATGAAATTTTGATAGTAGGTGACTTTAACCTACCAAACCTACATTGGGATAAAATTGATGACGATAGCTTCTATGTTCCGGTTAATGCATCGAGTGTAATTGAGCTTTCATTAGTAGATGGTATGTCTTCATGTGGATTGAGCCAGTTCAACGGAGTGAAGAATCGTTTAGGAAGAACTCTGGATTTAGTATTTTTCTCCGATACGAAAAATTGAATGAATGCATAGAAAGTATATTTGTCCTATTGGAACCAGAAGATGAAATTTTGATAGTAGGTGACTTTAACCTACCAAACCTACATTGGGATAAAATTGATGACGATAGCTTCTATGTTCCGGTTAATGCATAGAGTGTAATTGAGCTTTCATTAGTAGATGGTATGTCTTCATGTGGATTGAGCCAGTTCAACGGAGTGAAGAATCGTTTAGGAAGAACTCTGGATTTAGTATTTTTCTCCGATACCGTGAGCGCCGAAACTGCTGTAGTAGCCTCCTCTGTTATATTAATAGACGAAGATCGACCCTATCCTGCATTAGATATTGCGCTTAACTTAAACCTATCTTCTCCTTACCATAACGCTATTAACAAACTTGAATTTAATTTAGTAAGTGCAATTTTATAGAGCTCTTTAATTTATTATGTAGTATTGACTGGAATCAATTATTTTTTAATCGTAATATTAATGATATGTGTAACGTTTTTTATAGTATAATCTTTAACTGTTTTTACAAAACAATTCCACTCAAAAGAGCTCGTGGCAGCACCAATGTACCACCATGGTTTGATTTGCATCTTAAAAACTTAAAAAACAAAAGAAACAAAGCCTGGGACAAGAGCTGATGAGGATTGTGAAACTTTTTTAATTTTAAAACAACTATTTACAGAGTATTCAAATTCTTTATATGTTAGTTATATTGCTAAAATAGAATGTGATCTTAAAACTAATCCAGATAGTTTCTGGAAATTTGTAAATTGTAAAAGGAAAACTAGCGGCTTCCCAAACTCTATGTCAAATTCAACGTTAACTAGTCATGAGCCTAATATTATCGCAAACATGTTTGCAAACTTCTTCAAAGAAGCTTTCGAAGACACAAACAATGACAAAAGTTCTTACTCTTCTTCTTCTGAGGCAAAATTTCCTCACTTAAATTCAATTAATTTTGAAATAAACGAAGATACCGTTACACAAAGTATCATGAAACTGGATGAGTGTTTTAGTCCCGGCCCTGATGGTGTACCATCCTCTATCTTAAAAAAATGTGTTGCGTATTTGTCATATCCGTTATGTATTCTCTTAAATGAGTCTTTAAAAAGTTCGGTTTTCCCCAATATATGGAAAAGTGCATTTATTATACCTGTGCACAAGAAAGGTCCTAAAAATGAAATAATGAACTACCGACCTATAGCGAAACTGTCAGCGATACCGAAAATATTTGAGTCTATTGTATGTAATGTTCTTTCCTTTCACTGTACTTCAATTATATGTGGTAATCAGCATGGCTTCGTCGAAAAGAAATCTACTGTTACTAATCTATTTAACTTCACATCTTTTTGTTTAGATGTTTTTGAAAAACGTGGACAAGTCGACTGTGTATTTACCGATTTTAGTAAAGCCTTTGACAAATTGTGTCATAATACATTAATTTTAAAGCTTAACAATCAAGGTTTTAATAACAATTTCTTAAATTGGATCTCATCTTATTTAAAAAATAGGCTTTATAGTGTTGTATTTCGTAATGAGTGTTCGAATCAATTTATTGTCAATTCTGGCGTCCCTCAGGGCAGCCATTTAGGTCCAATTTTATTTATTTTATTTATAAATGACTTGGTTTCAATCATTAAGAATTCATCTGTCCTTATTTTTGCTGATGACATTAAGCTTTTCAAAAGTATTACATCTACCTCTGACTGTCTACTTTTGCAGGAAGACTTATTAATATTTAGGGAATGGTGCAGTAAAAATAGTCTTGTTTTAAATGTTGACAAGTGTAAAACCATGAGTTTTACCCGCAAAAAAGCTCCGTTGATTTTTAACTACACATTTGATTCATGTCCTTTAAGTAAAGTCTCCTTGTTCTCTGACTTAGGAGTTATTCTTGATCCTAAGTTAACTTTTAATGATCATTTAAACTACATAGTTAAAAAGGCTAATAAGATCCTATGATTCATAAAGAGATTCGGTCGCGATTTCCGTGACCCTTACGTTCTAAAGCTTCTCTTTGTTTCATTTGTGAGACCAATACTTGAATATGGTTGTGTAGTCTGGGCACCTCACTACTCCATTCATATAAACAGACTTGAAGCAATTCAAAGAAGGTTTTCTCGTTTCTGCCTTCGTTTTCTTCCATGGTCACATGAACATATGATTCCTCTTTATTCTCAAAGACTGGCTTTAATAAATCTTCCTTCACTCACTAATCATAGGCAGTATTTGCAGTTTTGTTTCATAGTTGGTATTATTAATGGGTTAATATCATCTCCATCGGTTCTAAGTCGTTTAAATTTCAGTTTTAGTCGTACAAGTATAAGATTACAGCAACCATTAGGCCATATGTTCAGTAGATCAAACTATGGTGCAAATAGCCCCCTTAATCAATTGATTGCAATATTTAATAAATTTTACTTTTGTATAGAGTCTGTAAATGATAACCTTAAATGCATTAAATTCAAAACTATGTTCTTTAATAACTTGTAATATATATTAGCTTATAAGTATTATGTATAAGTATTGTTCACGTTAGCATTTAACGAATTGAAATAAATAAATGAGTGTCCGGGGGAAATTCCAAATTGCAAATTACCGCATGTAAACAAAGCAACCATACATTTTTAACTACGTTAACATAGGGTATTGGAGTGAGATTGAAGCTCGCTTCGGGTCTTGTAAACCTGAATCGATTTGAAATGGGCTTGTTTCGACTCATTCGCGCTCGAGGAGTGAAGTCGCGTCAAAATTTGTGACGAATAGCCTTGATCGAAGAGTTCGTCTTAGAGGTAATGCATTATGAACCGTTTAGTTGCATGTTTGTGAATAAATGGCACTCGTGTTTATTCAATTTTAATTGTTTTGCACTGAAATTATAACCTAAGTGCCATTAATTTTTTGTTTCTGTAGTTTTAAAATAATGTATATATATATATAATATATATATATATATATATATATATATATATATATATATATATATATATATATATATATATATATATATATATATATATATATATATATGTTAAAATTCTATATATATAAATAAAAACTTTTTGTTCATCTCTTACTTTTATACTGAAGCGTAGTTCCGTCAACGTCAAGTGCTTTCTAACCTTTATTTTCATGCACCCCATATATTGAACAGACTTAATTTCCCAATACTATTGGAAAGTGGAATTGTTTGTTTTAAAAATTAATTTTCATTGGAATTTGAAGTGTTCATTTTCATTGGAATAATATTTAATTTTTGAGTCGAGTTTTTGTTAAAATTATAAATATTTATTAAATACAAATATAATTCGCTTAATCCTCGAAAAATTTCGAATCTTTTGACACCTCATTCATTTAAATCGGTTCAGTGTGTGAGCTTAAAAAGGGAGACATACTACAGAAATAATATATACTAGCCTACCCGTGCGAGACCTCTCGCACCAATAAAAATAAAAAGCGCTCATAAAGTTTTGTATTTATATAGAATTCATTCAGTTATAATTTTGGGATAATTTTGAAATTTAAATTTCGAGAAGCATTTGGTTTGTTTTCTTTTCCATAGTTTGTTTAAGCTGCGTTTTATTATCTCCTGGTCTTGGTCGAGGTAAGAGCCTGTCTACGTTGTCTTCTTACTGATGAACAGCGTGTCTACATTATGCAAAAAAAATCCTTTCTGTTCAATATACCGTTCCTTATTTCACGCAATTAAGATCCATACATCTCTCAGTCGCACAAAAATGGTTGACTTACATAGATGGGTAGTGAATTTGCATGCTTGTGCATCTGCAGACTTGAAGAAAAGTGGAGTTTGGCAAACCACGATGCCAAAAAATTAATCCATTAAAAATATGTTAGTGCGTGTCTACACTTTCATTTTACTGAAAGTCCCATGTCTACACTATGCTGAAAAAAGACTTTCAGTTCCAGAATATCCTTCCCTATCTCAGGCAAAACATACACCTGTCACTTGCACAATACAAAATTCATCATACTCGGCGCTCATGCCAAAGATTTATTGTTGAAAGTGGTGCATCGGTGGATTTTGGGTGAAATTTTCGTTCTCTTTCTTTCATACTAAACATCTACGTTTCTCACCGGATGCGCCTTTCTCAACAACCATTTATAGAGGCACTTATGAAGATGAGCATGTTCGTTTGCGTTCGTTTTGCTTCGTCAGTAATTTGACAACAAAACTGAAAAATTTTTATTGAGGAGAGGTTGCTGAGGTCTCCGAGATCTCATTTTTCTGAACATGCCTAATGTGTTCGTTTTAGAGCACCTTATATGAACAGACCTAAGTATGGAATGGAAAATAAATTGTCAAAATAAACACTTCCACTTTCCAAATCGGTTTGGACTATTTGATGGGAAATTAGGTCTGTTCTGTTAACCTGAGTAGGTGGATGAAAATAAAGATAGGACCGCACTTGACATTGGAGGAACTGTAAAATGCAAATGATAAATGCCTGATCTTCATAAAAGCATGTTTGTGAATAAATGTGATTTAGTTTCAATAAGTTCTTGTATTTATTCAATTTTAATTGTTTTGCACTGAAATTAGAACCTAAATGCCATTAATTTTTTTCTGTAATTTTCACATTGTTCAAACAAAACTCTTTAACTCCATTTTTTTCAGCACTGAGATACCTTTCGTAAATACGATATATTTATTAAAACATAGAACTTTTTGTTCTGTAAAAAATCTCTAAATCTTATGTTGGTCTATTCCTAAAGGAAAAATTACCCGAATTCAAACATTTTCAAATTCTGTGCCTTCGTTCTGTAACTCTCGCATCGAAAAAAAACTGGTCGAGAAACGATGAAAGCTGATGAGTTTTGTTCCATTTTTCAACGTTTCTCGACTGATTTTATCGATGCGAGAGTTACAGAACGTAGGTACTGGTCACTAAAAATCAATAAAAAGTACAGATATCTCAAAATGAATCAAAATGGACTTAGGGAGTTTTCATTGAACGACGACGACATATAAATATATATATGTTAAAATTCTATATAATTATATAAATAAAAACTTTTTGTTCATCTCTTATTTTTATACTGAAGTAGGTCCGTCAACGTCAAGTGCTTTCTAACCTTTATTTTCATGCACCCCATATATTGAACAGACCTAATTTTCCAATACGATTGGAATGTGGAAGTGTTTGTTTTAAAAATTCATTTTCATTAGAATTTGAAGTGTTCATTTTCATTGGAATAATATTTAATTCTTGAATCGAGTTTTTGATAAAATTATAAATATTTATAAAATAAAAATATAATTCGCTTAATCCTCAGGAAATTTCGAATCTTTTAACACCTCATTCATTAAAATCGGTTCAGTGTGTGAGCTTAAAAAGGGAGACATACTACAGAAATATTTATATGATGACTAGCCTACCCGTGCGAGACCTCTCGCACCAATAAAAATAAAAAGTGCTCAAAAAGTTTTATATTTATATAGAATTAATTCAGTTATAATTTTGAGATAATTTTGAAAATTAAATTGCAAGAAGCATTTGGTTTGTTTTCTTTTCCATAATGGGTCGAGGCTATGGCCGTTTTCGAAAACGTCAAATCAAAGATTCAAGAAGATTTATTGTTGAAAGTGGTGCATCGGTGGATTTTGGGGGAAATCTTCTTTCTCTTTCTTTCTCACATAACGTCTACGTTTCTCACTGGATGCGCCTTTCACAAAAACAACCATTTATAGAGACAACCATTTATGAAGATGAACATGTTCGTTTGCGTTCGTTTTACTCCGTCAGTAATTTGACAGCAAAACTGAAAAATTTTGTTGAAGTGAGGTTGCTGAGGTCTCCGAGATCTCATTTTTCTGAACATGCCTATTGTGTTCGTTTTAGAGCACATCATTTGAACAGACCTGGAATGGAATGGAAAATAAATTGCCAAAATAAACACTCCCACTTTCCAGTCGTTTTGGACTATTTGATGGGAAATTAGGTCTGTTCTGTAAACCTGAATAGGTGGATGAAAATAAAGCTAAGACTGCACTTGACATTAGAGGAACTACAAATGATTAATGTCTGATCTTCATAAAAGCTAAATGCAAATGATTAATGTCTGATCTTCATAAAAGCTAAATGCAAATATTTTGAGCGTAAATGTATAAATGCAAAATACCAAAACTCACTTGCATTGTAAACTACTTTAATAAAGAAGGAGGTAGATACAATGCAAACGATAATAATTCTTGACAGTCTTGACGATGATGAAAATCAGAAAAAGTTTTCACAAATGCAGTGTAATGATGTTAATATGTATAACTCTCAACATTTCTTCGTTTTTGATAGAAGTCATGGATTTGAAAAGTGATAAATAGTTAAATAAGAATTTGGGAAGTTTTTGTCGGATGACAGTCATGATATTAAAACTATTTCATTCACAATTCCCGTTTTTAAAAGAGTTTGTCGGTAAATATAACAGTACGGTTTTTGTACGATTTTTCGTGTGGAGGGAATATGACCGAATTCAAATTAGGGAAAGCAATTTATTACAACAACAAAAAGATTGTATTTGGAAAAAAAGATCAATGTAAATGCCAACTTAGTGAACAGCTGTAAAAATTGTTTGTTCTTTGATTCTGACGTCCTGTAAACTGTAACAAGTATTATTACTCTCGTCTCTTCGTCACCATCACCAGTGACATCGTCGATTATAACTGTTTCTGCACCGATATGTAACACATTGTCTACAACCTCCTGCGTTACCACAACAGTGCAATCATCAACATCAACTAATTCGACATGCGATTTATCAAAACAACTGCCGTCAGTCTCTCCTAAATATTCAAATAATGATACCAATCAAATAAGTGAATCGATATCTCCTATTTCATCTGGACTTAGGGCTGTAGAAGGACAAAAAGTTTTATTTTTTTCTAAACTAGCTCCCTCAACAAACGCGTTAGATATCAAAAACTATCTGTCAGAAAAAATGGGAAACACATTCATCATAAAGCTAGAACTATAATGCTCGGAGGGGCACTTAAGTGGTCGGAAGAAAACAAGCGAATACACGGAAAGCATACGACGGTGACTATAATTGCGGAGTGGAGCGTTTCGTCAAGTTTCGTTCAACTTTGGTTACGGAAGTGAGGTGCGCTCCGGAGCGCACCTCACTTAAGTAAAACTGACATTTGGTGAAATAGGAGTGCCAAAAAGAGATAGATGATAATTACATTATGGGTGTGTTCCCCTTTTTTCGGTACGGAAAGCTACTTTTCGTTGGTTTTTGACATTAGCTTCAGTGCTCTTCCGACTATTATAATTCTACCTTTAATGTTGAAAAAATTCTGCATCGTAATTACGCAAAATACTCTTCTTTCAAGATACGCGTCCCTGATTCTGTTTTTCACATACTGAATTCGACATCGTTCTGGCCAGCTGGTGTCATAATTCATGAATTTGTGAATAGACCGAACAACCGTGGTACAACTCTGAATCATTTTCGTCAAAATCGGACAACGCTGAATCAACATCAAAGCAGCTCAATCAGATATTAATATATTATCAAAATGTAAATGGACTTCGGACAAAGACTAATATGGTCTTCAAAAATGTAAATAATCTTCCTCACGACGTCATTATACTGACAGAAACTTGGCCGAACAACTCTTTTCTCGACTCAGAGCTCTTTGATACTTCATATCATATCATTAGACGAGATCTTCACCATTTAGGAAACTCCAACACAGTAGGAGGTGGAATTCTTTTTGGGATCAAAACTCTCTTATTTGCTACTTGATCGACGACTTTAGGTCCATCACCGTTATCGAAGTTTTGTGCATTAAAATTAAACTAGAATCAGGGCATCTATTTATTATCTCGGCTTACATACCTCCTAGTTCTAATATCGACGTTTACGAAAAATTGAATGAATGCATAGAAAGTATATATGTCCTATTGGAACCAGAAGATTAAATTTTGATAGTAGGTGACTTTAACCTACCAAACCTACATTGGGATAAAATTGATGACGATAGCTTCTATGTTCCGGTTAATGCATCGAGTGTAATTGAGCTTTCATTAGTAGATGGTATGTCTTCATGTGGATTGAGCCAGTTCAACGGAGTGAAGAATCGTTTAGGAAGAACTCTGGATTTAGTATTTTTCTCCGATACGAAAAATTGAATGAATGCATAGAAAGTATATTTGTCCTATTGGAACCAGAAGATGAAATTTTGATAGTAGGTGACTTTAACCTACCAAACCTACATTGGGATAAAATTGATGACGATAGCTTCTATGTTCCGGTTAATGCATCGAGTGTAATTGAGCTTTCATTAGTAGATGGTATGTCTTCATGTGGATTGAGCCAGTTCAACGGAGTGAAGAATCGTTTAGGAAGAACTCTGGATTTAGTATTTTTCTCCGATACAGTGAGCGCCGAAACTGCTGTAGTAGCCTCCTCTGTTATATTAATAGACGAAGATCGACCCTATCCTGCATTAGATATTGCGCTTAACTTAAACCTATCTTCTCCTTACCATAACGCTATTAACAAACTTGAATTTAATTTTAGTAAGTGCAATTTTATAGAGCTCTTTAATTTATTATGTAGTATTGACTGGAATCAATTGTTTTTTAATCGTAATATTAATGATATGTGTAACGTTTTTTATAGTATAATCTTTAACTGTTTTTACAAAACAATTCCACTCAAAAGAGCTCGTGGCAGCACCAATGTACCACCATGGTTTGATTTGCATCTTAAAAACTTAAAAAACAAAAGAAACAAAGCCTGGGACAAGAGCTGATGAGGATTGTGAAACTTTTTTAATTTTAAAACAACTATTTACAGAGTATTCAAATTCTTTATATGTTAGTTATATTGCTAAAATAGAATGTGATCTTAAAACTAATCCAGATAGTTTCTGGAAATTTGTAAATTGTAAAAGGAAAACTAGCGGCTTCCCAAACTCTATGTCAAATTCAACGTTAACTAGTCATGAGCCTAATATTATCGCAAACATGTTTGCAAACTTCTTCAAAGAAGCTTTCGAAGACACAAACAATGACAAAAGTTCTTACTCTTCTTCTTCTGAGGCAAAATTTCCTCACTTAAATTCAATTAATTTTGAAATAAACGAAGATACCGTTACACAAAGTATCATGAAACTGGATGAGTGTTTTAGTCCCGGCCCTGATGGTGTACCATCCTCTATCTTAAAAAAATGTGTTGCGTATTTGTCATATCCGTTATGTATTCTCTTTAATGAGTCTTTAAAAAGTTCGGTTTTCCCCAATATATGGAAAAGTGCATTTATTATACCTGTGCACAAGAAAGGTCCTAAAAATGAAATAATGAACTACCGACCTATAGCGAAACTGTCAGCGATACCGAAAATATTTGAGTCTATTGTATGTAATGTTCTTTCCTTTCACTGTACTTCAATTATATGTGGTAATCAGCATGGCTTCGTCAAAAAGAAATCTACTGTTACTAATCTATTTAACTTCACATCTTTTTGTTTAGATGTTTTTGAAAAACGTGGACAAGTCGACTGTGTATTTACCGATTTTAGTAAAGCCTTTGACAAATTGTGTCATAATACATTAATTTTAAAGCTTAACAATCAAGGTTTTAATAACAATTTCTTAAATTGGATCTCATCTTATTTAAAAAATAGGCTTTATAGTGTTGTATTTCGTAATGAGTGTTCGAATCAATTTATTGTCAATTCTGGCGTCCCTCAGGGCAGCCATTTAGGTCCAATTTTATTTATTTTATTTATAAATGACTTGGTTTCAATCATTAAGAATTCATCTGTCCTTATTTTTGCTGATGACATTAAGCTTTTCAAAAGTATTACATCTACCTCTGACTGTCTACTTTTGCAGGAAGACTTATTAATATTTAGGGAATGGTGCAGTAAAAATAGTCTTGTTTTAAATGTTGACAAGTGTAAAACCATGAGTTTTACCCGCAAAAAAGCTCCGTTGATTTTTAACTACACATTTGATTCATGTCCTTTAAGTAAAGTCTCCTTGTTCTCTGACTTAGGAGTTATTCTTGATCCTAAGTTAACTTTTAATGATCATTTAAACTACATAGTTAAAAAGGCTAATAAGATCCTATGATTCATAAAGAGATTCGGTCGCGATTTCCGTGACCCTTACGTTCTAAAGCTTCTCTTTGTTTCATTTGTGAGACCAATACTTGAATATGGTTGTGTAGTCTGGGCACCTCACTACTCCATTCATATAAACAGACTTGAAGCAATTCAAAGAAGGTTTTCTCGTTTCTGCCTTCGTTTTCTTCCATGGTCACATGAACATATGCTTCCTCCTTATTCTCAAAGACTGGCTTTAATAAATCTTCCTTCACTCACTAATCATAGGCAGTATTTGCAGTTTTGTTTCATAGTTGGTATTATTAATGGGTTAATATCATCTCCATCGGTTCTAAGTCGTTTAAATTTCAGTTTTAGTCGTACAAGTATAAGATTACAGCAACCATTAGGCCATATGTTCAGTAGATCAAACTATGGTGCAAATAGCCCCCTTAATCAATTGATTGCAATATTTAATAAATTTTACTTTTGTATAGAGTCTGTAAATGATAACCTTAAATGCATTAAATTCAAAACTATGTTCTTTAATAACTTGTAATATATATTAGTTTATAAGTATTATGTATAAGTATTGTTCACGTTAGCATTTAACGAATTGAAATAAATAAATGAGTGTCCGGGGGAAATTCCAAATTGCAAATTACCGCATGTAAACAAAGCAACCATACATTTTTAACTACGTTAACATAGGGTATTGGAGTGAGATTGAAGCTCGCTTCGGGTCTTGTAAACCTGAATCGATTTGAAATGGGCTTGTTTCGACTCATTCGCGCTCGAGGAGTGAAGTCGCGTCAAAATTTGTGACGAATAGCCTTGATCGAAGAGTTCGTCTTAGAGATAATGCATTATGAACCGTTTAGTTGCATGTTTGTGAATAAATGGTACTCGTGTTTATTCAATTTTAATTGTTTTGCACTGAAATTATAACCTAAGTGCCATTAATTTTTTGTTTCTGTAGTTTTAAAATAATGTATATATATATATAATATATATATATATATAATATATATATATATATAATATATATATATATATATATATATATATATATATATATATGTTAAAATTCTATATATATAAATAAAAACTTTTTGTTCATCTCTTACTTTTATACTGAAGCGTAGTTCCGTCAACGTCAAGTGCTTTCTAACCTTTATTTTCATGCACCCCATATATTGAACAGACTTAATTTCCCAATACTATTGGAAAGTGGAATTGTTTGTTTTAAAAATTAATTTTCATTGGAATTTGAAGTGTTCATTTTCATTGGAATAATATTTAATTTTTGAGTCGAGTTTTTGTTAAAATTATAAATATTTATTAAATACAAATATAATTCGCTTAATCCTCGAAAAATTTCGAATCTTTTGACACCTCATTCATTTAAATCGGTTCAGTGTGTGAGCTTAAAAAGGGAGACATACTACAGAAATAATATACAGGGTGTCCCGGACCTGAGTGGAAGTATTTCAGGGGGTGGTTCTTTGGGTTATTCTAAGAAAAAAATTGTATGGGGGGAAAGTTGTATCTCCCCTCCCTGAGGCAGGGAGGGGCAGTTTCTGAAACATTGACTTCAAATGCAAAAAAAAAAACATTAAAAATCAACGGAAACACATTTAATAATTTGCTATAATTTTTTTGAAAGTTAATACTCCATTCTTGTATTTGGTTTTTAAATAAAGTTGTTTAAGCGAATAGTTTTTGAGAAATTAAATTTCAAAGTCAAAATTAAAAAAAAAAATTGTAATTTTTTTTTCTTAAGTCGATATTTTTCCAAATTTTACGTAATTAAGGGCATTTTTTGTGTTCAATATTCAATGCCCTCATTATTTTTTAGTCCATTACCGAAAACCAAATGTAAAAATCTTTCTTAGTTTTTGAGAAATTAAGAAAAAACAAAAGGTACTTTTACCACAAAAGCTCGAAAAAGGGTTAGATTATGGATAATTCATGAATAAATTCATTTTTTCAGGCTTATTCGGGAAAAGTACCTTTTGTTTTTTCTTAATTTCTCAAAAACTAAGAAAGGTTTTTACACTTGGTTTTCGGTAATGGACTAAAACATAATGAGGGCATTGAATATTGAACTCAAAAAATGCCCTTAATTACGTAAAATTTTGAAAAATATTGACTTAAGAAAAAAAAATCACAATTTTTTTTTTAAATTTTGACTTTGAAATTTAATTTCTCAAAAACTATTCACTTAAACAACTTGATTTAAAAACCAAATACATGAATGGAGTATTAACTTTCAAAAAAATTATAGCAAATTATTAAATGTGTTTCCGTTGATTTTTAATGTTTTTTTTTTGTATTTGAAGTCAATGTTTCAGAAACTGCCCCTCCCTGCCTCAGGGAGGGGAGATACAACTTTCCCCCCATACAATTTTTTTCTTAGAATAACCCAAAGAATCACCCCCTGAAATACTTCCACTCAGGTCCGGGACACCCTGTATATGACTAGCCTACCCGTGCGAGACCTCTCGCACCAATAAAAATAAAAAGTGCTCAAAAAGTTTTATATTTATATAGAATTAATTCAGTTATAATTTTGAGATAATTTTGAAAATTAAATTGCAAGAAGCATTTGGTTTGTTTTCTTTTCCATAATGGGTCGAGGCTATGGCCGTTTTCGAAAACGTCAAATCAAAGATTCAAGAAGATTTATTGTTGAAAGTGGTGCATCGGTGGATTTTGGGGGAAATCTTCTTTCTCTTTCTTTCTCACATAACGTCTACGTTTCTCACTGGATGCGCCTTTCACAAAAACAACCATTTATGAAGATGAACATGTTCGTTTGCGTTCGTTTTACTCCGTCAGTAATTTGACAGCAAAACTGAAAAATTTTGTTGAAGTGAGGTTGCTGAGGTCTCCGAGATCTCATTTTTCTGAACATGCCTATTGTGTTCGTTTTAGAGCACATCATTTGAACAGACCTGGAATGGAATGGAAAATAAATTGCCAAAATAAACACTCCCACTTTCCAGTCGTTTTGGACTATTTGATGGGAAATTAGGTCTGTTCTGTAAACCTGAATAGGTGGATGAAAATAAAGCTAAGACTGCACTTGACATTGGAGGAACTACAAATGATTAATGTCTGATCTTCATAAAAGCTAAATGCAAATGATTAATGTCTGATCTTCATAAAAGCTAAATGCAAATATTTTGAGCGTAAATGTATAAATGCAAAATACCAAAACTCACTTGCATTGTAAACTACTTTAATAAAGAAGGAGGTAGATACAATGCAAACGATAATAATTCTTGACAGTCTTGACGATGATGAAAATCAGAAAAAGTTTTCACAAATGCAGTGTAATGATGTTAATATGTATAACTCTCAACATTTCTTCGTTTTTGATAGAAGTCATGGATTTGAAAAGTGATAAATAGTTAAATAAGAATTTGGGAAGTTTTTGTCGGATGACAGTCATGATATTAAAACTATTTCATTCACAATTCCCGTTTTTAAAAGAGTTTGTCGGTAAATATAACAGTACGGTTTTTGTACGATTTTTCGTGTGGAGGGAATATGACCGAATTCAAAATGGGGGAGAGCAATTTATTACAATAATAAAAAGATTGTATTTGGAAAAATAGTTCAATGTAAATGCCAACTTCGTGAACAGCTGTAAAGTTTGTTTGTTCTTTGATTCTGACGTCCCGGGGGAAATTCCAAATAGCAAATTACCGCATCTAAACAAGGCAATCATGCATTTTTAACTACGTTAACATAGGGTATTGGAGTGAGATTGAAGCTCGCTTCGACTCTTTGTAAACCTGGGCCTGTATTGCATAAGACCAAAGCGATCGCTAAAATAAATGACTGTCGCTTTGACCATTACTCTCTCTATATTTCCCTTTAGTTATGAGAGAGATAGCTATCTTCAAAACGACCATCAAAACTACTATCAGCTTAGCCGATTTCACCCTGAATAGATTTGAAATGGGCTTGTTTCGACTCATTCACTCTCGAGGAATGAAGACGCATCGAAATTGTTGACGAATAACCTGGATCAAAGAGTTGGTTTTACAGATAATGCATTAGGAACAAATGTGATTTAGCTTCAATAGATACTCGTGTTTATTCAATTTTAATTTTTTTGCACTGAAATTATGTGGCCACAAGCAATAACCGCTTAAGTCTGAAAACTTACTTTTTGGGAAAAGCACATTTAACTTTCAATTCGAGTTTTGAAAAAATTCCAAACATCTATGTTACAAATTGATACATATTTTTAAAATATAGTTTTAATATTAGTAAATAAACATTTTTTTGCTTATAAATAAGCTTATTTGCAATAGTTATTGCCAAAAACGCATTTTAAGCTGTTATTGCTTTTATAAATAATTTACATCTCATTCACTTAATCACTTAAGCGGTTATTGCAAATCAAAATTTTAGTTCACTGGCATCTTATAACGATGTAAGCTGTTTTTACAAATTTAATTTCTTATGTTTTTCATATGTAAGCTATTTTTGTAGAGAGAATAGTGAAATATTTTTGTAGTAATGATACAAAATTAATTTTTTGTTGTTATAAACAGAAAAAAAAATATGTTACGTATTGCTAAAAAGAGTTTAATAATCGATTTTAATAGCAAGTAACGGCATCTTAATCAACTTCAATACATAAATTAATTGACATAAATGCATAAATACCAGATTTGGGCATATTGAAGGCAAAGGGCGTACGCAAGCGGGGGTAGGGAGGGGTGCTTGCCCCCCTAATCAAGATATTTTTCATACATTTTATCCAATTTGTTTTCTGTTGAATCTTAAAGCTAGATTTCTTTGCTAATACAAATTTTTTAATGAGTTTTGCTCCCCTCCCTGACCGACATTAGGCGCTTTCCCTTGATTAAGAGCTCAGGCTATTTTATGTACATCTAGATTCATTTGATAGTCTATTCTTCCAATTTTTGGCTGCTGTATCTTGCCAATTTAGTTTTGCAACACAATTTTTTTTTGAATCTGCATTTCCACGATGGTTTTTATTTCTGAAATGTTCAGAAGTCGAAAAAGTCTTGAGGAACTCGTTCTCTTTGCTTAAATAAGGTTTTAACTCTAACAACTCGACAAAATAGAGCCAGTTGATGACAATATATATATTTCATTATTTTTCTCTTTCTATACGACTGCATGATGTTGGTTCTTAGAACTTATGTTCTACAATTTAAATGGAAAAGCTAGCGTTCGGTAAGACAGAAAAGCAGCTCACAATTGAGCTTGTCTTCCAATTTTAAAGAAAAACAAAAAGATACAATTTCCACAGATGTACCAACCATTATACAAGTAGATATCCCTCAACGACAGATATTGTGTTAAAGTATTTGCAAGTACCTAGTACCAATAGCAAAAAATCGCTTTCGTAGACTGGAAAGTTATTTGGAAAGGCTTTCACACTATCCGAATCACTCCCAGATATTTTTCCAGCAGAAATACTCAGGTACCTACTACCGATCAGTTTGTGTGAATTTCTTATATGAAACTATAATGTAAATTCTTTTTCATAAGTGATCTTAGAAAACAAAGAAAAAGAGTAGATCTGACGAATAAAATGTTCTCACGAATTCTTTGCAATTATTAGTCAGAAGCGGATGTATGAATTGGAATTTCAATAAACTTTTGAATAAAATCTATTGATCTATTGTGACAATTCCATTCACCAAACGCATACACTGTAAATCTCAGTGTATAGTTACTAGCAGCAGAATTGTCCATGAGATTACGCATCCACTGTAGCCATAGCCAGAGGCACTTTTGGTTTTATATTCAGGTTTCTGTCCCATTCCCATCTGCAATCTGCACTAGATAGTCATCAGGATAATCTAAGTTGAAATTAAATTCTGAAACCTTGATGTTATTAGAATCCTGAATCCTGGCCTGAAATTTGGACAACATCATCAAAATTGAAGTTGAACAAGTGTGGCTCTGGACTTATGTACATTGCCACCAAACATTTGAAAAGAATATTTAGATTTGTTGTATATTGTTGTTTTGAATATCTATTCATATGAGATATGTCGATACAAATTTTCTTTAATTATTTTCTTTTGTTTAACAATAAGTGATTGTCCCCTTTTTCTAGATATCTTGAACATCAGTATACCTCGTGGCATAATGGTTAGAGCGTTAGACTGTCATGCCGAAGGTGTGGGTTCGATTCCCACCCGTGCAACCTAAAAACAGAAATCTGTTATCCGAGGTACTGCCTCTTGCGAGGAACTGACAAATCCTCCAAGAGTTTACTGGTCATGAATAAGTGCTTCTCATCTAGCCGTTCGGACTCAGCAAAAAACTGTAGGTCCCCTCCATTGAGGGACCTACAGAGTTGTAAGTCACTAGGCCCTGGTTCTCCACGAGCTATCGCGCCACCCAATTTATTTAACTTTAATACAAATTTAACCTGTTTTAAAATTTAAAAAAACATCAAATTTATGATTCACCATTTTGAGAACATGTAACTTATACTAATTTATAAATTTTTGTTTGAGGTAGTCAAAATTTTTTTTAAATTCTTCAATATTATAATCTGCCACTTTACTATTACCCTTCAAAAAACACTTAAGTTCATTGAAAATTCTTTCATGCATTCGAGATAACAGCTAAAGTCCATTTAATTCTCTGTATGTTAGAATTTTCAATTTGCAATAGTAGCTTGAGTAACATAAGATTTCTCAAAATACAAACAAAAATTTGCAAAAATGACTTAATTAATTTTAGTATCGATGAAAATATCTTTTCCGTTTTGCAATAAGCGCTTAAATCGAAATAAGTTGTTTTTGGCTCTTATATACATTTCTGTGTTTGGAGGGGTTTTCAATTTAGAAAAGCAGCTTATGTCAATATAAGCCGTTATTTTAAACTGCATTATATTTTTTCTGAATTCTTATTTGAGTTAAGCGTTTATTGCATATGTTGCTTAGAGTGAAAATGACTTAAGCGGTTTTTTCATATTGAGTTAATTTTATGAAAAAAGTGGTTAAATTACAGGGGATTTTTTTCAAAAGTGCAATGAAGCATGGAGAACATGATGAAACAAAAAATTGACTTTTGTCTTAAATCGACTTAAGCGGTTATTGCTTGTGGCCACAGAATTAAAACCTAAATGCCATTAATTTTTTTTCTGTAATTTAAAAATATCGTCGCCGTTCAAACAAAACTCCTTAACTCCATTTTTTTCAGCACTGAGATACCTCTCGTAAATACGATATATTTAGTAAAACATAGAACTTTCAGTTCTGTAAAAGATCTTTAAATCTTATGTTGGTCTATTTCTAAAGGAAAAATTACCCCAAATCAAACATTTTCAAATTTTGGTCAGTAAAAATCGATAAAAAGTACAGATATCTCAAAATAAATCAAAATGGATTAAGGGAGTTTTCATTGAACGACGACGACATATAAATTAGAGCCCCCTAATGCCCGTGTATTTAAATACACGTGTTACCCGTGTAATTAATTATCCGTACATGAACCCGTGTCTGTATATTTACACGTGTATTTATAATTACCCGTGTATTTAGCAATACACGGGTAATTATTATGGGACTCGGCACAAATCGGTAAATCGGATGCAAAGGAACTTGAAAATCGGTCTAATTATTGTTTGAATAGTTAAGTTACTTCTTAAAGTTCAAATAAAAAAGTTTTTTTTATTTAATTTGGTAATTACTTACATACACTAATATATTTCGAGGATTATTTTTAGGTCTAAAATTAATATTAAAAATAATAATATATAAAAAAGAAATAATTACCTAAGATATTATTTCTTGTATACAGATTATAATCTTTCTGTATTATATTTAAATTTATTTGGTTTTTCTGAACGGCTATATCGATTCTGAAGAAATTTTAAGAGTTTGTTTTAATGAAAGATAAAAAAATCTTAAAAATTGGCTTTAGATACATCCACCCCCTGCCACGGAACCTTTGCTTTGTTTAACTGAAATACTTTTTTTCTTGGAAGCCACTCAACCGATTTAGATGAAATTTTTCGATAGAATTTTGAAATTATTTTTGGTACAATCTGCCTACTGTCACTCCCATTTTAATCTATTTTAGAATTTAAAAGAGCAATTTGCAGTATACATTATGTATTATTACGACTTCTATGATTTGGATGAAATTTAATATAATATAATTTAACTTCAAAGTTGATCTAGACAGGAGTCATCCAGGAACAAAGCTAAGGGGGTGCCAAAATTTAAACTAAAATGTTTAAACTAGATTTCCTCTAGAGAAATATTTTTTTCTATAATTTTTTGGCGATACAAATTTCCTTTTTTTTTGGTTAGACAATTACTCTTCTGGGGCGTTTCTTTTTTAATAAAACTTCGTTTTAAGAACTTTTTTTTTTTAATAATTTTTGTATGAGCTTTTAAGCTTAAATATAAGTAAAGAACATAATCTACTTTTTTTCAGTTTCACTGTGTCTAAAATTAAATTGATGTGTTCTTTATATTTATCATTATTTTTCAATGAGCGCCTTGGGCATGTTACAACCAACTTGTTGTATAGGTTTTAAGTAAAAAGTATAGGTATGTTAGGTACGAAGTGCTATTTGTTTTCTTTCGAAAGGTACTGACCTACTTTAAGGAATCTAAGGACTTATTTTCAAAGAAAAAGAAAATAATGCATAGTTTAAATCATCTTTATTAGTAAAAAAATATATATTAATTCTTCATAAATTTACTATGTACATAAATAAGGTTGGTTTCATTGGTTTATGTGCCTTAGGCTAATTGTTAAAAAAAATATATTTTCTTCACCCCTAATAAAATATAGTTTTTAAGTTTTTTTACCTTCTGATAGTTTTGCTATTTTAAAAGGAAGTTTTTAAGTATGCTTTCAGATGAAAATTTACAATTTTTAGAAATTTTCGTTTCAAGCGTAATTTTTTTTTCAGAAATGAAATGCTAAAATTAAAAACGGTCAAATGGCATGAGATCAAAGTTCTGGAATTGTGAGGCAGGTTAGGTTAGGTTGAAGTGGCTGTCAGTCATGAAAACTGACACACTTAGACCATAAGTTATGGCCCATTGTGATACCACAAGAATCTGGGAAGCCTTTTTCTCTACTCGATGAACCATTTGGAGCTTCTTATGAAGCGTAACAGACTACCTATGTCAACATTTAATAAATCACTAGGACCATTGAAGTAGAAATCTCCAAGATGGAGTCTTCGCCTATGAGATAGAGCAGGACAAGTGCATAGAAGATGAGGAATCGATTCTACCTCTTCCTCGTCCATACAGCTTCTGCAAAAATCGTAAGAGAATACGCCAAGACGCGTTGCGTGCTTGCCTATAAGACAGTGTCCGGTTATGACACCGATCATGGAGCTAATGTGCAATCTGCTTGGAGATATCAAACATTTAGATCGCTTAAAATCCATTACTGGCCAGATTTGTTTTGTTGCCCAGCAAGTGGTGATATTGTTCCACCTAAGGTTTGTTCTCTTAAAGCATCTTGCTACAGCATAAGTTTACCAGTAGCGATGGGAATACCAATATCTGCCTTACAAGGTAGAAGAGGTAGAGTTGTTCCATATTTAGCGAGTTCGTCGGCTTTATAATTACCTGGAATGTCTCTATGCCCCGGCACCCAACACAGGTGAATGTTAAACTACTGCGCCATCTCCAGCAGAGATGAACGACAATTTAGGGTTGTTAAAGAGTTAGTAGAGACCGATTCCAGAGATTTGATAGCTGCTCGACTATCCGAGAAGATGCGGATATCTGTAGTTGATAACACGTTTTCTTTCAGCCAAGATAAGGCTTCTTTGATCGCCATAAGTTCTGCCTGGAACACGCTACAATGAATAGGAAGACGGAAGGAGAGACTTAATTTGAGTCTTTCTGAGTACACACCACCACCCACCCCATCATCAGTTTTCGATCCGTCGGTGTAAATATGGATTGATTCATCTTCCAAGAGAGCCGTATCCTCCCAGAGAACTCTAGAAGGAATGCTGACTTGAAAGTTTTTGCCAAACTGAAGTTTTGGGATGGTGTAATCAGTGCGACTTGGGATTGATCCGAATGAATTCAGAATGATGGAATGGCCAAAGTTGTTGTTGGTCCATTATGAGGAAGCTTTAAGGCGAATGGCTGTATTTGCAGCCACTCGTTTGCTGAAAATATTGAGGGGTGTCAGCTGGAGCAGAACGTCTAGAGCAGCGGAAGGTGTCGTACGAAGTGCTCCACTTATGCACAAACAAGCAGAGCGTTGGACTTTGCTCAATTTGTCGCAATTTACCGCTTTATCCAGAGCAGTCCACCATACTGTCACTCCGTAAGTGAGGATCGGTCTAATCACCGAAGTATATAGCCAGTGAGTGATTCGAGGTTGAAGGCCCCATTTGTTCCCAATTGTGAGGCAACTTTAAACTAAAACCGAAATGCCATCTGATTTATTGATCAAACATGGTTCTCGAGTTCGACTTTTCTTAACAAAACCGAAACCTTCTTTTTAGTACTAACATAATAAATGCATATGACAAATAGAAAGGTCACACACCGCCACCATATTTTTTTGTTACGCATATAATTTGAATTTTCATCCATTTTGCACCTCAAACGGGGTACACATAATCATTCACACATGACAGTTTCGGAATAATGTTGCAAAAAAAAAAAAAAAATTGACCAACAATTCCGTCATTCACAAGGTAAATAAAATATAGATTATCATTTGGAGCAAGACTGTCATGCAGGAGTGATAATGCGTACCTACCTGGCTCTACAATAAATAACACCAGGAAGCAAAAATATATGTACCCATGCATAACATTATGTAAATGGTAAGGTACCATGGTTATTCAATTATTTTCAACTATACCTATGTAACTTACCAACAACTGGCTTCCATTGTTTTTGATCTAGTTTTCTTTCTTTATTCATTCCAATTCCATTGCCATTCTGGATAATAATTTTGTCTACTATTTCATTATAATCTTTATCCGAAATAATTTAAGAATACAGTCAGTTAAAAGAAAAATAGCCACTAAGCACTTGTTTTTTTCAAATGAGAGTAGGTAGGTACGTAAGAGTAGTGGGAGACGAAAAAAAAATCGAAAAAGGTGTCAAATATGCTAGACCTGGTACGGAGCATAGGCAAAGAATGATTTTTATTTATGCTGCGAAGCGTCCTTTTTAAATATATAATGCACGACGTGTGGTTAATCATCAGAAAGAAGCAACGTTCTTTTAAATACACGTGTATTTTTATTTACACGTGTATTTAAATAGTACACGGGTACACGGGAATCAATTCCTTAAAACACGGGTACCCGTGTCACGGGTACCCGTGTAATTAATCGTCCGCCCAAAATCGAAGGCTCTAATATAAATACATATATGTATGTTAAAATTCTATATATATGTATATAAACAAAAACTTTTTGTTCATCTCTTATTTTTATACTGAAGTGTAGCTCCGTCAACGTCAAGTGCTTTCTAACCTTTATTTTTATGCACCCCATATATCGAACAGACCTAATTTCCCAATACGATTGGAAAGTGACGTGTTTGTTATAAAAATTCATTTTCATTGGAATTTGAGGTGTTCATTTTCATTGGAATAATATTTAATTTTTGAATCGAGTTTTTGATAAAATTATAATTAGATAGATAGATAGATAGATAGATTCGATTTATTGAGTTTTCTTAATATACAAATTTCGTTAATAATTTTTACAAAAATCGTATAAGCTTAGCTTTGCCGTCTGCCCGATTGACATCAATTTTATATGTATAATAAATTACAATAACAGTTTGTTTGAAGAGTAATAAGTTTTGATAATTATGTTTCAAAATTTTGCAATCAAAAATAGTTTTTTTTTTGTTTTTTTTTTTTAGTTTTAAAAAGCTTCGTTTATAATTTGCTGACGATAAGAAAGTGCTTTTTGATAATAACTGAAGAGTTTTTTAATATTGCCTTCACAGTTGAGTAAAGCTAGTACTTTTTCCTCCGATTTAAAATTGCTGTTCAAATTCTCCCTTCTCATTTCACACAAAACAGGACATTTTCCAATGAAGTGCACGACATCTTCTCGTTCTCCTAGGTTGCACAAGCTGCAATTAATGGGTAAGTCATCCCGATGAGGTACATAGTGCAATCTTATCAACTCTCCCCTCATTTTGAAAATAGCCGAAATGAGCTCCAGCTCGTTTTCATTACGGAAATAGTTAGATTCACACAGATTGTGATTAAGGCGACTGTTGACTGCCCTATGAACCGAAGACGTGGCTTCATTTATACTACCGCTTCTGTATTGCTCGTCAAGCTTCAAAACAAGATCCATGAGATCATCTTTGCAGTATCTTCGATTTTCTTCCAGCAATCTAAGATTGATTTGGCAGTAACTCCCAAGTTCTTCCAACTTTTTATACCAAAAATATTTTTTCCTAATGGCATCTAATGCTAGGATCTTGGGAAGTCTTTCATCTGGCATATCGAGCACATTTAAGATGTAGTCGACATGGTACTTCAGAGTCTTTATGAAGAGTGGTGAAAGTCCTGTCTCAATTGTAATCATGTAGTTGGGGGTGGTATTGGGTAAGCGAAAGCATCTTTTAATAAAAAATCTCTGGAGCTTTTCCACTGTTTCGTACTTTTGACATCTCCATACCTGTGCTGAATAAAGCATGATGGATTCTGCCACGGCAACAAACACCTTGTATTTAACATGATGTGCTATTGATTTGTTGGAAAAGCAATTCCTCCATGTAGCATTAATAGCATTTTTCGCTTTAGCTAGCTTATCTTTAAGATGGGTTTCCATATTTAAATTACTAGCAATGGTTACCCCTAGATACTTATAGGACTTTGATATCCTCCGAGTTGAAATACCATTTCTCGTTTCGCGCAGTTCGACCAGGTCCTTTTCGAAAAATCATCACCTTTGATTTAGTTAAATTCACCCGTAAATTCCATAATCGGCAGTACACTTCAAGTCGATTAATCATCAGTTGGAGAGTTTGGGGTGAAGTGGCAAACAGTACTACATCATCGGCAAATAAAAGGGCTTTGATGATATTTCTTGAAATTTCGATTCCACCTGGAAGAAAATCTACCAGGTCATTTATAAATAAGGCAAAGAGATTTGGACTTAGACTGCAGCCTTGTTTGACTCCCATCTTTGACTCAAACCACTCCGAGGTAACTGATCCATCCCAAACGGCGGATAAATTGCCATCGTAAATATTTTCTGGCACTTTTCCAAACTTGGCCGTCATTCCAATGTTGTAGAGCTTAAAAAATAAAGCTCTGCGATCCACTGTGTCAAATGCTGCTTTGAAGTCGACGAAAAAGACGTACAGCTTCTTTTTTTGTTCGATAAAGTTACTGGCTATACTTTGCAAAACAAAACTATTGTCGACTGTCGAATAACCACTCATAAATCCAGCTTGAAATTCTCCAAGTAACTTCTCACTCTTTATCCAACTTGTCAAACGGTCATTCAAAAGGGTAGTGAATATCTTATAAGAGGCGTTAAGAAAGGATATTCCTCGATAATTGGCTGGATCTGATATATTGCCCTTCTTATGTATAGGAAAGATGAGAGATTTTTTGAATTGTTCAGGTATTTCCCCAGTTACCAAAATGATATTGAACACAGTAATTAGTTTTTCCATTAGCGTGTCAGTTCCATATTTTATAAACTCAATTGGTATTCTGTCCGCTCCTGCAGCTTTCCCGTCCTTAAGCTTTTGCAATACACTACGCAATTCTTGCAGATTTATAGGTGAATCCAGAATTTGGTTCGAATATGCCGGTTTAGCGTATTGAAAAGGTGGTGCTAAGGACTCAGGACTCAGAAGAAGTTTGAAATGATCGTGCAATGAATCAATCTTTAATTTTGTACTAATTTGCAGTTTCTTTCCGTTTAATTGATTAATTGCTTCCCAAAATGCTCTTGAATCTTTGCACAAGGTTAGTTTAAGAGCTTCGTTCTCAAAAAATATCTTCTTTTTCTCCTTACATATTTGCTTGAATCTGCAGTTCGCTTCGAGGTACATCTTTTTGAAATAATTTCCGCTATACTTTCTAAAAACTTTTAACCATCCAAAAGATTTTTGTCGTGCTCGTTTACACTCTGCATCGAACCATTTTTCTTTTTGTTTTATTTTGTTTACAAAAACATTTCGAGTAGGAAGAGCTGCCTTGATACCATTTTCGATGTCGCTTATAGTGGGTTGGTCATGTACTGGAAGGACTTGATCAAGGTTTCGTCTGTATTCTTCTGATTTATTCTCTTTCCATTTGAGCTTCGGCGGGAAAAATAGAACAGTCGTTAGTTCTTGTCTTTCGTAGTTTATTCCAAATTCGACAGCTATTGGCATATGGTCGGAATATGGAACACTCAGGACCTCGAAATCAGCTACTATGGAACTCCAACTACCTCTAACAAAACAATAATCTATGACTGAAAGACCTTGTTTGCCTACGAAAGTGAACTCTCCTAATTCGTCCGAGTCTGAAACGCCATTCATCAACCGAAATCCAAAGGAATTACAAAAATCAAGTAATTTTACTCCTCTTGCATTCGTAGTGGTGTCTTTTGAATTTCTAGTCTTCCCAGCAAATCTGTTTTCTCTTCCTTCCTCAGTTCCTATTCGTGCATTTAAATCGCCAATTATCATAACATCATCTCTTTCGCGTTGCTCAATAAAACTGTATAATACATTGAAATCTTGATCCCAACGATTGCAGTTAATGTACGATGGTATTATTGTATAACTCTTGTTTTGTATTTTAAGATTAAGAAACTTGATTTCTTCTTCAACTTTAAATTCACATATAATATTTGGAATAGTTTTTTTGTGTCCAAAGAAGCATCCTCCACTCGCCCTTCCTCTCGTGTTTTGTCGTGTTGCAGGAATCCGTATAAATTCGAAGCTTTTAAAATTAATTTCGTGTATATAACATTCTTCTTCAACTAAAAATGTTTCGTACAAAAAGACGAAGTCATAATCATTTATAAATTTAAAAAAGTTAACATACATAGATTTATTTTTTAACCCTGATATATTATAACTTAAAATCTTCAGTTTTTTTAATTCTTTACTTAAATTACTATTTTGGCAGACGGAGCCTTTACCCTATGTTCTATTAGTATTATAATTGGTTTCTGTATCTGCTACACTCAATCCAACTTCAAATCCAGATGGCGCACATGGCTCCTGCCTATTATTAGCGTCAGCTGGTGTTGACGTTTTGTCAGTTTCTAAAAGAGAACACAGATGTTCATTAAGCTCCACATGGTAAATGTCATTCAAAACTCGAATTCCATCCGTGGCGTTGTTATGTAATAATCCCAACGTAGGACTCCAACGAAAAACATTTTTGTTGACAAAAATTTTATCCTCCCTTACCAGAACTTTGATTGCGGGGTTAATTTCGTTTAGAGTTCGTTTAATGCACATTAATTTGTTCTTCTTTTGTCGAACCGAAGCGGGTAGATCTTTCGATAATGTGGTGCCAGTGTTACGCAGAGTGTTTGATGCTTATTTCATGAATTTGCAAATTTTCTACAGATGATGGGGGCTGAATTAAATTTGTGCAAATGCTTTTTGCATGCTCCTTGTCATCTCGGCCTTCCAAGCTTTCTACCCTCACCATTAGATTGCATTCGGAATTCTTCTTTTGAACTATGTATTAAAAAATGTCATACAAATTATATTTTTTCAAAATCTGTATGATGCAAACCAATATTATTTTTCTGAAATCTTAACATACCTACCTACCTACTAATCTTAAAAATACGACAAGTTACATGCACCTACGTATCTTACTATTTATGTATGTATGTGCCTATGTACGTATCACTTTTTTCCTAATACATAATTCTATCAAAGTAGGGATACCTATCGGTTGAAAAACAAAAAAATAGAAATGCCTGCCTAAATTAAAAAGCAATGCGTTATCACGTATATATATCAAACAAATCGGAGCATACACATTTCACACGAACCTATGTACCTACCTACCTCACAAGTTATGAAATATGAATTCACTTGTAAATAAATTAAGTAAAATGGATTTCCTTTAATTTCACAAGGAATACAAACTAACCAACAATGTTCGATGTATATACATAGATATACCTACCTCACAAAAAACAAACACAATAAGAAAATCCTTACTACCTTCCTTTTATTCAAAGATCAAAAAACTAAACAAAAAACAACCACCGACCGCAGCAAGTCTCCTCCACACGCCACCAAAAAGCTGGAATCGCTTCATAAAAAAATTCAATTTATGTACCTACCTATACGTCATTTATACTATTCCTGTCCTTGAGATATACATTTTGAAGAGATTTCAAATTTTAAATTGTATCGACAGAGATTTTCCGCTCTCGCTCTTAAAATTGACCAATGCAACATTTAGCAACATGTTGTCGTATCTGATATCAGATACGGCCGATTATTTTTTGGGCTCACTTTCGTTCTACTGGATGCGACATCTTTGTATTATATTATCTTTGCTTGAAGCTTTAGACTCCATCGTGCCAACCTGCCGTGTAGATCCTTCTGGTTCATCAACCACTTCAAACCTGAATGGTCGGTAATAATCTTGAAAGCATGCCCTTCACAAAAGGTCGAAACTTCTTAACCCCCAAAAGCGCAGCCAATCACCCCTGTTCAGTAACAGAATAATTTCGCTGAGATTTTGAAAGTTTATGGGAATAATAATAGATCGGTCGTTCCACACCCTCATCATCCTCCTGGCACAATACACAGCCAACGCCGGTGTTTGACGCGTCACGAGGATTGGGGCCGTTGTAAGTGCTTTCTTAAGCTGGTTGAATGCATTAACTGCACCCGGACCAAACTCGAATTTTACTCCCTTTTTAATTGTATTTGTAATTGGTGCAGCAAGTCCTGAATAGTTTTGGACAAACCTACGGTACCAACCGAAAAGTCCAAGAAATCTCCTTACCTGTCGAGCATTTTTGGGAACTGGAAACTCCTCTATTGAAGAAACTTTTTCCGGATTGGTCCTTAGGCATCCCTCACCCACAATATAGCCAAGATAATCCAACTCCTTGAAGCAAAATTTGGACTTGTATAAATTAATAGTAAGTCCAGCCTCCTTCAACCGAGCAGCAAATATCTTTAGCACCCGAATATGCTCCTCAAATGTTGGCGTTACAATTAGTAGACCATCAACGTAAGAAAAAACATTCTCTCTGTACTGATGCGGTATAACCTTGTCAATTAGTTTACATATACGCTGTGAAGCGTTGCATAAACCAAATGGCATGACAGTAAATTGAAGCAATGGTAATCCTGTGCCGAGATTCAGCTATTTCAGCGAGTGAGATGAGATGACTCGCCTTACTCGCCGACTCATCTCACTTCACTCGCAAAAGTGATTCAGCTATTTAAGTGAAATGAGTAAGTTCGAATTTAGTTTCGAACATGAGACAAAGAATAAATATTAAAGATCTAAATTCTACATCCTTGTCACACTCGTTACGCAAAACGAAATGAAACAACAAATACAACAATGGAAACATTGGAATGTTTAATAATGGAGTATCTTTTGTTTCAATTATTTTTTTTTGTCATTAATGTGAGTTTCACCCTTGAGAAAAAAAAGTTTAAAAGTGTCGAAAGTGAATAGAATATAGATTTATTTAATATATATGGGTCAATATTTCAAAACATTAATATTTTTCACTCCAAAGTGGACCCTCGCTCAAAAGAACCTATTTTGGTAGACGAACAATTATGTCTCTTAATAACTCTATAATAACCACTTTAAAACAAAGAGTCATAACATTTGATCAAATCTTACGGGTTTTTAAGTCAGGGAAATAATACTTGTATCAGGGGAATGACAAAAATTTATATTTACTCCGTTGAGTGTAAAGAAAAAGAAGAACAAATACTAACATGAAAAATAGCTTCCACGACTATGTTGCACAAACTTACTCTCATGATTCAAGAATTTTGCGAGATAAAACATTTTATAGTAATAATCGTATTTTTTATGATATTTTGACCGAGAAAATGTGAAAAAATTCAAAACTACTAAAAAAACTGTAAATATGTTTAAATGTAATATTATTTATTCTTCTAGAGTTACCAAAACGCAATTAATCATTATAATGAAAACTTGAAAGTCAGGGGAATGACACAAAAAAGATGTTAGGGAAATGACTCCGAAGGGTGTTTTATGAGAATTAAATGGAGGTTATTAGAAAATTAGATGTTTTATACTATTTTTCACGTAGGCCCTTGTAAAAGACACAGACGAGTAAAACTTTTTAATTTGTATACCACACAGTTTAGTAAAAAACACGCGTTAGAGGAATGACAGCTTCGCTTGACGAAAAACAAAATCATTGCCTTGACTTGAAATAAAAAGACAAAAAAGTTTTTTTGAAACCCTTACTTCAATTTTCATAAAGAGCAATTCTGTACCGTTAAACCACAGTACACATATTAAAGGTAATATCATTAGCGTTTTCATTTTTGTTCAGTTCTGCGCATCCATCAAAATCAGTGGAAAATGGCGAATCGCGTGACCCCCACTCGTTAAACATCAAAATTTGTTGTGTGTTATATGTTCATTTGTTACTTATTTATTTATTTTTAGTGATTATTAACATTATTTTGTCATGCAAAAAACATTCCTTCCTGGTTTTTAGTGTTATTTAAATTATCCTTTTGTGTTTGTTTTCTTCGTTGTTGTTGTAATACAGCCGACGGGGTCACGTAAGGCTGCCATCTTGAATTTCTTTGACAGTTCTCATTTCGGACAACATGCGCAAGATAATACCTTAGATATGTGTACTGTGCCGTTAAACAACAAAAAAATCAGTTTTCTATTTTGAGCCTATATATATTTTTTTAAATTTCCATTGGTGGGATAAAAATGATCAATTTATGGGGGACACTTACTTAATAGCTCCTATTTAAAAAAATAAAGCAACTAAAAATCATTTAACTATTTTTTAGTAAGGATGCTTATATTGTTAAAAAGACTGCATCATTAGATTTTTTGTATCGTTTTTAGTTTCGTTGCTAAAATTCAGACAGTGTGGTAAGTAGGCCTGGGGAAACGTCAGGGGAATGACATTTTGGGTGTTTAAATGAAGATAGCGGGTATGATATTTTTTTTAACTTTATTTTTTCTAGAGCGAATATTAGAACCCGTTTGTTTCAAGCCATCCAATTAACAAATTTATAATAAAATTTTTTACTTTGGTTCAAAAATGAAGGAGACTGAAATATTAATATTTTGAAATATTGACTCATATATGTGCATATGCTAATAAAATAAAATTAAAGAATCAATAAAAGGGTAGTTGTTTTTATCTACGTTGTTGTTTTTTATTTCGTTTCCTATCCATGAATAGGAATTCTTGTGAAAAGCACACATACCTATCCAAAACTGGAAATTTACCAACACATACACCAAGTCACTGCGGAAATATCTGGCGAGTAATCTGACATTTCATTTCACTCGCTCACTCACTCCCTTTTGCTAACTAAATCGATTTTCGACGAAAAGTGACTCATCTCACTCACTCCCTGCGGCTTCGAATTAGCTGAATCTCGGCACTGGAATACTAAACTCAGTCTTTTCCTTTGACGTTTCATCCAACGGTATCTGCCAAAAGGTGTCCTTCAAATCCACACTCGTGAAGAAATGTGAATTTGAAATACGACTTAGCAAACCCTCTATATTTGGAACCGGACCAGCATATTTCTTTGTAACGGAATTGACCTTCCTGAAGTCTAGACAGGGTCGGTGTTTGCCATTTGATTTCTTAACGAGAACAACAGGAGAGCTCCAAGCACTACTGCTTTCTTCAATTACGCCCAACTGAAACATGCGATCCACTTCTTCATAAAGAAGCTTTTGAGCCGCCGCAACATGTTGTCGTATCTGATATCAGATACGGCCGATTATTTTTTGGGCTCACTTTCGTTCTACTGGATGCGACATCTTTGTATTATATTATCTTTGCTTGAAGCTTTAGACTCCATCGTGCCAACCTGCCGTGTAGATCCTTCTGGTTCATCAACCACTTCAAATCTGAATGGTCGGTAATAATCTTGAAAGCATGCCCTTCACAAAAGGTCGAAACTTCTTAACCCCCAAAAGCGCAGCCAATCACCCCTGTTCAGTAACAGAATAATTTCGCTGAGATTTTGAAAGTTTATGGGAATAATAATAGATCGGTCGTTCCACACCCTCATCATCCTCCTGGCACAATACACAGCCAACGCCGGTGTTTGACGCGTCACGAGGATTGGGGCCGTTGTAAGTGCTTTCTTAAGCTGGTTGAATGCATTAACTGCACCCAGACCAAACTCGAATTTTACTCCCTTTTTAATTGTATTTGTAATTGGTGCAGCAAGTCCTGAATAGTTTTGGACAAACCTACGGTACCAACCGAAAAGTCCAAGAAATCTCCTTACCTGTCGAGCATTTTTGGGAACTGGAAACTCCTCTATTGAAGAAACTTTTTCCGGATTGGTCCTTAGGCATCCCTCACCCACAATATAGCCAAGATAATCCAACTCCTTGAAGCAAAATTTGGACTTGTATAAATTAATAGTAAGTCCAGCCTCCTTCAACCGAGCAGCAAATATCTTTAGCACCCGAATATGCTCCTCAAATGTTGGCGTTACAATTAGTAGACCATCAACGTAAGAAAAAACATTCTCTCTGTACTGATGCGGTATAACCTTGTCAATTAGTTTACATATACGCTGTGAAGCGTTGCATAAACCAAATGGCATGACAGTAAATTGAAGCAATGGTAATCCTGTGCCGAGATTCAGCTATTTCAGCGAGTGAGATGAGATGACTCGCCTTACTCGCCGACTCATCTCACTTCACTCGCAAAAGTGATTCAGCTATTTAAGTGAAATGAGTAAGTTCGAATTTAGTTTCGAACATGAGACAAAGAATAAATATTAAAGATCTAAATTCTACATCCTTGTCACACTCGTTACGCAAAACGAAATGAAACAACAAATACAACAATGGAAACATTGGAATGTTTAATAATGGAGTATCTTTTGTTTCAATTATTTTTTTTTGTCATTAATGTGAGTTTCACCCTTGAGAAAAAAAAGTTTAAAAGTGTCGAAAGTGAATAGAATATAGATTTATTTAATATATATGGGTCAATATTTCAAAACATTAATATTTTTCACTCCAAAGTGGACCCTCGCTCAAAAGAACCTATTTTGGTAGACGAACAATTATGTCTCTTAATAACTCTATAATAACCACCTTAAAACAAAGAGTCATAACATTTGATCAAATCTTACGGGTTTTTAAGTCAGGGAAATAATACTTGTATCAGGGGAATGACAAAAATTTATATTTACTCCGTTGAGTGTAAAGAAAAAGAAGAACAAATACTAACATGAAAAATAGCTTCCACGACTATGTTGCACAAACTTACTCTCATGATTCAAGAATTTTGCGAGATAAAACATTTTATAGTAATAATCGTATTTTTTATGATATTTTGACCGAGAAAATGTGAAAAAATTCAAAACTACTAAAAAAACTGTAAATATGTTTAAATGTAATATTATTTATTCTTCTAGAGTTACCAAAACGCAATCAATCATTATAATGAAAACTTGAAAGTCAGGGGAATGACACAAAAAAGATGTTAGGGAAATGACTCCGAAGGGTGTTTTATGAGAATTAAATGGAGGTTATTAGAAAATTAGATGTTTTATACTATTTTTCACGTAGGCCCTTGTAAAAGACACAGACGAGTAAAACTTTTTAATTTGTATACCACACAGTTTAGTAAAAAACACGCGTTAGAGGAATGACAGCTTCGCTTGACGAAAAACAAAATCATTGCCTTGACTTGAAATAAAAAGACAAAAAAGTTTTTTTGAAACCCTTACTTCAATTTTCATAAAGAGCAATTCTGTACCGTTAAACCACAGTACACATATTAAAGGTAATATCATTAGCGTTTTCATTTTTGTTCAGTTCTGCGCATCCATCAAAATCAGTGGAAAATGGCGAATCGCGTGACCCCCACTCGTTAAACATCAAAATTTGTTGTGTGTTATGTTCATTTGTTACTTATTTATTTATTTTTAGTGATTATTAACATTATTTTGTCATGCAAACAACATTCCTTCCTGGTTTTTAGTGTTATTTAAATTATCCTTTTGTGTTTGTTTTCTTCGTTGTTGTTGTAATACAGCCGACGGGGTCACGTAAGACTGCCATCTTGAATTTCTTTGACAGTTCTCATTTCGGACAACATGCGCAAGATAATACCTTAGATATGTGTACTGTGCCGTTAAACAACAAAAAAATCAGTTTTCTATTTTGAGCCTATATATATTTTTTTAAATTTCCATTGGTGGGATAAAAATGATCAATTTATGGGGGACACTAACTTAATAGCTCCTATTTAAAAAAATAAAGCAACTAAAAATCATTTAACTATTTTTTAGTAAGGATGCTTATATTGTTAAAAAGACTGCATCATTAGATTTTTTGTATCGTTTTTAGTTTCGTTGCTAAAATTCAGACAGTGTGGTAAGTAGGCCTGGGGAAACGTCAGGGGAATGACATTTTGGGTGTTTAAATGAAGATAGCGGGTATGATATTTTTTTTAACTTTATTTTTTCTAGAGCGAATATTAGAACCCGTTTGTTTCAAGCCATCCAATTAACAAACTTATAATAAAATTTTGTACTTTGGTTCAAAAATGAAGGAGACTGAAATATTAATATTTTGAAATATTGACTCATATATGTGCATATGCTAAAAAAATAAAATTAAAGAATCAATAAAAGGGTAGTTGTTTTTATCTACGTTGTTGTTTTTTATTTCGTTTCCTATCCATGAATAGGAATTCTTGTGAAAAGCACACATGCCTATCCAAAACTGGAAATTTACCAACACATACACCAAGTCACTGCGGAAATATCTGGCGAGTAATCTGACATTTCATTTCACTCGCTCACTCACTCCCTTTTGCTAACTGAATCGATTTTCGACGAAAAGTGACTCATCTCACTCACTCCCTGCGGCTTCGAATTAGCTGAATCTCGGCACTGGAATACTAAACGCAGTCTTTTCCTTTGACGTTTCATCCAACGGTATCTGCCAAAAGGTGTCCTTCAAATCCACACTCGTGAAGAAATGTGAATTTGAAATACGACTTAGCAAACCCTCTATATTTGGAACCGGACCAGCATATTTCTTTGTAACGGAATTGACCTTCCTGAAGTCTAGACAGGGTCGGTGTTTGCCATTTGATTTCTTAACGAGAACAACAGGAGAGCTCCAAGCACTACTGCTTTCTTCAATTACGCCCAACTGAAACATGCGATCCACTTCTTCATAAAGAAGCTTTTGAGCCGCCGCACAGTGGCCCGTTCAGGCAAAAGTGCTTGCGAAATTCATTTTTCGGGTGGGTTTATAATGCAAAACCTTTACATTTTCTGAATTAACAAATGTTTGGAGCTCAAGTAATCAGAAAAATTATTTCATTTGTATGAACGGTTCAGCTTGTAGAGCCAGTCAAAGTTGACAAATATTTAAGGTGAGAAAAAAACACTTTTTAAATTTTTTTTTTAACTTTGAGTGTAAAAACTTGGAAAAGAGTATAAGTTAAATTTTGTTTTGTTATTTTTACTTGATATATGTGTTAATGGCTATGATCAAAAATAAAAAAAAAAATTATAAATTTTTTAAAGTACTAAATTTAATGTTTTTTGAAACACCACTTTTAAGGCACTTTTTCAACTTTACATTGAGTAGAAAAAAAGTTTTTAAAAGTTGTCAAGCCAAAATTGACGGATAATGAAATCTTATATATCTCTTTATCTACAACCATTGTATATAAATTCTATAGTATTCTCATGAAGAAAAAAAGCTCGTGGCCATCTATGCGTCCAAATGTAATACTAATTTTTGTTAAGGGATCTCCGTAAGGCGATCACAGCGAACCTATCGACCAAATGTCAACCTACAAAATCGTGTTTCATGAGAATACTATAGAGTGGATATACAATGCTACAACCAAAAACTCAGATGCATAAGGTTGCATAACACTGAGCTAGAGAGATTTGATGTGAAAAAGTCATTAATTTTTTCTGAGTTTTTTTTTCAAGAGCAAAAAAAAAAAACATGGACAGTATTATCTCTTTGTTTTGCAGGTATGAGTCTTAGTTTTAAATAAAATGGTTTTGTAATTTAGAAGGAAAACATAAATATTTTATGCTTAGCTTTTTAAAACGGTTTTATAGCTTATTTCGTGCAACCCCTAATAAAACTTTTAAGTATGAATACTTTTGATTTCGGGTATATGATTAATTATTGTCAGGTACTTTGATGGATAAGGGTTCTTAACTGGATTAGACTATTTTTAGGTAGGTAAACAGATTACCTTATCGAGATGTCATAAAATTGAATATTTTTAGTACAGGTATTTAGTTTTATGGTATAAAAAATAAAACATTGGGATGGAGTAATCATTTCGAATTTGAACGAGCGATCGAGCAGTTGTATAAGGAAAAATTATTTAAAATGGATATACCATACAATATTTTGTTTGAACTTTTTTTAAAAGTTACTGACGAGTTTATTTCTGTCGTAATAAGTGAACACCAACTATCCGCTGAAAATTTACCGGAAAATGAAGCAAAATTAAGACACTTTCATTGCGCTACTAAGAAAAATTGGGTCGCAGCCCATAGATCGAGTCAATTTTATAAACAAAAATGAGCAATGGTTATCTTCATCTCTCCACCGGATAAACAGAAGTAATGTGTGATCTACCTAACTACATCAAGGTCATCAAGAGGAAGGCCAAGGAAGTCAGTCAATGAGTGCGCAACATTCACAAAAAAGCAAAAACTAATCAATGCAACAGAGGAGATAAGTACTGCAAATCTCTCTGATGCATTAGTAATAAGGTATAATAAAGACCATGAAAAGGCGAAGAGTGATGTGATCAAGGCAATTTCTACTGCAAGTCCACTTCGAGTCAAAAGAGTCAAGGTAAGCATTCCTACTCCACAAAAGGATCCCATAAAATATACCAATGAAAATGCATTAGCTTTGTTTATGGATTTGGGTCTATCAAAAGAAAAATATAAAATACTGAGAACTTCGTTGAGGAAACACAATATAGATGTTCTGCCATCCTACAACACAATTACAGTTACAAAAAAAGAAGCAGTTCCAGAAAACAGCGAAGTCACGGAAATATCAGCTGTTGTAAGACTTCAAGACATGATGGATCATACTGCAAGGCGGCTTTTAAAAAGCAAAACAGATGAACAAATAATTGCACTCCCAAGAAGTTTGACCTTACAGAGTAAATGGGGCTGCGATGGATCATCTGGACAAGGTGCGTACAAGCAAAAAATTAATACATCAGATGGTGAAACAGACGCAAACATGTTCATGGCATCAGTTGTTCCACTCAGGCTCAATAGTGCAGATTGCGAACATTGGAGGAACCCTCGCCTATCATCAACTCATTTCTGCCGACCCATAATGTTCCAATATGCTAAAGAAACTAGTGACCTCATAAATACAACAGTCAACGATATAAAAAGGCAAATAGCAGATATTCAACCAACAATGTATAAAGTTAATGAAGATATAACTATATTGGTGAAACACGAGTTCTTTTTAACTATGATTGACGGGAAAGTTTTAAATGAATTAACAGAAACAAAGTCTACGCGGTCATGTCCGATATGTAAAAGAACCCAAAAAAACTTCAATCACCAGGATGAATTAAATAATGACGAACATAATTACGAATATGGAATCTCTCCATTGCATGCTAGACTCAGGTGCATGGAATTTATTTTGAAACTTGCTTATACACTTCGACAAGAGGGAGAGAAATTTGATGAATCTATTGGGATCAAAGAGGCAGAAATAAGAAGAAAATGAGAGATTCAAAGGCGTTTTCACGATGAGCTTGGACTTGATGTGGATAAACCAAAGTAAGGATTTGGAAATAGCAATGATGGAAACACTTCAAGGAGATTTTTTGAACAATCGGAGGCAACCGCTCGAATAACTGGGGTCAATGAAGAGGTTATAACTAGGATCAAAATAATACTTAATGTTTTGAATTGAAGAAGTGAATACAGTTAAATTTGGAGAGTACACCAAAAAAACCGCAGCATTATTGAAACAAAAGTACCCTGAAAAACTACTAACACCTACTCTTCATAAAATTTTGGTCCATAGTCAAAATATAATCGAATACCAATCTCTACCACTTGGAGAATTGTCAGAAGAAGCCCAAGAGTCCAAAAATAAAGACTACAAGAAATACAGATGTCAAAATACGTGCAAAATGTCAAGAATTCGGCAGAATGAAGACTTATTTAACATGCTAGCATTCTCATCCGATCCACTTATTTCTTCCTTGAGGCATGTAAGAACCCAAAAAGATTTGAAAGCCCAATACTCACCAGAAATGATAAGTTTGTTACGCATTTCACCGGACTTAGATGATGGTTTCCAAGAAATTTAATGTTTGTATGTAAATTTTTGTTCCTTTTATTTTATTTTTCTACTTTTTGAATTGTAATCTATTAATAAAATATTTTATAAATACTTATAAGGACCTTTTTATAAAAAAAAAATAAAAAATAAAATAAAAAAATCAATTAATAAAAAAAAGGTTTTTTTCGCCACATTTTCACTCAATTTGGGTTGTTTTCTTTTTTCCCACTGTTTTACTTGAATTACACTCAAATTACTTCATAAATTGACTTTCCACCTTTTAAAATTAAATACCAACTATGTTAACCAACTTAACTAAAACTTCTTATTTCAGCAGCAGATTCTGAAACACCCTGTAAATATTTTTTCTTTTAATTCTCAAACTTTATAGCCTTGGAAATTTCCTTTAAGATAAAAAAAAAATTGTGGTGATATCTTTATTCGTTTAGGAGATATGATTTTTGCAACCAAAAAAGTCAATTAGGGCCACTGTGCGCCGGAGAAACAGGATAGTGTCTTTGTTTAATAGGGACAGCATCACCGGTGTCTATGTGATGCATTTCAATATTTGTCCGTCCTAGGCCATGTACCGCATAAGAGGGAAATAATGCTTTCGCTTCCTCTAGAGCCACTAATTGTTGCGATGTCAATTGATGAGCATTCGAGTCTGTTTTATGGACTTGGGTAGTCTGAGGTTTCAACTCGGAAATGATTTGTGGAGCAATACTAAACAGTTTCCAAAAATCAACTCCGAGGTAGAGTTTCTGTTCTAATGTTGGAACTATGAACAAGCATATTTCTTTTTCCAAGTCATTGTACCCAACGTTTACATATGCAGTGCCGTTAATTGCGTGTTTCTGTCCACTAGCAGTACTGACCAGTGACGAAAACTTTTTCCATGGAATCTCGTTTTCCTGAAGAAATCCCAATGCGCCTAGACCTAAGCAACTAATGGATGCTCCAGAGTCTAAAAGACTAAAAATATTCGTGTTGCAAATCCTGATATTTGCATAAGGTATACGGAATTGTCAGGTTGTATATCTTGTGATTTTATGCTTTGTTTGTCTATTGTGGTTTCCTGAATGGGTTGCCCGGTTTCTGTATTAGAGGGCAAAGTTCCCCGGGATTCAAATTGCTCCTCTTTTGGTTTTCCGAACAGGAACAATGAGGAGATATGGTATCTGGACGGCCACACCTTAAACAAAAGAGTGAGCGCTTAGAACTAAGACATTCACGAAATGTATGTCCTGGGCTTCTACAAATTCAGCATTGTAAGGACCTTCGTTCATCACAGGACTTCGACAATTTGACGGCTTCTATAGGTTGGTTATAGACTTCTTCATTAATTTCAAAATCTATTTCATTGAGTTTTTTGTTACAACTATGTGGATGATGTTGCTGAGGAAACTGCCTAGATCTTGAATGCTGAAGGTTATATTTTTCAATATTCCGACACGTGTAAACCATTTCTGGCAAGCTATTCCTATATCTGGCAGAAGATTTTGTTGCAGAAGAAATATAAGGCGGTCTGAACCTCTTGGTGTTACAATTTAGAATTTAACTTAAGAATATCAGAATAAAAATTATTTAAGGATTTATTATAACCCTGCTTTCTATCGTCTAATTTTCTTCCTAGCTCATCTTCAGTTTCTAAACTGCCAAAATGTTCCGTAAGAGCTATTTTAAGATCGCACCATGATTGTCTTGGGTGTGTTTTAAGGTGAACCCAGAACCATGTAGCAACATCACCGTCTATAAAGTGGTAAAAATTGTGGAATATAGATCACCCATAATAAAATTTACTATTGACAATAAGGAATATCTAGCTTCAGTATATACTGGAGCACTTAATGTAAGTTTAATAAGTTCAAAATTGAAAGATTTTAAACAAATAAAAATTCCACCAGTGACATACTCGACCATAAATAAAAAAGATAGTTTTAGTGCGGAAGTTAATACAATTTGCCCAAAAGAATTTATGTTACCAAAAAATGCATTAATAAAATGGAAAGTGCATAATTTTATTACTGATAGGAAATATCAATTTATTATAGGAACTGATATATTAAGATATACAAATGCAAAAATCGATATGGAAAACAATAACGTTGTTATTAACGGAAAAAATATTAAATTTGAGGAGTATCCATTTAATAGAATTACAGTTTTAGAAGTCACATTTAATAACGACAACATAGAAATGGGACATTTAAATGAAGAAGAAAGATTAGCATTGAATAACATTTTACAAAAGTTTAACCATTATTTTTTTAAGGAAGGAGATGTATTGACACATACAAATGTTATAGAACATGAAATTAACACAACCACTGATAGACAAATAAATTTAAAAATTTATAAATACCCACAAAAATACGATGAAGAGGTTATAAAGCAAATTACTGAGATGGAAAATCAAGGCATATTACGAAAAAGCTATTCAAAGTACACTAGTCCTTCAATAGTTATTCCAAAAAAGGTAGACAATTCTGGAAAACAAAAATATAGAATTGTTATCGACTATTGATAAATAAAAATGCGACCGATCAGTTGGAAGTACAATTCAAGAGTGAGTTTTAATATGTAGATGAATAGTTTTATGTTGAATTCCTTTCAACCAAAAAATTCGATTTATTTAGAAAAAATTCGATTTGTTTAGAAAAAAGATCGATTTTTCTAGGCAAAACCAAATCTTGGATTTGAAGCAAGATTTACACAGACTTGCACACACACTAGGAAGATTTGACATTTCTCTGGAGTTGAAAGTAGTTTGCCGCGGATTTAACAAATATTCTAAAGTGTTCGTCGTTCGTTTGAGTGGATTAAAAGCAAATATATTTATGAAAAAGTTTCTTATTGATTAAAAAATAGTGAATAATTAATAAGAAGTAATCAAAATATCAATAAATTTCAATTTCAAGTGCCCAAAGTCAATTTGTGATAAGAAGCGCACGTTCGCCGATGTGTTCTTCGATTGATGTGTTTATTAATGGATTTTGGAATATTTTTTTTTTAACTTTAACGAGAGCACAACAATTTTCGTTTATATTTGCAACTATTCTCGAAAAAATATTTGTTTTTAATCGTACAAAACGACACGAATAATTTATGAATTTGTATGCACATTAATTTGTTTACTTTTTGCCTCAAAACTGCTGTCAATTTGCACACATACAATCACAAACAAAAATTTCGACTTTTTTACAAATTCCTTCTACCCAAAAAAATAATCGATTTAAAATCGGTCTGAAATGGTGTAAGGAATTCGACATTACATTGCATTGATTAATTGAAAGCGAGAGAGCAAAGAAGAGCATATAAAATAAGCAATAGTATAAGAGTTACTCGTTATTTTAATATAAATGAATACATTCAACACTCCCACTTTCATTGATATTCAAAAATAAATTACATTTTCATTAATTTCATAAATTTACAAAAGAAAAATAATAGTTAGTTTACGCCAATGAGTTTTCGTAACATTTCAAACTTAATTCTTGGGAAAGGCTGTGTAAATATGTCAGCTAGTTGATCATCAGTCGGTATGTAGGCAAGTTCAAAAGCATCCATTTCAAACTTAATTCTTGGGAAAGGCTGTGTAAATATGTCAGCTAGTTGATCATCAGTCGGTATGTAGGCAAGTTCAAAAGCATCCTCAGCAAACTTCTCACGAATGAAATGAAATTTCACCTCGATATGTTTACTGCGTTTGTGGTACTCAGGATTTTTCACTAGACGAATAGCACTTTGATTGTCTAGATAAAGCACCGGTTTACTGCATCCATCAGGCAGCAATTCATTTAAAAGCAGCTTAAGCCAGATCATCTCTTTGACTGCCTGCGCACCTGCCATATACTCTGCTTCCATAGTCGAGAGAGCTACACATTGTTGACGTTGTGATGACCAGGATATTGGTGACCCACCAAGCAAAAACAGAAAACCACTTGTTGATCGCCTTGTTTCAGAGTCACCAGCATAGTCAGAGTCACTGTAACAATTTGTAATTAGTTTGTTATTTGATTTAAAAAGAATACCCATAAGTTTTGTTCCTTTAACATAACGTATAATACGTTTAACAGCGGTAACATCTCGGATGGATGGCTTTTCCAAATGACGACTCACCATTCCTAGAGCAAATGATATGTCGGGTCTGCTCCCGATACCCAAATACATTAAACTGCCAACCGCTTCTCTGTCAGGAAATTTCGGCAGCTCTGCATTCATATCGTTTTCCTTGTAGATCAAACTATCAGTTGTTGTTGCATCTATCATCTTAAACCTTGATAAAATTTTATCCACGTAGCTAGACTGCGTAAGGTGAATTGATCCATCTGAACGGTGATTTATCTCCAAACCAAGAAAACAACAAGCTTCGAAGCATTTAACCTCAAAATTGTTCTTCAGGTAGTTGATAAGCTGATCGATGTCCTTACTGCTACCTGCTATAAGTCCATCGTCGATGTAAAGCGCCATTATAACATTCTTCCCAACAAAAACACAGGGATCTGCTTCCGTCACTTTTAGAACAAAAGAACACAGGAACTTTGTGAATTTAATATTCCAGCATCTTGAGGCTTGTTTAAGTCCATAAAGGCTCTTCTTTAGCTTACACACACGACAAGTTCCATCATCAAAACCCTTTGGCTGCCGCATGTACACTTCCTCCTCCAAATCCCCATTTAGAAAAGCAGTTTTGATATCGAATTGCTTTAAAAACAAATTCTTACTAGCTGCAATAGCGAGTATAGCTCTTATTGAGCCAAATCTGGCAACGGGGCTAAAAGTTTCACTGTAGTCAACACCGTATTGTTATGAAAACCCTCTTGCAACTAATCTCGCCCTAAATCGCTCCGGTTCATCAGCATTGATTTTTTTAATTTTATAGACCCACCTATTATCAACAACCTTTTTTTCCAGTTGGAAGTTCAACGAGATCCCACGACGCGTTTTTATTGAAAGCCTCTATTTCCTCACGCATAGCAGCTTCCCAATTCTCTTTATTTTTGGATTCTGAAACGTCCTCGTAATCTCTGGGTTCAAACTCCGATGCAATAAATGCTTCACTTTCTACATAAGCTACCGCAGATTCTGAAATATCGTTTTGTCTGCTTCTCAAACGCGAGCTGATTGGCTGAAGTATTTCCACTGGTCTGGGTACATCATGCGAGTCTTCAACCAAAGTTAGTGGTTCTTTTTTGGTTTTATGTTCTTCCTGGTTGCTAACCTCTTTGTCAAAAACTTGAACACATCTCTGATCGGAAGCACACACACTTCTAAAAATCACATCACGATTTACTTCGAATTTGTTACTACCAGGAAAGTAGATCCGATATCCTTTGGTATTTTCTGGATACCCTACAAAAATACCTGGTTTAGACTTTGCGTTACGTTTACGTCGTTTCTGTGATGGAATAAGTGCATAACAATCTGTTCCAAACAATTTAATATCATTGAAATTAATCTTCTTATCGTTTTTACTCCATCTGTCGGTGCTGTCGCATTTAATACAAACACAGAGAAATTAACAGCTTCTGCCCACAGTGTCAACGATAAACCTCTTCCATGGATGAGAGTCCTTGCCGCTTCCACAATTGTACGCATCTCCCTTTCTGCCCTGCCGTTCTGCTGAGGTGTGTAGGGCACAGAAGTTTGATGCCTGACACATTCTTTATCAAGCAATGACTTTACACCAGCATTCACGAACTCCAGTCCGTTATCCGTCCGCACAACCTTGAGCTTTGTCCCTGTCTCCATAGCAATTTTGTTGATGAAAACTTTGAAGCAATCCAGAACTTCTGTTTTCTCTTTAATGAAAAAGACCACTCTAAAACGGGAATAATCGTCTTTAATATTTGGATCCACCTATCGAAGTGTGCTGCATAGGACCGCACAAGTCCGCATGGACAAGTTCTCCTACCATGCTTGCTCTGCTAGTACTTTTCTCGAATGGTAATCTATGAAGCTTTCCTAAAGCACAAGCATCACAAGACAATCTATATCATGCTGTTTAAGAAAACTCCGAACATATTGAACGTTTTGATGACCTAACCTTTCATGCCATATGTGAATAGATTCCACCTTAGCACTGACACTTGCGATAAGAGGTTGTATTACATTTAACTTCATCTTGAACAATGAGACTTGCCGTACTCCCACCGCTACAACACAGCCATCTTGGAGAAATTCGCATCTTGTTTTATTCGAAATCAAATTCAAATTCTTATCCATCGCTGCATTGGATGAAAATAAGTTGATATGGATGTCAGGCACATAAAGGACGTGAGTCATACGTCTTGGCAACCAATCCTCGTCATTAAAAGAGAGAATATTTATTGTGCCACTTCCAAGCGCCCTTATGGTTCGATAGAATGAATAAATAAATAAATAAATAAATAAATGAATCCAGAAACCATTCATGAGATTTAGCTTCACTCGTAGCTACCAAAGTACACACAAAAGCATCACGAGCATGACCAAACTATTCCTTTTGAGCAACATTTCCATGTCGGGATGGACAGTCTTTCTTCCAATGTCCTCGTTTTTAGCAAAGAAAACATTTTCCCGGTTTGCCCTTCAATTTGTTTGAGCACTGTGACCGCATGTTTCTACCCGCCATCAAAGCATTTGCTGTACTTTCTCCGCTAGATTGAGAACTCAAACGGGACTCTTCCATAATCAAACGCGCGTTAAATTATCAATTGTTCTATCTACCGATGCCGTTGATTCCCAGGCAGAATAAAAATGATTGAATTCTGACGGTAAAGTCATCAGAATCTTTGTGATTAGCATGTTAGGCGTAATCGATTCCCCACAATCTTTCAACTGCTGGGCTATTGATTCAAGCTTTGATAAATGTGTTGCGATATCATCACTCGGATCTTTAGAGAAGCTATAAAATCTCTGCTGTATGAGATGGATATTTGTTTGAGCCTTTTGCTCATACACTAGGGGTATTCATGCAACTGCGTAAAACACTAGATAAGTTTACGATTTGGTTAATTTTATCTTTTGGTTAATGAACTGTCAAAATTTGTATGGGAAATGGTTTACACAATTTGGTTAATTTTATCCAAGGATTTAGCTGCGGAAAATTAACCAAATATTTGGTTAAACTTATCCAAACGTCATTGTGACTTTTAGAGATTGATTTAGGCGTGTTTGCGACTTTTAGAATAAGGCATGTTTAGAAACATGATATAGATGATATCTCGGAGAACTAAAAAAGCTCTGAATGTATTCTGTTATTATTGCATTGCAATTAGTTGGTGATAAAAGTTGTGAATTAAAACGTAGTTTACGCAAAAAAGAAAAAAGAATTAGAAGGTCTACATTTACTCAACGATTAAAGGCTCTGCCCAACCAACGCGAAATTATAGTGAAGCACTCACAAAGACATTTTGCTGTTGTTTTTTAGTATTGAGATCATTCACTTTAATTTCGTGTTGGTTTGGGAGAGCCTTCGGGAAAGCTAATTTCGTAAATTATTAAGGGAGAACTAAAAACTCTCACCCAAACCAATGCGAATCTTTCATTGACGACGACGAACGTGTTGTTTTCATTTACAACAACATGTTGTTATTAATGTTTTTGCTGTGGTCAACGAATGATTCGCACTGGTTTGGAAGATTCTAAATAGTTGGAAGCTGTTAGAAACAGATGTCATTAGCCAATGCAAAGTATCTTTCTGAACTGTCAAAATCAGAATTAAGCCATAATTCTCTTTTTTTCGTTCCTACCTCAACAAATTTCAGTTTCATTTCCGTGAAGTTAACTCGGGGGCGCTCTATTCACTTCCGAAAGCAAAAGTTAAAGAAAATGAAGAAAAGTACATTATGGGCGTGACATATGATTTGTTTGTATTCGCTGATTTTCATCCGACCACTGCCGTGAGCTTGCGACTAATATGTTTCTACCTTACAACGCGACTATTGTCATGTCTATTAAGGTAGAACTATAATAATTGTTGATAGTTTACTGAAGTGGTCGGTTGACAATGAGCGAATACATGAAAACCATACTCATCTCACGGGAGTGAAACTGACATTTGGTGAAGTTGGAACAAAAAAAAAGAGAGGGATGATTCATTTTACTTAAGTGGAATCTTCTTTTGACTGTTTGGAAAGCAACTTTTCGTGGGTTTTTAACCCATTGATTTTGACAAGCAAAAGTTTCGTTGTCGTTCCAAATATTTCGCATTGGTTTGAGAAAGCCTTAATAGTTCTAGCTTTACATTTTGTTTTATCCTTCCGAGTTTCCGACTTCACGTTGGTTCGGGAGAGGTTCTCTATTTAAAAATTACTACGTTTACAAGCAGGATCGGGAACTCGAGGTTTTTGTCGCTTGAGTTGAGTTGAAATGGTATTGAGATTCCAGCAAAATGAATGGCATTCATGTATTTATTTCAATGCAAAACAAATATAATTTAATTAACAGGAGTACTTACTACACGTATCTATTAAAACTAATATATTTGTACACACACATGCAAATAAACAGACCATAATGCATTATCTGTTAAACCAACTCCTCGACTTAAGCCGAACGCGCCCAAATATTTGACGTTTATAGAACAGCTGATTCAATTACACAGCATTTAACCAAATTAATAAAAAGGTCGTTCATGCAAACTTTTGCGTAAACTTATCATTTTACACAATTTGTAAACTTACGACGTTGCATGAATACCCTTACTGACTCTAACTTTTTCCACATGTCATATGACGTAGTGCAGTTCATTACATGAACAAGTGCCTGATGACCCAAGCTCATTACAATCATTTTCCGCGCTCTTCTGTCCAGTTTCTGCCACTCCAACACCTTATCGGCTTGAGCTGCTACAGGGCATGTTCTTGTACCCGTAACAACATCAAAAATATCCCCAGCATTAAGCATAACTCTGATCTGGAACTTCCATGTGCTCCACTGATCGGCGCTAAGAAGTTTATCAATTTTAATTAGATCACTTTCCATAATTACCTAACCAAACTAATAGACCAAGATCCCAGGGCCGCCAGACATACGTCATTTTATCATAGCTGAATTTTTTTCTGTGAATGCACACTAGGCTAGGTATGAACAAATGGATAATACGAACCTTGAACCCGGGTGCGTTTCGGAGGTATTAAGTGCTAAAAGTGCATAAAATTGATGCAAAATTACGTTATTTTATCAAAGCTGGTTTTTTGATATGTTTTAAAGAAAGTTATGATTAACTTATTTTGAAACTTACCAGACACCTACATGGGTGCACAATGTCAGCCAGACACCATTAAAGGTGCCAAAAAAAATCGTGAAATTTCATTATAATATCAAAGCCGAATTTTATATATATTCTTCGGGAAACTGCAACAATATATTTCCTATGCTGCAAGACACCTACAGAGGGACCAAATCACCAAATGTCAGCCAGACACCTTTGACTTTTTCAAACAAATATTTTAGTTTACGTTTTAGTGTCAAAGCAAACGTTTCATGCACTTCGGAAAACTATTTCACAATATCTCTCAAGCGACAAGGCACCTGCAATGGGGCTTTGGATTCACTGGACACCCCAAAGTTGTCAAAATAATCGTATATTTTACGTTATAATATCAAAGTTAAGTTTTATATTGCATAATAAGTTCCTTGGGCAGCTTGGGAAATATATTGTAACAGTTTCCCGAAGAACATATATTAAATTCAGCTTTGATATTATAATGACATTTCACGATTTTTTTTGGCACCTTTAATGGTGTCTGGCTGACATTGTGCACCCATGTAGGTATCTGGTAAATTTCAAAATAAGTTAATCATAACTTTCTTTAAAACATATCAAAAAACCAGCTTTGATAAAATAACGTAATTTTGCATCAATTTTATGCACTTTTAGCACTTAATACCTCCGAAACGCACCCGGGTTCAAGGTTCGTACTATCCATTCGTTCATACCTACCCTAGTGTTCATTCACAGAAAAAAATTCAGCTATGATAAAATGACGTATGTCTGGCGGTCCTGGGATCTTACTCTATAAACTCTTCTGAATATAAATAATTAAAACGATCAAGCTTTTATTCACAACGAAAAAACAGATTTAGTTTTACTGTTAAATAAAATAAAAAAAAAATAATACCGGTAAACTGTGGACTTGGGTCTGGGCCCATAACCTGATAAATAAAAATGCGACCGATCAGTTGGAAGTACAATTCAAGAGTGAGTTTTAATATGTAGATGAATAGTTTTACATTGCATTGATTAATTGAAAGCGAGAGAGCAAAGAAGAGCATATAAAATAAGCAATAGTATAAGAGTTACTCGTTATCATATATATTATTTCTGTAGTATGTCTCCCTTTTTAAGCTCACACATTGAACCGATTTAAATGAATGAGGTGTCAAAAGATTCGAAATTTTTCGAGGATTAAGCGAATTATATTTTTATTTAATAAATATTTATAATTTTAACAAAAACTCGACTCAAAAATTAAATATTATTCCAATGAAAATGAACACTTCAAATTCCAATGAAAATTAATTTTTAAAACAAACAATTCCACTTTCCAATAGTATTGGGAAATTAAGTCTGTTCAATATATGGGGTGCATGAAAATAAAGGTTAGAAAGCACTTGACGTTGACGGAACTACGCTTCAGTATAAAAGTAAGAGATGAACAAAAAGTTTTTATTTATATATATAGAATTTTAACATATATATATATATATATATATATATATATATATATATATTATATATATATATATACATTATTTTAAAACTACAGAAACAAAAAATTAATGGCACTTAGGTTATAATTTCAGTGCAAAACAATTAAAATTGAATAAACACGAGTACCATTTATTCACAAACATGCAACTAAACGGTTCATAATGCATTATCTCTAAGACGAACTCTTCGATCAAGGCTATTCGTCACAAATTTTGACGCGACTTCACTCCTCGAGCGCGAATGAGTCGAAACAAGCCCATTTCAAATCGATTCAGGTTTACAAGACCCGAAGCGAGCTTCAATCTCACTCCAATACCCTATGTTAACGTAGTTAAAAATGCATGGTTGCTTTGTTTACATGCGGTAATCTGCAATTTGGAATTTCCCCCGGACGTCAGAATCAAAGAACAAACAAACTTTACAGCTGTTCACTAAGTTGGCATTTACATTGATCTTTTTTTCCAAATACAATCTTTTTGTTGTTGTAATAAATTGCTTTCCCTAATTTAGAATTCGATCGTATTCCCTCCACATGAAAAATCGTACAAAAATCGTACTGTTATATTTACCGACACTCTTTTAAAAACGGGAACTTAGAATGAAGTAGTTTTTATTTCATGATTGTCATCCGACAGAAACTTTCCAAATTTGTATTCAACTATTTATCACTTTTCAAATCCATGACTTTTATCAAAAACAAAGAACCTTTTGTTAGCGTTTTGAAATGTTGAGAGTTATATTAACATCATTACACTGCATTTGTGAAAACTTTTTCTGATTTTCATCATCATCAAGACTATCAAGAAATGTTATCGTTTGCATTGTATCTATCTCCTTCTTTATTAAAGCAATTTACAATGCATGTGAGTGTTGATATTTTGCATATATATATTTACGCTCAAAATATTTGTATTAAGCTGCCATGAAGATCAGATATTTATCATTTGCATTTTGTAATTCCTCCCATGTTAAGTCGGTCCTAGCTTTATTTTTATCCACCTATTCAGACAGACAGAACAGACCTAATTTCCCATCAAACAGTCCAAAACGATTGGAAAGTGGTAATGTTTAATTTGACAATTTATTTTCCATTCCATACTTAGGTCCGTTCATATAAGGTGCTCTAAAACGAACACATTAGGCATGTTCAGAAAAATGAGATCTCGGAGACCTCAGCAACCTCTACTCAAAAAAATTTTTCAGTTTTTCTATCAAATTACTGACGGAGCAAAACGAAAGCAAGCGAACATGTTCATCTTCATAAGTGCCTCTATAAATGTTGTTGTGAAAGGCGCATCCGGTGAGAAACATAGATGTTATGTGTGAAAGAAAGAGAACGAAGATTTCACCCAAAATCCACCGATGCACCACTTTCAACAATAAATCTTTGGCATGAGCGCCGGGCAAGATGAATTTTTTTATTGTGCAAGTGACAGGTGTATGTATTGCGTGAGATAAGGAAGGATATTCTGGAACTGAAAGCATTTTTTCTGCATAGTGTAGAAACGGGAATTTCAGTAAAATGAAAGTGTAGACACGCACTAATATACTTTTGATGGATTCATTTTTTTGGCATTGTGGTTTGTCCAACTCTACTTTTCTTTAAGTCTGCAGATGCAGAAGCCTGCAAATTCACTCACCACACATCTATGTAAATCAACCATCATCCTCGTGAAAATAAAACGATGTGGGTTAGTGCGAAAACAGTCTCTTTTTATCTTTTGTTTACTCATTTTTCATGTACGGGGTACGGCCTTTCTCTTTTCCTTACACTGCTGACAAATCGGTAACATGATTAACAATGGTAAATAGCCACCTGCTGGTCAGACTTATATTTATGTTATTGAAATAAACTTCGATAGAAGCCTAGATATCATGTTTTTGTAATAAGTATTATATCTAGATAGCCTCGACCGGAGATAATAAAACGCAGCTATTAAACAGATTATGGAAAAGAAAACAAACCAAATGCTTCTTGCAATTTAATTTTCAAAATTATCTCAAAATTATAACTGAATGAATTCTATATAAACACAAAACCTTATGAGCACTTTTTATTTTTATTGGTGCGAGAGGTCTCGCACGGGTAGGCTAGTTTTAATATAAATGAATACATTCAACAACTATCGTAAGTAGTATGACACAACGGAGGATGATAAATATCCTATTCCGAAGATAGATGCAATTCTAGACAAATTGGGTAAGTCCCAATACTTCTCGACACTGCATTTAGCGAAAGGCTATCACCAGATTAAAGTCAGAGAAGAAGACCGGAAAAAGACAGCATTTGTGACACCTCATGGCCTATACGAATTTATACGTATGCCATTTGGTCTCAAAAACGCTCCGGCAACGTTGATGAGACTAATGAACGAAGTACTCAGGGATTTCATAAATAAATCATGCTTATTTATTTTTATTTGACCAAGTTATAAATATTTTGTTGGTGAAGAAACTGGTTCCTCTTCGGCTCTTTTGGTCACTTTTGGTGCAATTAAACAAAACTATTCCATTTACTTTCCCGACGTTTCGACAGGGATTGCTGTCTTCTTCAGGGGATCTTTATTGAAACAATTAATCAAAAACACAGTTGAACAAATTTGTAAAAATAAATTTAAACAATTAAAATTGATTTGATTTTAAATAAGAAACCTTACGTATTAAGTTAAAAAAAGATTTTAAGTTAATTTTTATATAAAAACATTGAACTCTTTATAAATTAAAAAATTACAAAATACAATTAATTTGGAAATAAATTGAAAAAAAAAAAAAAATGAAAAAAGTTAGCACTTCTTCTAACGAAGATCAGTCTATTATTGTAACAAAATTTAAAATTTCTTTGCCGTTACAAGAGAGCAGTACACTGCAGAGATGTTTTGCATGTCTTGGTTCCTGTTCATGCTGTTGCTGTTCCTAAGGATGTGCAGAGTTTCGAGAGTGTACCTTTTGGCAAAATGTCTCTCTGTTTGCAGGATTTGTACCTCATCAAAATTTGGTTGATGGTTCGTTTGGACACAGTGGTTTGCCAGTGCTATCTTTGCGGAGCTTTTGCTATTGATGTCCGATTTATGGCCAGCCATCCTCTGTCGCAGGAACTGCTTAGTTGTACCCACATAGCAAAGGTTGCAATTCTCATCATCTTTTCCCTTACAGTTGATTTTGTAGACAACATCAGTTTTGTTCTCTTTCTCAGTTTAGGGCTTCAGTTTTGAAAAAAAGCGAAGCAAGTGTGCAAAGTGATTTGAAAGCTAATTTCACATTTTTGCAACTGTCGGTGACAACTTGTTTAAAATTTTCAGCCAATGTAGGAACATAAACTATGCTTTTATAGGCACAACAATCTGCTTCAATGTTGGCTGGAATCTCAGAAATAGATTTATTTTTGTAGCGCTGTATATGATATTTGTTGTATATCCTTAAGGCTTACCATCTAAGCTGGAGCAGACAATTGAAAAACCTCAAAAATTGAGAGTAATTGCTTGGCAGCCCTATGCCTTGACCATTTTTCGAAAGGCAACCCATGCGCAAATTGTTTTTTAAGACACTGTCTTCAAAACTGTATACCGCTCATCTGGTACCTTTATGAGGGTAGGTCGTCCTAGGGTGGGATCCTAGACTAGTTCATCCCCACAAGATTTTTGAATGAAAAAGAAATTAGATAAATAAAATAGATAAAAGTATCATCTTAAAATTCTAAGCACTTTGTCATAGTAAAAACTTTCGTCAGGGACCCTTTTATGAATTACGAAACGAACGGCAGAAAGTACGAAACCCAAAAAACGATATTCATGGCATAGAGCGATTATAAGGAACATATAGATGTTTGAGAATTCTTTATATAAAAAATATGTTCTCATTCGGCTTTTTTGGTCGTGATGATAATTAATGAAACAATTCCATTTGATTTCCCGACGTTTCGATGGTTGTTGCCATCTTCCTCAGGGGATCTTTTATTTACATAATGAAATGAACAATTATAACATATGAACATTAAAGAGGGAACATATAAGAAGACTTACATTTATGTATAGTTTGTTTGCTTTTAAATTACATTTGTTAAGAATGTATAGTTACATGAAGAAATGTATTTTAATAAACTGTCAAAAAACAAATTCAAAGATTTTTTTAAATTTTAATATTAAAATTGTAAATTAAATAAAAATATAAAAATTACTTTTGGTTTTATTTACTAGCTCTTCAAATGAAGATGAGTCACCGAATTTTTCGAGTCACTAGAGAACAGTAAACAGATGAAATATTTTGAGTGTCTTGTTTTCGGTTCATATTGTTTTTGTTATTTATTATGTGGAGCGTTTCCAAAGTGTACCGCTTAGAAACATGCCTCTCCGTTTCAAGAACTTCAACGCCATCAAAATCTGGTTTATGACCCCTTTCTACACTGTGACACGCCAGTGCTGTCTTCGCGGTACTTTTAAGATTTATGTCCGATTTATGGTTTTAAATTCTTTGACGAAGAAGTTGCTTGGTGGTACCGACATAGCAAAGGTCACATTTTTCATCTGCATTGCCCAGGCAGTTTATTTTGTATACAACGTCGGTGCGCCTGTCCTTCTCCGTTTTTGTCTTCATATTGCTAAAAAGTGATGATAAAGTCTTATTGGATTTATATGCTAGGTTGACGTCCTCGATGTTTTTCTTGACTGCTCTTTAAAATTCTCTGACAGCTTTGGGACATAAACCATACTTTTATAAACACATCTCTCTTTTTCCAAGAGTTTATCCACCGGAGCTTTGTGTTTTTGACGAAGTAATAAGCTCCGTATGATATTCATTGGATAACCATTGTCAGTGAGAATTTGAGTGATTTTTCATCACTCAACGCAAAGACTTTACTAATAAGGTTTGAAGCAGTGTTTAAAAGGATATGTTTTGCTTGGTTAGACCTAAAATTGACAAGCCTTCCCGACGCCGCACAGTGGGACGAATGTATGGGAAAAACGGCAAAATTAATATCTTGTGAATAAAATAGGGAATTCAACCAAATATGCTTGAAATTGTATTTTAGCACTTATATCTATGATTGTAACCTAAAAACAAAGAAATTGATACACTAAAACTTATAAGTCCAGGATATTTTATTTAAAAGAGTTGAGCAGCGAACTTGTTTTTTATTTTTATTTTTATTTATGATTGTTTGCTTATGTTTTGTTATATACATAGATTAGATGATTTTAATAGTTAAATGAATATTTACACTAATTAATACTTGTATACATAAATTAATCACTTTCGGTTTTCCGAAGAAGTATGTATATTACTAAGGTCTAATTCGACGGATAATCCTGAAATTTCACCATTGTTAACCAAATAAGGATCTATGTATATTTGGGTCACTTTTTGATTGAAATTTAGCACTTGATCGGATGTTTGAAATATAGGGATCTGACGTTATTAGAAAATAGTTAATCAAGTCGGTAATTGAGTTCACCCTTCAACTCTTTCGAGTATGATCCAACCTAGTTTTCCTTATTTCTTTGTGCCTTGCTTCCAACGCTTCTTCCGAAAGAACACCTATAGGTAGATCAAAAAACCTTATTATGTCTTTTGCATGGAGCAAAAGTTTATGTACACTGCTGGGCATATAGTACCAGAAAGGTATAGGTTTTTTGTTTCAAGAATTAGTTCTTCAAACGTGTCCATATTTACTTCTCGACCAGCAGCGAGTGTTCTCAAAATTAAACCAAATTTGAAGATGAGATCCTTATCTAAAACGTCGCGCAGTATTGCCATCATTTGTTGTACCATAACCAGGTTTGGGTATGGCATTTTTAGCTTAAAGTTTTCTTGAATATTTTTTTTTCTTTCATCAAACAGAAGCTTATGTTCTAGTCTACGAACTTGCCAAGTTTTAAATGGGATTCTGTATGATATGTGGAGAAGGTACTCAAAACACCGTATCCAACAGTGGAGAGATGAAAGGCCGAATTTATAATTCTCAACGTTTGGTGTTCGTTCTTCAACAGATGGCAGATTCATTTGTGAAGGTTTTGCTCCACAAATATAGCAGTTTTGAGCTGCATTCGCTCCACTTAATGTATTAATCACACTTCCATCTAGCATGGTTAATAACATTTTATAATTAATCGTAATTATTTAACCATCAACATCCATGGCTAAGTTTTCTAGTTCTGAAAAAGTTTTTTCAAATTTTTGCTGCTCATTTGTAACGAGGCTACTATTTATTTTTGAAAAAATTAGTTTCATGGGTCTGCAGTAAAACGTAAAACCTGGTCTTGAATTAACCCAGACTTCACGGTTCATAGAAATATCAACAAGCTTCAAAGGCACAAGAGCTGTTTCAAATTAAAAGCTGTCGGTAGCTTCCCTGGCGAGAAAAAATTGTTTGTAATTGCTGTGGCCAGAACTGCTATCGAATCCCCACTTGCAAATAAGGTCAAAATAATATCCAGAGTTTTCTAACCAATTTGAACACTGATTTGCTTTTGAGATTTGGACAATAATTTCCGCTGTCATATTCAAAAGGGGTTGAACATTCATTTCAGCAACCATCTCCGATACAGCAACAGTCTCTTCAGGCAATAGTTCTGCCTTATATTTTTTAAGCTGGTAGTAGCTGGGAAAACAGTCCTTACTTACACTGTTGACGACGGTTCTGAGCAAAGTGTATTTCCGCTTTGACAATCCCAAGTCAAAAAATAATGCTAAGCTTTGTGGCAAAGACAAGACCTTATCACTTTTTTTAGGAGACTTTGAAGTCGTGATTTTAGCAGCATAGATTAGCTCTTCTTAGGTGTGTTGTGACACTAGTTCCTGAACACGTCGTTTTTTAGTTCGCTCACCACATTCTTCAAAACTTTTTTGAGGCCTTCCAACATTGGTAGTTCCCGGTGAATTGTGGTTTAACTAAACAGAAAAAGTTTGCTTTAGAATTTGGAATGATTTTTCAACTGAACTTCAAAATAGCACTGGTTTATCAAACAAATCTTAACTTCATAGGGTTGTATTATTACTTACGGAATTTGAAAATCCGTCTGGTAAAGACAAATTAAGGTTAAGCCATCGTTGGTTTTCCTTCATAAACCTGTCCTTCTTTCTCTGGCAACGCTGCCATTTTTGCTTTAAACTAACACAAAAAAGCCTCGAAATTTCTTCTAACCACGCATTTTCTCCTTCATTAAGCTCTTCCAATCCAAGTAACTGCTTAATTTTGTTGGAAACGTTTGAAACTTTCCTGGAATGTGCACTATCGAGCCATATTGTAACTAAGTCACCATACTTGATGAATGCAGTTGAACCTAAAAATGTCAATTTTCTTAAAAAAGCGCAAACTTGCGCAAGATTTTTTTCGCGATTCGGTTTATTAATACATTGCTAATGATAAAACAAAAGAAAACCCAAGACCCATATTTGACCATTTTTAGAAAACTCCACTTAAAATTTGAAAATATTTTTTTTTTCTTATATCGCACTTACACTTTTAAAATCACCATTTAAAAAAAACACAAACAAAAAATCTCTTTTTTAAAAAACTCTTTTAATTTAAATACCTTGATAATTAATATTCTCCATTCTAAATTTAATTTTCACACGCGAAATATATTTGCACAGCAATTAAATGTAACACAAAAAATTACCTTATAACTCTTTATAAACAAAAAATGGAAAAGAGGCTATGTTCACGTGTCTATTACTTATGGAACAATAAATAAATGCAAACAATTTTTTTGCATTTTGAGCTTTCATATATTTGGGATGACTTACCAATTAATTTAAAGTACCGCTAAAATATTTTTTTTTTTTAATTTTTACCATGGATCGTCCCACTGTGCGCCGTATCCTTTTGATACCAGTTGAAAGAGAGTCGTTCATTGATACGAGTTATCTTGACATCCAAAAATGCTATCGATCTGTTGTGCTCCTTTTCAATAGTAAATTGAATATTTTCGTTGTAATTATTAAGGCATCTCAAAAAGTTGTCAACTTCACCCTTATTCATAACTGCAAATATATCATCCACATATTTCACAATCAGCTTTGGTTTATTCTCTTCCGTAATCTTTTCATCTAAAAGATTGTCTAAGACCAAATCGGCAATGGTAGGAGAAAGTGGATTACCCATCGGCATCCCATGAATCTGTCTAAATAAATCATTTTTGTATTGCAGATAGTTATTTTCTTTGAGACAAAAGTCAAATAATTCCAGAAATTTTGTTTGGCTCAACTTCGTATTTTGGCTTATTATATCCCATTTCTTTTGTATTATTACAACCGCAAGTTGAACTGGGACATTGGTGAATAAAGAAATTACATCGTATGAGACCAAGACACCATTTTCACCAAGAATTAGATTTTTGGCTTTTTCCTTAAATTCAAAAGAGTTTTTTATAGAGTGGGCTGAATTTTGTGTCACGCACTGTAATATATTTCCCAAGTACTTTGCAAGTTCATAGCATGGAACCTGCATTGATGCTGTTATCGGTCGAAGAGGTGTGTTTTGTTTGTGGATTTTGGGCAATCCATAAATTGAAGGTATTTGTGCTGTATACGTCGTCATCAATGCCTTTTGTCTATTGTCAATCAGCTTGTTTGTGTGTAACCCTTTAACCAGTGCGTTGTTTTTACTTTGGAGTGAAGAAAGAGGGGTACCCCTCGTTGGTCTATAGATAGAACGATCAGAAAGTAATTCCTTCATTTTCCTGTCATACTCATCACGATCCATTGCAACAGTTGTGTTACCTTTATCAGCTGACACGATAATTATGTTTTTATTTTGTTTAAGAAATAAAACGGAGTCTTTATGGACTTGCAGTATGTATTTGGCGAATCTATCATTGATGACGTTGGAAAGAGTGAAGCATATTGCTATATTTCGCTCTTGTCACCTCCTGCTCCGTTTCGTCTTTCACACTTCTTATTATTTCTTCTCCATCCGCAATCAATTGGAAAAGAGGAAATGTATTCTTATCAATTGGCAAAGAAAATTTTTTACCGAGGGAGAGGAGCCGTTTTATTTCAAGGGGGAACTCTATATCAGTTTTATTAACAAACCACTTGTCGTGTATTATAATATTTAGACTTTTCCAAAGTGATGCTTTTAGACGTTCAATTTTGTGTCTATTTGTTTGTTGTTTTTTGTTGCAAATGTTTGTGAAAGCTTGATTTTGTTTTTTAAAAAATTGTTCATGTTCATCTGCAGAGATGCTTTCTTGAATTTGTTTGTGGATTATTCGTAGAGAATTTTTGGTGTTTTTAATTTTGTGAAATATTTCTGAAATTTCTAAGTTAAGGACTTTTAGGTGAAACTTAAGTTCGATTTTGTCGTATTGACCGAGGGATTCGTTCGAAGAAAAAAGTTTTCTGGTGCTGTTAGTGGATTTGTTTATGTGATTTGGAACTATGCCATATTGTCTGCATTTGAGCAGAAATGATTGAGTTTGTTTTTGTTGCGCTAATCGTCTTTTAAAGTTACTATATTCTTTGAGAATGGTATATACATGTTCGCCATATTTATATAACATATGTTGATAATAGTTCCTCATGTTTGTAGATAAAAGGGGTGTTCGGCTAGCCGTCCGAAAAGATGTTTAATGAAGAGTTATGTGACCAAGTTGTTGTTATATAGATGTTTGAGAATTCTTTATATAAGTTTTCGGATCCTTACGTAACAAAATCTCTCTATACAACCTTTGTACGACCTTTACTTGAATATGCAAGCCAAGTATGGTCCCCCTACCACCATGTTCATGTCAAACGAATCGAAGCAATACAACGTAGATTCCTCCGTTTTGCTCTTAGGGGACTCCCATGGGTTGACAACTACAACTTGCCCCCATATCAAGATCGGTTGCGGCTCATTAACCTACAATCTCTGGAAAAACGTCGTGAAGTGGCTGACATAATTTTTGTGCATCAAATTTTATCTGGTGCTACAGATTCTTCTGCCCTTCTTGAGGTAATGAGTATTAACGTCAACTTACATTCTCTTAGATCAGTAACCCAATTCCATCAAGCCCCTCACAGAACTGATTATGGTAGAAATGAACCAGTAACTAGAATGTTGAGGGAAGTGAATTCAAATTCTAGTATTTTCGACTATAATCTTAGCAAGATGACACAAAAAAAACTTCTTTATGGTTCCTCATTTAATAAGTTTGAATAACACAGTAAAGTAATGTTTGCCTTCATTATAACCATAACTGAGAGAAACTGAAACTACTAACTCTACTAACCTGACAAATGCCTTTAGCATGCTATTCAATTTTAATCTGCAATTTTAAATTTTAAATTTTAAATTTTAGATTTTACTTTGACGTATAATTTAACTTTTTTGACTTTTCAACTAGTGATCTGCTTTTGTAAGATCCTTTTTTCTAATATTATCATTTTTTTTTATTTTTTCTATTTTTTACTTTTAAAATTTTTGTAACTGCTTGTATTAAGCAGACCCAACCTCTTATCTCTCAGTAATAATATCCTTTGCATCGCTTTAAAAGGAAGTTGTTGTGCTATGCTGGCAACATCATATCAGTTCTCTTTTACATCAGTTTTGTTCTCTTTCTCAGTTTAGGGCTTCAGTTTTGAAAAAAAGCGAAGCAAGTGTGCAAAGTGATTTGAAAGCTAATTTCACATTTTTTCAACTGTCGGTGACAACTTGTTTAAAATTTTCAGCCAATGTAGGAACATAAACTATGCTTTTATAGGCACAACAATCTGCTTCAATGTTGGCTGGAATCTCAGAAATAGATTTATTTTTGTAGCGCTGTATATGATATTTGTTGTATATCCTTAAGGCTTACCATCTAAGCTGGAGCAGACAATTGAAAAACCTCAAAAATTGAGAGTAATTGCTTGGCAGCCCTATGCCTTGACCATTTTTCGAAAGGCAACCCATGCGCAAATTGTTTTTTAAGACACTGTCTTCAAAACTGTATACCGCTCATCTGGTACCTTTATGAGGGTAGGTCGTCCTAGGGTGGGATCCTAGACTAGTTCATCCCCACAAGATTTTTGAATGAAAAAGAAATTAGATAAATAAAATAGATAAAAGTATCATCTTAAAATTCTAAGCACTTTGTCATAGTAAAAACTTTCGTCAGGGACCCTTTTATGAATTACGAAACGAACGGCAGAAAGTACGAAACCCAAAAAACGATATTCATGGCATAGAGCGATTATAAGGAACATATAGATGTTTGAGAATTCTTTATATAAAAAATATGTTCTCATTCGGCTTTTTTGGTCGTGATGATAATTAATGAAACAATTCCATTTGATTTCCCGACGTTTCGATGGTTGTTGCCATCTTCCTCAGGGGATCTTTTATTTACATAATGAAATGAACAATTATAACATATGAACATTAAAGAGGGAACATATAAGAAGACTTACATTTATGTATAGTTTGTTTGCTTTTAAATTACATTTGTTAAGAATGTATAGTTACATGAAGAAATGTATTTTAATAAACTGTCAAAAAACAAATTCAAAGATTTTTTTAAATTTTAATATTAAAATTGTAAATTAAATAAAAATATAAAAATTACTTTTGGTTTTATTTACTAGCTCTTCAAATGAAGATGAGTCACCGAATTTTTCGAGTCACTAGAGAACAGTAAACAGATGAAATATTTTGAGTGTCTTGTTTTCGGTTCATATTGTTTTTGTTATTTATTATGTGGAGCGTTTCCAAAGTGTACCGCTTAGAAACATGCCTCTCCGTTTCAAGAACTTCAACGCCATCAAAATCTGGTTTATGACCCCTTTCTACACTGTGACACGCCAGTGCTGTCTTCGCGGTACTTTTAAGATTTATGTCCGATTTATGGTTTTAAATTCTTTGACGAAGAAGTTGCTTGGTGGTACCGACATAGCAAAGGTCACATTTTTCATCTGCATTGCCCAGGCAGTTTATTTTGTATACAACGTCGGTGCGCCTGTCCTTCTCCGTTTTTGTCTTCATATTGCTAAAAAGTGATGATAAAGTCTTATTGGATTTATATGCTAGGTTGACGTCCTCGATGTTTTTCTTGACTGCTCTTTAAAATTCTCTGACAGCTTTGGGACATAAACCATACTTTTATAAACACATCTCTCTTTTTCCAAGAGTTTATCCACCGGAGCTTTGTGTTTTTGACGAAGTAATAAGCTCCGTATGATATTCATTGGATAACCATTGTCAGTGAGAATTTGAGTGATTTTTCATCACTCAACGCAAAGACTTTACTAATAAGGTTTGAAGCAGTGTTTAAAAGGATATGTTTTGCTTGGTTAGACCTAAAATTGACAAGCCTTCCCGACGCCGCCGTATCCTTTTGATACCAGTTGAAAGAGAGTCGTTCATTGATACGAGTTATCTTGACATCCAAAAATGCTATCGATCTGTTGTGCTCCTTTTCAATAGTAAATTGAATATTTTCGTTGTAATTATTAAGGCATCTCAAAAAGTTGTCAACTTCACCCTTATTCATAACTGCAAATATATCATCCACATATTTCACAATCAGCTTTGGTTTATTCTCTTCCGTAATCTTTTCATCTAAAAGATTGTCTAAGACCAAATCGGCAATGGTAGGAGAAAGTGGATTACCCATCGGCATCCCATGAATCTGTCTAAATAAATCATTTTTGTATTGCAGATAGTTATTTTCTTTGAGACAAAAGTCAAATAATTCCAGAAATTTTGTTTGGCTCAACTTCGTATTTTGGCTTATTATATCCCATTTCTTTTGTATTATTACAACCGCAAGTTGAACTGGGACATTGGTGAATAAAGAAATTACATCGTATGAGACCAAGACACCATTTTCACCAAGAATTAGATTTTTGGCTTTTTCCTTAAATTCAAAAGAGTTTTTTATAGAGTGGGCTGAATTTTGTGTCACGCACTGTAATATATTTCCCAAGTACTTTGCAAGTTCATAGCATGGAACCTGCATTGATGCTGTTATCGGTCGAAGAGGTGTGTTTTGTTTGTGGATTTTGGGCAATCCATAAATTGAAGGTATTTGTGCTGTATACGTCGTCATCAATGCCTTTTGTCTATTGTCAATCAGCTTGTTTGTGTGTAACCCTTTAACCAGTGCGTTGTTTTTACTTTGGAGTGAAGAAAGAGGGGTACCCCTCGTTGGTCTATAGATAGAACGATCAGAAAGTAATTCCTTCATTTTCCTGTCATACTCATCACGATCCATTGCAACAGTTGTGTTACCTTTATCAGCTGACACGATAATTATGTTTTTATTTTGTTTAAGAAATAAAACGGAGTCTTTATGGACTTGCAGTATGTATTTGGCGAATCTATCATTGATGACGTTGGAAAGAGTGAAGCATATTGCTATATTTCGCTCTTGTCACCTCCTGCTCCGTTTCGTCTTTCACACTTCTTATTATTTCTTCTCCATCCGCAATCAATTGGAAAAGAGGAAATGTATTCTTATCAATTGGCAAAGAAAATTTTTTACCGAGGGAGAGGAGCCGTTTTATTTCAAGGGGGAACTCTATATCAGTTTTATTAACAAACCACTTGTCGTGTATTATAATATTTAGACTTTTCCAAAGTGATGCTTTTAGACGTTCAATTTTGTGTCTATTTGTTTGTTGTTTTTTGTTGCAAATGTTTGTGAAAGCTTGATTTTGTTTTTTAAAAAATTGTTCATGTTCATCTGCAGAGATGCTTTCTTGAATTTGTTTGTGGATTATTCGTAGAGAATTTTTGGTGTTTTTAATTTTGTGAAATATTTCTGAAATTTCTAAGTTAAGGACTTTTAGGTGAAACTTAAGTTCGATTTTGTCGTATTGACCGAGGGATTCGTTCGAAGAAAAAAGTTTTCTGGTGCTGTTAGTGGATTTGTTTATGTGATTTGGAACTATGCCATATTGTCTGCATTTGAGCAGAAATGATTGAGTTTGTTTTTGTTGCGCTAATCGTCTTTTAAAGTTACTATATTCTTTGAGAATGGTATATACATGTTCGCCATATTTATATAACATATGTTGATAATAGTTCCTCATGTTTGTAGATAAAAGGGGTGTTCGGCTAGCCGTCCGAAAAGATGTTTAATGAAGAGTTATGTGACCAAGTTGTTGTTATATAGATGTTTGAGAATTCTTTATATAAGTTTTCGGATCCTTACGTAACAAAATCTCTCTATACAACCTTTGTACGACCTTTACTTGAATATGCAAGCCAAGTATGGTCCCCCTACCACCATGTTCATGTCAAACGAATCGAAGCAATACAACGTAGATTCCTCCGTTTTGCTCTTAGGGGACTCCCATGGGTTGACAACTACAACTTGCCCCCATATCAAGATCGGTTGCGGCTCATTAACCTACAATCTCTGGAAAAACGTCGTGAAGTGGCTGACATAATTTTTGTGCATCAAATTTTATCTGGTGCTACAGATTCTTCTGCCCTTCTTGAGGTAATGAGTATTAACGTCAACTTACATTCTCTTAGATCAGTAACCCAATTCCATCAAGCCCCTCACAGAACTGATTATGGTAGAAATGAACCAGTAACTAGAATGTTGAGGGAAGTGAATTCAAATTCTAGTATTTTCGACTATAATCTTAGCAAGATGACACAAAAAAAACTTCTTTATGGTTCCTCATTTAATAAGTTTGAATAACACAGTAAAGTAATGTTTGCCTTCATTATAACCATAACTGAGAGAAACTGAAACTACTAACTCTACTAACCTGACAAATGCCTTTAGCATGCTATTCAATTTTAATCTGCAATTTTAAATTTTAAATTTTAAATTTTAGATTTTACTTTGACGTATAATTTAACTTTTTTGACTATTCAACTAGTGATCTGCTTTTGTAAGATCCTTTTTTCTAATATTATTATTTTTTTTTATTTTTTCTATTTTTTACTTTTAAAATTTTTGTAACTGCTTGTATTAAGCAGACCCAACCTCTTATCTCTCAGTAATAATATCCTTTGCATCGCTTTAAAAGGAAGTTGTTGTGCTATGCTGGCAACATCATAGCATAATATAGAAACTATGCCTGGCCCCGGGCAAAAAAACTTTCAGCTTAATGATTAGGAATTCTAATCTTGTTGGATATAGTTTACAGTGGATTTTCGTTGAAAAATTCATGTAAGTTGAACTGAACTTAATACAAATTGCGTCTGACAAAGCCCTCACTATGTCACTGATGAGTTCAAGTGAGTAAGCCGAACGAAACGCCAATTTGTAGGACTAAAGGCCATAAAAAGCTATTTTGAATAGCATAATAACTGTCTTTATTTTTACATAATTGAATTTTTAATACATAAATAAGTGCCGATATGACTTGCAATCGAATTTGCGGTCGTACTCGGTGTAAATGGACCCCAGCGCGTGCGGTATCTGGGGGGGATAGAGGCGTGGGATTATTTATTTATTCAAGCAATTGGTGGACTGCATCGGATATGGACTGTACCGTTCTTGTGACTTCATCTCTTTTCGAAGGCTTGAAATAAGAAGTATTGAAATTTGTCGACAAATAAAAACTCAGGCCTTTTTTTTGCATAAGTTCTACAAAATCTTTTTCTTTTTCCAAATTCCTTAGTTTTGTATTGCTCTTATGAGGGGTGATCCCTTCCTTCTTTTTCGTGAGGTTACCGAAACCGAAAGAGATACAAATTACAGGTATTTGCAATGTCTTGCAGAATATTCCTTTTGATTTTTTTTTTGACACGACAAATACGAAATAATCTTACGAATAATAGATTTCAATATATTTTTCGCTTGCTATTTAATTTTCATTTAAAAATACAGGAATGAAAAAGCAAATGACAATCGAAAAGTTTGTTCCACAAACAATTTTCTCGCATGTCACTTGGGTTTTGCTGAGTGAAGTTTTTGTGGAACAAGTTTTCACGATTGGGAAAAATCATTTTTTTTTTGTATGAGAACTTCACTTCGCTTGGATGTATAAACTAGGCTTACCCGCAACCTCATACGAGAAAAATACAAAAAGTTTGTATAACTGTAACAAATAACAATTATTCCCTTTACAGATTTTTTATTTTATTCAAAATTCTGAAGTAACGGTCGAAAATTATACAATTACTAGTCTCTTAAGCTTCTATCAACACGAGTAAAATTGACTGGTAGACCATCCAAAGTTGAACTTCATTTTAATTGAACATTTTTGCCAAACTGTATGACTATGATTTCAATCTTTTTTTTTTAATACAGAAGCTTCCAAAAAAATAAAACAGTATTGTATTCCAAAATTTTCAAAACAATTTTTTTTTTTGATTAAAAAAAAAATGTTTCCATTTTTTTTTAAATCAAATATTTCGAAAACGACATGATCGATATTTTTGAAACTTGATACTAAAAGTTTTTAATACTTTCCAAAATATTTTAAGAAAACATTTTACTTTTATAAAAAAACAACGGTACCCTACAAACAAAAGTTAAAAAACGGTTAAAGAAAATATTTTTTTTCTCAAAAATGACTCCAACGATTTTAATCAAACTTTTTCCGTATGTTAAAACTATCAACAATCATAAAATTTTAATCTTAGCAACTATTAGTAGTACCTCTCATACAATGGTTTTTTATATTTTGAATTTTCTTATTATCAGCAGAACGGATTTAGATTAATTTTTGTATATGGGTGATTCCGTCTCAACTGTGATTCTTGGTGTCCAGTGCTTTTTTTGTTATTTAATGTAAAATGGTCGTAAATATTTTTGGTTTGAATTGTGTAAATGGCTATTTACTACAATCTACATTCGATATCATGACCCAATTTGCTACTTCTTCAACATGGTTGGGAAAGTGTAGCAAAAATGTCAGTACCGTGAGATGTCCGTTCCTTGTTTTTCCGATTGAATCTACTTTTTTCTAATGAAATACTTCATTGAATTGAAATGTTGTCCGTAGAAAAGTTTGAGTGCAGTACTTGCTTGACAAAGTAATGCAAAATTTAAGTCAAAATACTTATTGCTGAATAAAATAATCATGAATGAATGTTGTCCGAGGTTTTAGTTCTATTTTTTAATTAAAAAGATTTCCCGCTCAACCGCCATTTTGTTTTAGCTTTAACACGTATGTATTGTGGTTTTCTAAAAGATAAACTAGTTATGTATAGTTAACAACAGTCATTTTAATTTTTGAACGTTGTTGTACTTTAATAGTGATATGTTTTCATGGGATGAAAGTATGTCACAAATTTATTTGTCAATACCGTGGTAGTATTTTTAAAGCATGTTATAACATGTTTTTGGCTGGTTATCAGAATTTTGTATTCCTTTTAACGGCATAAGTTAACATTGTCCTGGAAATTATTTTTCTCGTTAGCAAAGAGAAGTTAGGTCACATAAACTGTCTAAATGTCAGTACCGGGGCACTTAAATACTTTTTGAGTTTTAATTAAATATAATTAACTAATTTCTTGCAATAATATTTTTGTCTACTAATTTCCTTTGTAAGAACGGTAGCAATACCTCGGGCGAGCCAAACAAAAATCATTCCGTGCAATAAAAACTAAGTAATAACCCAGCACAAGGAAAAGGGTTGCGATTCAGAAAAACAGACGAAAAAGAGATAATTTTTTAAAGAAAAAAAGGGAAGTAGAAATGTCAAGAGGTCAAAACATATTAGACAATCAAAAATCTCAAAAAAATATGGTCAAAAAGAGGGAGAACAACCTAAAAAGAAAAAAAGAAAAAGAGTTTCATTATCGTCTATACTAGTGTTAGTACATCATATATATTATTTCTGTAGTATGTCTCCCTTTTAAAGCTCACACACTGAACCGATTTAAATGAATGAGGTGTCAAAAGATTCGAAAATTTCGAGAATTAAGCGAATTATATTTTTATTTAATAAATATTTATAATTTTAACAAAAACTCGACTCAAAAATTAAATATTATTCCAATGAAAATGAACACTTCAAATTCCAATGAAAATTAATTTTTAAAACAAACAATTCCACTTTCCAATATTATTGGGAAATTAAGTCTGTTCAATATATGGGGTGCATGAAAATAAAGGTTAGAAAGCACTTGACGTTGACGGAACTACGCTTCAGTATAAGAGTAAGAGATGAACAAAAAGTTTTTATTTATATATATAGAATTTTAACATATGTATATATATATATATATATATAGAATTTTAACATATGTATATATATATATATATATTATATAAATATATATACATTATTTTAAAACTACAGAAACAAAAAATTAATGGCACTTAGGTTATAATTTCAGTGCAAAACAATTAAAATTGAATAAACACGAGTACCATTTATTCACAAACATGCAACTAAACGGTTCATAATGCATTATCTCTAAGACGAACTCTTCGATCAAGGCTATTCGTCACAAATTTTGACGCGACTTCACTCCTCGAGCGCGAATGAGTCGAAACAAGCCCATTTCAAATCGATTCAGGTTTACAAGACCCGAAGCGAGCTTCAATCTCACTCCAATACCCTATGTTAACGTAGTTAAAAATGCATGGTTGCTTTGTTTACATGCGGTAATCTGCAATTTGGAATTTCCCCCGGACGTCAGAATCAAAGAACAAACAAACTTTACAGCTGTTCACTAAGTTGGCATTTACATTGATCTTTTTTTCCAAATACAATCTTTTTGTTGTTGTAATAAATTGCTTTCCCTAATTTAGAATTCGATCGTATTCCCTCCACATGAAAAATCGTACAAAAATCGTACTGTTATATTTACCGACACTCTTTTAAAAACGGGAACTTAGAATGAAGTAGTTTTTATTTCATGATTGTCATCCGACAGAAACTTTCCAAATTTGTATTCAACTATTTATCACTTTTCAAATCCATGACTTTTATCAAAAACAAAGAACCTTTTGTTAGCGTTTTGAAATGTTGAGAGTTATATTAACATCATTACACTGCATTTGTGAAAACTTTTTCTGATTTTCATCATCATCAAGACTATCAAGAAATATTATCGTTTGCATTGTATCTATCTCCTTCTTTATTAAAGCAATTTACAATGCATGTGAGTGTTGATATTTTGCATATACATATTTGCGCTCAAAATATTTGCATTAAGCTGCCATGAAGATCAGATATTTATCATTTGCATTTTGTAATTCCTCCCATGTTAAGTCGGTCCTAGCTTTATTTTTATCCACCTATTCAGACAGACAGAACAGACCTAATTTCCCATCAAACAGTCCAAAACGATTGGAAAGTGGTAATGTTTAATTTGACAATTTATTTTCCATTCCATACTTAGGTCCGTTCATACAAGGTGCTCTAAAACGAACACATTAGGCATGTTCAGAAAAATGAGATCTCGGAGACCTCAGCAATCTCTACTCAACAAAATTTTTCAGTTTTTCTATCAAATTACTGACGGAGCAAAACGAACGCAAGCGAACATGTTCATCTTCATAAGTGCCTCTATAAATGTTGTTGTGAAAGGCGCATCCGGTGAGAAACATAGATGTTATGTGTGAAAGAAAGAGAACGAAGATTTCACCCAAAATCCACCGATGCACCACTTTCAACAATAAATCTTTGGCATGAGCGCCGGGCAAGATGAATTTTTTTATTGTGCAAGTGACAGGTGTATGTATTGCGTGAGATAAGGAAGGATATTCTGGAACTGAAAGCATTTTTTCTGCATAGTGTAGAAACGGGAATTTCAGTAAAATGAAAGTGTAGACACGCACTAATATACTTTTGATGGATTCATTTTTTGGCATTGTGGTTTGTCCAACTCTACTTTTCTTTAAGTCTGCAGATGCAGAAGCCTGCAAATTCACTCACCACACATCTATGTAAATCAACCATCATCCTCGTGAAAATAAAACGATGTGGGTTAGTGCGAAAACAGTCTCTTTTTATCTTTTGTTTACTCATTTTTCATGTACGGGGTACGGCCTGTCTCTTTTCCTTACACTGCTGACAAATCGGTAACATGATTAACAATGGTAAATAGCCACCTGCTGGTCAGACTTATATTTATGTTATTGAAATAAACTTCGATAGAAGCCTAGATATCATGTTTTTGTAATAAGTATTATATCTAGATAGCCTCGACCGGAGATAATAAAACGCAGCTATTAAACAGATTATGGAAAAGAAAACAAACCAAATGCTTCTTGCAATTTAATTTTCAAAATTATCTCAAAATTATAACTGAATGAATTCTATATAAATACAAAACCTTATGAGCACTTTTTATTTTTATTGGTGCGAGAGGTCTCGCACGGGTAGGCTAGTTTCACTATATTTTTGTTTTCTTTAAAAGTTGTAGCAAAATGCTTTTACTGATATGATACTCTGACTAAATGAAGCCACAAACACAAAACAAAAATTGTTTCCAAGAAGTTTTAATTTTTGAAAATATTCTAAAAAAAGAATCACAGTTGGCAGAGAATCACCCATATACATATTTCAAATAAGTTCAAATAATATTGCACATCAAAATTTTCAAAAAATTAATTTCTGGACTTTTAAAAAAGTTTCAAATTATTGTTTTGAAAATTTGATATTTTGAAAACGGGTTCAAATTTTTTTTTTAAATTTAATTTTTATATGTACATAAATAAATACTTAAGATTTGCATGTCAACATTTGTCCTTTAAAATGTTGTAAGAATATGATATATAATTTTTTTTTTTTTTTAACCGCTCCAACGATTTTAAGCTTTTTTTTCATACAATCATATATGAGGCTGTGAGTGCAAAAGCGGTTTAACCCACTTTTTTTTTTGATCATGTTTTTCGTTTTGAATCGATTTTTAATAATATTTTTACTGAGATTCAAATAGTATACGTCACATTTTTGGAAAGCTTTTAGAAATTAAAATTTTAGCTTTGATGGCTTTTGATGCATTAATGTAAAAATACGAGACAATAATATCAACAATGCCAAAAAATGGGTTACACCACTTTTGCACTCACGGCCTCATATTGCTTTGAATTAAATCTGAGAAACTGGACGCTCCACATCAAAAAACCACTTAGAAAGCGATAAAAAAAATGTTTCCACCTACATACAAGAAAATAAGAACGAATACCTACGCAAATAGACATCAGTTTCTAATTTTCATTCCAATCTATTTTAAAGGCTCCCGACACGGAAAGCATTCTGTGTGCCTTATCTTGGCAAAGGACAGTCATCGAGAACAAAAAAATTTGTTTCTGTTTAGAAAATATGCGATGTGTATTGAACCTTTATGTAACGATAAAAACTTGTTTTGATCCTCTTTTTTTGTTTCCACTTCTCCTCAATGTCTGTACCTACGTATGTATGTATGTACATTAGGGTGGTCCTTAAATTGGACATTGTCTTGGATAGCCCCACTGATCTCTATATATAACTGGATAGTGTATCCATACAAAAAAGTTGACTCCATTTGAAGAACTGTTATAAGTGGCGCTGCCTATTTTTTTTTTGTTATACTGTATGAAAGTATAACATAAAAAGTGAAAACTGACATCTTCAAACGTCAAAAAGTGAAAAAACAAAAAGGTTTAACTTTTCCGAGTTTAAAATTAATATTCAAGAGAATTCTAAAACTTTATTAAAAATGCGAACTAAAACTGATCCATCTCATGTGGTAAACTTTTCCGAACAAATGTATGGCTTTTTACAAATTCATTCTTAAAGGACACACGAATTACGTCAACGATGTGGCCTGGGAGCATGACAAAGAGTTCCTTGCCTCTGTTAGTGACGATCATTCGTGTAAGATTTGGAGTTCAGCTCACAGCTTTGAAACTGTTACAACCTTCTGCCTGTCTTAGGCTGGTATGTCATGTCAGTGCGCTGGCATCCAGACATCCAGACGAACCTGGCAAGGTGTTGGTGGCCGAAAAGAAAGGAATAATACATTTGTACAACGTCCGCTCTCAACAAGACATAATGTCCTTGGAGTCACCGAATGTTCTTCTAATGGGTGCTGACTGGTCGTTACACAATCGTTTGTTTATGACGGCATTGGCTGGGGGAGATGTCATCACCTGGGACCTTCGTAGGACATGGTTAGTCTATCTTATTTTTGTTCTAGATATCGTTAGATGCTAAGCAATGTTTTATTTCATTTTAGTGGACCAGCTGATATTAAACAAATCACGAATACGGAGGACGTACTGTGAGATTTTTGCCCAACAGTGAAGTTGTCTATGCCAGTATTGGTCGACCCGACATAACTCTAAAGGTATACATAGCTAAATCAACTGTTCCACTTATTGAATCGTCCCTTAAATTATATGGTGGAATGTCGATGTCAAGAATTAAATAAGTTTTTGCTGAGAAAATGTGTTTTTATTTACGAGAATGTGGAGACTTCTAAGATCCCAGAAATATAAAAAAAATGTTTTATTGTTAAGTTTTTCATTGATCTAATAATGTATTAATAAAATTCTATTCTGTAACATATCTAATTGTGGGTTTTTTTTTTTAATTTTCTTGGCTTATGTTTTAGGGCTGCTGAATCCTTGATATTGATAGATAGACCAAGCTCCCATTTCCAAACTATTTGCTTTATTTTAATGATTGGAACGCATTTAAGTCTCTTTTTAAGTATTCTAACTAGAATCAAAAACCATTTTCAATTCGAAAAAGGATTTCAAAAAATTTGCATATAAAAGTAGTATCATCATTTTTCCACTTTCAAAAAACTCATGAAATGTGTTTTGTATGCAAATTTTTCGAAATATAAGTTTGAATTGAAAATGGTTTTAAGAACCATTTAAAGGACTTAAATTCAAACTCAGACACGTTCCAATCATCCAAAAGGACCAAATATTTTGGAAATGAGAGCTTGGTCTATCCATCAATTTCAAGAAATTTCTAAAAATTCGTAGAAATATCTTGATATTGGTAGATAGACCAAGCTCCCATTTCCAAACTATTTGCTTTATTTGAATGATTGGAACGCATTTAAGTCTCTTTTTAAGTATTCTAACTAGAATCAAAAACCATTTTCAATTCGAAAAAGGATTTCAAAAAATTTGCATATAAAAGTAGTATCATCATTTTTCCACCTTCAAAAAACTCATGAAATGTGTTTTGTATGCAAATTTTTCGAAATATAAGTTTGAATTGAAAATGGTTTTAAAAACCATTTAAAGCACTTAAATTCAAACTCAGAAACGTTCCAATCATCCAAAAGGACCAAATATTTTGGAAATGAGAGCTTGGTCTATCCATCAATTTCAAGAAATTTCTAAAAATTCGTAGAAATGTCTTGATATTGATAGATAGACCAAGCTCTCATTATATATAGGTCCCAGACGTTTTAGTTTCAGCCTTGAGCATGCCAGACGACATTTCAATATACTCAAAATGCATTTTTCTAATGTAAGTCTCAATAACTTTTTTCTTTCCATATATAACCATTAACTGGTCACACTTAAATATTCTGCCATTCTCCCACATTACGAGCATATAGGTCCCAGACGTTTTGTTTTCAGCCTTGAGCCTGCCAGACGACATTTTAATATCCTCAAAATGCATTTTTTTAATGAAACTCTCAAAAACTTTTTTCTTTTCATAGATAACCATCAAAATATTCTGCCATCCTCCCTCATTACGAGCATATATGTAGGTCCCAGACGTTTTAGTTTCAGCCTTGAGCGTGCCAGACGACATTTCAATATACTCAAAATGCATTTTTCTAATGTAATTCTCAATAACTTTTTTCTTTCCATATATAACCATTAGATGGTCACAGTAAAATATTCTGCCATTCTCCCACATTACGAGCATTTATGTCCCAGACGTTTTGTTTTCAGCCATGACCCTGCCAGACGACATTTTAATATCCTCAAAATGCATTTTTTTAATGTAAGTCTCAATAACTTTTTTCTTTTCATACATAACCATAAGCTGGTCACATTAAAACATTCTGCCATTTTCCCTCATTACGAGCATATAGGTCCCGTACGTTTTGTGTTTAGCCTTGAGCCTGCCAGACGACATTTCAATATTCTCAAAATGCATTTTTCTAATGTAAGTCTCAATAACTTTTTTCTTTCCATATATAACCATAAGCTGGTCACACCAGAATATTCTGCCATTTTCCCTCCTTACGAGCATATAGGTCCCAGACGTTTTGTTTTTAGCCTTGTACCTGCCAGACGACATTTCAATATACTCAAAATGCATTTTTCTAATGTAAGCCTCATTATGTCGTCTGGCAGACTCAAGGCTGAAAACAAAACGTCTGGGACCTATATGCTCGTTATGAGGGAAAATGCAAGAATATTTTAGTGTGACCAGCTAATGGTTATATATGGAAAGAAAAAAGTTATTGAGGTATACATTAGAGAAATGTATTTTAAGGATATTAAAATGTCGTCTGGCAGGCTCAAGGCTGAAAACAAAACGTCTGGGACCTATATGCTCGTAATGTGGGAGAATGGCAGAATATTTAAGTGTGACCAGCTAATGATTATATATGGAAAGAAAAAAGTTATTGAGACTTACATTAGAAAAATGCATTTTGAGTATATTGAAATGTAGTCTGGCAGGCTCAAGGCTGAAATTAAAACGTCTGGGACCTATATGCTCGTAATGAGGGAGAATGGCAGAATATTCTGATGTGACCAGCTTATGGTTATATATGGAAAGAAAAAAGTTTTTGAGGTTTTCATTAAAAAAATGCATTTTGAGGATACTGAAATGACGTCTGGCAGGGTCATGGCTGAAAACAAAACGTCTGAGACATATATTTTCATAATCAGGAGATTTTTTCTGATTTTTTGATGTATCAATCATTTGGTTATAACTCAAATAGAAAAAGTTATTTTTCTTGCATTTGTTGGATACTTGAGAGCTGTCTGGCAGGGCCAAGGCTGAAACCAAAACGTCTGGGACCTATATATTTGCAATCAGAAGAATTTTTCTGATTTTTTGATGTATCATTCATTTGGTTATACCTTAAACTCCAAAAGTTGATTTTTCGCCCACTTTGGGGGGCGTCTGGCAAGGGGAAAGCTGAAAGTGAATCGTCTGGGACCTATGTATTCGGAATAAGGACACAATTCTCTGTCGTTTATATATAAATTGAAGTGGTTATACCATCAACACAAAAAGTGGAAAAGTTAGCGTTTTCTAACGCTCACCCCCACCCCCGGCTGAAAAAAAAACCTGCCAGACGGTTGGATTTGGTATAGTATTGCATATATCTACACATGCATGTTAATTAATTTTGGTTATACCTCCACTCCCAAAATTTGCTGCACGCTCTCGGTCTATTAGCTTTGTATATAAAAACCATAGTACTATCATGAAGAATTATTTCTAGGAGAACATACTGCCAGTGGGGGCGCCACATTCAACCAAAAATTTTGTGGTTTGGATATGTGGAGACAAAAAAGACAAGCAGTAAGAGCAAGAGGATGGTATCATTTCCATTCCGGTAAGAAATAAAGGGAGTAATTAAAGATAAATTGAACAAGGGGGTGAAATAGATTCCTGTGTGAGCTGCTTGCGTCGGTATCGCAGCAACGATGAGAAAAACTTTTTGTACAGATTTTGTTGTAGACGATGTGAAAAAAGAAACATAGGTAAACTAACTATAGGTACAGTGTTGGACAGAGAATTAGCACACATTAGTGGATCGGATTTAAATAAGGAAGATCTTTATTTTTGATTTGTTCTTGGAACGTAATTTATTGAAAACTCTTTAATTCAACGTTGAAAAACTTAAATATATACAAAAAAAAAAAAAAGAATTTAGAAAAATAACAACAACAAAAAATCATTAAATAAAATGTGTTGGTGTAATATTTGGTGGACACAGAATTAGCACAAGTACGAAATAAAATAATTTATCACTAAAACAAGTAGTTTTTTTTTCTAATATTTTGTTGGGTACCCTTCCTGCTTTAACACAGCCTTAAACCGCCGAGGAATACTCGCCTCTAGGTGCTAGCATTGATGAACAGGAATGCTGTTCCAGCCATCCCTAATTTCCTCCCAAAGTTCTGCTAGATTCCTTGGCTCCCTTAGTCCAACCTGATATTTAACATCGTTCCATACATTTTCTATGGGATTCAGGTCAGGACTCTGCTCAGGCCAAGGCAAAAAATTGATTTGCTGATCACTAATCCACTGCTTCTCCAGCCGGGAAGAAGATCAAAGGTAATCATGCATGAATGTCCATGATAATGGTAAATTATCGTCTGCAAAGGACTCCATATGGTTTTACAAAATGCTGTTGTACTGATGCTGGCCCATTTGCTGCTCTATTTTCGAAATAGGCCCTACACAGCACCATGAAAACCATGATTTTATTTAATGATTTTTTGTTGTTATTTCGCTAAATTCTTTTTTGTATATATTTAAGTTTTTCAACGTTGAATTAAAGAGTTTTCAATTAATTATGTTCCAAGAACATAGCAAAAATACAGATTTTCCTTATTAAAATCCGATTCACTAATGTGTGCTAATTCTCTGTCCAACACTGTATATAAAAAAATTAATCTAAATGATGATGAGAAAATTCAAAATATAAGAAACAATTGTATGACAGGTACACCAATAGTTGCTAAGATTAAATTTTTATAATTTTTGATAGTTTTAGCATACGGAAAAAGTTTAATTAAAATCGTACGTCATTTTTGAGAAAAAAATTTCTCTAACCGTTTTTTAACTTTTGTATGTTAGGTACCGTTGTTTTTTCATAAAAGTAAAATGTTTTCTTAAAATATTTTAGAAAATATTAAAAAACTCTTGAGTATCAAGTTTCAAAAATATCGATCATGTCGTTTTCGAAATATTTGATTTTCAAAAAAAAGAATGGAAACATTTTTTTTAAAATCCAAAAAATAATTGCTTTGAAAATTTTGGAATACAATACTGTTTTATTTTTTTGAAGCTTCTGTATAAAAAAAATAATTGAAATCATAGTCATACAGTTTTGACAAAAATGTACAGTTAAAATGAAAAGTTCAACTTTGGATGCTCTGCCAGTCAATTTTAGTCGTGTTGATAGAAGCTTAAGAGACTAGAAATTGTATAACTCTCGACCGTTACTTCAGAATTTTGAATAAAATAAAAATATGTAAAGGGAATTATTGTTATTTGTAACAGTTATAAAAACTTTTTATATTTTTCTCGGATGAAGTTGCGGGTAAAGGCTAGTAATATATATAATTGTGAAAAATGTATAAAATGAGATATTTATTTTCTTGATTCCATATTAGTTCCTTAAAATCGCTCTATGCCATGAATATCGTTTCTTTGGGCTTCGTACTTTCTGTCGTACTTTCGTATCGTAATTCATAATAGGGCCCCTGCCGAAAGTTTTTACTATGACAAAGTGCTTAGAATTTTAAGATGATACTTTTATCTATTAAATTTATCTAATTTCTTCTTCATTCAAAAATCTTGTAAGGATGAACAGAATGCAAAAACTATCAATATGATTGCTTTACGAAGCCTATAAACTTTATAAATAAAATAAAATAAAATAAAATTAAATAAAATACAAAAATACTCGTGCAAAGGTCTACAAACGAATCTGCCTTGCGCTAAGAGTTATTCAAGGTCAAACACCAGCAGAATCTTCTTTAAGAACATAACTTTTTTTTTGGATAGTATCAATGAATAGTGGAAATGAATTATCTCCTTCATACTATCCAAAAAAAAAAGGTTATGTTCTTAAAGAAGATTCTGCTGGTGTTTGACCTTGAATAACTCTTAGCGCAAAGCAGATTCGTGTGTAGACTTTTGCTAGAGTATTCTTTATGGCAATTTAAAGATAATTGCGTTTTAAAAATTTAACTTGGAATTTTCCTCAAATAGCCCAGTCAAATTAGGAAATCAAATCGCATTTTTCGATGGACAAAATGTTTTTCATGGAATCTGTTTGGCTACGTCTCCTGATCATAAAAACGAGTTTTTGGGATTTTTGAGGTTAGGGATGACCCGCCATTTTGAAAAAGAGATTGGTTTTGTTTTTATGCAATAACTCGCTTGCATTTTATTTTACAACAAAACGTCCTATTACAATCTTGTAGAAGATAAAATTACCTATAAAATAAGTTATCAACGACCTCTGTAGGTGGTTTCATTTTTGAGATATAACGGGCCAATGTCCCACTATGGGTTGTGTTTTGGGGGTGGTATGACTTTTCTTGAGTTTTCTAGGTAACCGTTGATTTTTTTGGATGATGCTCTTAGAATCATTTTCAGTTCTTGTATCGACCTATAAAATGAGCCATCGATCGATATCATCGGCCACGAATTGTGCGCGTTATCTAATTCATAGGATTACACTTTATGAGTAAGGAGAAAAACATAAATATATATTTTTTCGAAAATGTTTATCCGGTGAATCGTACAAAAAAACTATTACTTAAAATGTTGTCCATAGTAATGATAAAAATTTAACATACATGGTACTTGGAATTGCATCCGCACCACACAGAAAGTTGTAAAGCAGCCGGGAAACTTAAGACACCTACATTTATTGTTGTTGAAAACTGAGTTATCTTTTCTCGATCCAAATGTAAACCGAAGGTATTGCATGCGATTTCACAGGTGTTACCTAAAAAAAACTCAACAAGATTTCAAATTTATTGATTGGCATTCATTTATAAAAATCAAAACACCAGTGCTCAGACAAAGTTTTCGCACTATAGATGAATGCAAAGTACTGTGCGTATACTCTTATCTATCAGAACATAACGAATAATGCCAATTTAAACTCTCTGATCTTATGAAAAAAATCCAAACTCCTCAGATTCCAGAAAAATATGGTAATAAACTTTTCATTTTTACCGAGAAAGGGCGCGAAACGTTTTTATGTTTTGTTGATCGCAGTCGCGAAATTTATGAAAAATCTTTTGAAAATACAAACTTTGAGCAAGATGTAGATACAAAAATGAAAAAAGTTTTTGAAGCTGACGATATTATCTACAACGATATTTGTTTGCAATTTCATAATGTTGATTACTACCAGCAACCAGACAATTTTCTTAATAATGTTGACAATGCTGTTCCTCGTTATCTGAAAGCTTTCATGTCGCGTATAATTACTGAACATAAGAAAGGATCCTTTTAGAGCTGGGAACGAAAATGTACAAGCATCTGTCACGCTATCATCAGTCAAGTTCGTCCAAGGTCGTTTGTTTCTCCATTGCAAGTCGGCGTGGGAGCTCTTCTTTTCAAAAAGTTCGGATCAAAAAATTTCATCGTTGGACTTTTCTGCATCATACAACGAAATTCTGAAATTTGAGGCTTCTTGTATTTTGCGTCCGCAGCGATCCATTTCTTCGACTGGATTTTTCACAGTTTGTCTTCGATAACAGCTACTTCAACACTAACACGACTGATGAGAGGGGTACTTTTCATGCAATGGGTGGTATTCGTTGTGTGACTCCAAGCAGTTCAGTTCAGTCAGATGGTGGCAGGGGAAAAATTCTTCATGGCGCTCTATGGTGGAGGAAAGACAACTTCAATTGATGAACTTCGTTATAAAAAATTTACGAAGTCCGTGGCAGAAATGAAAAACAATTTATGTTCACTTCCCCCCACAAAAGATGCGCTACGACAGCATATATATTTCGGACTTATCACCAGGTACAAACGTGGCTAGGAAACGACCAGGATCCGGAAAAGTGGGGTAGGAAAAAAAAAATACAAAAATGTATGTTCCTGTGATGACCACCAAGGAACCAGCTCCTCCCGAAATAATGAAGGTTATTGTTCCTGCGCATCGAAATGTGGAGCGGCTTGTGGATGTCGCAAAGCGGGTTTAAAATGTTCCGCCGTCTGTGCACACTGCAGCGGTGAAACTTGCAGCAACATCCCCAAATGTATTACAATTGCTGAAGATTATTGCGAAGATGAAAGTACCCTGCTCCTGCAGATTCATAACGATAAAATAACACCAAACGAAAGAGTTTTTGAAGCTGTATGCGATGATGAAATGCTACCAGGACCTTCAAAAATCTCAAAATATTCCCCTTAATATTATTTGTCTCCCTTTCAAATACTTTTACAGAGAAACCTTAATGTAAAATACACTTTACCTCTTTTTTTTATCATTTTTTCAAATTATTCTGTTAATAAAAACCAATCAATAAATTTGAAATTCAATTAAGTTTTTCTTCGTATTACCTAGGAAACCGCATGCAATACCTTTTACATTTGGATTGAAAAAAGATAACTCAGTTTTCAACAACAAGAAATGTAGGTGTCTTAAGTTTCCCGGCTGCTTTACAACCTTCTGTGTGGTGCGGATGCAATTCCAAGTACCATGTATATTAAATTGTTATCATTACTATGGACAACATTTTAAGTAATAGTTTTTTTGTACGATTCACCGGATAAGCATTTTCGAAAAGAAAATATGTTTATGTTTTTCTCCTTACTCATAAAGTGTGATCCTATGAATTGGATAACGTGCACAATTCGTGGCCGATGATATCGATCGATGGCTCATTTTATAGGTCGATACAAGAACTGAAAATGATTCTAACAGCATCATCCAAAAAAATCAACGGTTACCTAGAAAACTCAAGAAAAGTCATACAACCCCCAAAACACAACCCATAGTGGGACATTGGCCCGTTATATCTCAAAAATGAAACCACCTACAGAGGTCGTTGATAACTTATTTTATAGGTAATTTTATCTTCTACAAGATTGTAATAGGACGTTTTGTTGTAAAATAAAATGCAAGCGAGTTATTGCATAAAAACAAAACCAATCTCTTTTTCAAGATGGCGGGTCTTCCCTAACCTCAAAAATCCCAAAAACTCGTTTTAATGATCAGGAGACGTAGCCAAACAGATTTCATAAAAAAATTTTGTCGCATCGAAAAATGCGATTGGATGCCCTTTTTTTGACTAATTTGACTGGGCTAAAATGGAAATGAATTTTTTCATTGATACTATCCAAAAAAAATGGTTATGCTCTAAAAGAAGATTCTGGTGGCGTTTGACCTTGAATAACTCTTAGCGCAAACCAGATTCGTGTGTAGACTTTTGCATGAGTATTCCTTATGGCAATTTAAAGATAATTGCGTTTAAAAAATTTAACTTTGAATTTTCCTCAAGTGGAAATGAATTCTATCATTGATACTATCAAAAAAAAAAAGATTATGTTCTAAAAGAAGATTTTGCTGGTGTTTGACCTTGAATAACTCTTAGCGCAAGCCAGATTCGTGTGTAGACTTTTGCACGAGTATTCTTTATGGCAATTTAAAGATAATTGCGTTTAAAAAAAACTTGAAATTTTCCTCATGTGGACATGAATTTTTTAACTTGGAATTTTCCTCATGTGGAATTGAATTTTTTCCTCGATACTACCCAAAATATGGTTATACCAAAAAAAAAACAATTCCTGACGTTTGACCTTGAATAACTCTTAAAAACTTAAACTTGGAATTTTTCTTCAGTTGGAAATGAATTTTTTCCCGATACTACCCAAAATATGGCTATACCAAAAAAAACAATTCCTGACGTTTGACCTTGAATAACTCTTAAAAAATTAAACTTGGAATTTTTCTTCAGTTGAAAATGAATTTTTTCCTTGATACTATCCAAAAAAAAAAGGTTATGCTCTAAAAGAAGATTCTGCTGGCGTTTGACCTTGAATAACTTTTAGCGCATGCCAGATTCGTATGTAGACCTTTGCACGAGTATTCTTTATTGCAATTTAAAGATAATTGCGCTTAAAAATTTTAACTTGGAATTTTCCCGAAGTGGTAATGCATTTTTCCTAGATATACTACCAAAAAACACATATAATAAAAAAATAGTTTTCTTAGTTTACAATTTTCTCGAAAACTAGATGGCATAAAACCATCTGGTTTTCAGTGTTCATTTAAAAATTAAAGGAAAAGTGTTTAATAGAAACTAATATAGTTCCTGATTTCATATTTTGAAAAAAGAACAGTACCTATATATTTTTTTTCAGTTTTGTTCACTTATTTTGAAAAAATAATTAAAGAACAAACTTGAAAATCTCAAAAAAAATATAGTGCTTTATTTTAAGTGTTGCCATTTGTTTTAAATGTATTTTTTTTTAAATTTTAGTACTACTTTTAGAAAATTGCTCCTCCCGGTTGATTGGGGGGAGATAGACCCCTACCTCAGTATTAAAAAATGTTTGTACTATGTCTCTCTAAAAAACCCTATTATTATTTTATTTCGCTGGGCGAATCATTTTGGGCCGGAAAAACCGAAAATTGATACTTTTTGAAGTCTCAATATCTTTTTATGGGGGCCTTATATCGAAAAAGCCTTCATAAGAGTTCTTATAGAGAATATTATTGTATAGGTATACAAAAAGTATAAATTATTTTTCAAAAACTTCACCATTTAAGAGAAAACCGCAAAATACCGTTATGTTTGACTTTTGTGCATTTTATACAAAATATTATATCTTTTAAATAGCCGCAAAAAAAAAATTTTTATTTTCTTGTAGAAGGGTAAATAACCTACAAACTGTGTAAAAATAAAATTTCTAACATAATACCGTTTAAGAGTGGTAAGCGAAAAATCTTTAAGATTAAGATTTAAGTGATTTTATTTACCAGTTATTTATAAGCTTATTAATAATTACAAAATCATATATAGCATGTCAATGCCGTCTGCCAGGTTAACAATACAAAATTATATAACACCTATAGTTAAATTTTTTATAGTTTAAATACAAAAGATATTAAAGCAAATATTAAATACGTGTTTTAAGTATAGTTGCATTAAAAATTCTCATAAATTATCCTATCGCGATAGCTCAGCGCGACCTTGCAATAGTTATACAGCTTCGGGACTTCCATTTCATTTAAATGCGATAACATCTCTTCCTCTGTTAAAATATTGCAGCCGAAGAAAGATCTCCTGATTTCCTTTAACACGGGACATATTCCTAGGAAATGTAGCACATCCTCTCTTACTCTCAGATTGCAGAGATTACATAAAACCGGGAGGTCATCTCTATGTGGCACATAGTTAAGACGTATAAGTTCACCACGCAGTCTTACCATCATAGATATCTGATCCACACTGTACTCATCTCGAAAATAGTTTCTAGGGCCCAAATTGTGACATAGTCTACTATATAACGATCTATGCACGGAACCGGTGGCTTCTTCTAAATATCTCTCCCTATACTTCACGTCCACAGCCTCAACAAGTTTGTAGAGTACGAATTTCCATTCATTGAGGTTTTCATAATCCAAATTTAGCGGAATCCCACACCACTGCGCAAGCTCCACCCATTCAGCATACCAACTTGTTCTTCGGCTAATGACTTGGAGCGCCGCTTTTCTTGGTAATCTCTCATTTGACATGTTCAAAACTTTAATTATATAATCTATGTGGAGCTTTAATGTGCGTATGAAGAGCGGGGGGAGTCCTGTTTCCAACATCACCATGTAGTTAGGGGTATTTGAAGGTAGGCGAAATATTCTTTTAATATAAAACCTCAAAAGTTTTTCCACCGTTTCATAAAGCTTGTAGCCCCATACTTGAGATCCGTAGAGCAAGATTGATTCCGAGACTGCTTCAAAAACCCGAAATTTACTACTATGGGCAATGTATTTGTTGGCGAAAAATTTTTTCCATGTAGCACCAATAGTATTCTTGGCCTTGTCAAGTTTCTCTTTGAAATGCTTTTCCATACTAAGGTTCCTTGTGAAACAAACTCCCAGGTATTTATATTCCTTAACAGCTTCTATACATTCACCGTTGAAGGACCACCTCTCATTTGAACAAATTTGTCCTCCACCATTTTTAAAAATCATAACTTTTGATTTATTAAGATTTACTCTAAGACTCCATGCATTGCAGTACCTTTGTAGTTGATTTATCATCAGCTGTAGCGATTCCGGTGAATATGCAAACAAAACAATATCATCCGCAAAGAAGAGTGCCTTGATAAGAGTTCCCGCATACTCGATTCCTCCAGATAAGCAGTCAGAAAGATCCTCGATGTAGAGTGCAAACAGAAGGGGGCTCAACGCACATCCCTGGCGAACTCCTGATTCGGTTTGAAACCAATCGGACATTTCCCTTCCATTCCACACCGCTGCTTTGGTATCCATATAAAGGTTATGAAGAACTCTTCCGAACTTTTTGGTCATTCCTAATCCATAGAGCTTGTATATCAACGCATTTCTGTCCACCGCATCAAAGGCTGCCTTAAAATCAACAAAAAAGCAATACAGTTTTTTCCCTCTTCTTTAGAATTCTTCTGCTATGGTTCTTAGGACAAAGATGTGATCTATTGTTGAGTATCCGGGCCTAAATCCAGCCTGAAATTCTTTTATTAAATGGTTTTCGTCAATCCAGGCACTTAGTCGTCTTTGAAGAACACAAGTAAATATTTTATAAGTGGCGTTAAGAAAACTTATACCAAGATAGTTTTCCGGGTTTCTTGTGCATCCTTTTTTGTAGATAGGAAATATTAAAGATTCTTTAAACTGTTGTGGAATACTTCCTGAATCCATAATATGATTAAACGCCACATTGAGCTTGTTTATCAACTCTGTAGTTCCATATTTGTAAAACTCTGCGGGAATTCCATCAGACCCAGCAGCCTTTCTATCCCTTAAGCTCTTTAAAACACTAGATATTTCAGAAAAAGTTATTCCACCATCCAATATTTGATTTTCAAAGTTCGGTGCTGCATACGCAATGGTGAGACCAATAGAAGTTGGATTCAATAGTTCCTTAAAGTGCGAAAATAAGATGTCGGGTGTTAGATCTTGATTTATTATAAACTTGTTTCCGTTCAAGGTTTTTACTAAATTCCAAAAATGTTTTGCGTTCCTGGAATGCGCCAGTTGTCTAGACTACAACTCAAAGTAATTTTCCTTTTTGGTCTTACATAGGGATTTAAAATCCTTATTTGATTCCATATACAGCTTTTTGCTATATTGATCATTATAGACACGGAATGCTTTTAGCCATGCAAATGATTTGCTTCTTGCATTTTTACAGTCCTCATCAAACCAAGGAGCAGCTGGATACTGTTTGTTTTGATTTGAACTGCTACAAGCTGGGTAGGAAGATCTTATACAGTTTATGATATCCGTAAGATCAGAACAGGTGTGCCTCTCCAGCGAACTATTAAGGCTCCTACGATATCCTACTGCTTTGTTTTCCATCCACTTCAGTTTAGGCAGCATAGTCAGATTTCTATTTCCGTTTGTTACCGTACCTTCTATTAGGAGGGTTGTAGTTATGGGAAGATGATCAGAATACGGTACCATGTCAACTTTGAAATCACTTACAAAATCATTCCATGTACCACCAGTGAGACTGTAGTCAATGACCGAGTTGCCTTGTTTACCCACAAAAGTGAAGTCACCGTACTCGTCAGAGGTACTCGCACCATTTAAAATTCGAAGACCAAAAGTGTTGCATAATTCTAGAATTTTATTCCCTCTTGCATTGTAAACAATATCCTTTGATTGGCGTATAAATCCCACTGCTTCATTTTCTAATCCTCCTTCATTTCCTGTCCTCGCATTAAAATCGCCGACCAAAAGTACGTTTGGATTATCATTGTGGAGCATAAACTCATACAAATTTCCGAATTCTGTTTCCCACTTGTTGCAATTTAAGTATATATGTAGTATTAGCAATGATGTTCAAAGGGTAGACACGGTGCATTCAAGAAGACACAAGCGTCCACAAGCTTTTTTTGAAAGCGAACCTCTGTCTACCAACTCCTACTCTCACCTCCAAGTGGTGAACATCGGGTGCCTAGTACCTTTAACTGAAGATGGGGTTCCAATCCCTGTGGACGGTTTTAGGGGGCAGCAAACGAGAGAGGGGGGAGGAGTGTTCCCACTAAGGCACTTCTCCTTCATCCAGGCGGCAGCGGAAGAATTCTCAAGATGGAATCAACGGTGGCGTCTACAGTTCCAGTTAGGCTGAACTACTTAGTGAACACCTTATACGGGCTACTACGACATATTCGGAGCTCAGGCCTATAAGGAGCGGTTAATCCGGCTCCCCGCCCTTGGAGTTATATTGTAAGGGTCTGGTCCTCCAGGTTGGGGGTCGTGCCGTCGGGGTGACTTCCCGGCCACGTAAAGCTATCTTAGTTGCGAAGCACCAACAAGCCTCGGATACGGACGGATTTACTGTTGACGAACCAAGCAAACGAAATAAGGACAACGAACTTCGGATCTGCACGTGGAATGTTCTGTCTCTCTATAGACCACGTGCAGCCGAACATTTAGCGGAGGCCCTAGACTGCTACAAAGCAGACATCACCGCCATCCAAGAAGTGCGATGGGATGGGCCGGGCAAAAGAAAACTGAAAGACTGCGATGTATACTACGGTGACTGTTACCGACCACAAGGGCAGCGTCTTTTTGGATGTGGATTCGTCGTTAGAGGCAGACTTAGGCAAGAAGTCTTGAGTTTCAACTATGTGAACGAGCGCCTCACGACAATTCGCATCAAGGCTAAATTCGCCAACATCAGCCTGATATGCGCGCATGCCCCCACAGAGGAGAAAGATGACGACACCAAGGACGAGTTCTACGAGCTCCTGGACAAGACATATGAGCAATGCCCTAGCTATGACATTAAAATTGTCTTGGGTGATTTTAATGCCAAACTGGGAAGAGAAGACGTCTTTGGTGGCACAATCGGAAGATACAGCCTGCACGACACCACCTCCGATAACGGACTCAGGCTAATCGACTTTGCTGCGGGGCGAAACGTTGTGGTAGCTTGTACGCAGTTCCCGCATCTCGATATACATAAGGGGACATGGCGAATTCCTGGTCAATCAACCGCCAACCAAATTGACCACATTGCGATTGACGCAAGGCACTCCTCCAGTATCAAGGATGTCCGAACGTTCCGAGGAGCCAACGTTGACTCGGACCACTACCTCGTTGTAGCAAAGGTAATGCTACGGATATCCAGACCAAAGCCAAAACAGGGAAATACTGTGAGGAAGTTCGACGTCGGACGGCTACAGTCGCAGGAAATCGCCAGGTCCTTTTCCGATCGAGTCTCTCGCGCCCTCTTAACTAGTCCTTTGCCGCCAACTGCAAACATCGAGAACCAGTGGAAAAACTGCCAGGAAGCCATCAGAGATGCCGCCTCTGACGTGCTGGGCTTTGCACGACCACCACAGCGAAACCCCTGGTTCGACGAAGAATGCCGGCAAGTACATGCAGCCAAACAACAGGCATACAAAGCGGCGCTGCATAGAAGGACCAGAGCTGCTCGCGAGCTCTACGAGCAGAAGAGGAGAGAGGAACACAAGCTTCTTAGAAAGAAGAAGAAAGAGCATGAGAAGCGCGCGATCGAGGAGTTAGAGAGATGCCACTGCAGGAATGAAGTTCGGAAGTTTTACCAAAAAGTAAAAAGAACCTCCCAAGGTTACAAGGCCCGAACCGAAGCCTGCAAAGACGATCAGGGGAACATCGTGGTGGAATCGCAGTCGGTGCTGAGGATATGGAAAAATCATTTCTGCAAATTGTATAACGTCGATGACGAACCGAATTCCGCTAACATGCAAATTGCACCATTCAACTTGGACGACGTAGGCCAACAATTCCGTCCACCCGATCTTGACGAAGTGAGGATAGCCATATCTAAACTTAAGTCCAATAAAGCTGCTGGAGCTGATGGCCTTGCGGCTGAACTATTCAAAGCGGCTGGCGATGAATTGGTTAGGAGTATGCACCAGCTCATCTGTAAAATATGGTCGGAGGAAAGCATGCCCGATGAATGGAACCTCAGCATTGTTTGCCCGATCCTCAAGAAAGGCGATCCTCTGGACTGCACCAACTACAGAGGCATCAGCCTTCTTAATATCGCCTACAAGATCTTCTCTGCCGTACTTTGTGAACGCCTGAAGCCATTCGTCAACAACCTAATAGGTCCATATCAGTGTGGCTTTAGGCCAGGGAAGTCCACCATCGACCAAATATTTGCACTACGGCAGATCTTGGAGAAAACCCAGGAGTTTCAAATCGATAGCCACCACCTTTTTATCGATTTCAAGGCCGCGTATGACAGCATCTATAGAGACGAGCTATATAGAGCAATGTCTAGTTTTGGCATCCCTGCCAAACTCGTCCGTTTGTGCAGGATGATGATGGAGAATGCACGCTGCTCCATCAAGGTCGGCAAAGACCTCACCGACACCTTTGATGTCAAAAAAGGTTTTAGGCAAGGCGACGCGCTGTCATGCGACTTCTTCAACATCGTTCTTGAAAGAATAGTGCAAAACTCTCACGTCAACACTAGAGGCACAATCTTTCAAAAGTCCGTCCAATTACTCGCTTACGCTGATGACATTGACATAATGGGACGAACAAAGCGTGATGTCAGTGGTGCTTTTGTGAGCATTGAGAAGGAAGCCAAGAAGATGGGTTTAACGGTGAATGAGAGCAAAACGAAGTATATGCTGTCAACAAGAAAGGACACCCAACACCGACGTCTAGGACAGAACGTCACTATAGACAGCTATAATTTTGAGGTGGTCAGAGACTTTGTCTACCTAGGATCCGCTATAAACTCAGCGAACGATACCAGTGCTGAGATCAAACGAAGAATTACTCTTGCCAATCGCTGTTTCTTCGGGCTAAAAAGGCAATTGAGAAGCAAAGCCCTCTCTCGAGCAACTAAACTGTCCCTGTATAAGACGCTTATCATCCCGGTCCTGATGTATGGTGCAGAGGCATGGACACTGCTAACGGTGGATGAGAACGCGTTAGGCTGTTTCGAGAGGAAAATTCTCCGGGTGATTTTTGGTCCCGTCTGCATAGATGGGGAATGGAGGAGAGGATACAACCACGAACTGTATGGGCTGTACAGCGACACCGACCTAGCCACAAAAGTGAAAAGCCAACGACTAAGATGGCTGGGTCACCTAGAGCGAATGGACACCAATGCTCCGGCCCGGAAAGTCTTTGAATCCAACCCCGTGGGACAACGCAGTAGAGGTGGACAGCGTAAAAGGTGGCGCAAGCAAGTGGAAGAGGACCTCAACCAACTTGGCGTGCGAAACTGGAGACAGCTAGCTAGAAACCGAGCCGGCTGGAAGAAGCTTGTTGGTTGAGGCCCTGGTCCACCCCCGACTGTAGCGCCACCTTAAGTAAGTAAGTAAATATTAACAATTGCTCATTAGAGAAATTTACTTGCACATAGGTTATCTCATCTTTGTATTCAATTTTACATTTTAAGTTTTTGATGTCCTTTTTTATTCCCAGATATGAACCACCACTTGCTCTACCTCTTGAATTTGACCTTATTGCTGGAATCCATTTGAAATCAAAATTCTTGAAGTTACTCTCATACTTTTCAAAGTTATTATCAGTTACAAAAGTTTCAAACAAAAAAACCATATCAAAACGATTCACATAATTATAAAAATCTATAAATAAGTTCTTATTAACAAGTCCTGCTACATTATATGCTAGAATTGTAAATTTATAATTTAGCTTTTTAATCATTACATTTTTAACATTATAACTAAGACAGACGGCATTTTCAATTAAAAGTTAGCTTTCTGAACGCGCCATCCCCGTTTGAGAGAGCTACTGGAACTGGATGCTATTGTGTTTCTACCTTCATCAGCTGTCACCTCTGACATATCACCCACCAGATGTTGGAGAAAAGTCAATCCATCGTCGCTGTCGCATAATAACTTGTTGTTCTTGTCGTAAAAAAATGTTTTTCCGTTTATTTGTAATGTTTCTCCTCTTATTTGCGTTTTCAAATCCTTGTTTCTTGTAGTTATTTGTGTTTTCAATTTTACAATTCTCCTCCTACGTTCCCTTGCCGCTGCCGGGTAGTCCTTATGCATCGTTATCCCTTTGTCATGGATGTTTGATTTGGATTTCAGCACGCTAATTGCATCTTGTTTGTCCTGCATTTCAACGATGACGTTCACAGTGTTTCCACTGGAGAAGAGTTCCCGTACGCTTTTTACCTTGCTAGGGTTTTCCGTTCGGAGAAGCTCCAAGCAAATAGATTTTGCCCGCTCAACAGCATCAAGGCCATTTTGTTTGGGTAAATGCACAATAACATTTTGTTCATTTGACTTCCTTTCGAGTTGTTCAACCTGCCGCTCTAATGTCATACAGCGCGACTGCATTTGCTCCAGTTGCAATTGCAACGACTTGTTGTTTTTTTGCAGGCAAACGATCTCTGCACTGATGCCTTCCACGTCAGATTTTGTTGCCACATTTTTCAGTTTTTCGTCGAGAAGAGCTGCTACGGAGGATTGAATTAGTGTTTTTAAGTCATTCACCGGCAAATTTCCTACCACTGTCGGTGGCTCTACATTTGCAAATTGATTCCTCGATGAGGTGGGCGATGGAGATAAATCAATATGCATTCGTTTCGCAGAAGTAATATCCATTGTTCTGTTGTTAAGGCCTTTGTTGACAGGTGACCGTTTAACAGACATCTTTGGTACGTTTTATTGGAATTTATTTTCTACGTAAAAGACTGTAGACTCACCTCAGAACTATTTTTTTTCTTTTTGCAACGATATTCCTATACTTCTTGCGCACTTATAACTCGTTTTAAGTATTATTTTAAAATATAATTTGCTTTAATTTAACGATTAATTGGGAGCTAATTTTTAACCAACTTGTCAATTCAAATCCAGAGTTGCCAACCCTTAAATATTTTCAATACTTAACCTTTTTGAAGTAGCAATATATTGTACTGGTCACTCGTGTGGGAAAAAGTGTGTTAATATTTTTTGTAGATTACATTATAATCTATAAGCTGAACATAAATTATTTTATGACAATTTCGTTATTTAAGATTTAAAAGCAAAAGTCTGGAATTTCAGGTTTTTGACGAAATTTTTCAAATAGTTATATCTTTAAAATTATCACTCTCAGAAAAAAATTATTTTTTTCTTAATAGAAGGTAACATAGTGTACAAACTTTGTCTGTAAATGTTTTCAATAACACTCACCATTTCTGAGTTATACTCAAAAAAAGGGATATTTTCGTCAATTTACGTTTTTTGAAACGCCGATATCTTCTTAACCATCAATTTGAGAAAAAAAGTGTTTTAACATTTCTTGTAGATAATCACATTATCTACAAGTTTTGTCTGCATTACTTTTTAATACCATGTACCGTTTCAAAGTTATACGCTATACCTGCGGGCTACCTGCTTTATTGCCCACAAGTGAAATAAAAAGGGATTATCCCAGCAAGCAATTTAAATATTGATGCGGATTAAGTGTGTGACAGAAGTTTTTTTTTAAATAAGTGTTGTGCGTGTTTAAATCCGAATCAATAAAACAATAACAGTAAAGTGCAAAGGTAATCCAGCAATAGAACCTTTAAATCCCTATTCGGCAATGGCCTCATTCGAGACATTGCTTAAGCGGATCGTCAAGAACCTCGGCCCCGAATTTTGTGATAAGCTAGCAATGAATTAAACAGCATTGTGCAGCCCAATAAAATAATCACTGACAACCATGAAATGGAAAACGATATGGATACCGGAGAGATTGCCAGCGAAACCACTTGCTCTGAAGAGGACGCCAACCAGTTTCCCCTGCCTGGGCAAAAAAGACCGAATAAGGCTTCAAAGAAGGAAAATGTAAAGCGCATCCAACTTGACAAGGATTGCCCAACGAATCCGCCTAAAGCGCCAATGACAGTCCAACCCGAAGCCGGAAAAACAGCCAAAACGACCAAACCACTCGTCTCAACGCCAACACCATTGCCGGACCAAACCAACGCAGAAAAGACAGCCAAACCACTAGCTTCAACATCAGCAGCCGTCAAACCAACTCAATTGCAGCCACCAAAAACAAAAAAAGACACTACGACCACGAATCCAGTAAAGGGACCAGGAATGCCACCAATCTTCGTCTTTTCCGCGAACGTAGCTGAAATTAGAAGACACTGCAAAGCCAACAACTTAAGCATCACCTTCAAAAACAGAAATACAAAGACGATCATCATTATTGCTGGAGACAGGGCATCGTTTGAGGCCAAATAATTCAAAAAATTCTCGCAGACAACAAAGAAACAGTATAACTCGTTAACGCCAAGAGACGATAGAAAGAATCTTCTTTTACTGAAAGGAATTCCTACACCTACGCTGCCATCGAAGTGGAGGATGAGCTAAGAATCGAAGGACTCCCAGTCGGTGACACACTTCAAGGCCAAAAAGGCAATGGGGAAAACCTACAACAACTTCGTCGTGGAACTGGCAAAAACATCAGTGAATTTGTGCAGTGCCGAAACTGTCAGCCCTTCAGACACGTTGCCAGCAACTGCGGACGCCAGTACGTGTGCGTCAGATGTAAAGAGGAGCACGAGCCCGGACAATGCCAACGGAAGGATAACACCGGATTGGATGTATGGTGTGCCAATTGCCAAAAGGAAAGTCACCCAGCCAGCTTCAAAGGTTGCCCAACCCTCAAAGCAAGACTCACGGAAAGGAACAGATTGGCTGCAGAAAAAAAGGTACAGCAGGAATTTGCTGCTAAATCAGCATGCGTGGTTACCCGCCCGGTAGTCAGCTTTGCAGCAATGGTGAATGGTGGACCATCACAGAAACTAGCAAACTCCAGGAACCATCAGCAACAACAGAAAGTGACTCCAGCAAAAGTGATCACACCCCGGACAACAACACCTAGGAGTAGACCAACGAAGCCAACATCAGCCCCACCAACAAACCTGAACACCGAAGTCCAAAGGATTTTTGGATCCGACTTACTAATAGTCATGGGAAAAGCTCGGAGTGCAGTTCCACCAAACTATGCTCAGCTTAGCGAAGGCGAGAAGTCCGTGGCACTGGCCACCTTCCTGTTCCAAATATGCAACTAAAGAAGCTCCGCACCCTGACGTACAATGTCAATTCATTGTACAGCCTAGTGAAGAGGACGACATTCAGCCTGTGGATGAAGAACAACAATCCGGACATCGCTCTCATCAGTGAGACCAACGTCACCAAACACAACAACATCGACATGGCCGGCTTCAAAACCAATCGAAGGGACAAGGATGAGGGCCGTAGAGGGACAGCAATCTACATTAAGAAGAAGATTTCCCCCAACACCACTGAAACCATCATCACAGGTCTCACAACCAGCGAAGCCACTGCCGTCACCATTGAACTTGGAAGAGATGAAACCCTCACCATGATCAGTGTATTTCAAGTGAAAATCCAGCATGATAACTATTCACAATGACCTCAGAATTTTCAATGGTGTCCTCGAAAGAAGCACATATGGACTCATCGGCGGTGATTTCAACGCCAGGCATCACCTGTGGCTGGATACAACGATCTCATCCGAGGGCAAGGCGATTGCTGACTGGCTGGACGCCAACAACAACCTACACTCCTTGGTGGTTGTTTCACAACAAAAACCAACCTATCCCAGAACACCATCGACACTTGATTTTTTTATTTCTACCTCTAATTTTTCTTGTATACTTCCAGAACTCAGGCACTACACCTGTTCTACAATACCCGGGGACTCGGACCATGAAGCTGTTGTTAAAACTGTTTAAATAGAAATGTACACGAAACAACCGACTTCTCTTACTGTTTTCGAAAGACAAATCTTGTCGTGTCATTTCGGTGGTCTCAAGCCCTAACATTCGCAGTGGATAATCGTCGGCACGTTTAAAAAGTCAGCACAATTCAACTATTGTATGATTGCACTTTGATTGACCCAAAACAATATCCGTAAGATGATACCGAATTGACAATCAAAGTGAACAACACAATTGAAGTGTGCTGAGTTCAACGCACGACGATTTCCTCTGGTAGGTATGGGAGGAGACACAACACTGTTCAGCTAATCATCAAACTCCAACAACCCATCTTCCTGACGACAGAACCAACTGACCACATCATCAACTATAGGAGACTTGATGTGGATAGATTTCAACGAGACTTAGAAGCCACCATAACTCTGCCACCCCAAAACTGGAACCTGCAGAACACAGAAATTGACGCAGCCATCAACTGTCTGGAAACGGCTGTTTCTAGTGCACTGGATATCCAAAAAGAGCCCAAGACATCAAAGGACAGATACCAGCACCTTCCTGAGTATATCCAGAATCTTTACACTCATCGGCAACAGTTAAGGAAACGTCTTCAAAGGATCCACCAGCGTGAACTGAACACAACAAACAGCAACTACCAGACAGTATGGAGCGAACTAAAGTGTGTCAACATTATGTTGCGGAACTCTATCCAATACTATAACAATAACCAATTCAACAAGAGACTGCAAGCCATCAAACCTGGACCTGACGCCTTCAAAAACATTAACAAACTGATTAGTAAAACACCATCGATGCCTGAAACCATTATCACCAACAATGTAGAAATGACAACGACACAGGACAAAGCTGAGGCATTTGCTGAATATTTTGAAGGAAACTTCACCCCCAACCCATCCACTGATCCAGTCTTTCTTGATGAAGTGAAGGATTCCATCCAACTAACCCTGGAACCTAACATGGACAGAGCAATATTCAGCGACACCAATCCAGCGAGTGACCCAGTTGACAGCCCAAACCTGAGCAACCAAGAAGAAATAGTTGAAATAACCAGCAGCTGCAGGCCAAAGAAGTCAACAGGACCAAATGGATATCCAACTTCATCATAAAGAGGCTACCAGAGACAGTTTTGATCTTTCTTACCATCATCCTGAACAACTGTGTCAACAACAACTACTTCCCCCAAAAATGGAAAACAGCGAAGATCGTGGCGATCCCGAAGAAAGGTGTCAGGAACATAATATCTAACTATAGACCAATATCCCTCCTCAGCAACCTAAGCAAGCTCTTAGAAGAGCTGATACTAAGGAAACTAAAGAAGTTTTGCAGCGATAACAACGTTATTCCTGATATGCAGTTTGGCTTAAGGGAGAAGCACTCAACACTACACCCACTCCAGAAGTTCCAGCATGACATCACCATAGCCCTCAACAATCATCGTGTCACCGTCGGATGCTTTCTGGATGTCGAGAAAGCATTCGATAGCATCTGGATAGATGCACTCATACACAAACTACATCTGCTACGTTTACCTCTGCCACTAATAAAAATTCTTTTTTCTTTTGTTTCTTCTAGGAACAACTTTGTGCAATTGGGAAACTGCTCATCAACTGTCAAGAACATTAAAGCCGGAGTCGCACAAGGTTTGAAGCTTGGCCCCTTCCTCTACAGCCTGAGGACATCAGACCAACCCGTCCCAACTGGCTGTGAAAACCTGCTGTTTGCAGATGACTCACTCACATACGCTACCTCATTGTCACCACTCGTCGCAGTCCGGATAGTAGAGGCTCACATACACAGCCTGTTCGAATTCTACAAAAAATGGGGCATCAAGATCAACTCAGACAAATCGAAGCTTGTTTGCTCCAGGAGACCCCGTGACGGCAGAAGTCGCTCAGCAGCCACTTGCAGAAACTTAGTTCTGAAACTTCCTGATGGATCCACCATTGCCGCCAAAAGGAACACCAAATACCTGGGGATCAACTTCAACGAGTTGCTAAAGTTCAATCCACACTCAAAAAGTGTACTCAGAAAAGCGAACTGGGCATTCCACCGACTACACCCTTCGATGAGGAGAAGATCAGGACTAAGCCAACAGACGAAGATGCTTGTTTACAAGCAACTCCTGCGACTCCTGGATCTCCAAGTCTTCGAGAGAAGATGCTAAGAATCTGCACCGGGCTCCACTTCGACCGGCAGCGAAGAAAGCATTACAGGAACGAGGATCTTTACAGAGAAGTAAAGATTATACCGCTGGACCAATACCTAGCAAATTCGGCGAAGAAGCTAATGCAGAACACCGTTAATCACCCGAATCAACTAATGAGAAGGACCCAGGAACGACATCCCGAGCCGAGGTACCTCAGTGTGATGGAAATGGACGCCAACCCTTTCCACCAAACCATACCCAAACCACCAATGGACAACCGGGACGGAACATCCCGAGAACATCAAAGTCAACCGACTTTTAATTTTAAGTTGACATGTATAATATATATTTATATTTCCTATTAAAATAAATAAATAAATAAATTGGGTGGCGCAACAGCTCGTGGAGAACCAGGGCCTAGTGACTTACAACTCTCAACCATTCCTGTGTGCGTGTTGTTGGCAGGAATGGAAGGGACCTACAGTTTTTTGCCGAGTCCGAACGACTAAGTGAGAAGCACTTTATCATGACAGATATACTCTTGGAGGATTTGTCAGTTCCTCGCAAGAGGCAGTACCTCGGATAAAACATTTCTGTTTTTAGGTGGCACGGCTGGGAATCGAACCCACACTTTCGGCATGACAGTCCTACGCACTAACCATCACGCCACGAGGTTCTACATATTTCCTATTAAATCTAAGCCATGTATAACAATAGGCCCCCTATGTGCCATAAGATTTATATTCTTCAATGTATTTAATAGTTGTAAGTTAACTCAAATTGTATATAAATGTTCAATAAAAAAAAAATCGTTAATCGTTAATCCTTATGCACAAATAAAGATAATTGCATTCAAAAACATTTCTTGGAATTTTTCCGCAGAGAAAGTCCATTTTTGCTGGGCTATATATAATCCTTACAACAGACAATTTGAAAAATTAAATTTATGAATTAAAGAGTGAAATTAAAATTAAACAAACTGAACACGAATAAAATGAAATAGCTAATTAATAAGTAATCCAAAATAATTAAGGTTTCAGATTTTTGTTTTTCTTTTTTTTCAATTTTCTTCCCTTTCTTTAATATTTTAATCACCAACACAGCACTAGCTCGAAGCAATATTATTAGATAAGCTAGATTTAATTCATTTCCTTTTTCTTTTTTTTTTGTTCCCATTGATTTTGAAATATTTGAATAAAAATGAGGATTAAGTTATCGACTCTAGATAATATTTGAGGTCGACACTGAATTAGATATTATTAGATTAGAGCAGATGGTCAATAAGGAAGAGGTCCAGTAATAAAACTTCTCTTCATTTGAAGTCTTATCTTCCTTTTCCCTTATGATCTCAACGAACCGGGAATATATCGTTTTTTTCTTTTTTATTGTTGGATTGTATGTATAGAAATAATATTTCCATTAAGGATTTTCTTTCCTTCCAAATTCTTTTCTAGAAAATTTTAGAATAAGTTTTCCTTTCAAGATAAAATGTGATTTATTTTTTTTTGTGTTGCCCAACTCAATGCCTTTTCGATAATGAAAAATTTTATACAGGAGAAAAAATATTAATCAATACATTCGCTTACTTGATTGAGGAAAAAAATAAAACTTATTTTTTTTTAAATTTTGATCAAAGTGCTGACAAGTATTTTTGTACATATCTACAATGAATTAAATCCCATTCACAACAATAATTATTAAGAAATCGTTTGAACTGAAAAATTATTTAGTCTACGCATTTTTGTGAATTTTCTTGTCTGGTCGCCCACCTTAGAAAAAATTCCTTCCTACGCCAATATTTACATCTGTTGTAATTTTATAAAAAAAAGCTTTAAATAAAACTTTTTCTTATTTTAGCACTGAAGATGATCTTACAATGAAACAGAGTGAAATTCTACTTATAAACGACGTCATACATAAACACATGACAAGTGGTGGGAAAATAGAACTTATTCAAGAAGATTGGGACTTTCTACAACTTCATGTTTCCCTTT